>JAPDNY010000002.1:79823490-81036573 GCA_029375565.1 Gekko gecko | reverse complement strand
TCTAGGGGTTGAGCACTTCGCCACAGGTATAATTAACCTTTGGGATCTTTTGGTCTGTGTCTACGAGGAATGGGCTGCCGCGGAGACTTCCCAGTGAAGAGGCGAGAGACAGGACTCAGAATAATGTTTGTTTACTTAAATAAAGCACAGTTGCAATAACACTCAACAAATACAATTCACACACACACACACATTCAAGGTCTAAGAATAAAAGATAGATAAAGCACAGTTGCATGAGCAGGTTATCGTTGGTTTCGTTGAGGGCAATATTTACCTCCAAGGCGCAGCTCCTAAGCTTCCAGCGAGTGGGGTAAGGTGGGGTAAGAAGGATGGAAGAAGGGACACGTGGTCTAGACCAGCTAACAACGCACGTGTATAGTTCCAGCTGCAGACTGGAACGAAGCGAGGCAAGGGTTCGGGTACAGGATGGGGGCTTAAGAGGGTAAAAGCAGACAGACAGAGGTCGTGGTTTCAGCAGCAGCAGGACGAGGATAAGCAGCGTTCTCTTCTTCTCTTATTTCTCTTTTCTTCTTTATTTTCTATTTTGCTAACCCAGAGATCGCGTTATTATAGCGTCTTGGGTGCTGGGCGTGGAAGGCCAGGCGGTGTACACCTACTGACCCTCCCAGCCGGCTGTGTCAGTGTCAATTTCAAATCTTATTGGCTACTCTGTCCGTTGGATACCTGAGGGCTGGGCAGAGGAGGCTGGCTGGCAGGCAGATGGTTTCTCCAGGTAGCTGATGGCTCTTGTATTGTTGTGTGTATGGCTCTCCTATTGTCTGGGGTGGGGAAGGCACTTAATCTCATCATGCAAACGACTGGCAGATGGAAAGTCCTTTGTCTGCTGTATGGCCCTTAATCTGTGTAGGTGACATGCGGCAGGTATGCAATGGAGTTCCTCAGAGTAAAAAGACAGCTTTTTCCTTTCCCTATGGGCTTCTCCTTTGGCATCCATTTTACAGTCTACACAGACCATGTGGTAACAGCAAACAGTCCATAGCAAAGCCCCATAATGGCGTCGGGGTTAACATATCCCCCCCTTGCAGACATGGCAGCGTCAGATGACATCGTCTGCACATACACACTTCGATGGAAACGTCGGCGGTCGTCTCAGGGTTCCGTTGGCATCCACACCTGGCATCAGCGTCTGGTCCTCTGGTAGCGGCAGCAGGCAGGCAGGCAAACAGGCGATGTCGTCTGGTTGCCATTGCCACTCAGGTATCAGATCTACTCTGGTGTTGTATGTAATGCATGCCAGTAAGAGTAGCTACTCTACGCCTAATTGGTATTGGCTGGAAGTGGCTTCTGCCGTCAGAGGTAAATATGGCAAGATACAATATATTTAACACATCAACCTTAACTTAAGCCTAAATAAAGAAAACATCCTAAGAAAACATTTCAAACGAAAACTACACACGCCTATTAAACTAACTTCACACTGTTAACTTATAAAACAAACAAGCACACACTATTTTGAAAACAAAAAGGAAAACAGTTCATAAGAGTTCATGCGCTATCTTGTCCTCCACGCATTTGCAGAAGCGGAGGGCTAGGTGGATAAATGTCCTTCTCAGTGCTCCCGGGGTAAGCTTTGGAGCAGCTTCTGTCAGGATGGCAACCGTCAGGATGCTGGCTAGGCATAAGAAAAGTCCATAAATGAGGCTTTGCTGCCATGCAATGCTGGTCCATCTTCCCGGAGGCGGACCATCAGCGGGACCGCCAGGCGTGTGAGCAGGCGTGCTGTTTCGGGCTCTGAGGTTAGAAGCAGGACTCGGCCGATTCAATATCGGCGTTCTCCGAGGGCTCCGTACAGTCCCGAGCTTTAAAGATTAAGCACATGATTAGTTGAGAAACCCTCCCCGGTTCCCAGGATGGAAGGGAGGTTTGAATGGCTGGATAGCGAAAGCCGATCTTTAAACAAACGAGGGGGGGGGAGAAGTCAAGCCCTGGCGGTTCAGCCAGACTGGAGCCGCCGGCATCGGGCGCTTTCGGCCAGCCTCAGAGCAATTCGGAGGCTGCTGATTTTGCATTACCACCCCCCCTAGAGCGCAAGGAAGCCTGGGTCTGCGCTTGTGGCGATGGCCATGAATGAGATGGAATTGGGAGCCATTTGAGTGGTCGGGAGACCCAGCTCCGGAGGGACGACCGTGGATCGTTCCTCTTTTGACTGGGGGAGCCCCCATGGGGCTTTGGCGGGGCTCCCCACTATGGTGGACAAAAGGATGGAAATAAAAATAAAAACAAAAGGAAAAACAAAAGGAAAAACAAAACGTTGCGGGATGCCCCCTTTCCTTTCCGCTTTGGACTAGTCCAAAAATGGACTCTTCCAGGGTCCCTCCACATATGGAGTGGCTCGTTCCTGGGCTGAATAATTCATGGTCAGGGGTCCCATGTGCAAATCAGTTTCGCAAAGTCTGATGGGTACTTGGCTTTTGCGGCACACATAAAATTACTAAAAATCAAAAATAATTTGGAGGGGCGAATCGGAGAGTCAAATGGGAGTTGGCTAGGCTGGACAACCAATGGGTAGTGGTAGCTTGGTTGCCATGTTCTCTCCTAAAGACCGGGAAGCCACTTCAAAAACATCGGGCTTCCAAAAGTCAGGCTTGTTTGGGCAAGGCGGTGCCATGGCGCACCAGGCCGGGAGTCCTCGGGCATTCTCGTCTGCCAGCGTGACGGAGGGAGAAATGGCACGTCCGAGTGGCACCGAGCAGTTCCTCGAGCCCCAGAACTTGCCCATCTCTCGACTCTCAAAACAACCTGTGCAAAAAGGATCTTGTGCATGACTCTCGGTTTGATTCCCCAGCTACCTCGGGCTTTTCAGCCCTCCCTTTTCTGGTTTACAAAAATAGCAAAGGAAAAAGAGAAAACTGGAAACATGGGCTAGTAGGCTCTCTCTCTCTTGCACCTTTTGCGGGTGGGAGGAGAGCGCAGAAATAAAATCATAACATAAAACACAAGGAGAAAGAGGGAGGGGTAGACAATACACAGGAACAAAAGACTCTTTTATTAGAGGTGAGGTGGATTGGGTTGCGGTTGGAGCGCAATGGCTAGTGGGTACAGCTGCGATGTCATCTTCCTAACATTCATTTGCGGCCGTATAAGTACCTGCTCTGATTGTTGGTACTTAACGGTGTGTGAGCATACCACCGGGTCTCGTAGGTTAGCGAGACTCTCTAGGTTCTGTATGAGTGGGTCGAAAGTGATGCTGGTGTTCCAGTGCTCTAGGGTGAGTGTGTAGTTCCCTTCCACGTGCCTTGTACTAATCACTAAAAGTCCTAAGGTGTCATAGGCACGTTCCATAAAAATTGGTTTGCAAGGGGTGTTATTCAAGTCAACCATCCATTCGGGGGGTCCTTTTATGGACGTCATGGACGCATCCATGCCCCAGTCTACCTGAGTCCAGTTCTCCAAGTGGAATATCTGCTGCTTCTCCTGTGGATCTACTAGCATAACTGCCAGATCTGTTTTTGTCAACAATTCTTTGTTGGTCCCAATGGTTAAAATGATCTGGAGAGGGTCACCTATATTCCACACCGCAGCCGAAACTATGGCTGTCTCGCATGTGGATTTTTCTGTGTTTGGAATTTTGCCACCGCATAGGAGCATAACGAGCCTTTCTCTTAAGTCTCCTTCTGACGGGCATATCCAAATAGCATTTTTAGGTTCCTTCCGAGTACAATTAACCATATTGGGTGGAAGGCAGTCTTCCATAAAATCTTCCATGGATGTGGCATACACGAAGCCTTCTGACTCTATACGTGTAGCCGGGGTTAGTCCATCCTCTAGGCAAGTTATGTTTAAATCTACACCTTTTCCTATGCAGTTCCACTGGAGTAACTTCTGTTCTGGACTGGTTGCTTGCATTTCCCCTAGTCCTAACATTCCCAACAATAACAGAGCACATGCCATTTCCATAATACTTACTCCTCTCGAGAACCGTGGAGTCTTGTTCATTGTTGTATTTCTGTAAGAAAATAGATTATGCAACCTCACCTCGGGGAGAACAAAAACAAAAAACGGAGGCGAAGGAAGCGCGGTGCGTAAATCGCACCTCCTTCTCGATTATGCCATGGTCGACCCAGATTAAAGGACTGGCATGGCATAGACCGAGAGGTGGAAGGGTAATGACTTCCTGAGCTAAAAAGAAACATTTTCACAAAAATCCCCTGCTGGGGTCGAGTCTGGTGCTTCTGCCTTCTTATGGCAGGCTTGGTGTTCTAAACCCAATGTAGCTTTCCAGGCCTCGAAACTCTCTCTGGCTTTATTCCATTGCTACCATCTCACCTACCCTAGGAACTTTCTGTTCCGGGCCGCATAGTCCGAGTAACAACTAACCTGGGTGGCTACGAAAAATAGCATTGGCGCCATAGGGCCTTTTAAACTTTCCATGTAACCATAACAGTGGGGCAACACAAATGCATTTTACAGTTTCCATGTGGACAAATCTCTCTCTCTCTCCCCCCCTCGCTAACCAGGATCCCAGAGGGTGCTGGTTAGCGTCTCTTCTAACGCACCAAAGAATGTGTCTGCCAGCATGTACTGGCGCGGATTTTCTGTGTCGGGCAGGGGCAGTGAGATTTGTCGGATCGGCAGGGGCTGAGGAGCGGCCATGAGAGGAGCCAGCGGTAAGTCTGGCGGTTTAGCTGGTGGGCGGCTTTGCGGGTCTCCTTTCCAAATTTTTAATTGTGAGCAGTGGAAGAACTTATTCCATGTGTCCCCGCCCTTCCGTGGGATCGCTACCTTGTACACGGCGGGGCTAATTCGCTCTACAATGGGGACCGGACCTGCCCATTTAGCGGTGAGGGCATGCTGCTTCCGGGAGAACTTGCGGTACATAACCTCTTGCCCTGGGTTCCATACCTGGGGGTTGCGCACCCATCCTAGCTTTTTGTCGACTGCCAGTTGGCTGTAGCCGAGCATTTTGGCAACGTGCAGATGTATGCGCAGTAGTTCACGCAACAGTTCTCCGACCCACAGGTCGTTTGCCACCTTGGGCTCTATGTCGGCCGGCATGTCGGATTCCATCCAGAAAGCTTCTGGGAGACGCATTTTACGACCGGTCATCACCATGTGCGGTGAATAGCCGTGCTTAGCTGTTGTGCCTCTAATTGCCATTAAAATTATGGGGAGCTTGTCATCCCAATCCTTTCCAGTGGACCGCACCATCTTCCGAAGGGCCTCCTTCAGGGTGCGGTTAGTCCGTTCTATGGCGCCTGATTTTGCTACAACTGGTGCCACCCGGGGCGTTGCTGAGTTTAAGGCTCTGAAGTCGACCATCATCCTCCATGTGACTCCGTCCGCTTTAAGAACGGGCCACAGGGGTGCGTTGCAGATGGACTGCATGGGTCTAATTACATTCCATTTGATGAGACCTTCGATGGTCTTGGCTATTCCAATTTCTGCCTCTATTGGATAGCAATATTGTTTTTGTGGCGGGGGGTCTTTGCCTTCAATAAGCACGCAGGCATTTTTAACTGTGCCGCACTCCGCTTTGTCTGTAATCCACACCTCTGGGAATTCCTGCACCCAAGGGTCTGTTTGCACTGTGTACACGGGTAGTGGGGCTTTTAGGGCTGCGCACCTATGGATGGCATTGATAAAGTCAGGGCCCCCTGGAACTTTCCACAGGAGACCATTGGCTAAATCAATTGTTACCCCATGGTCGCGAAAGAAATTGGCTCCTAGAATCCCATCGTCTTCTCCCTGATTGTCGCAGGCAACCACCTTGGTAGAAAGTTTTCCCACAGTTAAGGGAATATCTTTCCATACCCTAGCGGTGTGATTCCCTCTGGCAAACCCTTGGAGAGAGACGGTGTTCCGTGTAGGCTGACCCTCCTTAGCAAAATTAGGGTGTAAAACCGTAGTTGATGCTCCAGTATCCACTAAAAGAGTTGCAGGCTTTTTAATTTTCCCGGGAGCCCCTATGCCTGCTAGGACTGTCGGTCTTCCCCAGGAGTCTGGCTGAAGCTGTGCCAGTGCTCCTTGCGGAAGTGTATGGGGCTCCGGGCATCCCTAGCGGAGAGACTGGTCGGGTGATGTGGTAACTTCCCTAGTCATAACTACAGGGGCCATGGGGGCGCTATTTTGTGATTCACTGTCGGCCAAAGCCCTGAAGAGCGCTGCGTTTGGCTGTTTATCGAATTGGTTCATGTCGAACCCTCTCTCTTTTAATTCCATCCAGGCATTCCATCGTAGCTCGTCCATGTACTGCCCCCCCCCTTGGTGCCAGTCCTGCCGCGGTCCATTGGGGCCGGGAGGCTGTTGGGGATTCTGTACTGGTTGCCCGTTTACGGGTCCAGCTTGTTGTGGGGCATTCTGGGGTGGCATTTGCAGAGCGGATGGCTGGACGGGCTGCCAATTTGCTTGGGCAGGTACCGGGTTGTTCCGGTTAGTACTCCGGTATCTCCCTCTGTAACTGCCTCGTCCACGGTTACTGGATCTATAATTTCCATTATAGTTGCCATTATTATGGTACGTGTAAGGTTGCTGGTAGTTCTGCTGAGCATTATAATTCTGACCCTGCTGGGGTTGCGCCACATTGTACTGCGAATGTGGGCCATTGTTAGCATATGTAATGCTCTGTATTAGCTCTTCATCTTCTTTGTATTTTTCTTTAAGCTTTCTGGGTGCTTTGGGGACTTTTATGGCGCCTGTGCTTCTCAGCAATGTGGCCACTCTCCTGATTTTAATCAGTAGTGGGTCCCAATCCATATCTATGGGGACGTCTACATTTAATGCCAGTTGAGTCGGGGGGTTGAAACCTTTTAACAATGCATCTTTGAATGCTATGTCATTATAGTCTGGGATTCCATCATCGTCCAGATCTACTTTTTCAGATAAAATGCCTAATAGTTGTTTTCTCGTGATATAAATCTCGGGGTCCTCATTTGGCCCTCATTTGGTCCATCACAAAATGTGCCTCCAATGACCGATCAGGGGTGAGATGCTCTAAGACTCCCCGCATCCAGGTATACTGGTCTTCTTTATTCAACATTTTGGCTGCTATAGCCGCGTTAATGGTCGCTAAATCGACCCCAGTAGCACACCTTCTGGCTACGACCGAGAGGTCTTCGCCATTCAGGCTGCCGTAGGCAGTGGCCACCGTTGCCAGCCAGTTTAAAACATTGTCCTTGTTGAGGGGGCCGACCTGGTCGGCAATGGCCTTAGCTTCCTCCGGCTTCCACACCCGAGATTCGGTGATAACTTTCACCGTGGTATTATTACCCACTCTCGTGGTTTGCTCCCTGGTCATTACAGGATTCACCGGGCGTGCGTCAGGGGTTTCCAGGGCAGGGGCCAAGAAATGACCAGTAGGTACATCCTCGCCCTCAGCGTCCTCTGGGTCCCTAAGACCTCCTGGGTGAATTGTACTGATCACTGCCTCTCTGATGCCGAGTTTCTCTCGGAGTTTACTGATTTCTTTGTGGCACGCCTCGTGGTTGGCCTGGACGTACCGCTCCTTTGCCTGGTCGGCTAGGTAGCGAGCCGCTTTTCGGGCAGTTGCGAGGTCGTCAGAAAGTCTGGCTACCTCCGCCTCTGCTTTGGCTGCCCTCTCTAATGCCTGTGCGGCAGCTTTCTTTGCCTCTTGGGCTGAGCTAGCAAGCCCTGCCTTTTCCAGCATGAGGTTCATCCTCTCTGTCCTCATGTGAACTAGCTCATCTTCCTGTTGCTCCACTAGAGCCTCCACATCATTTTGATGTCCCTCTTTAAGGGAATCAATCTCTTTGCGAGCTATTGCCAGCTCGGTCTCTGTCTTATCAAGTTGTCACACACGGCACTAACTTCCCCTTCTTTTTCCTGTAATTCTCTCCGGTGTGCCTCTTTGATGGCCTTAATTTTAGTTTCAAAGTCCAGGGAGTTCCGCTCTATCTCCCTTTGATTTGCTTCCTTAAGCTCATTGATCTGGGCCGTTTTCCCATCTAGTTCTTGTTTTAGCCGCTGAATGGTGGCCTGGGATTCCTGTAGCGCTAGCAGAAATGCCCATGCACCGGCCCGGTCTTTAGCGGCCGTGCTTCTATGTTTCTGCTCGCAGTATGCTTGGTAGGCGTCTCGAGCGGCTTGGAGGGGATCCTCCTTTTTAAACGCCTGTGGTGCCCAAGGGTTTAAACCCTTCTTTGTGACCCATCTCTCGAGTCGGGGCAGATCCTCAACTGTGCGGATCTCCACGGAGGCGGTGGAAGTTGCGTCCACCATTTTAAGATGTGCTTTTAACCTTCCTAGGTTCCCTAACACTATTTTGTCTCGCGGGCAAGGTGAGCTTGGCTCGGTTACCCTCGTGGACCGTGAGTTTTGGTTTTTGGCAAAGGTGGGGTCCACGCCCTTGCCTCCGATGACCAAAAACGTTAAAATATGAGATTTTTCGGTGGGGTCTCTGCCTCCACCTCGGCTATTCTCATCAACCCTTAAATTGGAGTTTTGGTCAGTGGGCCTGGCCTAGACCTCACCTCCTAACTGGATAACTCTCTTAAACCAGTATTTGGGTTTTGGACACCTATCCTGCCGGGATAACCTCTATAAACCCGGGAAGGCTTCAGGAAAACCTCCGACCTGGGTCCTTGGACTAATATACTCCAGCGAGCGGACCTCTTTGCTCACTTTAACTCTACGCTCTGCCGATCAAAGCTGAGAGGGACGGGGAAATGGGCTTCCAGACGTCTCTGGAGGACTTTTAAGACTTTGCTGCGGCTCCTCTTAGTTTTTGGCTATGGCTGCCTGCGTGGGGTGGTGTGTTGCGGTGCAGTGTGGTGCAGTTCCTAACACCCTACACTGTCGTTCTCGGTTCCCACCTGCAAGATAGACCGAAAGATAGGCTTCGAGATAGCCTTTGGGACTTCGAGTGGGAGGGCCCTTGCGTTCGAGCTACCACGGGTTATAGCGGCTAGACCTCGCCGTGGGCTCGGGGCGGCTACCCTCACGGTTCTTTAGTGCTTATGGCACAGAACCTCCACCTGAAGGAGAGAAGGGGGAAAAAGCCTCCCACAATAAAGTGCTCACTAGAGCCAAGCGCACAAGAGCTTCCACTCACACGTGTGTGTGTGCAGTGTTCTGAGCTTCTTCGCTCCTCACTGGAAGTTTGCAGCAGTTTCTTCCTTACATCTGGTTGTCAGAATGAGGCACGTGTCGACACTCGTGCTCATTCAGACAAGCAGGACCAATCCCGGGCGAGCCCCCACTTCTGTTGGGCGAAATGCTCTCTAGGGGTTGAGCACTTCGCCACAGGTATAATTAACCTTTGGGATCTTTTGGTCTGTGTCTACGAGGAATGGGCTGCCGCGGAGACTTCCCAGTGAAGAGGCGAGAGACAGGACTCAGAATAATGTTTGTTTACTTAAATAAAGCACAGTTGCAATAACACTCAACAAATACAATTCACACACACACACACATTCAAGGTCTAAGAATAAAAGATAGATAAAGCACAGTTGCATGAGCAGGTTATCGTTGGTTTCGTTGAGGGCAATATTTACCTCCAAGGCGCAGCTCCTAAGCTTCCAGCGAGTGGGGTAAGGTGGGGTAAGAAGGATGGAAGAAGGGACACGTGGTCTAGACCAGCTAACAACGCACGTGTATAGTTCCAGCTGCAGACTGGAACGAAGCGAGGCAAGGGTTCGGGTACAGGATGGGGGCTTAAGAGGGTAAAAGCAGACAGACAGAGGTCGTGGTTTCAGCAGCAGCAGGGCGAGGATAAGCAGCGTTCTCTTCTTCTCTTCTTTCTCTTTTCTTCTTTATTTTCTATTTTGCTAACCCAGAGATCGCGTTATTATAGCGTCTTGGGTGCTGGGCGTGGAAGGCCAGGCGGTGTACACCTACTGACCCTCCCAGCCGGCTGTGTCAGTGTCAATTTCAAATCTTATTGGCTACTCTGTCCGTTGGATACCTGAGGGCTGGGCAGAGGAGGCTGGCTGGCAGGCAGATGGTTTCTCCAGGTAGCTGATAGCTCTTGTATTGTTGTGTGTATGGCTCTCCTATTGTCTGGGGTGGGGAAGGCACTTAATCTCATCATGCAAACGACTGGCAGATGGAAAGTCCTTTGTCTGCTGTATGGCCCTTAATCTGTGTAGGTGACATGCAGCAGGTATGCAATGGAGTTCCTCAGAGTAAAAAGACAGCTTTTTCCTTTCCCTATGGGCTTCTCCTTTGGCATCCATTTTACAGTCTACACAGACCATGTGGTAACAGCAAACAGTCCATAGCAAAGCCCCATAATGGCGTCGGGGCTAACAGTTGGGAAGAGTTGGACTCGATTGTGTGACTGAACAGCAACAATACTGAACAGGGGAGTGAAGAGTTGATAAATATTCCCTTTAAAAAGGATATGATATATTATTTGACTAAGTTGTAAAACATGGTATATCCTCATAAAATTTGGGTTTTTTTAAAAAAAAAGAGTTGATAAATATTCCCTTATACGGTATAGAGCAGAGGTTCCCAAACTTATTTGGCCTACTGCCCCCTTTTCAGAAAAAAATTACTCAGTGCCCCCCTGGAAATCTACCTTCAAGAAGTGGACAAAAAGATTCAGTGACAGATTTGCACATGGTAAAGAAAGATGGTGTTGTAAATAAGACACTTTGAAGCTCAAAATCATAAAAGTATTTTATAAAATCAGCCATAGCAACATTTGCATACACACAGAAAATTAAGATAATGAAGGCTGTGATTGGCTGTGGGGATGCCTCTCCACCTGCACCTCTCTCCCTGATCCCAAGGAAGACCAGGAGAAGGCAGGAAAAGGCTGCTTTTTTAATGCTTCCATTGCCCCCTTATTTTTATTCAATGCCCCCCAATTGCATCCAAGGCTCCTACTGCCCATCTGGATCATTCCAGCACCCCCCAGGGGGCAGTATTGCCCACTTTGGGAACCAGTGGTATAGAGCCTGTATATAGTAGACCCTCTGTATAATATATGGATATTCTCCATCACACTGCTAATGAGTGGCTATTGATGATTCAGCCATCTGTCAACTACCTAAGAGTCTGATAGGATCCAAATCTAACTGTTCAAGAAAAAGGCTTCTCATTTTAATTTGAAAGCTAGTAGGAATATTCTAGATTAACCACTGGGCAATGAGTACTATAAAGAAGAGTTTCAGCCAAATTGAAAATCAGCTGCTGTGTAATTATTGGAGGATAATTAATATGAACTTTTTCTTCCTTCTCATTCCATGAGCCTCCAAAATCCTCAACAAATAAAGAAATGGCATAATATATTTTTCATCATGTAATGGGCAAGCAACAGCCTTCCAGCCCTTTGGGAAATCATGGTTTTCCCCACTCCTTCTAACTGTACTTGGGGCTGTCTCCACCACATATTATTCAATATGTGCTAACCCATGAGGAAGTGTTCTCTAACACTTAAGGCAGAGCTGTCAGGAAGCCAGTAATAGTGCCCTATGATTTCTGTATGTTCACATTTTTGTAATTATGACACAATTTAGTAGGGTGGCTGAATTCTTCTAAAAAGGTCTGAGGGCAATTTTAGAAGGAAACAAAAGCAGTATTACCCTAAATCCACCTCCACCTGAAAAGAAGAAAGCAAATGCCAGGACCTAAAAACTGTATCCAATTTGATTATCTTGCAACTTGGCCTGCAATGACAATAATACTAGTTGGCATTCATACAGCACTTTCAGTGTTCAAAGTACATCCTGTGCATTGTCACAGTCTTGTAGACCAGAATTATTATCTCCATATTGTAGGGGGGGAAAGTGGGCAGAAAGTGGCTTGCCTAGGGTCATCTAGTGAGATTCAGACTAAATAGAAATTTACACTGGCTGTTTAGACTCTATGCTACACAAGCCTGTTGGGAAAGACTGATGATCATCTTCATCATGCTTTGGTGCAGGACTGTGGTTCAGAGACAGAGTATATATCTGTATGCAGACTAATAGGTCCACATTTTAGCACCTCTGTTCAGGTAGCAGGTATTCTTTGTGACCCTAAAAAGCCATTGCCAGTTGTTATATTAACTATCACACTCTCTACCACCATAAATCACACAAAAAAAGGAAATTTTAAAGAACAAAAGAAAGGCCATGATATTTTGCAGCCCAAATAAACAACATGAGCAAATATGTCCACATTTTTCATTGCATATATTATATTCTACTTTCAATATAAGTTTCTTTGTTCTCTGTTTGACAGGACTCTTACTAAAGAACCCCATAGAACACATGATTCACAGAAACTACCACCAGTACAAACCATACATATAATTCTGAACTTGGTCCCAGAGTACAGAGCAAAATATTTACAGAAAGAGGACAAGTAAAAAAGGGAGGGGGATAGCTCTGTGAACCCCAGGTTTTCTGAAAAATCCCAGCAGTAAATAAGGGGGTGTTAACCACCCCCAACGGAGAGCTTTTTAAAAAAATACTGACCAAGGTCATGATCAGCAAGGATGGGATTGCCTCGAAAGGAAAAGAATGGCCTAGGGAAGAGGGATGAGTAAAGGAGCAAAGTGGCAGGAGAAGAAAAAGGAAGGGCAGTGGTGGGAAGGAGAGGCAGCCGTGATGAGGAAAGGAGAAAGGAAGAAGAGTACAAGGTGGGAATTGGTAAAGGAACAAGAATGCAACAGCAGGAAGAGATGAGAGGAGGAAGAAGCAGCCACAATGGAGGGGAGAGGAGGTGGAGTTGCTGGTGAGCAAAAGGAGAAAGAGGTACAAGTAGGGGGGTAGTATTACCCTTCCCCTATGAGTTCCTCATGGGTCTACAGCTTGTATATATGAAAGACTACTTGCAGGTTATGCCAGTCTCCAGAAAAGTGAAAACAAACCCTTGTGTTTTCCATTCCTGTTGATTCAATGACCTATCTCCTGATGACATTCACTGCCTTGTAACAGAGTCTTGTTAACTTAGCTGTTGGTCAATGATAAATGGTAAAGTGGTGTAACTAGTTATCTTTTGTTCTCATATGGGGTCAGAAACTCTGGGAGAGGCAGACAACATGGTGCTGATTCACTAATGGTGCTTTGACCATACCCTTGGTGACATTAGCCAGTGTGTATAAGTCAGAGAACTGATAAGGACATTAGAAAGTGAGTTTGCAACATCCCACAGTGTTCCACAGTGCAATGGCTAGACAAGGAGTCAGCAACTTATTATTAAAGAGCCAAGCTACACTAAAATTCAGAGTGAAGAGATCAACAAGGAGCCAATATGGAAGCCTATTTGCATAACTGAAAAAACTATTTGCATAATTTAACGTTACTGATAATTTACAAGTTGATTAATTATCTATGCTGTTTCTTTAGTCCGAACATTGATTGCTGCAAGTCCTTTCCTAGGAAATGGCATACACAAAGCCTCTCAACACATAAACACTGGAGCACCACACACAATTATTTTAGTGTACTGACATAAATCTGCTAATTGTTCATCTGATTGGATTATTGCTAATTGTTCATCTCCATCCAGTTACACCCCTTTTTGTAACTGAGATTTATTGATAACATTTTAATCATTTGGACACATGGGAAAGAAGTACCGGAGAAATCTCACCAGGCCTTCAGCAATTTTCACCCCAACATCAACCGGACTATGAACCAATCCACACAAGAAGTACCTTTTCTAGGCTCCAATGTATAAATCCTTAATGGAAGCATAAAAAACACCTTATACCAGAAACCTACTGATTGCCAAACTTATCTGCATGCCTCCAGTTACCACCCTGAACACACCAAATGATCCATTGTCTACAGCCATATCTCTCAGAGATTCTCAGCTGCAGGATCAACAACAGACATTTTTAGAAAATACCCACCTGAAGTAGTAAGGAAACAGATCAACCAAACACGAATGACACCAAGGGTTAACCTGCCACAAAATAGGCCTAAACTAAACAACAATGGAACACCACTGGTGGTCACATACAGCTCTCAGCTCAAATCAGTTCAACACATCATTAACAACCTACAACCTAGCCTGCACAATGATACTCATCTCTCATTGGCATTGGGAGGCAAACCTTGTCATCTTGCCCAAACACAGCTTTCTAGCAACTTCTCACCCACAAGAATGTACTTCTTAACAGGGATACAGACTCTGGGACCAGAATGTGCAACAAAGCAAGATGCCAACTCTGTCCCCATATTCATTCTGACAAGACAATCACTGGATCAAACAATACCAAGCATACTATCTCATGTTCATTTACTTGTTCATCTTCCAACATTGTATCTGCCATCAAATATCAGCAATGCCCTTCCACACTCTATATTGGACAAAGAGGCTGGTCCCTATGCAAAAGAATAAATCGATATAAATTCAACATTAAAAATCACAACACTCCAAAACCAGTGGGAGAACATTTTAATCTTCAGGAACATTCCACTGTTGACCTATGAATGGTAGTTCTCAAAGAGAGAAACTCCAAGGGGAGATTACAATGTGAGACTGCTGAACTTGAGTTCCTTCACAAGTGCAGAACAATGGACACCCAGGGCTTTAATAGGGACATAGGATTCTTATCTCACTACAGATGTCTGCCCCCAAGCATTTCCCCTCTGCTCTAATTAAGCTGACTACAATGCACATTGTTCTTCTACATCCTGAGTTCCTTTTCTGCAACACCACTCCCACCTTATGACTGGGATATAAGGACTCAAAGATCTCCATTCCAACTCATATATGACAAAGGTAGTTTTTACTCTGGAACGCTTATGCCCTAAAAATCTTGTTGGTCTCTAAGGTACTACTTGTCTTTATAGCTATTCATTTCTATTGTTTCTCTTTCTGTAAAGCACCCCAAAGAAACCCTTTAGTCCAATGAAAAGCTTTTTACTGTCATGCTCATCACATACTAGTTATTATAATATCCTGCCTACCCCTCTGATAAACCTTAACTTAAAGTTTAGTATTCTTTTTTAAAAGAGACATGTTTGGTTCTGTACTGAGTCACACCTGGCTCCAGAGCCATAGGCTGTGTAGACCCTTTGGTTAGAGGGTAAGCAACAAATGATCCCTCCTGAAGCCACAAGAACAATGACAAACTGAACATAAAAGAGGGTACAACAATATATTCTTCCCTGTACACACTACTTATGACATTGTTACAGAGCACTATAGGAAAGAGCTTTCCCCCTTACCTTTGTACAGGAGATACCACATTTTAGTAGAAGTAGCAGAGTCCTTGCAAAGAGACTACTGCACTGGGCTCTAAAGTAAGGAGGAAATAAATAATCCATGCTAGATCCTACTTTAATCTTGCCATCAGTCTTTTGTGCATGTAAACCAAAGTGGCTGCAAACTGCGACACAATCTGCCCTTTTGTTCCTTAATAGAATGAGATTCTTTTTTCCAGACATTTGGGTTCGGGGATTTTTTTGTTTTGTTTTTCTTTCACTTTTTTTCAAAATAAAGCAACTGTTTGAAAAGGAAGATGCTGTTATTCACCACCTCCTGTTGAAGCTGTTGCGAAGCCATCAGAAAAAGTATGAAAGCACAAAATAGGGCCTTTAAAGAGCAGCAATTTTCTACAAATATAAGAAATTAGTCTCTTAAGATAATACTTGCAATCAACATCCAAGTGTGTATAACAGCAGCTTTTGGGAAGCCTAATTTGACTACTTCAGAGTTCTCAGCATGAAGCTGAATGTCGAGGTACAGCAAGTTCTTGTTTCGCACGGATAAATTTCGTAGGAATTATACTGTAAAGAGACAGACTTCTCTTGGTGATCAAAATGGGGAGTATATGGAGACATATTTACAAATTTAGACTATCCAGTGTTGTGATAAAAATCCTATTTGCTTATGTTAATATATATTAAATATAGTTTATCAATACGCAGTAAGCAGGCGACATATCACCAGGTGCACCTCTCCTCAAAATCCCACATAAAAAATGAGATGGAAACGAGACTATTTATTGAGCCAACAGATTACTTAAACTGGTGCCATGCTGAAATACCAAGTAGGATTTTTCCCCATAGACTTGAATGAGACTCGAATTATTGTAAAGTCTTTAGTATACCCATTACAACGAAGAGAACTAGTTCCAGGCATGATTACATCTAGCCAGTTTGATGTAGTGGTTAAGTGTGCAGACTCTAATCTGGGAGAACCGGGTTTGATTCCCCACTCCTTCACTTGCAGCTGCTGGATGACCTTGGGCAAGCCATAGTTCTGAGAACAGCTGTTCTTGAAAGGGCAGTTCTGGAAAGAGCCCTCTCCACCCCACCTACCTCACAGGGTGTCTGTTGTGGGGAGGGGAAGGGAAAGGAGGTTGTAAACCACTCTAAGACACTGAGTGAAGGGCAGGGTATAAATCCAATCTCTTCTCTTGGAAGAATCTCTTCTATTGGAAATTAGAGTATAAAGAGCAACTGCAACTGATTAAAAAGGGAGTGGATAAAACTATAGTAGAAATGGAGATAGTAACCTACAACCAGTTCCTAAACATGTTTATCCTGATTTAAATTCCACAGAATTCATTGACGCAAGCCCACATAAGATTATCACAAAATGACTTGTAATACAGAGGATAGTAGTCTACAGGTTCAACCTTGTTTGGACCCAGTAAGAACAAAATATTCTCTTGTTATCATGGGTGGCTTACTATGGCTGGTTTAAATTTTTTGTCAGTCCAGTCCTAAATAAATCACAGGGGAAGGTGGAAGAAATTCTAAGGAAGTTCTGTTTAGAGGAAACTGTTCGTGCCAAGCGCAAATAGTATGTAAAACTTACTTCTTCAATCATGTCCAGCACTGATCCTGCTAGTACAGTATGGGATAGATACATGGACAATATGTGACAGACTGCTTGTATGATTCAGCCTGTTAGGCCTACAGTTATTGCAAACTCCATCGTTTCTAAAACTGCTGTTTCTAGCTGGCACTTAATGTTGCTCCAAAGCTGTTTACAATTAGATGGGCACAGGCTGATGATTCAGTAATTCACTTTCTGGCTCTTGCAGAATCCTTTTTCAAAAAAATTATTTTTTCTTTGATATTTAGGTAAGCAATCCACCTAATGCAAATGTCTTCTTCAGATGCTGTTGTGTGTTTTATTATCTAATTACACAAGTTGAGAAGATTCCTACAATATTTTCCAGTGGAACCGAATTGATGGGATAAAATCAAATTGTTCCTATAATAAGAAATTGTTTCACATGCAGTTCACATGAATGACATGTGCGGATGATTTCCTGTTAGAGAGATGGCATAGCTCAGGAGGGTTTAGTTTGTCTTTTTTAATGAGTGTTTACACTGAAGCACTTGATAGTTCTTAGAGTGCTCAAATGAGATGAAAAGCACAATGATGTCACATTTCAAATAGTAAAACATACAGGATTATTGTAGAGATGTAGAGAAATTCTTTACACAATACTTTATCATTATTGCCACCAAACTGAAACAAATCCATTCATTCATAAGGAAACATAATGCTGGGGGGAATATGAATTCTTTCTACAACCCATCTTAAAGTACATTACCATGAAATGTTTGGGCTGGGCTTTCTTCTCAGTTGGCAAACTTGTTGCCCTCGCTTGATTTTACGTTAGCTCAGGAGGGTGGGGGAGTACAATCATAGAAGTGGCAATTTTCCTTGGAAGACCCATTTGGAAGACGGGCTTGTCTTACTTTAGAGTCAAGGTCTGCCAGACTTTGCTTTTACATTCAAAGGATACCCAAGAAAAGGCCAAATTGCTTGTGTCTAAAATGAAGTTTATTAAGGTTTACAAAAGAGCTATTAGCAGGGTGGTGGTTATGTAGCAAAATGAAACAAAGACAGATTTACTACATCCCTCCTGAAAGATTGAGAATCTTTGGCAGTCCTCTTGGGATGTCACTCTGCACGGTGACTTGATGGTCACACATCTGACCAGCTCCCTATTATGCTAGAGTTGCCAGCCATTGCCTGGCAATCCAGCAGGAGGATTGTGGGTAGGGTTGCCAGGTCCTTCCTTGTCCCTGGCAGGGGACTTCGGGGGGCATTTCTGGAAGGGGGACATCCCCAATGCAATGCCATCACTCAGAAGTGACAGCATCATGTTGGGGACAAGCACCCTGTGCATCTGTACTCTAAGCAATGAATTTGCCACTTGGAGTTCAAGCACATGCCCCCTCTTCTTGCCAAAAGCATTTAAAAGACCTCTTAAATGCTCTTTGTAAGAAGCAGGGGGGCCACAGTTGTGTGCCCCTGCCGATCAGTTGGAGGGCCCTTTAAATCTCTCAGGAGGAGAGGGAGGGGGTAGCTACTGCTTGCTGCTGTTGGGGGTAGGGCTTGGGGGCAGGGTTTCCCCAGCCGGCTAGCTGGCTGGCGGCGAGCAGGACCCCTCCAAATTGGGGTCCTGCCCCCACCTGGAGACTCACATCCTCAGTTGTGGGGGTGGGGCAGCATGCTGGGAGTAAAATTAAAAAGAAAAATAAGGTCTTATCCACTTACAGAAAGATAAGAGTTCCAGGTGACTCCTAGAGCTACCCCTACAGCATAGCTGTAGGAATCTTACTACTTTCCATTGCTATATTTTTCTAACTGTTTTCTCCATAGGGAGGGGAATCTGTATCTTCTCCAATGCAAATATATAAAAGCAGGAAGCAAATTTCCAATGGAAAAATGCTGGAGGCGAAAAGTTACACAAAGGAACTGACATTCTGCAAATATTGGGTTGCATCCACCAGAGAACATCACAGAAGGTGTTGGCAGAGCAGATCCCTCCATGCTTTCCCTTTTCCCAAACTGCTTTCCCAAAATTTGTCCTGAAACTTCCCTCTAAGGTTAGGGTTGCCAGTATCCAGGTGTTGGCTAGAGATCTCCAAGTGACAGGTATCAGCTCACTTGTAGAAAATGGCTGCTTTGGAAAGTGGACTCTATGGCAGCTGGCAACCCTATCAGCGGCTCATTTCACCTGCTGTAGTAAAAATGCATGCAAACTACTAATTAGTCTTGGATGCCAGAAGTTATTAGTACCTTTCCCTTTCCCTATTCTATTGGTATACTAGAAAAGAGCAAGAGTCCTGTAGCACCTTAAAGACTAACAAAATATGTCGCAGGATATGAGCTTTCATGAGTCACTGCTCACTTCTTCAGACAGGGATACTGTATGTGGCAGGTAGGAAGTACAACATAAACCATGACTGCCTATCTTTGATGTTACTGTGACTCCCCTCCTCCAATCCTGAGGACTTTATTTGTAATCATGTGCTGCTCACACACATCTGGCTTGATTATGTGATCCCACACCTTCCCTGTTTCTTGCTTCCCTTTTTAAGGACAGGCATTGCCTTTGCCATGTTCTGTATCTCTCCCTGCTTCCATGATTTCTTCAGGACTAGGTTTCGGGGGGTTCAGTATTTGATTGACTGGGTTGCATCTGGGTTGGGGGATATGGATTTGTTCTTTCAAACAGTGAGAGAAAAGTGAGTAAAAAGGATGAAATTTAATTGGAAAATCATTTGCTTTTTATTTTTTATTTATAGTTTTGTAAAGAAAATAAACAAAAATCAGGTGAAAACTTAAATCATGAGAGCCTTACAAATTCATACATTTGTGGTACCAATTGTACACTCTTGACCATCATTGTTGATGAATTTCTTCATCTTTCCCCTGTAGTAAGATGTTCAGTCTATCCATTACCACCATCTCCAAAAGTCTCTGTGTTAATTCTTTCCATGAAGTGATTTTTTTCCATTTTCCAACACTTTGTGAGCATAATTCTGTTAATATATGTTATCATATAAAGATCAGATTTTTAAAAACCATCTGGTAACTTATTTAATAAGTAAATCTCAGGTTCTAATGGAAGCTTAATATCTAGAATTTCTTGAATTATCTTTTGAATTTTAAGCCAAAAATTATGTACTTTCTCACATCTCCACCACATATGAAAGTATGTCCCAATATTTTTCTTACATTTCCAACATGTATTCTTAACACTTGGGTAACATTTGGCTATTCTATCCGGCGACCAGTGCCATCTATGAAACATTTTATATATGTTTTCTTTGTAGGCAATTTGCTTTTTTAAAAGCTGTCAGTAGACTGAAGGGATACATATAGGCAAGACAAAAAAAGGGGGTGGAATTAGCCAACTGGGAAGTAGCATTAAAATACTGTTAAGTAGTGAGAAATCCAGAGAGTACTATGGGGCTTAGTTTCATCTGGATAAGAGACTGTATGGCCACCTCTAGCACCGTAGAAGCAAATATATTTCTAAAGCAGTCAGCAGAATTCTAGAAAGTGAACATAACCCAAAGATGCCTCAGTTTTAGCCAACACCAGCTAAACATCACCTGTCCAGCTCCTTCTGGTTCTGTCCCCAAGGCTAAACTACCAACTGCCCTCTAGCATCCTTTCTGTCTTTCTACCAAATGCTGGTAGGTATTAGATTCCAAAGTTGGGGAGAAGTATTTCCATCCATCAGGGACATCACACAAATGACATCTTGTGACATTTTGCCCCCCCCCCAAACCCTGATAGAGACCCAGGATAATAAACACTCCCCGCCCAGCCAAAGTTCCCACAAGTGGATAGAGTGAATATTTTTTTCTGACTGATTTATAAGGAAAGATTATTGACTATTTATTACCTAAGGCAGTATCTAGTTTACAATGTTTTCATGCTTCAAAGTGTAAATCTTTATGCTATTATTCCCAAGGAATCTTTTTCATAAAAGAAACAAAACCACCTGCTCCTTTTTCTAGGGAGTATGTTTATGTTAAAATGCTTCCAAAGTTATCTGCATCTGTTTGGATTTCACTGCATCGCACAACAAAAGTGGTTTGGCCTTTATTCACATGAGTCAAGGAATCTTCATTCAGCCTGTATCAAACAAGGAACCTACCAACATTCTGTTTTGCTTCATATTTAAAGGGCTGCCATGACTACCTTTTGATTTCTGGGCAATTTGTTGAACCTCTAAGATTGTCCTATATTTTTAACAAGCACAGCTTTGGCCAAAGATTCCAACAATGTCTATCCTGTGGACATTAGCCTCAAGCAGGAGGCCTCTAAACGAGGGACGATGTGGAGGTCAGAGGACCATGCATGCTTCAAACCACATAAATTTATTTATTTGATTCATTCATACCCTGCCTTTCTCCCCAATGGGTACTCAAAGTGGCTTACATCATTCTCTCTTCCATTTTATCCTCACAAAAACCCTGTGAGGTAGGTTAGGCTGAGAATGTGTGAGTGGCCCAAAGTCATCCAGCAAGCCTCCATGGCACAAGTGGGGATTCAAAGCTGGCTCTCCCACATGTTAGTCTGACACTCTTAACCATTACACCACACTGGCTCTGGATACAGATAGAAACCCTCCTTGTTTCTACAGCCGCCCATCTAATATTAAGCAGATGCTGGGTGATCCATGTGATGGAGGAAGGCAAATTCCTTAGCATGAATCTGGAGGTATTGCAGAATACACCTTTGTGTGGGTGCAGAAGTTAGCTCAGACATTCGCCTTTGTAGCTAACAGCCTATTGGCAGCATCATCAGTGGGGTGTATTTGCCAGGGAGGATTGCCAGAGATCTTTGCAATCTATATCAGGGTTTTTAAAAGGGTGTGAAGGAGGGCCAAATAGTAACACATGTTCTCATCACAATGAAAACGGAGACACAAAGGGATTGGCTGGAGGACCATGCATCTGATAAGTGGTTGTTTTCCATGAGTTGTCAGCAGAAAGCACTGGTGAGTGTGTGGGTCCTTCTGGCTCTCCCCTCCCTGCAGCAGACATTTCCAACCCTGGGAAAATTTATTCCCAGGATTATTGGATCCACACAAAGTAATAACCATGCGGGGGGGTACTGTGGGGAAGGGAGTGAATCTGAAATTGCTCCCTTCTGCCTCTTGTGTGGAAGTAGAGTAGAACTCTGCTGATGGAAGAGGCTTTCCTGTTGCATCCTCCAGATCTACATAGCTGTTACTCCACACAGCTCCTACAACTCAGGGAATAAGCTTTCCCAGGGCCAGAAATGGATATTGTGGGAGGGCAGAGCCAGTAAGATTGGGGGTGTTTGCTTGGAATTCACAAAGTCCACGCACTACATCCAGCCCATCAAGTGGCTCATTCCATTTCTTGTTCTCTGCTCCTCCACCCCTTGGTTCTGCCAAAACATAGCCAGAGTTCTGAGGTGACATCAGCACATCCTGCTGCACAAAAGAATCAATATTACATGTATTTGTCTGCCCTAGGCTATCACCTGAAAGCCCTTACTAGCAGGATTCAAAGAGTAAATATGCCTTGAGAAATGAACTCCGGATAACAAATTATTGTGCACCTTATTTTCTCTGCTTTATGCTGCCAACAAAAAGCACACAACTCATAATTTTGCCTAGAACCTGGTAATTGCCTGGCCACAAGTAGCTGCCATGCACAGCTCCAGAGCATCCTTTTTATCCAGTGCTCAGCTTCTCCCTCCAGCCCATACACTCTCCACTTGATGAGAGTGGCATTCCACTTTTACATGAACTCCAAAACAGAGCAGATGGAACACCACCCATTAAAGGAATGTTCCCTGGCAAAAATTGTTTTCCTTCCCACTGAAAACAAAAACTATCTCTCAAGTCCATGATGCTGTTGACAATAGCAGGAGATGGCCAGAGTACGTTAGAGGCCACTAGAGGGAGAACCGTGAGAAACCTGTCATCTACAGTCTGTGGAAGATATGGTTTTATCATTTAGTGAGGCCATTGTACCTAAATCATTCTTTGAAAGAATTCTTTAAAAGATGTTCAAAAGGACTGCTTTGAGCTTAGTAAACCATCTTGTTTCAATATACTAACCCCACCCCCCAAAGGTCTACATAGGGCTCACTAGATTTTATACTTCTCCTTCATAATTGTATTGCTGATGTGGTGCTCCTAATTTTACTCTTTTTCCACTGAAGCAGGAGACAAATGATTATATTTCAGCAACAACTATTTTAAGAATCCCAAAATACAATTTGGGGTCCAGTCTACACATTCTCATTGATTCATGCAATTTGGGGTCTTTCTTCACCAAATTATGGCCATGCTCATTACTTTTTGACAGCACAGTAGATTTTTTGGTAGATAAACAGATACTATTATACTCCCAACAGTTATTATTGGGGATTTATGATCATTTAGAGTTGTTTGGAACTTACAGGGGAGGGGTAGTGTTTAAAAACATAGCTCAGTTCACTCCTATGTTGTTGTTTGCCTGAGGAAATTTAGAGAATGTACCAAAGTACAATGGCCTGGGAGAATACATGCTGTGGATAATATAGATCTCTGTGCAATCTTGTTTCTTTTACTACAGATTTTGATCTCGCAGGCTCTTAGTGTTTCAGGAAACAAATGTCATTGATTTCACAGAGGTAGGAAAGAGGAGATTCCTTGAAGACAAAGCAAGCCTGTCATTAGTACAGATTGTTTCTGCCTTGTGTGAGTGGGGTGCATACACATACAAAACAGCATGCAGTGCATTACGGAGGAAACCATTGCAGCAGAAAGCACTGGCAGCCTGGCTTGAGCCACAACTAGCAACACTGTTCCTCGCCATGCATGTCAACACAATTTTAATCTCGTCTAGAAGTTAGACAGATAAATATATTTCCCTTTTGAGACCAACAACATTTCTGAAAGCCGTAGCTCAACATCTTTATCACCTATTTTCCCTAGCAAAGCTCCTTTGTCCATTCAAAAGGAATACCCCGAATTACTAGTATCCCTATATATTTCTGTTCAAGCTCATCTAATTTAACTACACCAACCTTCCAAGGCTTGCAGAGGAAGACACACACACACATATATCTTCCCTGATGGAAACAAAAACAAAGCTTTTCGGTCAGCAGGATGCTACATGTCTGATTATTGTCCTTATTTTTACAAGAAGAGAAAAAATACAATTATCACCCAATATAACTCCTCCTCTTCTATACAATTGGAAAAGGATTAAGTGAATTTTAATCTTTAGAAATTCAAAAGCATAGATTAAAAAAAAGAAACCCTCCATTGTATACTGCAAATAGCACTGGCTGAGCTCTCTTTTTAAGATTATTTCTGAGATAAATTCAAACCTAAATACAAAATGGATTATATTGCAAATTGTAGTCAAAGAGTTTTTGTTTAGAAATAAAACTTAACAGAAGTTAAGATTTATTGTGTCACATCAGTGGAAGCGTCACACTTGCATAAGCCATGAGGTTTTTTTTTTTGTTTAAATTTTCTGCCAGGTTTGATGGAAAAATGCAACAATTTGCTCCAAGTCAAAACACGTGTGTTTGCTTGGAGGCTGGAACTGACTGGAAAAAAGAAAAGGAGATAAGGAGATAATCAAACTGGTTTATAAATGCTTTAACTTATTCCCAGAGCACCTCTTTAAGATTGCTTAATGTAGATGAATTACCCTTTAAGACAACTGAACCACCTTTAGGGCATTCATGGTGATGGTGGAAAGTGGCGCCAAGTCACAGGTGACTTGTAAACCCTGTAGGGTTTACAAGGCGAGAAATGTTCAGAGGTGGTTTGCCACTGCCTGCAAGAAAGGAAGAGACAGAGTTGTGTTAAGCACTTTTTCTGGTCACCTACAGCTACATAAAATGAACCTGAAATTGTAATATACAACTTTAGAGGCATTTGACATTAATGAAAAATGGATGACAGAACAGGTCCTGGTTAGATCCAAGATAAAGTATGTTGAACAGTACAGTTTACATAGGTAGCCTCAACATAAACATCTGACATCACACGAGTTTTTGAACAGTAGCATTTCTACAAGCAAGAAGCATTTGAAAGGCAAGAAAATGCAGTGGTTTTGAAACTAATCTCAGGGAAAGAGGCCGAACTGATGAAGAGGCAAATAGATCATATCAAAGCCGAATTTACAATTGGTGATGCTTCAGCAGCTGAGAGAAGGTTGTCTTGAATATGAATCTCTTTCATCAGCCTGATGGAAATTGCTTTTATATTTTTATTTGTATAACAAAGGTAGCGATGGAGCAGAAAGCTATGTTCTAGGACACGAGTCCAGACACACATGATGTTTACAATGCCCTGCTTCTCCTCTGAGGAGTCTTGTGGCTTATATCCATGATCTGGATAACTGGTTCATTCTCAGGATTTTGTTTAGTAAAATGTGTTGTTTTCAATTATTTTTTTTGTCTATCACACTGTATTCTTAAGTTCTAATTTTTAAACAGCTTCCTGTACCAAATATTGTTCTCCAAAAGGTGACCAATCCAGAGAGACCTTGACTTTTGGCAGGAACAGTTCTTATTGGTCCCAAACACTATTTTATGATTAGACATTATTGTTTCAGGATGTGTGGTTTTCCTAGCTCAAAATGTATATAGTTGGCTTGTTCTGTGTACTGTTGTTGTGTTTTGAGCTGAATAAAGAAATCACTTGTTTGAACGCTGCCTTGATCTCAGTACATAATACTGGCGACGAGGATGGGATTAAGAGGGTAGGCAGCCCCATAGAACCAGAGCTGATCACTGCAATGGGCAAGGAATTGTTGCCTTGGCCCCTCAAGAGAAACCAGAGTACAGACACCACCACTCCAGAGTGACACTGCGATGGCTGCCAAGGGCCAATTTGAGCCGTTCGACGCAACCACTGAGGCCTGGGACACATTCATCTCCAGATTTGACTTCTACGTCACCACTAATGAGATCATCGATCCAGACATGAAGAAAGCCACGTTTCTCAGCGTTTGTGGAAAGAACATTTTCGATGTGGCTAGGACATTAGTGGCACTGGCCAAGCTCAAGGCAACGGCATTCACTACAATTACGGACAAACTGTGTGAGTATTTTACACCCAAGGTATCCGAGATTGCCTATCAGCATGCTTTCCACAAGTGCGGCCAAGCCCAGGGTGAGTGTGACTGCACTCCGAAAAATAGCGTGAGCAATTTCGTAGACCTATGCAACAGACTCCATGACAGGTTAGTATGCGGCCTGATAAAGCTATAACACTGGCTTTTCGCTAAAAGAGAACTTGCATATAAAGAAGCTGTTGTTGCAGAAACTGCCGACCAATCAACCAAAGCAGTGCAACAGTCCAGAATGCCACCAGAGTCTCGTGAGACGCAACCAGTACATCAAGAGAGTGTGGAAGACACTGACAGTGAGGACGACGGAGTTCACTGAACTCAAGCTGAGAGATGCAAATGCTACATTCTGCAGCCTGCTACTAAAACAAACTGCACTAGTTGTGGGGGCAACCATGAAAACCGGAAGTGCCGATTCTGTGAGGTCCAGTGTTGTCATTGCAGAAGGATGGGAGACATCACCCGGGTCTGCTGTTCATCAAAGGTCAAAGGGCCATCTCACACGTCGCCAAGCAGACTCTGTCTGCCACCAAAGTGCACTCCTAAACCTCCACCACTCATCGGTAGCAAGTACGCACCTGCAAACGATGAACCAAATAAAAGTGACAGCCGTCCTTGACAATGTGCCCTGAAAGATGGAGGTCAATTCGGGATCAGCACTCACCATCATCTCGATGCAGACACTATGCTGGCTGTTTCCCAGATGGAACAGATGACGACTCAAGCCTTGTGACTTCCACTTAGCTGATTTCCAGAGACAGCGCATCCTGATTGCAAGAATCGGCAAATTCATGGTGCACTACAAAAGATTCTATGGCCCCCTAAGGGTTATAGTGGCTGAGGGACATCGTGCTAGTCTCTTGGGACTTGATTGGTTCAATATACTAGGCATCCACATAGTGGGAGTGCAACAAGTCTCCCACGACAGCTTGGACTCTGTGTGTAGAGACTTTCCTGTGGTATTTGACAGTTCCCTGGGTCACTATGCAGGACCCCCAGTTTCGTTCGACCTCAACCCCACAGTAACACCTATTCATCTGAAAGCTCATCGGGTGCCCTTAACCTTAAAGCTGCGTATCGGTGACGAGCTAGACTGCCTCATCGCACAGGGAGTGCTGGAGCCAGTATTGCATGCAAGGCAGGAGACCCCTATCGTCACACACACCAAACCCAATGGGTCAGTGCGGATCTGTGCAGATTACAAGTGCACAATAAACAAGGCTCTGCAGCAGCACGCATATCCAGTACCGGTTGTCAGCCACCTCTTAGCATCGTTGGCTGGGGGCAAGATCTTCGCCAAACTTGACCTAGCACAGGCATACCAACAATTGCCGCTCCTGGTATAGACATGCAAGGTCAGGCAAACAGTATTTCCCAGTTCCTGTTCCTTTCCATGTTGTCTTTTCAGGCAGTGTGGTTGGCTTCAGTGAGAAATGGGGTGTTTTCTGTAGCTGTTCCCAATTATAGAACAGTCTCTCTGAAGAAATATGCCAAATCCTTCATAAAAGCCTGTATGATCTGACTATTTCAGGGAGCCTTCTCCTGACAGTTACCGACTGGCAAGTGGATATGGGATGTTTTTCTTTAATGGTAAAATCTGTAAACTCTTGGGGTCTGTACAGGAGCGAGGGTTTAATTCCTTTTATTATGGGCTGAGTCTTGATTTTCTTTTAATTACCGTAGCTATATATTGAAGTTTAATTGTGTTTAATTTGTGCGATAGCTGCTCCGAGCTTTCTTTGGAAGTGGTTCATATGTGTTTGAAATAAATAAATAATGCAGCAGCTGGGGGAGAGGCAGCAAACAATAGGAACAAGCAGCCAGCAGAAGCAGTGGATGTCTCATTCCCCACATTTGTTTGAGGACAGGAAGGACAGATGGATAGATATCCCATTGTATCTCAACTGTACCTCAGCCAAAGTTCTGGAAGTCTGTAATTTAGATGTTGAATAAGTTTGGTTTTTTACCAAGAAACAGCAGCACAATATATCAGAGAGTGATGCAAATATAATTACCAGCATTCATTAGATAAAGCTGTCATTTGGTATTATATTTATGCAGCTGGTTAAATCTGACGGCTTCATTCCCACCCCCCAGCACATCATGTTCATAGTCATTTTCTCTCAGCTCATAGCTCATGAATTTGAGTGTTCTTTCTGCATTATGCAATGCTTTCATGAATAAAGGAAAAGATTATAATCGGAAAACTTGTATTACTTCTACACATTTGCATTAATGGGAAGTGGAAGATTTCTAAACGATACTCAATATAGGAACAGCTGCCTCTGTGGGAGATTTCATCCTTGATCCTCTCCCTCTGCTGGTGATATTTTAGAGTGCACCAGTCAGGACCGTGTGCCTTCACTGAAGGCTGTAGATTAGGGGCCCCCAGCCTTTCCTCACATGCAGGCACCTTTGGAATTTTGAACCAGAGCAGTGGGTACAACCATGAAATGTCAGCAAGCGAGGTTATGCATAACTCTGATAGCAAATCTTCAGCATTCCAGACAGAAGCTCTGTTAACCAGGATGCCTTTTAAAATCAGTGTTTAAAAATATTTTCTTGCACACACACAAAATCAGTATACATACAGAGCTGGCTAAGAAACCCACATCTGGCCCTTATTTTGCAGGCATCTAACATATTTCTGCAAAAGTGAAAGGGGGTGGAATACTTCTCCTGGCTACCCCTTTACATGAGCCCAGCCATTTTGAACCTGCACTATTATTTGTAAAAATGACAGCTGATGCTTTTTGAAAACTGACCAAAATTGGATGTAGTACACTACTGTCAACTTCCACCTGAATTACAAATATACATTAAAACTAGGAAGATGATAACTTCAACAGATGTTCCAGTTAGGTGCATTAAGCATATTAACCACACAACCCAATTATGTTCAGTCAGAATCAACTCCCACTGTGTTTATAGAATATCACTTTGCTATTTGTACAGGTACGTCTGCATTATAACAATAAATATAAAAAAATCCTAATGGCCCCTCCCATTGTCTAAAAACAGTTGGTGGGCACCAGGGAAGGTACAGGTGGGTGCAACTGTGCCCACAGGCACCATATTGGGGACTGTTGCTATAAATCAAGGTTCTACAACCTTTTATTACTAAGGAGCTAAACTACATCAAAATTCAGAGCAAGAGATCAACAAAGAGTATGAAAGCCTATTTGCGTAAGAGAAAATATATAACTTAACATTACCAATAATGGGCATGTTGATCAACAATCCATGCAGTTTCTGCAGCCGAAACGCTGGTTGTTGTGAGTCCTTTATTAGTAAGTGGCACAAATATGATCTCACAGTAAGTAATAAATATACATAGGAGAGGCCTGGACAATTATTTTAGTACACTAGCATAAAAATGTACATAGTTCACCCTTGGATTACTAGCAAGTGTTCACCTCCATCACTTCCCTTTTTGTAAAGCATCTCTAAGAAGAGCTTTAGCCCATGTTTTTTTTGTTTGCTCTTCCCTTTAAAAACTGGTTATTGCAGCATCCCACCTAATCCTCCAATATACTTTAAGATACCTCCAATATACTCTCTGAGGAGCTGAAACTAAAAAGGGAAATGTACAGGAAATGGAAGGAGGGTCAGATTACTGAGGGTGAATACAAGACACGAGCACAAATCTGTAGGAATGGTGTCAGAAAGGCTAAAGCACAGATGGAGCTGAGGCTTGCAAGGGATGCAAAAAATAACAAGAAAAATTTCTATGCCTATGTTCGGAGCAAAAAGAGGAACAGGGATGGAGTAAGCTCATTGCTAGGGGAAGATGGTCAAGCCTTAACAAGGGATGAAGACAAAGTGGAATTACTCAACTCTCACTTTGCGTCGGTCTTTAACCGTAAAGTGAGCTGTATACAAACTGAAGAATGCAGGGTATATGAAGGAAAGGGGAACTGCCAGTTCAGAATAAGTAAGGAAATGGTTAGAGAACATCTAGCTGCCTTAAATACTTTCAAATCTCCAGGGCCAGATGGCTTGCATCCGAGGGTGCTAAAAGAAATTGCAGGTGTTATTTCAGAGCCTCTGGCTATAATCTTTGAGAGGTCCTGGAGTACGGGTGTTGTGCCGGAAGACTGGAGAAGAGCGAATGTTGTCCCAATCTTCAAGAAGGGGAAAAAGACGGACCCGGGAAATTATAGGCCTGTCAGTTTGACATCAATACCTGGGAAAATTCTGGAGCAGATTATTAAATGCTCTGTCTGTGAACACCTTGAACAAAATGAGTTAATTGGTAATAGCCAGCATGGGTTTATGAAGAATAAGTCATGCCAGACTAACCTTATCTCCTTTTTTGACAGAGTTACTAAAATGGTTGACTCTGGCAATGCCGTGGATATAGTGTATCTAGATTTCAGTAAAGCATTTGACAAAGTTTCTCATGATATCCTTGAGGATAAGCTGGTTAAGTGTGGGCTGGATGGCGCAATCATTGGGTGGATTCATGGTTGGTTGAAAAATCGTACCCAACGAGTGCTCGTAAATGGCTCTGCGTCTATGTGGAGGGAAGTCTCGAGTGGAGTACCACAGGGCTCGGTCCTGGGCCCGGTGTTATTCAATGTTTTTATAAATGACCTGGATGAAGACATAGAGGGGATGCTTATCAAATTTGCAGATGACACGAAGCTGGGTGGGATTGCTAATTCTGAAAAAGACAGAGTCAGGATTCAGAAGGATCTTGATAGGCTGAAACAGTGGGCTGAGACAAATAAAATGAATTTCAATAGAGATAAGTGCAAAGTCCTACACTTAGGTACAAAAAAATCAAAGGCACAGATATAGAATGGGAGGGACTTGGCTTGACAGCAGCACATGTGAAAGGGATCTAGGTGTTCTGGTTGATCACAAGCTAAACATGAGCCTGCAGTGTGATGCGGCTGTGAAGAAAGCTAATGCAATCTTAGGATGCATTAGCAGAAGCATTGTGTCCAGATCATGGGAGGTGGTAGTTCCGCTGTATTCTGCTATGGTCAGGCCCCACCTGGAGTACTGTGTCCAGTTTTGGGCACCACATTTTCAGAAGGATGTTGACAAACTCGAGAGGGTCCAGAGGAGGGCGACCAGGATGGTGAGAGGGTTGGAGTCCAAGTCTTATGAGGAAAGGCTGAGGGAGTTGGGTATGTTTAGCCTGGGAAAGAGAAGGTTTAGAGGGGACATGATTGCAGTCTTCGAGTATTTGAAGGGCTGTCATGTAGAAGATGGAGTGGATCTATTCTCTCTTGCTCCGGATTGCAAGACTAGATCTAATGGGTGGAAATTACAAGGGAGTCGTTACCGGCTTAATATCAGGAGAAACTTCCTGACTGTAAGAGTGGTTGAGCAGTGGAACAGACTGCCTCGGGAGGTGGTGGATGCTCCTTCGCTGGATGTTTTCAAGAGGAGACTGGACAACCATCTTTTCGGTATGTTGTAGGTATGTAGGGGTTTCGGCTGTGTTCCTGCAGAGTGCAGGGGGTTGGACAAGATGGCCTGCAAGGTCCCTTCCAACTCTAACATTCTATGATTCTATGATTCTATAAGATTTGGTTTTCAGCCATATTTGGTTCTGTACTGAGTCATAGGTCACAATGCAGACACCTGCTAGAGAAACTTCCTGGGGAGATTTTTTCAGATGCTGAGTTTAGCATCATTGCTATTCAAATAATCTTTTTCATTCTGCAAGGATCAATTGCCTGGCTATTGGCAGGATGAGAAAGTGCAAGTACCAAAAGGAATTCTAGCACAGCCTGCTCTGTTCAGATACCATCAAATGAGCAAAATGTTCTTCCAAAAACCCACTCAGTGGCTGCTGTGTGTGAAGAAAGGCAGAATATAAATAAGTAAATAAATATCTCACCACTTGTCCTTTGATTGAGGACTGAGCATTAGCCTGATTCCAATCAGAATTTATTGCCTCCTCTGACCTAAAAAGAAATGTTCCTTTTATTCTTTGCTCAAACAGCTTCTTGTACACATTTCCTCATTTAATAAAACTCTGTTCAGACATTACAATTTTGGTACTCCAGCCTCATATTATGAAGACAGCACTACCTATGACTCTCCTTTCTCAAGGTACAAACTCTTGAGTCAGCACAGCCAGCCCCAGAAGATCTGGATGCTATTGGCTGGAGTTACTGCTTCTTTGTATATGAAAGTCAAAAGGAAGTGCATCAGTCTTCTGGGTTGCAGCAGAAAAGTATGTCAGTGTTTCTTAACTATGGATGTTTCCTCATTGGGTCCCAGCAGAAAAGTATGTCAATAAACAAATGTGGATGTTTCCTCATACAGAAGGTGACCCTCTCAGACAAAGGAAGGGGCAAATGTGTTTCTGGGCATGAAGGAATAGTAATTTTTAGTTTGGGACTCCAGGATAACAACAACAAAAGACTTAATGTCAAGGTACAGGTTCTGAAAGCTCAGGTACAGCTAACACTTTGAACCTGAAGACTTATCTCAATCAATACTTAGAAGGAGGTTTTTGTTCAATTTCAGCAAATAACCTTGGTTGCCAAGTGGGTTGGGGTGAGGCTGATTTTGTTTTGTGCTGGGTTCTTTATTGTCAGGAATGCTAGTCGGTTAATGAACTCTCATACTGGCATTTGATTACAGATTGCTCCTTTCTATTACCTTTTTCCCTATTAAGAAAACAAAAACAAAATGTGCTTTCATATTCCTTGAATTTTGATGCAAACCAGAAGCAGAAACCTTTGAATTCATATCACATTTAGGAAGAAGTGAAAATTAGATTACTATTGGATCCAGTTCAATAATAGCAACATTATATTGCCTTCAGGTGGCAATAGAACAACCCAGGATTTAAATCAGTTCTTTTTCCCGGTGTTTCCCTTCAAGAAGCACATAATCCCTGAAGACACACATGAACATGGGCCAGAAAAATGGATTTAGCTTCCACATGCATCCTTGGGAAAAATGTTTAGGGGACAGACAACAGTGATCATGAACCTCACATCCATATAATAAGCCCATGCAAACAGTGAAAGACTGGATTGCCTCCAGAGACTCATGGATGGGTTGGAGGATATTAATGTGGCAAGGATATGCTGCCTCTGTGCATTAGTCAAAGACAATGCAGCCCCAGGAATATACAATCCCCAGCAACACTGCAAAGAACATAAAGAAAAGAGCAGACTCGATGTCTCTTCTAGCATGTGTACCAATAGACAAAGCATACTGGAAGGCAAGCTACTCGGGTAGCAGAGAAGGTGAGCATGTACTTAGCATTAGGGCAAGAAAGAGTGCATAGGCTATAAAACATGGTAGAGGGAGAAACACCTGTGTTGAGGTATTTATATAGCCACTAGCCAACCTCCAAAACTACTCAAACCCCATGGAGAGCACTTTAATCATTCTACCTCTCCTTAAACATGCACTATGATGCCATTCCATGACTTCCTCACCCAGGCCCACAATACTCCTATCTCACATTGTGATGAAACTGCAAACATAATTCAAACAAAGCAAGATGCAACCAACTGAAGCAAATTACAGAATGAAGGCAGTTTAACTGATTAAGAGCATCCTTTCAATGTGGAACAAAGGTCTTATACTTAATTTACCATGGAAAGATAAGTAATATAAAAATGTGTCAAAACAAAGGGTAAGTTAAAATATAAAACTACAGTCCAAAGATGTACATGTTTAAATGGAAATGTCAATGAATTTATGAAAACCTACTCTTGAGTAACTGTGCATCGCTTCCCAGCTTTCATGTCACATAATGTGCTTCAAACACAGTTAGATGTGAATCATGAGGAAAATTTGACACAAAAGCTTTGCAGGGAATGAGCCTGAATAGCAGAACAATTGGAGGAATGACAGAGCTAATATAACATGTTGAGGCATTATTCAAGATTTTCTGTTCATGTGCCAAAGAAACAGTAGTGAGATGCTGAGGAAACAGTGTAGGATGGTGACACAGTGTAGGATGGAGAAAAGTACAAAGGGAAACAAACAGTACTGATGTGCCAAGGAGACTGAGGGCTCAAAAAATGGAGGATACAGACAAAAAGACAAAGAGAAAGTTTAGTAAACTAAAGGAAAAAATCACAGATGATATAAATAGATTAAGGCTTGTATGATGCAGAAGAAGAAGAAGAGAGGATGAGGTCATGGAGCAAATCACAGAATTAGTACTGGAAACCAAGACAACCAGGTACATAATTGTCGAAGGCTTTCACAGCCGGAGTTCATTCGCTGCTGTAGATTTTCCAGGTTGTGTGGCCATGGTCTTGGCACTGTAGGACCTGACGTTTCGCCAGTTGCTGTGACTGGCATCCTCAGAGGTGTAACACAGAAAGATGGAGTACTCTCTATGTCAAGGTGAGCAGTAAACTGATAGGCAAGTAATTTATTTCTACCCTGGAAGGTAGGGTAGGGCTGAGTCAGTTATCTTTTGTAGTTCTCCAAGCTATGAACATGCTAATGGAGGAGCTTTCCTGAGGAGGTTCTTTTGTCTATGGATTGTTTCCTGAGGAGGTTTGAGGAGGTTCTTTTGTGTGTGGAATGGCTATTGAAACTCTAATCTTATCTGTAGTGCTATTGCCAGCTGTCGAGCATTTTGTGTTTTTCAGGACAGGAAACCATGCCCTATTTATTTGTAAACTCTCTTCTTTCCTGTGGAAATTGTGTTCATAATTGTTCACCTGTTCTTTGGGAAAGGATACCAGATATTTGATGGAGAAACGGGGAGGGAGTAAATAGACAAAAAATTAACAACTCAGAGTTTAAAAGGTGGTGGGAACTGTGACTGTGGAGAACCTGAGTGGTCTGCCCTCAGGCCTTTCTTCTGCTGGCTTTAGAGGCTTTGCTTGGGTACTTCCCCACTCTCCTCATGTTGGTGATCTCCGTGACTAATATCTCAATTTGCATTTTAGAGTGTTGATGAGTTTTATTGTACAGATATATTCCCAAGCCAAAAAGGAAGTCACAATGAAGAGGAAGTTCTTTGGACATTTAGTTGCAATTAAATAACTGGAAACAGTTAGGTCAAACCAGCCTATCAAAATTGACTGCTTTCTGAGCAACATGAGGAAGTACATGAAGTTTTATACCCAAAATAACATAGGCAAAAAGATAACATCCAGAAATCACAACTGGTCACAAAATAACAGCATCATCTGAATAGTCATTCATTTATTGGTCAGTTACAGGAAAAGATGTGACTACATGATATCTTAAATGTTTATTTAACCTAACCTTATTAATAATACCCAAGGATTCTTCATATCCAAACAAAAGGTGTAGTTTTCTGATATAAAACTAAAGCCCTTGTTGACCCAGACACTGCAGAGTTCTACCCCAAAAAACTAAAACCATGAACTCTATCTTCTGCTGTACCAGCAACACTGCACCAGTGTTCCCTCTAAGCTGAGCTAGTGTGAGCAAGTTCACAGTTTTTTAGCCTGCGGCTCATACATGTTTGTCCTGGCTCAGGAAGGATGGCTCCAGAGCAAACTAATTTATGCAGCAGCCAAACTGCTTGCTCACAATTTTAATGCCAGCAGCTCACAAAGTAGAATTTTTTGCTCACAAGACTCCACATCTTAGAGAGAGCATTGTACTGCACTGAAGGCCTGTTAAAAACACCAGACAGCTAGATAGCTATTCCATCCAAACAACTTGAAAGAAAAAGAATGTTGTTTCTTGTCTGCTAGCATCAGCTAAAAAGACACTCCATCCTACAAAGGAGAGGCCTTATCACTTAATAGGCTTTTATTAAATCCGAATAAAACCTTAATATAAAAAATTCATAAAACCAGAAAAATATAAGTATATGAATAATTTGAATTTAAAAAATCATCATGTATTCCCATCCATGCTACAGTTTTAACCCCATAGCCCCCCCCCGGTAAATGTGGTTGAGTGGGGCAAATTTTGGGTCACAGAGTTTAAACTAAGGAAATGTATTCACAAAATGAAAAGCATAGATATCTTATGCTGAGGTTTGTGCTGGCCAGCTAACAGAGAAGGTAGCTGTGCAGCATTCCTTGGCTATATTGCCACCCACCCCCACTGTTGGCCCCCCCCCAGTCTCTGTCCCTCACCTTCACCTCTCAGGTTGCTGTTATGGTGGCAGCAGAGTGGTCACTGGCAACCAAAGCAGCTGTACAGTGGTTGGGGGTCCCCATAGTGTGGAGCCCAAGGCAGCTGCTCCTTAGCTAAGATCACCAGTATTACTGACTTTGGGAGGACTTTCTGGATCTTTATTACCACAGGTCCCAGTTGCTGTTATCTGGGATTTGACATTGTATAGGAAAAGACTTTCCTGATTCATTCCTGCTACGGCCAAATAGTCTAGCAGCTAACGTCTCTATGTGACTTTTGTCACCTGCAACAGATGGCATGCCAGATGCCAAGCTTGATATCCATATACAAGGCACTTTGACACCTTTGCTGGGAAGAGTAGACATTCAGACGTCTTCCCAAGCTGGGGAACACAGCTGTCCCAAACATTAACACATCAAAGCTTCTCTTACATGGCTTCAGTCACGTCAGCAATGCCTGCAACTGGATATTTGGGCACACCCCGTCAACCCTCTCATAATTGGGTAAATGGCCATATTCAATTATGACGGGAAAGGGATCGCCCTATGGGAAGAGGAGGAGAGTTTTCTTGGAAACAGAGCTCCTTTCTGAGGGACAGTTCCCCTTTGGATTACATACCTGCAACATGGAATTTTACTAGTGGGCAGAAAAGCTGGACTTAACTGCCCACAGCAATCATGTGCTTCCTATTCAAGATTCCCTGGACAATGGACTTTGAATTACCTGGTATCTCTGAATAACTGGTAACTATGAATACCTGTATGTATAGTTAGAGCTGAACAAGCTATAGATATTCTTTGTTTTCCTACCTCTGCAAGTCTTATGATATATGCATACTTTTGCACTGAATAAAAGATAATAGGGAATTTCACATTACTGAGATTCTGCTGGTTTGAAGCCGTTTTTGATTCGTCTTGAAGTAAACCGGTACAGGGCTGCCATTTCACACATGGCTTTCCCCAACCGGAAAAGAGCCGAATCAGAAGCGGTTTGGCAATTCAGTCTGCATCGCTTTGTTTTCCCGCTGCGCTTTTTTTTTTTAATGTTCGCTTTAGAGCGCTATAGTGCTATAGTGCTATAACACAACACTCCAGGCATTCCAATGGGGTTGCTATAATGCTATTGTGTTATAGCGCTATAGCGCTATAACGCAAAAGTGCTCTAAAGCGAATGTAAAAAAAAAAAGCTGGAGATCGCTCGCGCGGGGGGGAAAAGCACATCAGATCAGGGAGAAGAAACTGATGACTACTTGGAAGCGGTTGACAGGTAAAACGCTTCCTGAACGGGACAGAAGCGTTTCTGTGTGAAATTACAAATATATTCCGGTAGGGAACCGGTTCTAAAATGGTTCTGTCTGAAATGCCAGACCAGAAACCGTTTGGGAACTGTTCCTCTTCTGGATTATATTGTCTGTCTGAAATGGCTAAATATCTGATCAATCTTATCTGAGTTTGCTTCTTATGTTGCAACCTGACTCTAAGCCTGGATATGGTGCCTAAGCTGCTCGCCTAGAAGGCTACCACTGTGTGTTAATTATCTGCAGCTCTGACACAGAGCTGATAAGTTGCTAAGTCCTCTAAACCAGGCAGGAGTTTAGATCTCTGCTCCAAAGTCTTGGTGAGTACCCTGATGTAAGAGATCTTGGTGGCAGACTACTGATTTAAGTGTTCCTGAAGCATATAGGATTTTGGTATCTCTCATTCCTGGACTGGGATGGAGGAGAAGTAAAATCCTGTACCTGCTGGCAGAGTTCAGGTGTTGTGCCTTTCTTATCCCCTGGACTGGGGGTGAGGGGGCACAAAACCTGTACAGACATATGCTAAATTATGTGTAGGGCCCTTTCCTTGTGGCTGTTGTAAGGCAGGGCAGCTGGCAGAAACAGAGTTCTGTCTAGCACTCCCCTAACAATAGACAGATCAGGAAGGAGCGAATGGGAACATGTCACTCATGCAAACTGGTAGGCAGGCAGGGCTCTGAAGATGGGGGACACACAAATATCTAGGCCATCCCCCTCAAGTAATAGAGTGAAATGTTGGCAGAAAGGCAAGACAGGTTGGAGGAACAGAGACATAGAGACAGGGGTGGATCTACTATAAAACTGATGAAGCTTAAGCTTCAGGAACCCTAATCCTGGAGGGGCCCTCAAGCAACTTTTTTTTTATAAGTGAATTTTTCAACAAAATTGATGGAGTATTTTTAAGCGTTTGTTATTAAAACAAGGCTATTTTAGTGGCAGAATCATAAGCCAATGGGTTGAAGTACTTAATATTAACCTTAGAATATGCTCTAATACCCATTTCATATGGCCTCAAAATCAGGGCCGGCCTGGGTTTTTTTTTGCGCCCTAGGCAAGGCTACCTTCTGGCACCCCCCCCTGTGCGCGCCCACCAATTATGGGGTTGCCAGCCCCCATCCCACCTCTTCCCCTGGAGGCTTGAAAAGGCAGGGCTGCAAAGTCTCTCCCCCCCCAGGTTTAGACACACTCCTCAGGACCAGAGACCCTCCCCATCCCTCCCTCCCACCCGCCGCCCAGCGCAAGAGGCAGAAAGAGGAGCGGAGATCTGGACAGGGAAGGGGGCGCTTTATTGAGCCAGATGCTGTGGGGGGGCCCTGCCGGCTGCTCTCACTTGATGCGCATGAAGGTGTTCTTGCCGACCCTGTGGAGGAGCACAGGCAGGTCAGGGGGTGCCAGTCAGGCCCCCTCTCTGACTCCAGCGGTGGGGAGCCCCTCCCTTCCCTTGAGCCAGTGGGTCCAAGGACTTCCCCCCTCCCCACAGCCATCAAGGGTGGCGGACCTGCTGGCTCCCTCCCACTCACTCCCCGGCTGGCCAGTCTCCCCCCTGCCTGCCCCCAAGGGGCCACACCGGGTCCCGCTTACAGGGTGGATTGCCAGTCCTTGCCCCATGTCAGCACCTCCTTGCGCAGCAGCCAGAGGGTCTCCAGGCTCTCAGCACTGGCCTTGTCCACAAAGCACTGGCCCACGAAGGTGGTGGTGGAGGCTGCAGCGGGGGGAAGCAGGCAGGTCCCAGGGGGATCTGAGCCCTGAGCCGGGGGGAGTGGCCCCCTTGATGGGGGCAGCCAGCTCAAGAAGAGCGCTGGGGGTGGGGGAAGGATTGGGCCAGGCCTTTCCTGTCGCCTCCAGGAAATCAAGGCTGGTTCTGGCCCTGGCAGGAGGCCAGTGGTTCGAGCCCCTCGGTCAGAGGCCAGTTCCTCCTCCTGGGAGGCCCGAGGGCACTTCCTGCTAGGAAGGATCAGGGCCTCCTCCCTCCACAGGGGAGGCCATGGTGGAAAAGAGCCAGAGTCCCGGCGGAGCACCATGTAGAAAAGCTCCTCCCTGGCTGGCTGGCCGGCCCCAAACCTGAGTGAAAGTCCAGTAAGCACCTTCCGGATGAGCAACAGCTGTGGGAGGGCACTGCCATCATTTAATGGGTTGGTTCTGTAATTGGTGGGCATGCAACAAGTTCCCCCCCTTGGACTCTCCTCCTCCTCCTTTTCCATGCAGCAAAGTTGCGGAGAGGAGCAGTTCAGGAGCCAGCGGGGAGGGAAGCCAGCTTTGCCGGGCTTCTTCTGCCACACCCAGCGCTCCCTCGTGGCGGGGCCTGGAGAGAAGGAAGTCGCCTTCCTCATGCCCCCCTGGAGGCGCAGCTGAGGGAGGTGGGTGGCCAGGCACAGCTGGGCATCCCGAGCAGGTGGAGGAGGAGACCCTAGGCTTTTGGCGGGGGCTAGGGGGCTTTGGTGGGGGGGCAGGTCCAGTTTGGCGCCCTAAGGGCCAGCCCACGCTCTAGGCGAATGCCTAGTTCGCCTAGTGGGTGAGCCAGCCCTGCTCAAAATGTCCCCGTAATTAGTCAAATTTCAAAATTTTCTTGGGGGTATGTAGCACCCGAACCTCCAGCTGTACGGGTTCACTGAGCCCACCAGAATCTATTCATAGCCTACATTTTGGCTGCTCTCGAATCCTTCCTTGGTACATGATTTAATAGTTCTATAGCCCACTCCTTAGCCAATCAGAACCATAAAAAGACATCTGAATTCTCAAAATTATATTAACTGTGGTCTTTGCTATGTTTTATTTCATCATTCTATGATGCATCATGCATGTATATAACATTTCCCTAATGTTTATTCCCATTGGGATGCCCAGACCACTGAGATACATGAGATCATTACATCTGGGGAGAACAGTGATTTCAATGGAGTACAATGCCATGGAGTCCTCCGTCCACAGCATTCACTTTATGCCTGGGAACTGATATCTGTAGGCAGGAGATAAGCTGTAACTCTGCAATGCTCCCTCTAAGCTGTGGAATCTTGTGAGCAAAAATTCTACTCTGTGAGCTACTGGCATTAAAGTTGTGAGTGAGTGATTTGGCTACTGCATCAATTAGTTTGCTCTGGAGCCGTCCTTCCTGAGCTAAGACAAAAATGTGTGAGCCAGAGGCTAAAAAATTGTGAACTTGCTCACACTAACTCAGTTTAGAGGGAACACTGCCAGTAAGTGCAGGGGATCTCCAGGTTCCCTATATGCTGGCCATCAAGAGGAGGATGCTGTTTGCAAGGCTGGAAGGAACTAGTGTGGCTTGGAAAAGCGGGAGGGGGGGATTTTAAAATCCTGCCACAGGTTTTGAGTTCCTGGAATTCTCCTTGGGCAAGATAGCTACTTGTAAAATGGAAGCTGGGAAAGAGGGGAACGAAAAGGCAGCCTGTTGCCTTGTCCCTAAATACTGCCGGGGGGGGGGAGCAGTTTGATTTAAGGTGCCTGAAGAAGAAAAGTTAAAGGAAGAGATTTTTAAATTCCAGGCAGCCTGAAAGAGAATGCAGTCACGGCGAGGGAAAGGGGGAGGAACAGGACAGTTTACAAACCCAGACAGTATCCTTTCCTTCCTTTCTAACATTCTAGAAATCAAATCCAGAAGTGTGTGCACACCTGAGTTTCCACTTGTTTCCAGAGGTAGTGATCCCATGTATCTCAGTGGTCCAGGCATCCTAATGGAGTCGCTATCGCGCTGCTTTGGGGTTGTGTTACAGCGCCATAATGCTCTTAAAGAATGTTTTTTTTAAAAAAAAGATGGAGATCGCCTGTGTGGACGAAAAAGAGCGGGAAAACAAAGTGGCACGGTCTGAAATGACAAACCGCTTCAGAGACAGCTCCTTACAAGTAGGGGAAAGACTGTGAACCCTGTACCGGTTTATTCCAAGATGATACAATAACAGTTTTAAAAGGGTAATGTGACATTCCCCATAGGCTCTGTTCTCCAGTAGCTGCATTCCTCCAAACAGCAGCCTGATTAGCCCTGGCCAGCCTGATTGCATCAGATCTTGGAAACTGAGTAGGATTGGCCATGGTTAGTACATGGATGGGAGATCACAAAGAAAGATGAGGGTGCTCTGCAGAGGAAGGCAAAGGCTAACTAACCATGCTCAGGGGTAATTTCCTGCCAGAGCACACCTCTTGAGCCCCCCCGCCTTCCCTGACCCACCCACCTAAGTGGGCAGGACAGGGAAGCCCTCTGAAGGAGCAGGGAGGCATTTAAATGCCTCCCTGTGCCCTCCCCCACTCGCCTGCTGAAGCGGGTGGGCAGGGAAAGGCCTGTAGAGCTCCCCCACCTTCTCTGGCCCGCCTACCTAAGCGAGCAGGCCAGGGAAGGCCTCTGAAGGAGCAGGGAGGCATTTAAATGCCTCCCCGTGCCTTCCCCCGCTCACCTGCCAAAGTGGGTGGGTGGGGGAAGGCCTGCTGAGACCCCTGCCTTCCCTGGTCCACCTACCTAAGCAGGCAGAATGGGGAAGGCCTCTGAAAGAGCAGAAAGGCATTTAAATGCCTCCCCATGCTTTCCCCCTCGCCTGCTGAAGAGAGTGGGCAGGGGAAGGCCTGCTGAGCCCCCCCCCTTCCCTGGCCCGCCTGCCTAAGTGGTCAGGCCAGGGAAGGCCTTTGAAGGAGAGAGGAGGCATTTAAATGCCTCCCCGTGCCTTCCACTGCTCACCCACCGAAGCAGGGTGGTGGTGGCATGGGCTTGATTGAGTGGGGGTGGGTGGGCCAAGGGTGGCCAGGCCGTGGGCAGCTTAGCTGCTCCAGTGGGGGGCTTCCTTCAGGTGGGGTGTGTGTGTCTCTCTCTCTCTGCCCTTCTGTGTGTTTGTGTGTCTGCTTTTGTGTCTCTCTCTGCCCCTCTGTGTGTGTGTCTCTCTCTCCCTCTGTTCGTGTCTGTCTCTGCCCCTCTGTGTTTCTCTCTACCCCTCTGTGTGTGTCTCTCTCTGTTTGTGTCTCTCTCTCTGCCTCTCTGTGTGTGTCTCTCTGTCCCTCTGTGTGTGTCTCTGTCTCTCTGCTCCCTCTGTCTCTGCCCCTCTGTGTGTGTGTGTGTGTGTGTGTCTCTGTTTGTCTCTCTCTCTCTCTCTGCCCCTCTGTGTGTCTCTCTCTGTCTCTGTGCATGTGTGTGTCTGTCCATTACTCTGTGTATGTGTGTTTCTCTCTCTGTTCCTCTATGTGTGTTTTTCTGTGTCCCTCTTTGTGTGTCTCTCTCTTTATTTGTCTTTCTCTGTCTTTCTTTGCCTATTAAGGTCAGTATTGTTTCAGAGGGGTGATTTCAGGGGGTGTGGCATATGCAAATAAATTATGCTAATGGGTTATGCTAATGAGCTCCTGCACCTCTTTTTCTATGAAATGACTGCTGCCTGTGCTCCTTTGTTGCCCTGAAAACCCCATGCGTTATGGGGTTGCCATGAGTTGGTTACAAATTAACAGCACACCATTATTATTTATTCCTCCAAGTAAACCACTTCAGTTCAAGAGCTGACCAATCACTTGTAGGAGGGTCAAGTAACACTCAAGCAAGGAGGGAGGTAAAGAAGTAGTAAAAGGCCACTCCATTAGAAAAGAGACAGGTTTGGATGCAAGCAGGATATAAGAAAATAGAAACTCTGTCGTGGTAATCCATACATTATACACTATGCTGAATTTCTTGCCTAAAAATCAAGGAAGGAGCAAGAGTATCATCTGTCTTTGATCTGATCCTATAAAGGAGACTTGGTTGATGAGCCAAAGATAGTAGAAAGTTTGGAGGGAAGTGAGCATGTAATGATAAGAACATAGAACATAAGAACGTAAGAGAAGCCAATGTTGAATCAGGCCAATGGCCCATCTAGTCCAACACTCTGTCACACAGCGGCCAAAATATACCACATGCCATCAGGAGGTCCAGCAGTGGGGCCAGGACACTAGAAACCCTCCCACTGCTGCCCCCTCCAGCACCAAGAATAGAGTGCATCACCTGCCCCAGACTGAGAGTTCCCATCTATACCCTGTGGCTAATAGCCACTGATGGACTTCTGCTCCATATGTTTATCTAATTCCCTCTTGAAACTGTCCATGCTTGTAGCTGCCACCACCTCCTGTGGCAGTGAATTCCATATGTTAATCACTCTTTGGGTGGAGAAGTACTTCCTTTTATCTGTTCTAACCCGACTGCTCAGCAATTTCATGGAGTGCCCACGAGTTCTTGTATTGTGAGAAAGGGAGAAAAGTACTTCTTTCTCAACCTGCTCAATCCCATTCATAATCTTATAAACCTCGATCATGTCACCCCTCAGCCGTCGTTTCTCCAAGCTGAAGAGCCCCAAGCATTTTAACCTTTCTTCATAGGGAAGGTGTTCCAACCCTTTTATCATTCTAGTTGCCCTTCTCTGTACTTTTCCCAATGCTATAATATCCTTTTTGAGATGTGGTGACCAGAACTGTACACAGTATTCCAAATGAGGTCACACCAATGATTTATACAGGGGCATTATGATACTGGCTGATTTGCTTTCAATTCCCTTCCTAATAATCCCCAGCATAGCGTTGGCCTTCTTTATTGCAGCTACACACTGTCTAGACATTTTCATTGAGTTATCCACTACAACTCCAAGATCTCTCTCTTGGTCAGTCTCTGCCAGTTCAGACCCCATCAACGTATATTTATATTTAGGATTTTTGGCTCCAATGTGCATCACTTTGCACTTGGCCACATTGAACCCCATTTGCCACGTTGACGCCAACTCACCCATCCTCGACAGATCCCTTTGGAGTGCCTGACAAATAATTTTTCAAAACAATGGAATTCTTGAAAAACAAAAGTGGAGCATAGTTAGATTTCAGGAAAGCCAATGTTAATAAACTTACAAAAATGCTGAGCAAGATTCCATAGTGAAAGAGTTTAAGAAGATTCCATAGTGAAACAGTTTATCAGAGAGGTCCAAAGGATGGGAGTTCCTTAAAAAGGAAGTGCAGTTTGATCGGTCATATGTTACATAAGAACATAAAAACATAAGAGAAGCCAGTGTTGAATCAGGCCAATGGCCCATCTAGTCCAACACTCTGTCACACAACGGCCAAAAATACCAGTTGCCATCAGGAGGTCCAGCAGTGGGGCCAGGACACTAGAAGCCCTCCCACTGCTCCCCCCCCCAGCACCAAGAATAGAGTGCATCACCTGCCCCAGCCTGAGATTTCCTATCTATACCTTGTGGTTGGTTGACTGAAACAGCTGTTCTGATTGAAAGTGCATTTAAGCTCTGAAGGGAGTTAACATTTAAATCCACCTTTCCATAACAGTAATCCTCTGAAAAAAGAAAAGTTTCCCTCACCAGAAAGTAATGAGGCTTTGTTGTGTTGGAAATATGTGTGTTGCAAGGTTTAAAATCCAGTCATTATAGAGTTAATGTGCTTGCCTTGTGGGCTATTGTTTAGACTGACCTGGAAGGAAACCTGGCACAAAGCCAGTGGAAACAAAGCCTGCGAAACTGAAGTCTGTTTACTCACAATCATTGGTTAATGTCTTCAGGTGATTTCCTTCTAGGGGTCAAGAAGAAGAATCTCCATTGTTGTAGACAGTGTGGTCAAAGTGTAAAGATGTAGCCTTAAGTGTCTTTGTTGTTTTGTAGATTTCCTGTGAACCCTTCCCTTAGTAATAAAGATTTTTACATAGAAGAAAATGCCTCCTCTGCAGTGAAGCAAAGATCCATTGCAATCTCTGAATATGTAACTATTTTTACCAATTTATCCAACATGTTGTTGCCGTAACATCCAGAAAATATTAAACATGAATGCTAAAACCTTTCCTGTTAAGGAACTAAATAAATCTATTTGATCTTTTGTACTATTGCCTCCTGCACCTCAATCACATTTGCAAATAATTCATCATTCTTCACAATAACAAACTCACATTAATATAGCTATTGAAATAAAATCTCGGTCTTGTTAGTGTAAAATCCATTGTGTGGTATTTCTATTATGAATAACCCCAAAGATAAAAAGATAATTACAAGTGATAAAGAGTTGGTCTGTAAATATCTAGCTCCTTAAATTATTATGTTATTTGGTTGCCGGAAGGGCTCTCCCACAGATGAGTGCAAAGACATTTTCTATGCTGCTTTAGAGGGTATTAGATATAATGGGCTTACGTTACAAGAGGGTAGATTTTGGTCGAACATGAGGAGAAATTTCCTAATGGTGACAGTGTTTTGACAGTGAAATTAATTATCAGGGGGCGGGGTTTGCATCCCTCAGAGGCTGGACAGCCATCTGTCAGGAAATCCCCAGCTTTGGGTTTTCTTTACTTAGTAGGGAGTTGGACCAAATGGCCTATAAAATCCCTTTATAAGTATTTACAAAACTTATACCCCACCTTTCTGCTCTCATCAAGGCTACCAAGCTGGTTAATAATAAAACACATCTATGAGGCTTCCGGTCGGAGTAAAATGGCGAACTGACGCACTCCTGCGATCGTGCAGAGTGGACGGCAGCTTCTTCTGACAGTTTGGGCAGTTTTACTGCCCAACACAGCAACCCCCAGGCAGGGGGTCGCCAAACAAGCATCGAGGTCCAAGTGAGAGTTGAGATCGGCGTCTGCAAGTCCCGGAGGGGGCTTGTTTACGCCTTGATCTCCTCTCAGGAGCGGACTTTTGTAAATCAGCACTAAAGAAGCTAGCCGAGCTGACAAATCAGCTTAAATTCACCATTTCCCGATTTCTTGAGAAACGATCTAACATTGGAAGTAAAAAGGAACGATGCAAAGTCCCAAGATAAACATCTAAGGTAACCATAACGATTTACTTACCGGGGAGAAGATCTAGCGAGTTTCGAGCAAGGCGGTTAAGCACATAAGACTTTAAACTGTAGAATCGATCCATCGATAAAATTTGAAGAGCTGGTTAAAGCGCTAAAAATGGACTAAATTAACTTTGTTTAACATTCCTGTGGTCAGAGGCTGAGATAAGTGAATGAGCGAAAGTTACGGGGAGGATCGCGAGACAGACTGTGTCCGGCTGAAAACAGAACTTGGATAGAGATTGTGCTGGAGGACCGAAATTGAAGCGGACCGAAGTGTATCCGGTAGGACCAAAATTGAAGCGGACCGGAAGTGTATCCGGTAGGACATTTTAAACAGGGGACCGGAAAGAGGAAGTTTAAAATGAACCTACTCTAGCCAAGAAAATCATAGAGAAATTGCGCCCGCCATTTTGTGGAGGACTAAATTTTAAAAAGTGTTTTTAAGAGAAAATAGGCTGTTAGAAACAGCGAAACAAAGGGGAATTGGAAGAGAATTGCCAAGCTGATTGAACTGTATCAATAAATTCCCAAAACGGATCCAAAACACCAGCAAAGAGCGGCGCCAGCTGCGAGCCCAGGTATGGCTGGCAAGGATAAGAAAGAATGGCAGGCAGCAATAGATCAAATGGAGAAGCGTATGCTAGAAGCAATTCATAGTATGATCAAGCAACTGAAAAAGCAATTTGATGAGAAGATGGAAAAACAGCTGGAACACTTAGAAGTTCAGGAGAAAAATGTGGTGGCCTTGAGAGAGTTAGTACTTGCAGAAGTGGCAGAATTTAAAAAAGAAGTGGAAAATACAAGTAGTCAAGTTAAAGCTTTGGCGACTAAATCAACAGAAATGGAGCAAAAGACACAAGATTTGGAAAAAAAAAATTGAAGTGAATGGACAGAGTAACCGGAATCTTGAGGCAGTTGTGGAATATAAAGCAATGTCAAACCAGCTGAGATTGAGAGGCATTGAAGAAAAAATGGGAGAAGATATACGTACTGAAGTGATGGAAACTTTGACTGAATACATGGGAGAAGACAAAGGGGAGTTGGATTACAATTTTGATCTTATACATAGAGTGAATTCTGCTTATGCTCAAAGGAAAAATTTACCGAGAGATGTAATTGTTCAATTTGTGACAAGGAAAATGAAAGAGGACGTATTTAAGAAGCAGTTTGCCCAGCCTTTGGAAATTGATGGCAAAAAGATAATGATAATGAAAGAACTCCCAAGGTCCATTTTGCAGGACAGAAAGAAATACAAGAAGTTGGTGGAGAAGTTGAAACAATTGAATATCAGATTCAGATGGGAAATACCACAAGGACTGTCCTTCACGTACAACTCAAAAAGACATGTGATTAAAACACCGGGGGATATGTATAGGTTTAAAGCCGAAAATACCGAAGTCTTCGGAGATATTTAAAAAGCCTCAATGATGGATTACAAATTATTATCATGGAATGTAAACGGACTTAATTCACCTAACAAAAGAAAAGCAGTGAATCATTGGTTACAAAAACAAAATTCTAACATCATCTGCTTGTAGGAAACGCACATAAAAAATCGGGACAATAACTATTTGATTAACAAAAAATTGGGAGAACATAAGAACATAAGAGAAGCCAATGTTGAATCAGGCCAATGGCCCATCTAGTCCAACACTCTGTCACACAGCGGCCAAAATATACCAGGTGCCATCAGGAGGTCCAGCAATGGGGCCAGGGCACCAGAAGCCCTCCCACTGCTGCCCCCTCCAGCACCAAGAATAGAGTGCATCACCTGCCCCAGACTGAGAGTTCCCATCTATACCCTGTGGCTAATAGCCACTGATGGACTTCTGCTCCATATGTTTATCTAATTCCCTCTTGAAACTGTCCATGCTTGCAGCTGCCACCACCTCCTGTGGCAGTGAATTCCATATGTTAATCACTCTTTGGGTGAAGAAGTATTTCCTTTTATCTGTTCTAACCCGACTGCTCAGCAATTTCATAGAGTGCCCACAAGTTCTTGTATTGTGAGAAAGGGAGAAAAGTACTTCTTTCTCAACCTGCTCAATCCCATTCATAATCTTATAAACCTCGATCATGTCACCTCTCAGCCGTCGTTTCTCCCAGCTAAAAAGCCCCAAGCATTTTAACCTTTCTTCATAGGGAAGGTGTTCCAACCCTTTTATCATTCTAGTTGCCCTTCTCTGCACTTTTTCCAATGCTATAATATCCTTTTTGAGATGTGGTGACCAGAACTGTACACAGTATTCCAAATGAGGTCGCACCAATGATTTATACAGGGACATGATGATACTGGCTGATTTGTTATCAATTCCCTTCCTAATAATCCCCAGCATAGCGTTGGCCTTCTTTATTGCAGCTACACACTGTCTAGACATTTTCAGCGAGTTATCCACTACGACTCCAAGATCTCTCTCTTGGTCCGTCTCTGCCAGTTCAGACCCCATCAACGTGTATTTATATTTAGGATTTTTGGCTCCAATGTGCATCACTTTGCACTTGGCCACATTGAACCCCATTTGCCACGTTGATGCCCACTCACCCATCCTCGACAGATCCCTTTGGAGTGCCTCACACTCCTCCCTGGTTTTCACCACCCAGAACAACTTCGTGTCATCTGCAAATTTAGCCACATCACTGGTTACTCCCAATTCCAAATCATTAATAAACAAGTTAAAAAGCATCGGACCGAGTACTGATCCCTGTGGTACCCCACTGCTTACCGCCCTCCACTGAGAAAGTTTCCCATTTATACTCACTCTCTGTTTCCTATTTATAAGCCAATTTTTGATCCACAAGAGGACTTGTCCTTTTATCCCATGACCATTGAGCTTACTTAGGAGCCTTTGATGAGGAACTGTATCAAAAGCTTTCCAGAAGTCAAGGTAAATAATATCTATTAGGTCCCTCTTGTCCACATGTTTGTTCACTCCCTCAAAAAACACTAACAGGTTAGTGAGACAAGATCTTCCCTTACAGAACCCATGCTGAGTCTGCCTCAATAGTTTTTGTTCATCAATGTGCCTACTAATTCTTTCCTTAATAACAGTTTCCACCAACTTACCCGGTATCGATGTCAGACTGACTGGCCTGTAATTTCCCGGATCTGCCCTGGAGCCATTTTTAAAGATGGGAGTGACATTAGCTACCTTCCAGTCCTCAGGAATGGAGGCAGATTTGAAAGAAAGATTACATATTTTTGTCAGGAGATCCACAAGTTCACATTTGAGTTCTTTCAGAACTCTCGGATGAATGCCATCCGGGCCTGGTGATTTATTAGTTTTTAAATTGTCCATCCATCGGAGGACTTCCTCTCTTGTCACCGCAATCTGATTCAGGTCTTTCAAACCCCCTCCCGAAATCGGTGCTTCTGGAGTGGGCAAACACTTCTCCTCTTCCACAGTGAAGGCAGAGGCAAAAAATGCATTCAGCTTCTCAGCCATTTCCCTATCATCCTTCACTACTCCTTTTACCCCTTGGTCATCCAAGGGCCCCACTGCCTCCTTGGCTGGCTTCCTACTTCTAATGTATTTGAAGAAAGTTTTATTGTTGGCCTTCATGTTTTTTGCGATATGCTCCTCATATTCCCTTTTTGCTTGCCTGATCACAGACTTGCATTTTATTTGCCATAGTCTGTGTTCCCTTTTATCAACCTCACTAAGACTAGCTTTCCACCGCTTAAAGGAATCCTTCTTATCTTTTACAGCTTCCATTACTTTATTTGTTAACCATGCAGGCTTTTTTCTATACCTATTTGTACCTTTCCTAACCTGTGTTATATATTTTTTCTGAGCTTCTAGGATTGTCTTTTTAAATAGTCTCCAAGCTTCCCCAATGGTTTTGACCTTCTCCACTCTTCCTTTCAATTTCTTCCTCACATGTCCCCTCATACCAGAGAAGTTACCCCTTTTAAAGTTAAAAGTGGTTGCGTCAGTCTTTTTGGGCAACTCCCTATCTGTACAAATGTTAAACTCAATGACATTATGGTCACTGTTCCCAAGTGGTGCAATCACTTTTACATCTCTCACCAGGTCTTGGGTGTTACTTAGAACCAAATCCAGGATCGCCTCTCCCTGGTAGGATCTGTGACCATCTGTTCCATAGCACAGTCATTGAGAGTGTCTAAAAACACAATCTCTTTTCCCCCAACTAGAACTCATATTGACCCAATCAATGTGTGGGTAGTTAAAGTCGCCTATTTCGTCTAGCCGCTATCTTTAATTCATTCATCATTTTATAATCCTCCTCTATCTTTTGATCTGGTGGGTGATAACAAATTCCCACTGTTAAGCCTCCTTTTGGACCCACTATTTCAACCGATAGCGTTTCCAGAAGCGAATCCAATTCTCTTACCCTCTCAATCTTACTGGACGGTATACCCTCTCTGACATACAGAGCCACCCCACCTCCAACCCTTCCTCCCCTATCCTTCCGATATAATTTATAACCAGGAATCACCGTATCCCACTGATTTTCCTCATCCCACCAAGTTTCTGAAATACCCACAATGTCTATTTCCCCCCCGCCCCAACACCAAGCATTCCAACTCCCCAATTTTACCTCGGAGACTTCTAGCATTTGTGTATAAACACTTATAGTTTCCCATGTTTGTTAAGCCCACAGCCTTCCTCTTGCTGCCTTGAGACCTTGCCAGGCAGTTCCTATCATTAGCCACAGTCTCAGTGGACAATTGTAATCCATTTCCTTGTACAAAAAATTCTATTCTTTGGCAGAGAAAAAAAACAAAGGAGTGGTGACCTATGTAAATAAAAAGTTGGAACATAAACAAGTTTTTACAGATAAAGAAGGAAGATATGTGGCGGTTGAGATCAATATGTTACAAAAAAAGACATTGGTTGTGAATCTGTACGCTCCTAATGGAGCCAAGAAGAATTTCTTTAAGGATTTGCTGAGCGAATTGGACTAAGTGCATTATGAACAGATAATTGTTGCTGGTGATTTTAATGGTACTGTTAACAACAAATTGGATAGACAATCACAGAAAGGTGTTGAGAAGATTGGAAAGTTACCCCAAACTTTTTTTTAGAGTTATTGAGCAAGAAAAGTTGGAAGATGTATGGAGAAAATGGAATCCAAAAATTAAAGATTTTACTTTCTATTCGAATAGACACAAATCCTTCTCAAGAATAGGTATGATTTGGATGTCGAGCGAAATTGCATTAAAAACTCAGAAGGTGGAAATATTGCCAAAGACCAACTCAGATCACAACCCGTCAATTTGGACATTAAAAGAAAAGGCAAAGCAATATCATTGGAGAATTAATGAGGATTTATTGGATAAGACGAGATTAGTGGAGACCTTGCGGAAAGAAACGCAAATTTTCTTCCAAATGAATTTGAATCAAGAGGTCAATATACAGACAGTGTGGGATGCTTACAAATCGGTGATGAGAGGAGTTTTGATCTCAATGAATGCAGCGGATAAGAAAAATAATTTGAAACAGCAGCAAGACTTACAGGATAAAATACAACAAAAAGAGAATGAGCTGAAAAGGAGACCAGGTAAAAAGAAGCTTCTCAAAGAAATACAAATTTTACAAGAACAATTAAAAGTAGCATTAAACAGAGAACTCTTAAACAGAGAATTTAAAGAAGTTGCAACAAAAATCCTTTGAAGGTGCAAACAAACCAGGGAAATATTTAGCTTGGCAATTGAAGAATAGAAGGGAGAGAAGGACAATAACTAAGATAATCGAGGAGGGCAAGGAAATTGTTGATATAAATGGAATTAAGAGAGCCTTTTTCAAGTATTATGCAAAATTATTTCAAAAAAAGAAGATTGATCCAATGAAGATTAAAAAGTATTTGGACAAGGTAACTTTACCTGAGATGGATAGTGATACCAAAGATATGCTGAATGGTCCAATACAGAAAGAAGAGATATATAACACAATAGAAGATGCCAAATTAGGGAAAGCTCCTGGACCAGATGGATTCATAGTGAAATTTTATAAAAAACTAAAGGAGGAGCTAACCCTGATTTTGGAACTTCTAATTAATGAAATTCAGCAAACTAAATTAATACCAGAATCTTGGAAAGAAGCCAACATATCTCTTATTCCTAAGGAAGGACAAGATTTGTCAGATGTGAAAAATTATAGACCAATTTCGCTACTTAATAACAACTACAAATTATTTGCCAAAGTTATTTCAGAAAGATTAAAAGTTTATTTAAAGAACGCTATTAGAGAAGAACAAGCCGGCTTTCTACCAAATAGACAAATTAGAGACAATTTAAGGATTGTGATTGACGCAATAGAGTATTATGACAAACACCCTGAAAAGGAAATTGTCTTTTTATTTTTGGATGCTGAAAAAGCCTTTGACAATTTAAAATGGGAATTTATGTTTCAATTCCTTGACAAAATGGACATTGGACAGCCCTTTTCAAATATGATCAGGGCTGTATATTGTGAACAAAAAGCGTCGTTGAACATGAATAAGGAATTGATGGGCTATTTTAGAGTACAAAAAGGTACAAGACAAGGGTGTCCATTATCTCCTTTGTTATTTATTTGGATCTTGGAAGTGATGCTGAGTAAAGTAAAGGAAGATAAAGATATAAAAGGGCTTACAATTGGAAACTTTGAATATAAATATAGGGCTTTTGCTGATGATGTAATGTTTATAATTGAAGACCCATTAAGAAATGTACCGTTATTGATGGAAAGGATTAAAGAATTTGGTGACTTGGCGGGATTTTATGTTAATAAAAACAAAACAAAGATACTCTGTAAAAATGTGAGAAAGGAAAAACAATTGGATTTACAAGAGAGAGTCCAATGTGAAGTGGTGAAAAAGACTAAATATCTGGGAATTGAGGTTACAGCAAAGAATATAGACTTGTTTAAGAACAATTACGAAAAGGCCTGGAATAAAATTCAACAAGATATTAAGAAATGGAATACTTTGAATTTATCCTTATTGGGCAGAGTTTCTGTCGTTAAAATGAATATTTTACCCCGTTTGCTATTTTTATTCCAAACAATTCCAATTGTAAAAGATTGCAAAGTGTTGAATTTATGGCAAAAGGAGATTTCTAAATTCGTGTGGGCTGGAAGGAAGCCAAGGATTAAAATGAAAATACTTTGTGATGCGAAAGAAAGAGGAGGCTTCCAGCTTCCTAATTTTAGACTATATCATGATGCGGTGTGCCTAACTTGGTTGGAGCAGTGGATCAACTTGGAGAATAGACAACTGTTGGCACTAGAAGGGCATGATCAAAGATATGGTTGGCATGCTTATTTATGGTACGAGAAATCCAAAGTAGATAACCTTTTTAAGCACCACTTCATAAGGAGATCACTATTTATGACATGGATGAGATATAAGAGATTCTTTTTTGAAGCAAGACCAATGTGGATTGTTCCGGCTGAAGTAATAAAACCACTTTCAAGGCACAAAGGAAAAGACTGGTTACCCTACAGAGACATTCTGAAAATTGAGGGGAAAAGTTTTGCAATGAGATCTAGAGAAGATTTGGGTTTTGAATATGATTGGCTAAATTATAGACAGATTTATGATTTATTTAAGACTGACAAAATGAGATATGGTTTTAGAAAAGAAAATAATGAAATTGAAAAGATTTGGAGTGAAAAAGGTAAAAAAATGATTTCTAAAATTTATAAGATTTTACTAAAATGGTATACAGAGGATGAGATTGTAAAAGAGCAAATGGTGAAATGGGCTATAAATGTAAATAGAGATATAGAAATGTCATCTTGGGAATGTTTGTGGAAAAAATCGATTAAAATATCAACGTGTTAATGTTAAAGAAAACTGTTACAAAACGATGTATAGATGATATGACAACCAAAAAAATTGCTAATATGAATGAGAATGGGCCATTGGTACTTACCCGTGAAGGGCCCTTCTCCTCTGAGATTAAGGAGGACATCTTGCTGGGTGTTTCCCACCCTATCCTTAGGGAGGCAGGAACAAACTTGACTTCCTGTCCTCTCGGTGGGACACTCCCTTCAGCTTCAGTTTAGGAACTCCGAATAGCAGTAAGAGCTAAAAAAAACCTAGGATATAACTAAGAAAAATATGAATCTATAACGTGATAACACTTGCACAGCTTTAACAAGAGGAACAGGAAGACAGAGGCACAATACCAACAGTCAGAACAAGAATAACAATCAGGAAGAGTCACAGGAATTGAAGTCAGGGTCCAAGAACCAGGAGGATAAGACGATGAATTCGGGAGGGCCCAAGATGTCCTCCTTAATCTCAGAGGAGAAGGGCCCTTCACGGATAAGTACCAATGGCCCATTCTCCCCTGAGAGGAGGACATCTTGCTGGGATCTCCTAGAGCAGTGACATAGATTGGCTGGGTCATCGTCTAATCCTCCAGAACCTGTTGTAACACTCTCCGACCGAAAGCGGCGTCCGCTGAGTCGAAGATGTTGATTCTGTAGTGTTTAATAAAGGTAGAGGCCGATGACCACGTAGCTGCCCTGCAAATCTCAGACACCGATGCACGATTAGCAAATGCTGCAGAGGTAGCAGCACTACGAATGGAATGTGCTGTGATGCCGGCTGGAGGTACCACCTTCTGGGATTTGTAAGCTTCTGTGATGCATAGCTTTAGTGTGGAACTGATTGTCGAGGTGGACATTTTGTGTCCCTTGTTAGGTGGGGAAATCGAGATAAATAGCGACTCCGATTTCCTAAAGTCTTTAGTACGATGAAGGAACGCCTTCAATGCTCTGCGGACATCGAGAGTATGCCATAAACGTTCCTGTGAGTGACTCGGATTTGGACAAAAAGAGGGAAGACAAATTTCCTGGGACCTATGGAAGTAAGAATTTACCTTAGGTCTAAAGGTCGGGTCCGGAATTAAGACGACCTTCTCTTTGTGGAATACACAGAAACGAGGGTTGGCTGACAACGCTCCCAGTTCTGATACCCTTCGAGCCGAGGTCACTGCCACTAAGAACAGAGTCTTCATTCGGAGCCAACGGAGTGGAACATCTTTGATGGGCTCGAAAGGAGGTTTGGTTAAGGCAGACAGAACCAAGTTAAGTCTCCAAGTCGGAAACCTGTGGACGACTGGAGGGTCAGTAGATGCCGCTCCCTTCAAGAAACGTCGAACATGGGGATGACGAGAGAGAGTCCAGCCTTTAAATAGCGGTAGGACCATTGACAGAGCTGCGACCTGTCTCCGGAGGGTAGCCGCCTTAAGCCCTGAATCATGGCCATCTTGGAGGAACGCGAGCATGTTCTTAAGTTTTGGCTTCAGAGGATTCACGGATTTTCTGTTCGCCCATCTAACGAAGGCCTTCCAGCTGGTATTATAAATACGGCAAGTGGAATTCCTTCTGGAAGCTAGGATCGTGTCTGTTACCTTCTCTGAGTAACCACGTTTGAGCAAGGTTTCCCGCTCAATCGCCAGGCGGTCAGTTGTAGCCACCCTGGATCTGGATGCCAAATCGGGCCTTGCACTAACATGTCTGGAGAGATTGGTAGACTCAAGTGAGGAAGCAGTGTCAGGCGCTGGATCTCCGAAAACCACGGTCTTCGAGGCCAATATGGTGCCACCAGGATCACTTCGGCCCTTTGTTCTTTGAGTTTGCGGAGGAATTTCGGAATGACTGGTAGAGGCGGGAAGGCAAACATCAGCCCCTGAGGCCACTCCGACGTAAGAGCGTCCGTCGCTTCGGCTTGATGATGGTAAAATCTCGTGAAAAACCTGGGTAGCTGGGAATTGAGTGGAGATGCAAAGAGGTCCACTAGCGGGAGGCCGAACTTCTCGACTATAAGTAGAAACAGATCCCGTTTCAGAGACCACTCGGCTTCCTGGATCTGGCGTCGACTGAGCCAGTCGGCTTGTAGATTCAGAGAACCCTGTATGTGTTCTGCCCTGATGGAGGCTAAATTGTTCTCTGCCCATTGAAAGAGATGGACAGCTTCCTTGCGAAGACGTTCTGATCTTGAACCGCCCTGGTTGTTTATATATGCCCTGGTGGCTATATTGTCCGTTCTGACTAAAACGTGGTGACCCGATAGTAGGTGTTGGAACCGGATTAACACTAGCCTGACTGCTCTGAGTTCCAGCACGTTTATCGGAAGTCTGCTCTCCTGAGCCGACCACATCCCTTGTGTTGGGATGTTTAGGAGGACTGCCCCCCATCCTTGGAGACTGGCGTCTGTCAGTACCTGCTTGTAATTGGATATGCAGAAGGAGCGACCTTTGAGCAGATTGGAGGTCTTTGTCCACCACCTCAGGCTGGACCGGCCGTGTGAGTGAGATCGATTAAGACATTGTCGCGGTTCATGATTCTGAGTTGAAAGGGACGTAGTAGCCGTTGAAGTGGTCTGGAATGAAGTCGGGCCCAGGTGACAGTGTCTATGCATGAAACGAAAAGCCCCATTAATTTTGCCAGCGTCATGAGTTGAGACCGCTTGCTCCTGAGGATCTGTAATGAGAGATCTCTGATCGTGTCTGCCTTGGATTTGGGTAGGAACATCTTCTTGTGGGATGTATCCAGAATTACTCCCAGATGTTGAAGGGAACGAGATGGGGTCAGGCAGCTCTTTTGCAGGTTTACGATGAACCCATGAGCTCGGAGGCAATGAATTGTAGATTCGGTGTCTTGGACAGCGCTGGCGAGAGAATCTGATCGGATCAGGAGATCGTCTAGATAGGGATGAACATGTATCCCTCTTTTTCTGAGTAGGATCACGGGGTGGATCAGTAACTTTGAGAAAACCCTGGGGGCAGTAGAAAGGCAGAATGGCAGGGCTCTGAATTGCCAATGCTGGTTTTGGACACAAAATCGTAGGAACTTTCTGTGACCTTCGAAGATGGGAACATGGAGATAGGCTTCTTGGAGATCTATCGAGGTGAGGTACTCTCCTGGTTGCAAAGCCTCTGCTATGGATCGTAGAGTCTCCATCCTGAAACGTTTGAGGCGTACGAATCTGTTCAGAAACTTTAAGTCTAGGATGGCTCTCCATGATCCGTTCCTTTTGGGGACGGTGAAGAAAATTGAGTATACTCCCTGGCCTTGCTGCTCGGGAGGTACAGGTTCTATTGCAGCAATGTCGTACAAGTGATCGACTGCTTCTAATGTTCTTTGTAATTTGATCCGATCTTTTTGAAGTGGAGAGGGGATGTAACGATTTGGAGGTTTGGATCGGAATTCTATGGAATATCCCCTTCCTGTAATCTCTAAGGACCAGGCGTCTGCTTGAGTGTGCAGCCATGTCTGATGAAAGTCTAGCAGCCGCCCTCCTACTCGAATTTGGTGGTAGTCATGCGGAGGGGTTCTTGTTCCCCCGATTGGACTTGTCATCTCTGGGTGAGAAATGACCACCTGTCCTGTTATGGAAGGGATTTCTTCTGAAACTGCTTCGAGAAGTTCCCCAGGATTGTCTTCTGCCATCTCTGTAGGATCTAAAGAAGGGTCTGGAGCCACGAAAGGAATAATTTCCGGTGCCTCTGCGGTCAGAGGTGCCCAGATACCGTGGCATAGCCTTCTTTTTATCTTTGGTCTCTATGAGAATCTTATCTAGAGAATCGCCGAATAGGCGGTTGCCTTGAAAGGGGTAAGCCGTAACTATACCCTTGGCTCGTAGGTCCGCACGCCAGGCTCTGAGCCATAGGGTTCTTCTAGCAGCCACCATGGAGGCTAATGCTCTGGAGGAGAAGATCATCGAGTCTAGGGTGGCATCAGCTGAAAAAGAAGAAGCCTGAAGGAGCCTATTCGCTCCCTCAGCTAAGCGTTTGTTGGAATCCGGGATCAGTTGAGCCATCTTTTTTGACCACGCAATGGATGCCCTAGCCACAATAGTAGCCGTGGCTGCCGCTCTAATGGCCATTGCTGTAGCCTCATGAGCCTTGCGAAGCGCAAACTCTGCTTTTTTGTCCATGGCATCTCGAACTGATCCTTCGCCCTCTTCAGAGAGAAGTCCTGATGTCTGCAGGGCTGTAATTGGGGCGTCCACCGGGGTACCTGCAAAAGCTTGTCTGTAAAGTTAGGCAGTGCATACAAATTTCTGACATTTGCAGGACAGTTTTTATTAGCCATAGGCTTGGCCCATTCTTTAACTAATTGTTTTTCTAAATATTCAGGAAAGGGAAAGACTTTTTCAAAGCTTGGGCTTCTTGGGAAATAGTCTTTGCTGCCTCTAGGTCTGAGGCCATCCTGAGAATCAGGAGGGGGAGGGTTATCTGTATTTATTTTTGGAATTAAGTCTAAAGCAGAGAGGGTCTTTTTTAATAGATATGTATAGTTTTCTGGCTTAAAGAAACGCATGGAACTGTCAGGGACCTCCATTTCCTCTTCACGCTCCTCTTCATCAGAAAGAAATTCTCCCTCCTCCCTTTCTACAACGGCGCTGTCGCCTGACTGAGATTCATCCCATTGAGCCTCGGCTCCTGTTACACAATGATGGGTTTTTCTAGCTGCCTTTGTAGGCCAGCGAGGTGAGTTCTCTTCAGAGCAATCGGGACAATCAGAATAGGAATCCTCCCGGGGGTTGATTTGGGAGACAATAGGGTCAGCCTGTTTGCTAATCTCATGAAATCTGCCTGATTCAGCCAGCTCCTCCCGCACCATGTTTCTAAAAAAGCGCATGACTTCTGGGGTCAATAAGACATTCCCGCGGTTATCTGGTTTACTCACGAGTAGGTCTGCAGAGAGATTGGTACCGCTTATAGCTTTTGGCTCAAGAAGGGAACTTGTCCCAGTCACTGTGTTCCGTGACATTTGGCGCTGAATTATGGCTTATTGGAGTGGCGAGAGCCGCCCCGCAGCCTTGTGTCTCCTGTTGTAAATGAGCTTGCTTTGCCGCGGCACTTAAAATGGCGCCCGCATCGTGCTCCACAACGGGAGAATGGGGCCGCTTTTTCACGCCAGAGCCTTTTCGCGCCGAAGCGCTTGCCGCGGCGGTCGGCATTGAGGCTATTGTGCTCGATTTCTTTGGAGCTTGATGAGCCGCAATTAAGCTCTCCCCCGTCTCGTTCTCTGAGAAAAACTCATCCGAGTCGTCCCTGGCCGACATGCCCTCGTCGGGACTTCGGGGGGGGGAGGAGGAGGACTGAATGATAGGCTTTGGAAAGTAGTTAAAGGATTAAGGCACAGAAAAAACAGCAGGGGGTAAGTTAAAATTGAAAGGGGAAAGTAGCAGGGAAAAGGATCGAAGAAAAAAGGAAATAAGCTTTGAAGAAGCACAAGTGCCAATGCTGTGCTGCTCTCCCTAACGAGGCAGGAACTAAACTGAAGCTGAAGGGAGTGTCCCACCGAGAGGACAGGAAGTCAAGTTTGTTCCTGCCTCCCTAAGGATAGGGTGGGAAACACCCAGCAAGATGTCCTCCTCTCAGGGGAGAATATGTCTAACAAATGTTGGAAATGTAAAAAGAAAGAAGGCTCGTTTTACCATATGTGGTGGACTTGTGAAAAAGCAAATGTTTTTTGGACAGAGATTCATAGTGAAATACAGAAAATCTTGAAATGTACGTTGAAAAAAGAACCAGAAATGTTGCTTTTAGGACTAAAGTTAGAAGAAGTCAAAATGACAAAAAGAACTTTGTTATGGTATCTCATTTCAACTGCAAGAATGACTTACGCTCAGTTCTGGAAACAAGAGCAGATACCTGATAAGTGGGAATGGATTAAAAAAATGATTTTTATGGCTGAAATGGACAAACTAACAAGAAAACTTCATGGAGCAAAAGACGAAGAATTTTTAACAGACTGGAAAGATTTTAAAGACTATTTAGAGCTTAACTGTGATGTGAAAAATAGATTACTTGGTTTTGATAGTTACTAATAACAGAAGTGTTGTAACAAGACAGACTGTATTTGAAAAGTTACCTAATTGTTAAAGTTAAAAAGCAAAATATTGAAATTTAAGATTTGAATATTAAGAACAAGTTGAATGTACGAGAATATTGGGTGGAAATGTTAACGGGGGCGGAGCATCGTGGGAAGCCAGGGGAGGGGGAGATAAAAATTTGAAAAGGATATGATAAGAATTGTAAACAAAATGTGGAACATGCTATTATATATCCGATAATAAATTTTCTTAAAAAAAAACAACACACATCTTAAAAGCCACTAGAATAAAACAAAAATACATCATTCAAATAATTAAAAACATACAATACAATAAAATACATATTCCTAAAAACTACAGTTAAAAAATAGGGCAGAAAGGACAGATTACTGAGGGAATGCCAGATGAAACAAAAACTTCTTCACCCAGAGGCAGAAGACAGCAACAGAAGGGGACTGGTGACTGAGTTGCCCTGGTGAGAGAATTCCAGAGGCCTGGTGCCATGACTGAGAAGGCTCTCTCCCATGTTGCCACCACCTAGTCTCAGAAGGTGGGGCGCTCAAAGAAGAGCCTTGGAAGATAACCATGGTGGTTGGGTAGGTTTGTAAGAGAGCAAGTGGCCCTCCAAACATGCTGGTCCCAAGCCATATAGGGCTTTAACTGTGAAGATTAACATCTTGAATTGAGCCCAGAAACAGATTGGGAGCCAATATAGATAGGCCAAGACTGGAGCAGTATGTCCCTATGACCCACTCCAGCTAAATTCCTGGCTGCAGCATTCCACATCAACTGAAGTTTCTGAATAATTTTCAAAGGCAAGCATTGCAGTAATTTCAATGCACTCTATATGGCAGGGTTCTGCATTTATCTGCCCATTCATATGTATACTATGATGTGTTTGGGTTCGGGGAGGGGGTTACAAAAACCAGTAGTTGTGTATGATGGGAGTTACATGTTGCAACATTCCATTGCTTAAAACAGCTTTCTTCAAACCCAGCTCACTGTAGTATCAGGGCTGAGTGAGGTAAGAGTACATTCAGAAACATACTGAAATATATCTGCAGTACACCCATTCTAAACAGAATATTGACCATCTTTCTGAAATTATTCACCCTGATCTTCAAGCTAACAAACAGGTTATTTTCTTTTTACACTTCTATTCTTATGGTCAACAGTATTTTTTTGAATCATACCACTGCTGGAGCTAATACGGAGTCATATTTTCTGGGAATGGAAGCTTGTTGGAGCGAGTCATGTCAGCAGTTAATCAGCTGTTTATGCAGAGGATGTATCAGGAATGATTATATGGACAATTTAATTCTGACTTCTTCCATTCTCATTACCACATTTCCATTCTCAAATATGTGCTGAAAGAAAACATTTAACAACAAAACATGCAAAATACAGTCTTTAATATAACCAAGGATATGCTTTAAATATTAATCATAGTGCTGCTCACATTTGTCAATGTTGGCACCATAATGCACACATTTCTTGCAAGGCTGATAGGTTTCTGCAGCTCAAAAACTGGCAACAGGAATTCATTACAGCTTTATGATTAGAGATAGGGGCAGATATACAACATCTCCCATTCAGTATTGTACAGACTTCACAATAAAAGCTTATTTGAAATGTTGTGTTTATCAGCCAAGATGAAAATAAGTTTCTATTAGTGCAATCCTGAAAACACTTTCCTAGAAGTAAGCCCCATTGAATAGACCTGAGTAGGATTTCTGACTAGAACCACTTTGCATTGTTCTCTAAATAAGAGAGATTACTGAATCAATTCCTTCACTGTAAAACTACTGGGATATTTGGTTAATATAGCAGAGTTGGCCTAGTCATAGAAGCGTGATATTGAATACAGTAAATAAATCTCCCAAGAAGTATATTGCAAAAAAAAGGTAAACTTACATTTATTCAAGTAGATCCAGTTCACATTCAGGCTGCAGTCAAAAGAAGAGAAAGAAGCCTCGTCTAAAGTGTACTTTCCCCGTCACAAATGGCCAGCTTGTCCGGCATCACCTGTGTGGGAGTATGAGGGCACTGTATCTACAGGAGAGACCTGCAGAGACATGTATGGAAGGCCAAGTGAAGAAAGTGACAGGACAAAAGAGGAGATGAGGGGTGTGATGAACTGACTTCCAAAACCAGTAGGCTTAGTGCATCAAAAGCAAAGAGCTGGGAGACTAGGAGTTAATGCTTCACTGTAAAACAGTTCGATGCATGCACACCCCTTCTCTCTGATTGGTCAGTGCCAGCTGAGGAGTGTTTTTACCAGTTTTGTCAGTCTTGTCAAAGGGAGTCAGTCCTCATTTGGACTTTGACTTGGCAGTTGCCAGTCAGGAGTAGTGTGTGTGTCAGTCTGAGGGAAACAGACAAGTTCACTTGGGAAGTGAAGGGACACAACTCCTTGCCCTTACTGTGTACCAACACATTTGAGGAAAAGTTCAAAAATCAGAACTTAAAGTTTAAGTGTCAGCCCTAGCTGAATTCCATTTATTCACAGCCTACAGAACTGGGGTTTAGGTTTGACAGAAGAGGCTGAACAGTAGGTTGAAAGCTGCCAGTCTAGCCAAACAGAAAAAGGATTATCGTTCCTAGAAACAGGAGGATATTTCTTACCCTGTTGTTCAGAGGGTTCAACTCAGAAGGGACCCCTGGTTTGTGTGAAAAGGGAAATGATCTTAGACTCCTGAAGAGTAAAAAATGAAAAGTTATAATCCTACAAGGGAAGTATTCAAATACAGGAAGAAAGTACTAACTTCCAGGACACTAAGATAATTTTATGAGACTTCATTAAGACACATTGTTTCTGAAAGAAACCTCCAAGACAAACAAACCGCTCACAGTCAAGAACTGAGTCTCTAAGAACATAAGCTTCAATTATACCCTGTTGCCTTTTCAAAACAGTCTCCTTTGTATAATCAGCAGCAGTTACTTCAACTTCATCCCCTGCTCTATTCCTGATCCAACTGTGCCTGTTCAATAAAATCAGCCCTTTTGTTCTAACTTTACTTCATGTCAAGTGCTATTTCCAAAGGGTTTTATAAGAGGGCTCCCGCTAAGTTACAATAAACCTCTTGGCCTGGATGAAAGCCAAATAACTTCTTTATCACAGGGTGGGACACACAGAAAGTTATCCTAGCCTATATATATATAAAAGGCAAGCCATGCTGGTGACAACTCACCTACTAGTCCAACACTCTGCTTAGAGTCCACTGCCCAAAGCAGCCATTTTCTTCAGGAGAACTGATCTTGAAGAAATCATGTCACCCCTCAGCCATCGTTTCTCCAAGCTAAAGAGCCCCCAGCGTTTTAACCTTTCTTCATAGGGAAAGTGTTCCAACCCTTTGATCATTCTCATTGCCCTTTTCTGCACTTATCATCTCCTTGTAGAGGATGCTTCTCTTTTTCTTAACCTGGGAGATGCCCTCTTATCCCTTATGACGGACCCCTGCTTGTTCTTCTCTATGAGACAGATTTTCCTGCCAAAACACTGAGCAGCCTCTTAGTAGCATATTTGAATTATAGGATCACTAGGTAAGGCCCGTTGTGGGAAGAAATACAATGAGCTCTAGAAAGAGGCTCCAGGTGAGTATCCAGGTGTGGCTGGTGGGGCAGTGGAGGGAAGGGGAAAATAGAGGGAGGACAGCCATGTTTACTTCCTTCTGCTTAAAGGCAGGTATGACATCTAAGTGCAAACCAGGTGTCTCTTTTTGCCCTTCTTATTTAGACTTTGTGTATGAAGGACATCAGCAAAGATCTGGTCTCAGCAGTCTGTGATCAAGGAGACAGGTCAGGAGAATTTCTCAATGGTATGTAGACCAAAGGCTTTTGCCTCTATTGCTTACAAACTGTATTCCCATGTGTATATCTATGTATATCTGTGTGTATATCTATGTATCTCAAGTGAAAATAATGTGTGGTGTAGTGGTTAGAACTCATGTTCAAATTCCCACTCTGCCATAAAAGCTTACAGGATGTCTTGCACTCTACAGGCTGGCCCAGTTAGGTCTTCACTGAAGTAGTGCACACCAGTCTAGAGAGTGAGGCAGCTTTCCCAAGCCTTGGCTTAAAAAGGATGGGAAGTAACCAGGCTCAGCTGCTCTACTGGCAGGTATTGAGCTCCTATGGCTGCACTGTGCTTGGGCCAGGATCCTGCTAAGAATTACTGCTTTTATTCTCTGACTCTGGGATGGGATTGCATGCAACTAGTTGAGCACTTTGCCTCCTTTGGGCTGCCTTGGCCCAGGCCTTCTGATGTCACCATTCTTGCAAAGTGAGAATGTTCCTTGAGGGGCTATGGCCCTGCAGAGCCCCGGTGACTATATGAGGACTGGTGGTGAGGCCTGCTTTGAAGGCTCAGACAGGATGGCTTCTGATGCTGCTGGATGACTGTCAGCAGGTGCCTCAGCTACGTTAGGCTCTCCCTGGTCCTCCTCATCTGGTGACCTTGGCTCCTCAGGCTCTTTCTCTGAGGACTCTGACTCTGAGTTGCTGATCTGCTTGGTGGTGGTCATGACAGTGGATGATCATAGGCCAGTCAACCTAAACTACCTCATAGGGTTGTTATGAGGATAAAATGGAAGAGGGGAGATTGTTATCCACTTTGGTTCGCCATTGGGGAGAAATGTGGGGTGTAAATGAAAATGATGAGATTTATTTATTTATTTATCCAGTGATGAGAGTCTAATCCATGAAACTGTCTGCCATAATAATTGCACTGATATTTAATGTACAATGGGACTCTTTGTTGTTCTCACTGCCAGGAACTAACGCCTATCCTCTTGAAATCTGTTTGTCTTTCAGACTGTAGCCTTTCCTCTTACTGCCCTGCAATGAAATCTACCCATTTTCTGTCCAAATTTATTAACATATTTGTATCCAGGGCTCTATTTGCAGCAGGAACTTCTTTGCATATTAGGCAACACACCCCCTAATGTAGCCAATCCTCCAAGAGCTTACAGTAACCCCTGTAAAAAGAGCTCTGTAAACTCTTGGAGGATTGGCTACATTAGGGGTGTGTTGCCTAATATGCAAAGGAGTTCCTGCTACAAAAAGAGCCCTGTTTGTATCCCTCAGTGGAGATCAAAACAGCATACATGGAATTCATTTCATTAAACAAGCAATCAAACTACAAACACAGCTTAGTAGGCTGTTGACAACTAAACAAGGGTTTGATGAAACAATATTTTTAATGGAATTACACGATAAGGCTCACATTTATGTGGTATTTCAGTAAACAAAATATTTTCTACAGGTATACCATGGAAGTTCCCCCTTAAAACAGAACATCTATATGGCGGTATCTAGATAATATTCTTTTATTTGGACAAGAAAAGAAGTTCTGTTGGGGCTAGACCTTGCAAATTTACAGAGCATGGTTCTTTCTAAAGCTCTTGAGTCTTCTGCCACCTGCTGATTGAAATGAAGATGACAGGAGATCAAATCTCCTTCGGATCAAGATGAAAGCCAACTGATAGTTAACATTAGAAACAGTATTCAAATATATGAGGCATTTATTCCAATTATTTTTATAAGATAATGTACAACCTGTATAGAACAGGAAGCTTGACATTAAAAATTTGCACATATTAGTATCTTCCTAGCTTTCAGTTGATGTGGTAGAGCACTTGCTTTGCACTTGTAAGATCCCAGGTTCAGTTCCCGGCATCTCAATTTAAAAGCATCTAAGGGCCAAACTACACCTTACATTTAACATGTGGTCCCATCAGGCACTTGTAGCAGGACACCAGCTGCAAGTTCTCCATAGCAACTCAATGTAGGAGCACTACAGGGGCATGATTCCGATAGCGGGACCATGGTGCAGGGGAGGAGGGCTATACATCTTCTTTATTTTAGTGTATTTCTCTGGTCTGGTGACAGAGGAAACATAACACTGTGTGTCCAGTCAGCATTCCACAATCAAGATGGGTGCATTGGTTGCCAGTTTTGATATATTTATTTGCTTCACTGTGTTTTCCCTCCGGAATTGGATCCAGGCAGATGGTGACCATATAAACTAAGCCTGTTATTCCCATTTGGTCCTTGCATCTGTTAAACATCTTCATTATGTTGTACGCTAATTGCTGCCCACCCTCCATCTATATGTATGAACTGGTAACTTCCATTTCAATGTATCTGAAGAAGTGTGCATGCACATGAAAGCTTATGTCATGGGCTGGGGTGCCAGTCAGAGGGAGTCCAACAACAGGCCAAGGTCTGGAGCTAGAAAGACAGTGCAAAGTACAAAGCCAAGCCAGGGTCAGGAGCAAGGAACACAGAGCCAAGTCCAAAATCACTAACCGGAAACATAGTCCAAAGCCAAAGGGTCCAAAAGTCTAAATATCTGAGTAAGAGCTGAGCTGAAGTGAATGTGAGGTGTCACAAAGCTGACTCGTTGCATCCATGAAGAGCTCTGCCCAGAGTGTGGAGCTAAATGATGCTACCAATTAGCCAGCCGCGTGAGTGTCCAGGCTCCTGTTAAAACTCTGGGTGAAACGAGTGTCTTCTCTGTAGCCTGGTCTCTCGCCACCTGGTTGCTAAGTCTTGATGCAGCCGCTCTCTTAGACAAGTCACATGTGGGGGCAATTTGGGAGGGCTTTCAGCTTGAGATTTCTCCCCCTCATCTGGACCAGGTGCGAGGAATGCTGATGCAGGTGGCAGCTGCCAATTGTCCTCTTCTGCTGCTTCAGACGGGCCAGCTTTGGTTTCTGCAAGGTCTGTCAGCTCTCCCTCACCCAGGCCCATAACACCATCCCCCCGTGGCCCCCCTTATTATAAGGGTCCAGCTTGTTGGAATAGGCGACATGGAATTGTCGCAGCAATTCCAGGGCGTGGAGGTTCCCTGTGGCCTCCCAGGATTGGTCTTCAGGACAGTATCCCTCCCAGTCAATGAGGTACTGAAGGTGAGAGTCCAAGACCCAGTGCACTTCGTATTCATCACTACCATCCACCTGGCTGTTAACTGGCATGAGTAGTACGTGCAAGGCTGCAATGGCTGGGATGGGTTATCGTACTGGGACAGCACCTCCCCAATGGCTACACTAGAGGCGTCTGCCTCCATGGTAAAGGGCAACTGAGGATCTGGATAGTACAAGAGCAACCCCATAGCAGAGCGCGTCTTCAGGGTAGTGAAAGCCTGGTTGGCTTCCGAAGTCCAATGGAAGGATTCTTTGGGACAGGGAAGTCGAGTCAGCGGGGTGGTCAAGGAAGCATAGGCAGGAATGAACTGCCTGTAGTAATTAGCAAACCTAAGAAAGTGCTGCAGGTATTTGTGGTTCCGCGGAGTCTGCCAGGTCAGATTGGCTTCAACCTTTTTGAGATCCATCAGGATGCCTTACGGAGACTTCCAGTCTTGGCGATCGCCATGGCAGTCATCTTCTCCCACGGCTCTGGGAGAAGTCTGCCAGCATCTATGGCTGGGTGGGAGCACAAACGACTGCATCATGCCAGGAGTCCCAGGGAGGGACTCTTAGCCAAGGGGCACTAGAAGGCCCCTCTCCCGGCACATCTAGCTGGAGAAGGGGGGCTCCTCCTTGCCCCAGTGGGCCCATCATAGAGCATCCCGAATGGGAACAAGATCAGCACACCGGAGCAAACGGATGGTGATCGAGCGAGCATGAATGTGGAGATACAACCACTGAAGGTGTGAGTCAAGTTTAAGCAAGAAGCACCCGTGCAGTTGCGTCCCCCCCTAGCAAAAACAAGGGGGGGAGGGAACTTCCCCCTGATAAGGACTGCTTGCAGGTGATTTTAAGAAACTGGAAGGGGGGGGGATGGCAAGAAAAAAGTGGTGGAAGTGAAATAAAGAGTTTGCGTGAGCTTACTGGTGGGATTAAGACCTTCCAGAGACTTTGATGAACTTTTGCTAACAGCAAACAATCCCCAAACATGGCGCCACCGAAAGTTGTGAGGGACAAGATACCAAAAGTTAAACCTTCTTCAGGAAGTTCCAGCCCTCTAAGTTCGGCACCTAGACAGGATCAAACTGCAAAACTCCAAAGGTTGCTGGCGGAGGCGCTTCACCCTCTACTGGAGAAAATCACAGCTATAGATAATAAGCTTGATGCTCAACAAGCACAGACAGCAGCCAATGCAAAGAAAATCGAAAAAGTGGAACAGGAACTTAAAGAGATTGGTTCCAACTTGAAAAAAATGGATAAAAAGCTGCAGGCGCTTGATAAAAAGTGCAAAATCGAAGAGTCTTGTGTATTACAGCTGCAAATCGAAAAGGCAAGCTACATCTTGAGACTTCAAGAGATTAAAGAGGAGAAAGGGGAGAATCTATACCAAATCGTGGGCGATTTGTTGGCCCCTTTGGCAGATATGACACCAAACCAACTTCAAGGCAAAATAGATATGGTCTTTCGATCATATTCGGAGTATATTTGAAAGAACAATCTGCCAGGGGAAATTACTAATAGATTCTCCCAAAGGAAAACAAGAGAGCAACTCTTGAAAGTGACTAACAGGACTACCTTGAAGTGGAGAGACAAGGAAATTAAAGTGATGAAGGACATTCCATTTGAGATAATAAGAAAGAGGAGGAAATACAGAGTATTACAGCGTACAGATGGCTGATTCCCGAGGGACTAATCTTTCAGTATGCAAATGGCAAAGAAAGGATTGATTCAACGGACGAGGCTTGTGAATTTTTGCATCAACATGGTTCCCCACCAGGAGAGGGAGAAGGCACCCCGATGGCACCAAGGAGAGTGAAGAAGGAGGAGAGACTGGATCTTCCTCAGAGGACTCAGATTCTAAATTGGGAGCGGTAGCCCCCAAATCAAGCTATCATTTAAGGGGAAAAAGAGGGAAAAAATAGTTAAAGATCTCTGGAAGATGCTAGCAAGAAGTTTATTAGTAGAAGGCAGCTCTTTATGAAACTATATTTGTAGTAGCGAGTGAAAAGAATAACATTTTAGTGAGACAATCATCTTTAGTGGAAGTCAATTCACATTTAAGAGATAGATTTGTATCTAAACTGATCGTATGATCACTGACTCTTGGGTTTGTAGAGGTTATCGTTTCTTTCTCCCGTAGATTGTAGTTCCCCATCCTGGAATTTTCTGTTGTAGTTTGTAGCAAATAGAAAAAGCAATAAAAAATCCCCTTTGGGGGGCCAAAAAAAAAAAAAAAGGATGCCTTACGGAGACACCATATGCCCAAGAAAATTGACACAGTGTAGGTCAAAATCACATTTTCAAAGTTTGGTGTAGAGGCCATGGTCCCGTAAGCGTTGTAGGACCTGATGCACATGGTCCACATGCTGAGTGGGAGTGTGTGAATAAATTAGAATGTCATCAAGATAAATGATGACAAAATGGTCAAGCAGGTCCCAGAAGAGGTCATTTATCAGTCTCTGGAAGATGGCGGGGATGTTGGTCAAGACAAATGGTATCACCAGGCACTCGTATTGGCCATAACAAATTCCAGTGCCATCTTCCACTCGTCCCCCTGCCGTATATGCACCAGGTTATAACCCCCACAGAGATCTAGTTTGGTGTAGATCTGGGCCCCTTTAAGGCAATCCAGGAGTTCAGGGATTAACGGCAGGGGGTACCAGTCTCAGATGGTGATTTTGTTGAGCACCCTGTAGTCGTTGCAGAGATGAAGCGCCACACTTTTCTTCTTGACAAAGAGCTGACAATGGAGACATGGAAGGCCGGATAAAGCTGCGCTTCGAGTTCTTAGCAAGAAAGTCCCGTAGGCTGGCTAACTCCGGTTCTAACATGGGATACAGGTGCCCCACCAGCAGTGGCGTCCCAAGCACCAAGTCGATGGTGCAATTGTATGGTTGATGAGGGGGAAGCTGATCGGCCCCCTTCTCTTCAAAGACATCTATGAAGTCCGCATATTTCTGAAGGAGTTGAGGGCTGCCAGCTGGGGCGGCAGCCGTGAGACCAGAGGGCGGAGCCAGATGGGGGCACGGTTCTTGGAAGCATAGTTCATGCTGAGCCTAGTCCAGAACAGGGTTGTGAGTCATTAACCAGGACAGACCCAGAATGAGTGGAAAGTGAGGCATGCGCGCAACATCAAACTGGACTTGCTCTTGATGCTGGTGGATCTGGAGGGTGACAGGGCAAGTCTCCTGGGTTACTGGGCCTGGGCGGAGGAGGCGTCCATCGATAGCCTCTACAAGCGCCGGAGTCTCCTTGGTCTGTACCAGGATCTGGTGCTGTTTGACAAAAGCAGCATCTATGAAGCACTGGGCTGCTCCCAAGTCCAGCATGGCATATACCAGCAGCCAGCGCCTGTCTGGTCAGCAAAGCTTGACGGGTACCAAGAACAGGCCTCGGTCCTGGGCATAGAGTTCAGAGGACCCAGCTAAATGCCCCAGGTCGGGGGGTCTGTTCAGGCTTGGGGCTGTTCTTTTGGTGCAGGCAGCGGTGTGCTGGGGCAGGGCCATTTCGCAGGGCAGCTGGCTGAGAAATGCCACTCCCTGTCACAATACAGGCAGAGGTTTTGAGACTGGCATCTTGCGGTTTCGGTTTCGGCGTTGTGAATGGCGGCCGCGTCTCGGGACGATCCCGGAGGCGGCTAGCCCACACGCAGTCAGGGGGGGTCTTCGCTTATGCGAAAGACCCTAGTGAGCCTTAGGATAAGGCTCCGAACCGGGGGCGCTCTGGGGAGTAGCCTCTTTGCCGGCAGACAGCCGGGAAATTGAGGCTTTCTCCCCGCCCCAATCGGCCCCGCTGCGTTGTGCCCGTAATGGGACTTAGCAGCGCCACCGACTTCCAGGAGTGAGGAACAGCGATATGAAATAAAGCAAAAGAAGAATCGGCGGTGAACCGTGAGTCGAAGGTCTTACTTTGAAGCGAAAACCCGAATCCTTTCCCCTCGAGCGAATGAGCGTATGGGAGGAGGGGAATCCCCCCCCCAGTGAGAAGCGGGACTTTTAAAAGAAAGCGAAGGGGGCTATAAGGAAAGAAGGGTTGATGAAAATACCTTTGGGGTGCTACTGAAGCTTGAGTGTAAGCGGGTCTCCTGAGGGACGTGTCATGAACTTTTAAAAAGTAAACAAATAAAACAGATGTCGGCCATGAAGAAGGTCCCTTTTAAACCGGAAAAGAAGGGAGGCGGGACTTCCGGCCCGGGTAACCCCCCAGAGCCTGCTGTCAGTCAACAGACAAGCGAGTTACTGCACCCTCTGCTGGTTCAAATACAGAAAATCAGTGAAACTTTAACTAGCATGGAAGGTGTCCTCAGCAGCCAACAAAAGCAACTGACAGAAACGTCTAAGAAGATGGAGGATATTGCGCAAAAATGCTTGGTCTCGACGGAAGACATCGGAAAAGTTAAGAAAAGGGTCAACAAACTAGAAAAACATCAAGATGAGCAAGAAAAAGAATTTTGATGCTTCAAATGGAGAAATCGAATCTGATGCTTCGTTTTCAGGGCATTAAAGAAGAAGATAATGAAGATCTCAGATCTACACTAGCAAACGTCTTGGCACCAGTAACTGGCAGGGATCAGCGTGAAATAAAAGAAGAGATGGATAAGGTCTATAGGGCCTATTCCACCTTTACAAAGAAAAATAACCTGCCAGCAGAAGTGGTGGTCAAGTTTGTTAAACAGAATACTAGAGATCAAATCTTGCGTGCAGTCTCAGCGGTGCCCTTGAAAATTGGAGAACAGACTATCAGAATTCTGAAAGATGTGCCATATGAAATTCGGATGAAGAGGAAAGCGTATAAAGGATTGACCAATTTTCTACAAAAGTATCAGATCACGTACAGATGGTCGTTCCCGGAAGGCCTAGTGTTTAAGTACAAGGATAAAAGAGAAAAGATTGACTCTATCTTCAAAGCACAAGAGTTCCTGAAGAGGCACGCCAGCTCAGAGGAAGATGCAGCTCTCGCAACTTGGACAAGTAGCGAAGATGACAGCGGTCCAGAGGAGGGAGGTGCCGGTGCGGGAGGTGGGAAAGCTAAAGAGGGCCCATCGTATAACCTGAGAGACACCAAAGGAAGACAACCAAAGAAATGACTGTTCGTGAGACGTCTGAAAGGAGTTGATTAATAATTAACCCCAAAGGACACTACTAACCTGATTAACAGAGCTATTTTGGATTTTTGTTAATTTAAAAAGAAGACTCTTCGACCACGGTGACCGTCAAAAAATGTATCTATACTAACTTAATCTAACCCCCATTAACAGGATACTCACTCTGCCCTTTTCTTAGTCCCTCTATATACCCTACCTTTTTCTATATATAAAAAGAATAAATTTCTCTCCTTTTTAGGAGGGTTTTTGCAAAAAAAAGAGACTGGCATCTTGCCTTTTCCTTGGGGGTCAGGCGAGGTCTTGCAGCTCCAAGTTGCATGGGTTTGTACTCCTCTCCTCCAGTGCTTGAGGTAGCTGGGAATGGCAGGGAGCCAGGCGATAGGCAACTGCTACTCCAGGCTTGGCATCGACTCTCTAGGTGGCTGTTGATGTGGAGGCACAGGGTGATAAGCCCTTGCAGTGTGGGGGGTCTTTCCACCCTTGCCAATTCGTCCAGGACCTTGTCTGCCAGTCCCTCCATAGACTGGTCCATGAGTGCAGCCTCATTCCAGGCTAGGTCTTAGGCCAAAAGTTTAAACAGTGGAATACCGAGCCACTGAGTCTTTGCCTTGCTTCAGGGTCCGGATCTTTCTGTTAGCTGCTGCTGCTTGCTGGGGGTTAGAAAAGCTGGTAGATAGGTGAGCAAGGAAACCGGTATAATCAGTCAACAGCAGTGACTGAGCCACGAGTAAGGCCGTGGCCCATTTGGCTGCCTGTCCCTTTAACAAACTAATGATGAAGCATGCCTTGGTTTTGTTGTCAGGGAAGTCTCTAGCACGCAGCTCAGTGTAGAGTTTACACTGTGCCAGAAAGGCCGGAAACTCCTCCACGTTACAGCCAAGCTTACAGGGCATTTGGGCAGTGCAACAGCGGCTTGCTGTATTTGTTGCAGGTGAGCAACCAGTTTTGTGAGGTGCTGCACCTGGTTGAACAGGTCTGATAGAGGTTCAGAGCCACTGCTTGCCCCTCCCTCCATCTTGTGGAGCAAGTAGGGGTGGTGGAAGCTATCTGTTGTGGGCTGGGTTGCCGGTCAGAGGGAGTCCAACAACAGGCTGAGGTTGGAAGCCAGGAAGACAGTGCGAAGTCCAAAGCCAAGCCAGGGTCAGGAGCAAGGAACACAGAGCCAAGTCCAAAATCACTAACCAGAAACATAGTCCAAAGCCAGAGGGTCCAAAGGTCTAGGTATCTGAGTAAGAGCCGAGCCGAAGTGGATGCAAGGTGTCACAAAGCAGATTCATTGCTTCCATGATGAGCTGTGCCCAGAGTGTGGAGCTAAATGATGCTACCAATTAGCCAGCCACGTGAGTGTCCACGCTCCTGTTAAAACTCTGGGTGAAACGTGCGTCTTCTCTGTAGCCTGGTCTCTCGCTGCCTGGTTATTAAGTCTTGATGCAGCTACTCCCTTAGACAAGTCACATGTGGGGGCGAGTTGGGAGGGCTTTCAGCTTGCGATTTCTCCCAGGTGCGAGGAATGCTGATGCGGGCAGCTGCTGCCACCTGTCTTCCTCTGCTGCTTCAGAAGGGCCAGCTGTGGTTTCTGCAAGGTCTGTCAGTTCTGTAAGCTCTCCCTCACCCAGGCCCATGGCAGCTTATACCTTGAATAAAACTTTGTTGGTCTTAAAGCTGCTACTGGACTTGAATTTTGTTCAGTATATGTAATGTTGCTAAAACCAATTTCTGTGCTGGAGAGTAGGAAATATCATCCCATTTTTTTAAAGGGTCTAAAGGAGATCCTGAGAAATACAGGCCAGTTGTCCTAACATCTGTTCCAGGTAAAACAGAAACTACTATTAAAGAAATAATTTTAAGGACACCAAGGAACAAAGCTTGCTAAGGGAAACTTAGCATGGCTTTTGTAATGGGAAATCCTGTCTGTTTGGACTTCTTTGGGCAGATAACAAGGATGGGTGGATACAGACAGACAGATGTAGTCTGAACTGGATGAGACTGAGATTGAATGATCTATTGGAGCTGCAGTGGAAAATACGATGAAAATATTGACTTAGTGTGAGGCAGCCACAAAAAAGGCAAACTCCATGCTAGGAATCATTATGAAAGGGTCTGAAAATAAAACAGCCAATATTGTAATACCCTTGTATAGATTTATGGTGTAGCTTCATTTGGAATACTATGTGCAGTTCTGGTCACCACCTCTTAAACTATATTGTAAGCTGGAAAAAGTACACAAAAGGGCAACCAGGATGATTAAGGGGTTGAGGAAGGTTAAATCCAAGAGACAGAAGAGGAAGCAGAGATCCCCCCCCCAAGGAAGTACAATTTGTCTACGAACTAAGGAGTTCCAGTGGAGACTACCACTTGTTGCAGATCTCCCCAATTTGCAGAGACTCACCAGCCAAGACTAAGGGCACCAGTATGGACCAGAGCCTGGTTACCGAAACATATTGAAAGGCTTTTTTTCACCAGAAAGATATTTAATATGTTGTCAAAGGCTTTCAATATGTTGTCGAAGAAAGATATTCCTTTGGAATATAATCTCAGACAGAAATATCTGGGTTCTTAGCCAGTGTCTAATATTTATTATAAAAAGGAATAGCAGCACAGAAATACACAAGCATGGTTTAGCATGGTTAAGCAGTTTAAGTCCCCCTGAGTTCAAAATATAACTTCACCCTCTTTTTAAGTAGAGGAAAAAAGAGCATAGCCTTAAATCTCAGGCAAGTCTTTCTGTTTCATGCACCGAAGTTTAGACCCTGGGTGATTTCCCACTAAAGCTGCCGCGGGGTTGCGCCGCCGTTTGCCCCGAGATTTTTAGTCAATTTCACACCCGAAGCCGCGGGGCTGCATTTTGACCCGCTGAGCTTCGCCCGATTTCCCCGCAGTTTCGTAATCCTCAAAAAACAGGATTACGAAACTGCGGGGAAATCAGTCAGCCTCGGGTCAAAATGCAGCCCCGCGGCTTCGGGTGTGAAATTGACAAAAATCTCGGGGCAAGCAGCGGCGCAACTCCGCAGCAGTTCTAGTGGGAAATCACCCCCTGTTATTTTCCACAAGGGCAGACATGTTTAGACCCTCCTATTCTCCACAAGGCCAGACAAGAGTTCATTGGCTTTCTCCCAATTCTGAGGAATGCTATCAAACCGTAAACATTCTAAGGTGTGAGCCCCTTTTCTTGTGCCAAAAAAAAGAGTCTAATGGGAAGAAAAATTATTTTGTGTGGTTATACTGCTCCTACACATTTCACATATGCTTCAGGGGGATCTATTAGAATGTAAATAAAAAGAAGGAAAACAGCATCATTGCAACTTGTAGCTGTGCAGCTGACTGATTTCTTGCATTTTCTCAGATTTGTAGATCCCTATCGTACACTTGATTTAGAATTGAAACTTGTTCCTTTTATGATCTCTCTGCAACTTCTAGGCAGAGGATCATAACAAAGAAATGTGCTAGTAATGAGTGTTGTTGCCTCCGAGGGTACAGGACTTGTTCCATACCCCACTGCAACCACTCCATCCTCTAGTCACCATTGAAGGCATGCGAAAAATCACATGAACAAATGCAGGTGCCTTACATTGAATAAGACCATTGGTTTATTATTGTCTGCACTGTTTACTCAGGGTCAATATTGTCTATTCAGACTGGCAGTGGCTCTTGAGGGCTCTCCAGAGGTCTTTCACATCACCTACAACTGGACCCTTTTAACTGGAGGTGCAAGGGAGTGAAACTGGGACATTCTATGCACAAAGCAGATGCGCAGGAACTGAGCTATGGTCACTCCCCTGCCTTCGACAGCAACCATGATCAATAGATTTCTTAGTGCTAATCCTCTGCAGTAAGATACATTTTGGGGTACAGCCAACTACCCACAGATTTTGCAGATCAGGCCTTTCCTGCTTCCTTTTCTGTTTCAGCTGCATTTTGTTCCTGGAGTAAACACTCAGGAACAGAAGGGAAGGGGGGGGGTTGCAGTGGGGAGGGGTAATTGGTGAAACTTACCACCCCTCTTCTGCAAACAGAAATGTTCTATTTGAAGAACTGTGTGGTTAGACATATCCCATCAACTGTGGTGTTCTTCCAGAAAAAGCATCATAAGGTAGTTTATTGAGGCAAATCATTAGAAATATCCAGTTGAGAGACAGACCATTGGTCTTTCTTTAAGCAAGTACTGCTTAATGCTTGATCTCTTTCCACACCAGCTACCCAAGGACCTTGTCACCTGAAGGTGCCAGGCAATGCTCCCTCTCAGCTGTGGAGTCTTGAAGCAGAAATTCTACTTTGTGAGCTACTGGCATTAAAGTTGTGAGCAAGCGATTTGTCTACAGAATAAATTAGTTTGCTATGGAGCCCTCCTTCGTGAGCTAAGACAAAAATGTGTGAGTCAGAAGCTAAAAAACTGTGAGCTAGCTCACACTAACTCAGCTTAGAGGGAACATTGGAATCCTAAGACTAAGGACTACACGTTTTATTCGAATAGACATAATTCCTTTTCTCGAATTGACATGATTTGGATGTCAGAGGAGATGGCGCAAAAAACTTATAAAATACAAATTCTACCGAAAACTAACTCTGATCATAATCCCCTACTTTGGATATCTAAAGCAAAACCTAAACAGCTATTTTGGAGAATTAATGAAGATTTACTGGATCAAAAACAAATTAATGAAATCTTAAAAAAGGAAACGAAAAGTTTTTTTGAACTGAATTTGAATAAAGGCACGGATATACAAGTTGTATGGGATACATACAAAGCAGTAATCAGAGGTATGCTTATCTCTCTGAACTCCAAAGATAAAAAGCAAAACATTCAGCAACAGAAAGACCTTCATGAAAAAATTCGACAAAAAGAAAAGGAACTAAAAAAAAGACCAGGGAAGAAGAAAATTATTAAAGAGATCCACTTCCTGCAAGATCAGCTGAATGTTCTTTTAAACAGAGAATTATATTGGAATTTAAAAAAATTACAGCAAAAAGCATTTGAGGGTGCAAATAAACCAGGAAAGTTTTTGGCATGGCAATTGAAAAATAGAAAAGATAGGAACTTTATATCTAAGATTGTTGAAGATGGAAAGGAGGTGATGAGCCTGAATGGTATAAAAAGAGCTTTTTTTAAATACTACGCCAAACTATTCCAAAAGAAAGGAATTGACCAACAGAGAATCAAGAAATATTTGGAGACGATTGAAGTTCCAGAGCTGGGAAAACAAATTAAAGAACTATTAAATGGTTTAGTAACGAAAGAAGAAGTGACAATGGCGATAGAAGACGCAAAGTTGGGCAAAGCTCCAGGACCAGATGGCTTTACAGCAAAATTTTATAAGAAATTTAAAGAGGAGCTAACCCCTATTTTAGTACTTCTGTCAAATGAGATAAGACAGACCAAGCGGATCCCAGATTCATGGAAGGAAGCAAACATTTCATTGATACCTAAAGAAGGTTTGGATTTGACTCAAGTAAAGAACTATAGACCAATATCGCTATTAAATAATGACTACAAATTATTTGCAAAAATAATTTCAGAGAGATTGAAAAAATATTTGAAAGATACGATAGCGGAAGAACAAGCGGGATTTTTACCAAATAGACAAATTAGAGATAATCTAAGAGTGGTGATAGATGCAATTGAATATTATGACAAGCATCCTGAAAAAGAAGTTGGATTCCTCTTCTTAGATGCGGAAAAAGCTTTTGATAATTTAAATTGGGAGTTTATGCTGCAAGTTATTGAAAAAATGAATATTGGACAGTCCTTTTTAAACATGATTGTGGCAATATATTCAGAACAAAAAGCGGCTTTGAATATAAACAAAGAAAAGACGGACTTCTTCCGAGTCCAAAAGGGAACACGTCAAGGCTGCCCGTTATCCCCGTTGTTGTTTATTTGGATATTGGAAATATTATTGACAGCGATAAGAAAAGATGACAGTATTGAAGGACTTACAGTGAAAGGTTTCGCCTATAAATATAGGGCATTTGCAGATGATGTAATGTTTATGATTCAAGACCCAATTGAGAAAATACCACAATTGATGGAAAAAATTGAAGAATTTGGTTCAGTTGCGGGATTTTATGTTAATAAAAATAAAACTAAAGTGATGTGCAAAAATATGACGAAACAAAGACAAACAGAACTTCAAGAGAAAATACAATGTGAAGTAGTCACAAAGACTAAATATCTTGGAATTGATTTAACCATGAAAAATATTGACTTGTTTAAAAACAATTATGAAAAGGTGTGGCATAAGATTCAGCAAGATATGAAGAAATGGGATACTTTGAATTTATCATTGATGGGAAGAATCGCGACTGTAAAAATGAATATCTTGCCGCGTTTGATGTTTTTGTTTCAGACTATTCCAATACTAAAACAAAGGAAAATACTGGATTCGTGGCAGAAAGAATTATCCAAATTTGTATGGGCAGGAAGAAAGCCAAGGATTAAAATGAAAATTTTATGTGACGCAAGAGAGAGAGGAGGCTTACAACTACCAAATTTAAGACTGTATTATGATGCCGTCTGTTTAACATGGTTGCAACAGTGGATTAATTTGGAGAATAAGAAGTTATTGGCCCTTGAAGGACATGATAATAAATTCGGATGGCATGCATATTTATGGTATGGAAAAGTAAAAATGGATAAATTTTTTAAACACCACTTTGTAAGACAATCACTGTTCGAGACATGGACGAGATATAGAAAATTCTTCTCGGAAGAAAGACCACTTTGGATTGTACCAGCTGAAGTAATTAATCCGTATTCAAGAAATCAAGGGTTAGATTGGCTACCCTATAAAAGTCTTTTAAAATTTGAAGGGAAAAATTTTGTGTTAAAAGATAGATTTGATGTTGAATTTGAATATGATTGGTTGAAGTATAGACAGATTTATGATCTATTTAAGACCGATAAAAGAGAACATGGTTTTAGAGAAAAGAATATTGAAATTGAAACTGTATGGCTTGAGAAAGATAAAAAAATGATTTCTAAACTGTACAAGGTGTTATTGAAATGGTATACTGAGGATGAGGTTGTAAAGGAGCAAATGATAAAATGGGCAGTAAATGTTAATAATGAGATACTAATGTCATCTTGGGAATACTTGTGGAAAAAATCAATGAAAATTTCAACGTGTGTAAATGTTAAAGAGAATTGTTATAAAATGATGTATAGATGGTATATGACGCCTAAAAAAATTGCTATTATAAATGAAAGTATGTCTAACAAATGTTGGAAATGTAAGAAACATGAAGGGTCTTTTTACCATATGTGGTGGACATGTGATAAAGCAGTAAAGTATTGGACTGAGATCCACAATGAGATACAAAAAATTTTGAAATGTACTTTTAAGAAAGACCCACAGATGTTATTGTTAGGTCTTAAAATGGAAGAAATAAATGTAGCCAAGAGAACACTATTATGGTACTTGATTACAGCAGCTAGACTGACTTTTGCTCAATGTTGGAAACAAGATAAAGTACCTGAAACATGGGAATGGATTAAAAAGACGTTGTTTATGGCAGAAATGGACAAATTAACAAGAAAATTAAACAACGAAGAAGACGAAACCTTTTTCGGAGACTGGAAAGACTTTCAAGAATACTTGTTGAAGAATTGGGATGTAAAACGTGGTTTGATTTGTTTTGACAGTTATTGAGGAGAAGTGGAAAGAGACTCAGATCTTTGAATTGTTACCATTAGTAAAAGAAATATGTTTAGTAGTAAATGTAATTGTACAAGAGAAATATCAAGGGGGTTGGAGCAGTGCGGGAAGCCTTGTTTGGGGGGAGAGGGAGAAAGAAAAATGGATATGTATTGGTTTGTTTAAATTGTATGAACATGTGATATATCCAATAATAAATTGTATTTAAAAAAAAAAAAAAAGAAGCTAAAAAACTGTGAGCTAGCTCACACTAACTCAGCTTAGAGGGAACATTGGTGCCAGGTAAAAACAGGTTGCTTACCTATAACTGATGATCTTTGAGTGGTCATCTGTGCATCACACCCATGGGGATCTAGTGCGCCTGCGCTGATCTGATCGGTGTTGTACAAAGCTCACAAAGGGATTTTCGTGCCTCCACCCTGAGCCTGCGCGGGAACCCCTACTGCGCATGCCCAAGAGGGTGGGGCGTGGACATCCCACCAGTTCTCTTCTGACCGCCATGCTGTTAACAGCTTCTTCGTCGGTTGGTGATTGTTAGTTTTTTTCCTCACATCAGGACTCCTTCGATCCTTTCTAGTTTTTGTCTTTGGATTCTTCTTCCATTATTGTTGGACTTTTGCCTCACAGAACAAAAGGGAGTCTTTGGGGTGAGAACTTTCTGTGCTCTTCGGACCTTCGGCACCCCCACCCCCTCCCTTTCCCTCCCGCACGTCAAGGATCCTTTTTATGGATAAAAAGTGGGGGTGCTTCAAGAGGTGTGCTTCGTGTGGAAGTAAACTAGCTCCACGAGAGGAGCACACTCTCTGTATAATCTGTTTGGGCAAAGGTCATCAACCAGAAGGTTGCGCTCTGTGTGCAGGCACACTAGATCCCCATGGGTGTGATGCACAGAGACCACGAAGAAGATCCTTCCATATTTCCAGCATGAGCTCCACCACTGAGCCATTACTGTTGCAGTGTGGTGGCAAATATCTGGCCAGATATTTCTTTAATACACATGCTGTAGTTGTTGGCTGTTCTTTAAGCCACAGCCACTGTGTCTTTTTCAATATCCCGTTTTGCTAGTAGTGGAGTTTTGGCTACTTTTTGTCAATATTCATTTGATGAATGATAGTTGTATTTCTGGCATAATCTCCACACTAAGTTTTACAGATTCCACTTGGCAGATTTCCAGCACGTTGGGTTCTTGTTTTAGCTGATCTGGAGTACACCTGGTATTGGAAAAAACCTTCCACTTTCAGCCTTTAAATAATTTTTTATAAGGTTGTTAAGTACATTTTGAATTCTATATAGCAATCAAAGGGCTAAACAGACCATCCTTCTGGATGGATTGCCCAGAAAACATAATACAAAAATCTGGAGAAATATACCACCACCAGTAATATCTTTCCTTATATATAATTGAGTTTTCGTCTGCCCTTATATGGCAAAAATGCGCACCATAATCAGTTGGCCGAGGGACCTGCCGGTCAGAGAGGCGGTCCCTTGCCACTGGCTGCCTTGGCTGCCTGCGTAGGCGCAGGCCCGCCCACGCAGGCAGCGCGCAGCCTGACGCCCCCAGTCTCACGGCAGACGCCAGGAGGGATGGCTGCTCTGGGGGAGCCCACCTCGGGACCGGCTCTCTTTCGCCTGCCCTGCCCATCCTCCCGGCTGTACGCTGCCGCACGCCCTGACTCGCGCTTCAGGCCAGCGGGCCCGCACAGCTCCAGCCGCTCCAGAGGATAAGCGGCGGCTGCTTCCTACGCTGTGCCCCGGGACTCGCCTGCAAGCCCAGTGGGCCTGCCCTCCTGCAGCCACGCCTGCAGAGGAGCGGCCCCCACTTCCTCCGGTGTCCAGCCCCAATCGCCCTCCAGGACAATGGGACAGCCCGCCTCCGGCCGCCCATGGAAAGAGGTGCCACCCACTTCCTCCGTGGCCACACACGCAGCGACCTCCCTCCAAAGCCGCAGCTCCCACACACTGGTAGGCCTCCGGAAGCTTGAGGCCCATGCCATCCGATGGCCGTTACTGCAGCCCACGACCCCCACAAGGCCTCCATCTAATGCCTCTCCAGCACTGGAGAGGCGTGCCGTGGACACTGCCTCCCCCGCCCCGCCACTGGAGGATGGGGGAGCCTCCCCCCCCCACACCAGCTAGGGCCCGTTGCATTGAGCCACGCAACGGGCTTTGCGCCTAGTAATTTATAAAATGTCAGATTTAGTCTCTTTCCCCATTTTAAAAATTACTGAGCACTGGCAAGAATGTCTTTTCTGAGTCCAATTGCATGTCTAAGACCAACAAAGTTTGATTCAAGATGTGAGTTTTCGTGTGCAGGCACACTTTGTCAGACGATGAAATGGAATTACATATCATAGTTGTATATATAGGAGTGGCTTGTTAAATTAGCATGCAAACTAGTGAGAATATTTTTTTAAACAGATCAAAAGAATGACAAGCTGGTTTCAGGTTATAATCTGTTTCAGTTCAATGGGGGGGACACAACATAGGTAATAAATATGTTAGAACTGGAGGTTGATGTGTCCTAATTTGTAAGAATCCCATCCTTAGACACCCCTCCATCCATCTCCTTTCTAGCATGGAGGCTGTGCAGTGCATTTTCCTTGTCCCCAAAACTACATTTAAATCTACCATTCCAAATTACATACATATTCAATTATATTCTTAATTGTTAAGAGCAGTAATTTTGTTTCACTAAAACATGGAGTTAACTGAAAGAATCCTTTTCCTGGGGCACAGTGTTATGTCAGAGATCAACAAGATATTGCATTGCATTACAATTGCTATTATATACTATTTTTTAAAAAAACATCAAAATATAGGAGACTTGGTGAGGATACATATGTGAGGATTGAATAAGTTAGCATATGCAGTGGGATAAGAAACCATGTCCTGGTGGGGTGTTTGTTCCCAGTGTTGTAATAACTTGTAATTCAGCTATTTCCCTTTTCATTTTGTTCTTGAAGTTCCCTTGTAATAAAACAGCTACTTTGAGGTCAGCCTGAATGCCCTGGCAGGTTGAAGTGTTCCCCTACAGGTTTCTCAGTCTTGTGATTCCTGATGTCAGATTTGTGTCCATTTATCCTTTAGCATAGGGTTTCTGACATATTTATTACCTGTTTGCCCCCCCTCAAGTTGAACCGAAACAGATTATAACCAGAAACCAGCTTGTCATTCTTTTGATCTGTTTTTTAAAAATATTCTCACTATTTTGCATGCTAATTTAACAAGCCACCTATTATATACAACTATGGTATGTAATTCCATTTCATGGTCCAGCGAAGTGTGCCTGCACACGGAAGCTCACGTCTTGAATAAAACTCTGTTGGTGTTAAACGTGCCATTGGACTCTAACGTTGTTCTGTTGCTTCAGACCAACACCGCTCCCTACCTCGGTCTGTCTTTTCTAAAACCGTGCCACGGCCAGTAATATATCCAAATTTTTAGCCTGCGCACCCCTAGGGTTTAATAATCTCGGAACACTGCTGGCCGCGGGGGGAGTTGGAACGTTCAGCCGCCGCCCCCTGCCAGCCCCAACGGCTCCCACTCTTTTCGCCTCCCTTCTCGCTTTCATCTGTGAGGGCGCGCCATTTGAAAGCGGGATCACCGGCGCAGCGGGGAGAGGAAGCGGGAAGACTCCAGATTCGGGCTGGACTCCAACTCCCACAATGCCTCGCAGGCAGCCCGTGCTACCCGTTCAGTGTGAGAAGAGCTCATTGGAGAAAGGACCGGGTCCCCGGCAGGCCTATCAGCTGTCCTCTCATTGTGCGGTGGCAGCAACCGACGTACACACATTAAACGGAGATCGGTCCTGCCTCAGCATCCCCGAGGGCTGTGTTGTGCTGCCCTTCTTCTTACCTCCTGCTGCTGTCTTTGCTCTGAGGCGCTGGCTGCTGGTTGTTGTGCCTGTGGACAGAGCAGAGGAAGAGCCATGAATCTGGGGTAAGGCAGTAGCTGGCTTCTCTTCTCCTTGGCTCTGGGTTGGGCAGCGTGTACCTTGTAGATGTCTCCCATTGTTATCGCCTGAGATTTTGTTTAAGGAGGCGGCACCGTCTGCCCTGAAACCTCAGCTGAAGATTCCCAGTCGGCAGGATGTTGCCGGATGAAGCCTGCTGAGCTTAAATACCTTAGTCCTTTCTTTAGTGGACAAAAGTTGGATGACCCGCAAATGTTAGCTGCGACCAGCTTTCTGCAGAAATGGCCAGCTGCACAGGTTGCTCGTCTGCCTTTTTTATTATTATGCTTCGATCCTAAAGACATTGAACACAGTCCAGCCGAGTTAAATACCCTTAAGATCAGCAAAATCAAACCGCTTATGTATACCCAACTCTCTACCGAATAGATGGCATTATATGTACGATTGCCACCTTTAGACATGGTCCTTGTTATCGTGCCTTTAGTAGCAGTCCTTAATGAAAATGTTTACTTTCATGTGGAAAAAAGTTTCACCTGCTGTGTTTTGTCCATCAAGTTGCTTCTTGGCACAAGGGCAAGATAGGCTGCCTGTTATTTGGCTGTCGGTAACTCTGCTTATGCCTTGTGGTAAGATTTGTATGCATTTAAATCCCTTTATTCAACAGAATACAGATTAAGATGAATTACATCAAATTAGGATTTCAATTGCCAAGAAAAAAAGACTTGTTTAAAACACTGGTTAAAGCAACATTTTCTATGTATTATTTAGATACTTCCTCTGTCACAGTACATACTAATTGGTGGTTATAACCATTAAAACATAATGATTTAAAAATAAATAAAATTGGTGTGCACCCTCAGAAGGTATACTATAAGTTTTGTAAATGCTTGAACTTAGTATCTATGTTAGAAAAGGATATACTATACAGTCTGTTTTTGACAGCCAAAGAACATTTTTTTGAACCTGTGGCTGTTTGTAGATATGGATGGAATCAAGTCTAGTAGGTGCTGCTTTTTCCCCCAGCGTACCTTTCTGTTTTAGTCTAACTCTCCTTTTTTGTTATGAGCTGTGTCCTACCCTGCCCTGTTCCAGCAAAAGTGAATAATGTCAACCAGAAAAGAACTAGTAGCAGTAGTGAGGGCAGGTAGCTTTGCCTGGCTCTTGTGGTGGTTTTAGGCATTGGTTCTGATCCATTTTGGGGGGAAGCTGTGCCTGTGTGCCTGCCTCCCCTGGTTGGGACCTTTTTAAGGGATTTTGGTTGTGGAGCCAGTTAACAGCATGCTGGGGCTGTTGCGTGGCCCCACTCACAGGTAGCAAGGGACCCACTCAAAGACATATGCCCATGTGGGCCCACTTCATTTGCCAACACAGATCTGCTCACATGGGTGGGCTGGGGTTGGTTTCCATTGGCTGGCAGGTGGTTTACCCGGATCCATCTTCACATGCTGCACCAATGCTCCTGTTGCTGTAATCTATAAAACTGTGATCTGTTGGAACCAACCCTGTTTTCATGTGTTTGCTGTATTGGACCACTTACTCTTCTGCCCAACTTCTGCCTTTAGGACTGCAAGAACTACTAGTAGTTATTGTGTTAGTGTTTTCCATGAGATAGATAAATGTATAGGTCTTTGATATTTAGAATTGGAGTAATGAACCAATTGTGGAGACAAGGTAATTACTAGATATAAAGGTCAGCCAGATGGATTAGTGGGTGAAACTTGCCAGTCCCTGGCCCCTGTATCAATCCGTAATATAAACACACATGAACAGTTGTGTTGGCTGATGACTGCTGAAGATGTTTCCCTGCAAAGCAACCTTACATAAGTAGGACATACATTCAATTTTAAGAAATTGATATGTATGCGTTAAGTTCAGGATCCACAGTATTTGAAGGGATACTTACTATAATTAAAACACTGTCAGCTGTTTTTGCCCCCCGATGAATATGTTTTGCTCACAACCCCAAGATGAACATTGTTGAATGATTGGTGTCAGCTTTGGATCATGTACATGAAATGAACAAACAATTTGAACAAACGAACAAATGAACAAATTATGACAGTTTGCAGTTTTTAGGTAAGAGTGAATCTACACTCTGTAGTTGGACTTTCAAGTCAGTGTGGCACTTGCTTCATCTCCTGAAAGGATTACAGCTCCACTTTGCGCGTGTCTCCCCCCCCCCCAGTTTTTATATGGCATCAGACATTCATGCTTTCTTGACTACTGAAGCAATATGCTATACATGAGTTGACTAATGATGACTTCTCTGTAACTGTTGAAGAACTTCCTTACATGGTGGATCATTTCTACAACTTCTGGCATTTTAAAAAAACTCAGTTACTAGGCATGGTCCCCCTGGTTTGAATTGGGAGTGTGCCAGGACATCAGTGGTGGTGGTGGGGATAAACCTTCCTCTGTGTGCTGTTTTCTGGTTTAAAAAATGACACCAGGGAGCTGCTGTTTGCCTTTCTGGAAAAACATACAAGTACAGGTATCCATGTTTGTGCCAGTAAGACACATAAACCTTCCCTTGGGAGAAAGTTTAAAGTTCCATCAAAGTCTCTTTGAATATTTAGGCAGGGCCATGTAACATTTCACTGTGTCAGCTGCTCTCCAAAACTGTTTAGAATGTAGTCTACCAAAGTCTAAATCCAAACGTTTCTCAGTAGGATTAAAACACAACACCTAGCATTTAATGATAAGGTTTCACTAGGGGATTATTTTAGTTTTCTGTCTTGTAAAACAGAATGTGTTAGACATCTAAATATCTATGCATCCCACACAGTCTTGTTTATCTTTCTATTCCCAGCAATGGTGGATGATGCCACAAAAGCAGTTGAGCTTCTGTATAATCTGTAATTGGATTATGTGGTGGTAATGGAAAACAACAGGGTGGGAGAGGAGATAGAATAGGATAATAAACCAGATGGCATACTATAACTTATATTAAGTTAAATATTTACAATTGTGAAGCGTCTTATATTTGTAGTAGTTCATTATAACCATTTAAAAATTGTGTTCTGTATTTTGCTCAACCATTTCAATGATGGCAATATACCATTTTGTATCATTTTACAGGGATGGTTTAAAGCTTGAAACGGAAATACTGGATGGAAAAACTAGGTTGATATTGGCCCCTTCTGGTATGGATTACCTTTGCATATAATCACATAAATTATTAGAATCCTTGTTCATCTGCATATTTTCAACCAGTACACATTTGATTATATTAGAACATATCTGACTGATGTCTCTGAGTTACTGTAATTTAGTTCCACACATACATGTAGAAGATGCTGGCCCCAATCCAACAGAGAGATGTTGATGGTAATTGGTTTCATTAGGCATAAGTAGCTATAGTTCTGTTAGATCATGACCACTGTATTTAGATTACATTAAATTTTGAATGTTTTAAATATATTGTTGAATATTTATAAGAGTTTAAGATGTGTTTTGCAATTTCAAAGCCATATACACAAACATTATTTCATATAATTTTTAATAAAGCAATTAATTTTTGAAGATTGGATGGAAACTGAAATTATGCATTATTTGAGGGGCAGATTTCACAGAAGGAATGAAGGCTGCAATCCTAGCAAATTTACTTCACTACAGCCCACTTGAATATAGTGAAATTTCTGAGTAAGTATGCGTATGGCAGCTCACACCACATTTTGTTTGTTTGCTGTGAAGTCGCAGCTCACTTATGGTGGCCCCATGGGGTTTTCAAGGCAATGGAAATTCAGAGGTGGTATGCCATTGTCTGCCTTCATGTACCAAACCTGAACTTCCTTGACGGTCTCCCATCCAGGTACTAATCAGGGCCAGCCCTGCTTAGCTTCCAAGATCTGACAAGATTAAGCTAACCTGGGCCATCCAGGTCAGGGCCATGTCATATAGTGATATCCATTTGTCACACAGGTCCTGGGAATAAACTTTTCCAAGATCAGAAACGGCTGCTCATGGAGGGAATAGAAAGCTGGGAAGATCACAGATCCTTGCAAGGTCCTTCTGCTGGATCTAACCCCATAGCTGTACATGTAAATACACTTTCTAGAAAATGTCCAGCTGAACCCTTCCAAATAAACATTTAGGACTGCACTGTACATCTTCTGTTGTATTGTCCTAAATTAATACATAGCAGCAATTAAACTTTGGATAAATTATGCGATCACACACATGTGTAATGTTGTGGAACAATACCTACTATAGCTGGAATCCTAAGTGCAGTTATTTGAAAAATATTTAGTGTGAAAGGGGAATCAGCAGATGAGCAGTGCTTGTACAACTGACTCAAGTGGTTCTCCCGCACAGGTTCAAGCAGGCAAGTCACTTACACAGGCATCTCTCAGCCTGCTGGTGGCGAGACAGCAGCAGTGCTAAGCAGGCGGCAGTGAAGCAGGTTGTGGTCCCCAGGCTAGTCTTGGGCTTGACCACCACACCAATTGATGATATTGTCCTCTTGCCATCAAATAAAAGCTTTGTTAACAGGAATACAAGCAATTCACATTCCCCAAGGATGCATGTTAACAAAGCTTTTACCATATATTGAAATGAATACATACTTCCAACTAAGGTTGCTGTTCACATAAATCAGGTTGCATGGCTGAACATGGGTATTTAACTCTCAAAAGGTCTGCATCTTACAAGTGCCCCTCTTACATATGTTTTTAAAAGGTTGTTAATTTGAGTGCTTTGAGGAGTGGGCTGCCAGAACTGGACACTGTAACCAGTCAGAAGAATACATTACATTTAATTTAAAACATGTATATCCACTCTTCTCTACAAGTTGTCATTTTGCAAGATTAAACATGAAGGTCCTCATCCTAGTGCTACTGGTGATATCATTACAGTTGATAACATTTCTACTGCAAAATGCTGTAGTGTTCCTAGTTCTCATTTGTGCATGTTTCTTCCTTTCACAGTGGGTAAATCCAAGTCAAGTGTAAAGGTAAGTTTTTTAGAAGTGTCAGCATAATTATGTAAAAGTGTCAGACCCCATTATGTATAAGCTGCAATTTGAATATAATATGTCAGTTGTAGAAGACTTGCACCTAAATTTCTTCCAGTTTTGCTTTTTACTAGACAGTGTTGTAATTCAAGAAAATGTTGCCAGCAACTCATGGCAAATTTGTTGATCTGCTTTGCAGATTTAGATGGAATTTTACTTTGTTTCAAACCATAGGCTTTATTAAAGGATTCTTTGTAGTAAACTCTTATTTTTAGAGTATCTTGATTCCAGTTCTACTCAGTTTAAAGCAAGTTTCCAAACAAGACTTTATTAGACTTGGGCTGTTCCTGATAAATACAGAAATTGTGAGATCCAGTAGGAGCCGAGAGTTACTTTTTCCCTTTGGACTGCAGTACCAGCTCACTGTCTGTGTCTGCAAGCTCTTTCAGTTTCAAAAGCAGTTTGCTGTGGGGCAGGGTAGACATGCACTGAGCCAGTCCATTCAGAAGCACCTTCCTTGATTGCAGGAGGAGGTTTGCCTTGAACCCTTCCAACATTTTCTGATTAGCCCTGCCCCATGACAATCATTTTGTGGTGGTATCCATTATCCTTTTATCAAAATTTCAAAAGTCCCCACAAATTCAGGAAGTTTAGGGACCTGTTTTAATCTGTTAGCCACCTTGAAAATGAATAGGTCAAAAGAGAATATAAAATTTTAAAATAAGAGTAATGCAGTTCTTTAGGCCCATGTCTGCATGGGCTTTTAGTATTTTAAAAAATTAAGCAAAATGTGTACTTTTTGTACCTAGAGAGAAGCAATAAAACTTTGCCTTATTCAATAGTAGTATACTCTTGCTCTCCACTGTAATAAGAGACTGTCATCTTAAAATGAATTGAGCAAGAAGAGGGGTCCTGCTTGCTTAGTTAGGGCAGTTTCTTAAAAATCGGTTTCAGTAACAGATTAGAAAAAAAGTTTCCGTTTGGGAGAGACTATTATAAAAATTGGTACATTTATTATTGTTTTAACAGATGTGCAATAAAAATAAAATCTTAAAGCATACACTGAGAACTAAACAGAATGGGAATGTTTTGAAATTAGTGCAAACTACCTGTGACAAGAATGAATGTCTAATGAAACACAGAACTGGCTCAAGTCTTTCGGCCACAAAAGGTGGGAAAAATCATGAAATTCTATCACCAACTAAGGAGTGCAGCCAGAAGGACCATGATTTTATCATCCGCAACGACAGTACAACTGCAAAGCCTGATATCTGTACCACCAGAGTCTTTGTTAAAAAGCCTTTGGTCTCCAACAAGAAGTCCAAAAAGCCTCCCATTTCTGTTGAAGATCTAAGGGACAGTTTGGTATGTTTAACACAACAGCAGCTTGAACAGATTTTGATGGCTGTAAAAGGAGGAACCAACAGAGTCTCACAGTGTCATGATGAAAAGGGAGAAGAAACAAGTAAGATGGTTAATTTTCATTACAAATTACATTTTCCTAGTAGCTTTTAAGCAAGCTTCCTAACTCTTAATGAAACATTTGCTTCAGCATTAAGTCATCAAATAGGCTGCTGTTGAAGTAAAAGCTATGAAACTTTTATTCTTGAATAGTTGTGTACTGGTCACATAATGTATAAGTTTCAGTTTTTGGGGCTTAGAAGAAAATAAAGTCACATTTCTCATAAATTTAGGTTCTAATCCTGTCTAATTATTAAGGTCCTTAAAGATCATAGTGTGGAATACTGCACAATCCCAGGCAAATATTTACTGCCTGTGTATACCTCTCTGAAATAATTTCATGTTTATTTTAAAGTCTAAAGCAGAGGTGTTAAACATGTGGGCCGGATCAGGCCCCCGGAGGGCTTCTATCATGCCCGAAGTGGAACTGGCTGTCTTTTGCTTCCGCTTCCAGTTCTGCTGCTGCTGCGTCATTGTAGGTTTGCTGCTTACAGATACACACCTGTACACCATACTCAGGATTGCAATAGCACAGACATTTTGATGTAATAATTCAGAGCAAGAGGTGTCAGTTATCAGACACTGTTAAATAAACAAAATATTTCAAGAGTGCTAATGTTTTAAGCATATTTTTATTTTAAGTAAAAAAAACCCTTTGTGTTTGGCCTTTACAAAGTTTATATCTCTGCTACCTGGCATTACATTTTATAACATGCATGGCCCGACCCAACGAAGTCTCATTTATGTCACAACAAGTGAGTTCGACACCCCTGGTCTAGAGGCATCCTCTCCAGCAGAAGGCAAAGGGAAGGACAAAATTCATACTCCCTTGTTTTCCACTATTAGTAATGGTATCAGTGATCAATGGGGAATAGTAATAGATTTTTCATATCCTTCCTCCAAGGAGCTATGAGTGGTATAAGTGGTCTCTTTATCCTGTTTTATCCTCACACCAGGCCTGCTAGGTAGGTTAGGCTGAGAAAAAGAGACTGGCTCAAGGTCACCTGCAGAGCCATGCTAGGCACAGTTATACCATTCCAAGTCCATGTGTGTGCAAGTGCATGTGTGTGTATTAACTAGAAAGAACAGACAGGTGTAATGCTTCTTAGGATGGCAGAGTAGGTCTCCCCAAGTATAGTCAGATATTCTTCCTATTGTGCTGCACTAACTCTTGTAAATTGGTTGCCGTTATAGGAATTATACTAACACTTTTCAACATGATTACATATCCTGGCATGAATTATCCTGGGGATAAACTTGTTCCCTGAAAGAAGGGGAAAATTGTCAGCTTCCATACATTTAAAAAAAAAAATGTTCTGCCTATTGTTACGTCTTCTATGTTCGTTGTTTTTAATTGATAGATCCAGTTGGCCAAATTGCAGTAACTTTTGCCAAGCAGAAATCATGTTACTGTTGAAAGGAACAATGATGTTATCTATGCTACATAGTGAGGCAGTAGTTAAAGTGAGAGATGGTAATGAGATGGATGAGTGCCAATAAGCTGAAGCTTAGTCCAGACAAGATTGAGTTGCTGCTGGTCAGTGACAAAGCTTGAGGACTGAGGAGTGAGACAGTCATGGAGGAGGTTGAACTCCCCCTGAACAGAGCAGGAGATCATTCTGAATCCTGGCCTTTAGCTGGACCCAGATCTCCTCTTTTGCACATAGTGCCTTTTATCAGCTGCCGCTGATATGCCAGCTATAGCTGTTCTTTGAACACCATGATGTAGGAACAGTGACCCATGCTCTGATTACATGCAGGTTAGATTACTGTAGTGAGTTCTACATGGGGCTGCCTTTGAAAACAGTCAAAAAACTTCAATTTATCCAAAAAGTAGCAGCCAGGCTACTGTCAGGGGTGAGCTATAGGGACCATATCAACCCAGTGCGGAAAGATCTGCACTGGCTGTCCAGTTGTTTCCAAGCACAATTCAAAGTGCTGGTTCTTGCCCTGAAAAGCCCTAAATAGCTTTGTTACAGGGTACATGAATGATTGCTCCCCCCCGCCCCATATTCTTCAGCTTGCCAACCAAGATCTTCCTCACAAGTCTCACTCTCCATACTGTTTCCTTTGGAGGTGAGGCAGCTGCTGATCAGAGGCAGGGCTTTTGCAGTGGTAACATCTCACTCACGGAATGCCTTCCCCTTTGAGGCCTGCCCGGCAGCTATACCACTTTCTTCTAGGTGCCAGGCCAAAATGTTTCTGTTTACCTAGGCTTTTAACTAAAGGGATGGCCTTTTAAACATCATTTTATAGTCTGTTTTTGGGCTGAGAAACATTTTAAGACCCATTTTAAGCTATTTCATGTTTTGTGGTATAGTGTGTTTGAATGGTGCTTTTTAAAAGATGTTTTGCTTTTTATTATGTTTTATTTTATAAGCTTCCTTGAGCAGGTTCCTTGGAGAGATAATGTCGAAATTTTCCAAAGAAATAAAATAAAGCATGGCTACAGAAGTTCATGATTTAGATGTCTACAAGCCTTTTTTGGCAAGACTCATGGCAGATTACAATTAAAAACAATACAATAAGAACAGTATAATACATACAGCAAACAAAATTAGAGAATAATGCGCTGAAACACAATATAATTTGGATCAACTGGGATTATAAGATTGGAGAACAGTACAATAAGAAACTGCATAAAATGAGCAATGAAGACTGTTTTGAATCCCACAGACAGTAACTATAACCTTATTTATGTTATAAGAATGGTTTTGGTTTTGTACTTGAAATGCCGAACTATCATTATGATCTTCACTGCCTGAAGTAGAACCGCACAATGGAGAAAGGAGATGCACTTCATAAATTCATCTGAACCTTGAGAGAATGGGAAAGGAAAGCAATATGTTTGGAAGCTCAAAACACAGTTTGAATTCCAAACTATGATTAGTGCAACCACAGTTTGGTGGGACGTCTGACACATCTTAGGAAAAACACCTGGGCTAGGTTGCACTGTATGTGGTGTAGCCTCTGCTAACCATGTCTGCATCTTATAAAAATTTTCCATCTGTATCTTGGTCCCTAACATTTTATGTAGTGCCAAGCTGAATTACAATTGGTCTAAACTAGTTTTATCTAACACCAAGGAAAAATTAACCTTATATAAACACTAATATTCATGACAGGTTTAAGCAGGTATTTCCATATAAGTATCACCATTAGGTGAGTGAGGCAGTTCATAATTATTTGATGAAGTAAATATCAGAAGATCAAGTGGGTAATTTATTCTTATTTATTTTTTTATTTCTGTTATTTATAGTCCGCCTTTCTCACTGGGACTCAAGGCAGACCCAGAATAAGTCAATACATTCAACAGGATGGGGACATTCTGTAAACAATGAAATAAGATTTGGGTTGTAGACCCAATCAGAAATCTAAAAAACAACTGAAGCAAAGTGTATTTGTTAGTGTGACACATTAAATGATGCAAAATTATACTACGATCCAGCTTACAGCAAACTATGCACAGTAGTATAAACTACAGTCCCAAATAATTTGTCCAAGTAACTCTGTGAACCATTTTGCACAGTGCTACTCTACTGCCTGCATAGAAAAGGCCTCTTGAATAATTCAGTTTTGCAAAGTTGCAGAAAGCCAGAAGAGTGGGAGCCTTCCTGACCGTCTCAGGCACACCATTCCATTAGGTGGGGTCCACAATAGAGGGCACATGTACAAGCAGTTAAATTTTTGCCTGTTTGCAGGTTTGTACCTGCAGTTAGGTCTTACAACACATCAAGTCTACTGTCCTTATACTTTTGAACACAGCAGGTTGATCCAATGCTGCAACAATGTTGTAAATGGAGTCAAGAGAATCTGTGGCTGAAGTAAGTGAGGGTAATCAAGAAAACATCATCAGGAGGAGGCATCATCAGGAGGAGTCCTTGGCCCTTATATCTATTATTTGGTCCTTCAGAACAACTGGTTAGCCACTGTGTGAAATAGGCTGCCAGACTATATGACCACTGGTCTGATCAGTCGGGTGCTTATTAAGTTCAGTCACAAAGAATCCTGCTACATGGATATTAAATTTAAATTTAGGCACCCAAATTTAAACCAGTTAAAAACACAGCTGTGAAGTAGTCCACCAATATACTGGTTGTCCTGGACATAATATCTAACTTACAAGAAAATGAACAGAAATGGTAGTATTTGTTAATCTTTTCATTGTTATTAAACTGGAGTGGATGTAGTTATGTACATATGTGCTATCAAAACAACCAACTATGGTGACCCCAGCAAGGGGCTTTCAAGGTAAGTGAGAAGCAGAGGTGGTTTGCCATTACCTTCCACTGCAGTGTCTTCCTTGGTGGTCTCCCAGCCAAGTACCAACCCTGCTTAGCTTCCAAGATCTGACAAGATCAGACTATTCTATGCCTCCTTCCCAGTCCTGAATGTACTTACTTAAATCTAATGAAGTACTTTTTTTGAAAAAGTGGAAAGGCAGGACATTACTTTTATAAATAAATAAAAACTAAGCAACATGTTTTTCATCACGGGGTGACTTTTTATGTGAAGATCAAATAACAAAGTACGCAGTATAAATCATACAAGTAAATTGTTATCAGCTGTGAAGTTTTCAAATACACATAAGGTTGAATGCCACTTTGATATTTATTATTCCAGTACATAAGAAATCAATTTGTCAGTATAATTTTGTATTTTCCTGGCTTTACAATAATGTCAGTTTACTCAAATAGGCTTCAAATCTTTCTCAGTTTTCTCAGATCAGAAATCACAGAGGTTGTCTTATGGGTCTCTTCCTTTAGCAAAAACAGTAATATTATGGCCCTTGGTATGACCTATTCAGTTTTGCTTTCCCTTTAGGATTATAAATGGAAAATCTACTGAACCATTAATTTTTTTTCTCAGTTCAGAACAGTCTAGATACTAATCCTTCCGCTGATCAGGTACCAGAAGAAGAAAACATAATGGGACTACTTCAGAAAGCTGGTGAAACTCTATTTGTCCCAAGTGAAAATAGTTCAAGAAATAAAGGAGCATTGAAACAAACTGAACAGAATATTATCACGTATGTAAATCTTTTTCATTAAAAATTCAAATTATTTTGAATTTCTATAATATGAATGCTTTTGAAAAATAATATACCATATTTTTCGTGCCATAAGACGCACCTGACCATAAGACGCACATCATCTGGGAGGGAAGGGGCAGGAGTTAGAATGCCTGCCCCTTCCCTGGCTTTTCTGGGTGTGCTGCAGCTGCGGCACGCCCAGGAAAACCAGCACTCCACCCCCCCCCAACTTTTGCAGTGTTCGCTCCATAAGACACATGGACTTCCCCCCACTTTTTTTGGGGGGGGGGGAAGTGCGTCTTATGGAGCAAAAAATACGGTAAATTTCAAGATGGATGGCCGGCCCCTTATATACTACACAAAATACACCATTAAGGAATTATACAAGGATAGTTGCATAAAAATTCAAGTAGTAAATGTTCCCAGGCATTGTATAGAAGGCATTGGATTGCTTTCTGACTCAGACACTGGTCAGAGAGTCACAGTAGATATTATGCAGGTAAACACTTATGCAACTTTGATTTGACAGTTTATTTTTTTCCCCAGTCAAATGCTTTGTTATCTCTTTCAGCAACTAGCCAGTAGAGATGGGCTGTAGTCTACAAGGAGAAACAGACAAGGGAAAACACTTGTTCTCGCCTGTACAAAGTGTGGAAAAATGTTGTGTATCTTTCCTGAGCAACCAAGGCAGGCAGAACTACAGGAACACAGCAATATAAACCTACTTTGAATCTATTCTTTGCACCAATTCTAATATTCTTAGCATGTTCAGTTTACTAATAGATAGTGCCCTTCAAACATTTTCTCCAAATTTTCTTCAACAGGAACTCATGGAAACCAGCTGACATGTTTAGTTCTCTGGGTGAAAGGGAAAGGGATAAACACTTGTTGGATGCTAAGAAGTCCCAATGGAAGAAGGAACTAGGTACTGTGTAATTAGCTGCATTTGTATACTGCAGAACTGGTTATTCTAATTTTATGTAAATATTTTGTCAGTGTGGTTAATTGCATATAGATCTAACATTCGATCTATTGTTAATCCAAGCTTCTACTGTAGTTCCATTTTTTATTGGTATACACTTAAGTAGTCAATATTTAAACTAGGCAAGAGTTTGACATTTAAATGTCAAATAGTTTGTTACCCTCTTAATTATATATGTGAATCCAATGTAGCTGATATTTAAAACACCTGCAATATTTGTCAGCTTTTATAGTCACATGAATAGAGGATTGAAACACAGTGCCTGTGTTAGATCTAGCAGGGCATCAGAGGATGTTTGCAGATACAGATATTTGTTGCATTCCCCTCACCTTAACATTTCCCTTTCCCCAATGTTTCCTCTTTCCCTTCCATGGCAGCCTCTACCCAGGAAAGATATCGACTAGTTGTGCAGTGCCAGCCACTGGGCCAGGCACAGTTACACTCTGGAGAACCTGCAAGGATTTGTGGGGAACACCTCATTTTCCTGTGCATCCCCTTCCCAAAACTATTTCCTCTTTCCCTTCTCCTGGCAACTGCCAACTTTCCCATGCTTTCCTCTCTCTTTGCCACCCACTCTCCAACCTACCTTTTATCTGTCCCTGTCTTCAGCTATATATTATTTAACTTCATTTAAACCCTGCCTTTTTCCACAATGGGGACTCAAAGCAGCTTACATCATTCTCATCTCCTTCATTTTATCTTCACTACTACCCTGTGAAGTAATTTATGCTGAGAATATGTGACTGGCCTGAGGCCACCCAGCAAGGTGCCATGGCAGAGTGACTATTCCAAGTTAAGCCTCCCAGATCATAGTCTGAAACTATAAGCACTAGACCAAACTGGCTTTCATGCAGTGGCTGATGTTGAACAGTAGCAGGCAGCTGGGCCTGAGTGAGTCATGGAAGTTGTGTGGTAGCGAGTTGCCTGGCGGTTGCTGCTAGGCCTGGCCCAGTAAGTCCTCCTTAAAGGCCAGAACAGCCCTGGAAAGGGGACTGCCCCTTCCCCTAGCCTCTTTTGACAGAAACCAAGGTTTGAAGACTGGCAGTACTGTGGCTGCCTAGCAATGGCCACTGAAAACAGTTGCTTCCTAAAGCTACAGGTGCTGCTTCTATTATTGGGGGGGGGGGGTTATAGCACCAGTCTCTGGATTTAAGGATCCACAGATGGGACCACAGTGAGAATAAGATATTTTGATTAGGGCAGATCCAGCCCCTTGTTTCTGAGCGCACAAACACTTGCACCTGTGGAGTGTAACTTTGATACTTCCCCCTTCCCATGACAGCTGGAATAGTCATTTTGGGGTGCTGTGGGGGGGGGGGAGGAGCTGCAAAAATAATGCTCTGCATGCAGAAGACCTTGTGCCTGCAAAAACATGAGATTGGATCCACTCAGTAATGTCTATTTTTTCATTTTTCATTTTTATATTCAGGGCATGCACGTTTTAAAAAGTCATGTGAAATGAAACATTGACAGAAATCATTACCCTTTCTAGTTACATTAATATATTGAACTCTGAGCTCCTTAGGGAGAAAGGCAGAATATATATGTGTAAGGGACAAATAAGTGGCTATTGTTCATAATATTCTTCCAGTTTTTGGAGATATGTTCCTTTTACCTTTTTTGTGTGTGTGGGGGGGGGACATTCTGTGCAATCATTTTCATTGTGCTAAATTTGAGAACTTCCATTAAACTTCAGTTTTAAAAAGATGACTTTTCTCTAATCCCGATAATTTAATAACTTCAAATTATTGGTTCTTGAAACTTTGTTATTCGTACTTATGGAATAGCTCTAATCTGTTTCTGTTCTTAAAGATGAGCAGGTAGCTTTAAAGAAGAAACGAAAAGAAAATTCAAAGTCGAAATGTCACCTGTGGCAGAAAGCAGATGCTGTTAAAAATTGCTCAGAAAAAGGACAGATGGCTAATCAAGTTCAGGTAAGAGAACCACCTTACTTAGTATTTTTAGTTACTTCATTTATACCCCTCTCTTTTGCCTCAATGGGGGCCCAAAGCAGATTAGATTGCTCTCCTCTCCTCCCCTCCATTTTAACCTCACAATGACCCTATAAGGCAGGTTAGGCTGAGGGTGTGTGACTGGCCCAAGGTGACCCAAGTGAGCTTCTAGGGCACAACTGGGGATTTGAACCTAGTTTAACACTAATCACTACATCACACTGGCTTATTTATGTTACTTAAATCTGGGTTTTACTTTTGTTTGGCAAATAGATGTTTGCATTTTCAATTTTGTTTTTTTATCCTTCAGAATAACTGCAGCTTTTCTTCCCAATTAGACACACAGAAATACTATTCAAATGAATGGGCAGATAGTTTGGAAATTCTACAGCCTGTTCAAGCAATAACTTTTTAGGCCCATACTAAATAAATGGTGACATCCTTGGGACACTTTCTCTAAACATTTCTTGAATTAGCTTATGATATGTAATACATAGTGAAGTTTGAGTCCAATGGCACCTTTAAGACCAACAGAGTTTAATTATGTATATAAGCTTTCATATGCATGTTATTATCTGTATGCTAATTTGCTATTCACAGGTCTTACCAACTGCTTTAATCCAATCTTAGCTATACTTATGGCTCAGTTACTTATTCATCTTGACTCTAATTAGCCCTTCCTGGCAACTAACCTCTTCTCTTGCTACCTATATGTAATGGTTGAGGAAGTCTTGTTTCAATGTATCTGAAGAAGTGTGCATGTGCACAAAAGCTTATACCCGGACTTAAACTTTGTTCTATTGCTTCAGCCCGACATGGCTACCCACCTGAATACAGAGTAGTTAGTTTTTGTACTGAACAAGGATAATTGCATGCTACGCTGCATGCAGATACACCATAAGTAGTAGTTTGAAGTCATCAAAATACTTCCTTTGTAGATGCCATTTTCAGAAGATCTAAGTGCTGCAACAGAAGATAGCCACATTTGTGGAAGTTCAGCCACTGAGGCTAGTGATCCTTCACCCAGTATTTCAAGTGGCCAAACTGGACAGTTCTCTAGTTTTAGTTCTCCAGACTTGCCAGCTGCCATTCGATCATCATTTGTGTTAGGGGTAAGAGATTACTTTCATGAAACATTTTGTATTTAAGTCTGAAACTTCAGACAGTGCATTTCTCTGTTTCCGGATTGGGCTGCCTAAGAGAGATTCCAAGAGACTGACTGGGCACTTTTTAGTATATAGGTATATTGGCTACTTCCACTTCTGATTCTGTTAGCTGTGGGAATATTTAAAGGTTGCCTCCAGTCTTTGTGCCATAAAATATTTAAAAAAATTTCTTTCCAGCACATTTTAGAGTTGTATTCTATTTTAATCCTAGTTTCAAATTTGTACATACATTAAAGGCAGCATGTTCAAAGATATACAGTGTTTATTTTAAAATAACAAAAAAGCATATAGAATGTTGAAGAATGGGATAGGTCAACTGCTGAGAATTTAGATGGATATGTGTTAGTGACTATTAATTGGAACGATGTGGGTATTAAGACAGTGTCCTCTCAGTAATGAATTTTAAATTAAAGAATGCTGTCATTTATTGCAGCTACAGAAAACAGTAAAGTATAAAAACAACTAAGAGTGTCATATAAAAACCTGGTGTGGTGTTCATCGGTTTTTGTGTTGCTTATACTATATTTTATGAATTTTTGACTGCATTCCCAGAACAGTTATTGTCTTAAATTTGGATTATAGTAAATTGGGAATTTGCAAAATGTGTTTGAATTTTAGCAAACTCTCAAGGGTTGCATGCATATGTGATGTGCATTCCAGTGACGAATGTACACAGTGTTTTAACTCATTTGTGCAACATTCTGAGGTGAATAAGCTGAAGGGGTGAGGCAAGGAGGACTTTGTGTACAAACTCTTCCACAAATCTGTGTGATTTGGAAGACTTTATAGGCCCTAGACACATTTCCATCAGACTGGGAACACTTAAAAAGCAGTCTGTGATCATAAGGAGAGTGGCCAACAAGTATACCACATACCATCTAGTGAGTCAAGGTGGAGCTTCTCATCATCCTGCTTCCCTCCCTCCCTCTAGTTCATTCTTTCTGGAATGTCATACAAAAAGGACTCCAGTGTTTTTCACTGGTGGTATCTCCATAATGTTAAGCACCACAAGTTGTATCAATGGCAAGACCCATGCAGCTGCTACAAGTTTATTTAGAAACTATGTCAGTGTCATGAGCCAGTCGGCTATAAGAAGCCACTATGGTTATTTTTTTATATTTATTTAAAACATTGATTAGCCACCTTTTTTCTTGTGGAACTCCTCAAGACAGCTTATGATATAAATAAAATAATGATAAAAATCATATAAAAGACCACAATTTAAACACATAGGTGTTTGTTGTACTTCTAAGTGACAGATCAAATTTTATATAAAAAAGGGTGAAATAGTTCAAGAATGACCTGACAGAAGTGTCATAGGAAGTACAATTTTTCTTCTTCTTTTAGGAAGCAACTCCAGTAGAGCATGCTTTCAGTGCTGTAAAACGTGAACAACAAAAAAAGTGGCTTGAAGAACTTGATAAACAAAAAGAAGCTGCAAAACTACGAAAAAAGGAAGAAAAATGTGATTTGTCAAAGGTAGTTGTGGTTTGTGAAGCATTTCTTGAAATAAGAAAGTATATATCAACTGTTTTCCATTCCTGCCACTGTAGACTCATCCAGAGTTAAATTTTTTAGGAGATCAAACATATGGCTTTGCATGGCATACTACTCATGGACAAAACACCATGCAGAATATGGGGCAGCAGTTTGGAGAGTAAATTGGTTGAAACTGCCTTCATCTTCCTCATGTCAGCCTCCTGTGCCATGTGCAGTTGTGTTCACAAGCATCCCCAACCCCTAGCATCAGTCCTGGGGAAGCCACAGTGGCTGATGGGGAAAAGGGGAGGTAGATAAGATCTGTGAGCCCAAGCACTAACTGCTTATGCTTTGTAGGATCCAAACTATTGAACAAACATGCTTAGGTTCAGGCTGCGTGTTACCCTTCTAGAAACCATTCATAGCTCTGTTGATCTCTTCTGGACTTTCCATGAGTGTTCTACAGCTGTCATATGTAAATCTTAAGGTTTAAAATATCAATAATATAAAAATATTTCTAAATCATCTTTACCTGAAAGCAGGATATACATTTAAGTATAAAGACGCTTAATATTTTGTTGCTTCATCTTTTTTTTAGGCTGAAGAACATGACCAATGGACAATGCATTTTGATTCTTTCAGGAATCATGCTTACTCTTTAAATACAACATATAAAAAGCCAGCTGAAACTTTACATTTTTCTCCTGAGCCTCAAGACTCAATTACTTTTACACCTACAGAGGTGGAAAGTTCAGGAAAATCAGTTGGGAGCCATATTTCAGAGCCAAGTCAGAAAGGCAGGTGAGACTCCCCCTTAGTTTTCATAGCTGTTTTCCAGCATTTTAGAATAATTTTCTTTAATCATAGTTTACTGCACTGACATTCCATAGCTGTTAAGAACTCATGTGGAATTATTGTGAAATAAGAGCTGATATACAGAACTGTCCAAGATTCTCTGCATCCCTACATAAATCTCTATATATGCACGTGTATGTGTCTCTAAATTATGATGTCTCTCTTTAAATACTCTTTTTTCATAGTTTCCTTCGTTCGATGACTGCCCTTTTGGATCCTGCTCAGATTGAGGAAAGAGAGAAGCGGCGGCAGAAGCAGATAGAACACCAGGTAGAATCATTAACTTCTGATCAGCCTTGTTAATTTATGTCTCCACTTTACTACAAAGCCTGCAAAATCAGAGAAGGCACTAACATTCAGTAAAAACAAAAACAAAAAGTACAGGGAAAGGTAAGAATTGTAGCACTGTACTTAAGCTTTTCCTGTGACACAAACCGTTCATCTTGCAGTACTAGAAGAATCCTTTGTCCGCACTTTAATGATACTGCTCATGTAGCCTACAGGGCTTATGCAATGTCACACTAGATAAAACAAAAATAAATAATTTAAATAACCAACCAGTTACCATGCTTGAGATCCTTTGAATTTAATTACATGAACAAAAATATTGGTTTCAGCCAGTATAACTCCTAAATCCACACCTGCCAAGAGTTTCTTAACCATATCTGATGTCAACAGCACCTCATTATTGCAGAAAAGAGAAGTAATCCACAAATCCCTAATACTGCAAAAGCTGCCACATTCCAGTGAGTTTCTATCTGTCCAGAAGTGCAGTCACAAAGTCTGCCAAAGTATATGGTCTTTTGCACCTGACCTTGCATTACTTGCGAAGGGATAGAGTTTAATCTTGCTAGCATAAGTACTCTCCTGTATTAAGAAAAACCCGTATGACTATTCCAGCTAAATGATATCTTTGTTTTCACCTCCATAGAACAGTTCCCACACTGCCTCTTCCATTCTCCCTCTTGCACATGTACATTTATATCTTTGCCTAGCCATTTGGAGGAGGTAGAAGAGAGAGATGCAAGAGGCTCAAGCAATACCACTATGGCTGTGGTCAGTAGGGCAAGTATTAAGCAGGTCTACATGGCTTGTTAAAATCCTATAGCTATGAAAAGGAGTCTGATGGAAGATAATACATCAAGGTTGCTTTTTTCTTTAGAACATTTATTTCTGTTTCTTTTTAAAGTAATATATAACTGTAACATGTAAAGCCAGTTATCAAAACTCTAGCATACAAAAAATAAACTAGAACACTACAGTCACATTAAACCCTTTTCTCCAGGCCATATTCTACCTGTTCATTAATTTTAGAGCATTTTATCATTCTCCTAGAAAGCCATAATGGCTCAAGTAGAGGAAAAACGAATGAAGAAGCAACTTGAAGAGGAGCAGAGGAAGCGGGAAGAGCAAGAAGAAGAATGCCGGCTTGCAAAAGAACAAGAATTGATGAAAAAGCAGTTTGAAGAGGATCTGCTCAGACAAAAGCAAAAAGAGGTAGTCATCTAGCTGTGTGCTGTGGCAGTTGTATGCACATAGAGAGCCACATGCATTTTTTAAAAAAACTATATTATACAAGTCAAAGAAACATTCAGGTATTCATGGTATCTTAAAAAGTTTTTCCTCCTTTGTTCCCTTATTAATGTCCTTATGTATTGTTTTTTATTCTGATAGGAGATTATGACCCTTAAAACAAATGAACTGTATCAGTCAATGCAACGAGCGCAAGAGTTAGCCCAGAGATTGAAACAAGAACAGCGTATTAAAGAATTGGCTCAGAAAGGACATGATATTTCCAAACTACAGAAGAATCTTGGTGGTAGTAAGTACCAAACTCAAGTAGAGTTGGCTGATGAGGCAGTGTTTTTTCACTTACGCTTGATATTTTTTTTTAGGGGGAGGACAGGGTTGTTCTAGGGTTTTGCATCTTGGAAAAGCCTCCTCTGACCTCCAATGTTTTATGCATGATAATCTGGTGTTCCAAACAGTAACAGTAGTGTAACACATTTTTATTAGGACCAGCCCAGTTGTCAAATATGCCAGAACTCTTCATAAGAGGGAAGGGATGATAAATGTTTCAGAGCATGATGGAAAAGCACAAAATCCGCAGTTGATATTAAGGAAGCCCAAAGCTAACCCCATGGGTTCCCAGGGCAAGTGCACACAGGAAAAACAGGTTGCTTACCTGTAACTGATGATCTTCGAGTGGGATATAGTGCACCTGCACTGACCCTCATTGGTATAATGGAAAGCAAAAGGGATTTTCACTCCCGCTACCCAGTCACGTGCCGGGCTCCACTGCGCATGACTAGGGGAGGGGCACGATGATTCCACCAGTTCCTTCTGACCGCTGCCCTCAGTCTCCAAAGAAAGGAAAGGACCGAAAGCAGAGGGGAAGGAGGGTGGGTGGTGTGAATGCACAGGTAACTACTCGAAGATCATCAGTTACAGATAAGCAACCTGTTTATCATCTTTGTGGTCTCTGCGCATCACACCTCTGGGAGCAAGCAGTACACGCCTACCCGGAGGAGGGAGCTGAAGGTCCTAGATCTGCGCTGCCTGCAACACCGCTAATCCAACTACTGAACGCTGATGAAGACGTACGTCTAGGGCATAGTACTTCACAAACGTGTGAGAAGTGGCCCAAGTCGCTGCATTGCAGGTATCTTCGAGCGACACTTCTTGCAGGAAGGCCGTGGACGTTGCCACTGCCTGGGTAGAATGCACCCTTAGTGGACCCAGGGTGACCTTTTAGCCAAAGAGTAGCATAGCTTAATAGTCTCCATAATCCATTTGGATAGACATTGGGACGACAGTTTCTTCCCCTGAATGGGTAAAGTGTAAGAGACAAACAGGGCCAGCGATTTTCTAAAGGGCCGTGTCTGATTCAGATAAAAAAGCAAGGCTCTCTTAATGTCTAATGAATGAAGCCAGCGTTCTTCATTGGTCATAGGGGATGGGAAGAACACCAGGAAGATAATGTCCACTTGCACATGAAACTCTGAGACCACCTTTGGTAAGAAAGAGGCATCTGGAGCTAACGTGACCCCATCATGATGGAAGCTCAGGTACAGAGGGTCACAGCGAAGCGCTGACAGCTCACTCATTCTCCTGGTGACAGTGACTAAAAAGGCTGTCTTCCAGGACAAAAGCTGTAGACTACAAGTAGCCATCAGCTCAAAAGGTCTGCCCATAAGTCTTGTGAGTACCAGGGGTAGGTCCCAGGCTGGCGTGGGGCCATGCGATGGAAGAAAAATGTGGGTCAGACCCTTCAGGAATTTCTTGGTCTGAGGATGGGAAAAAATGGAATGACCATCAATTGGTGGGTGATTAGCCGAGATGGCAGCTAAGTACACCTTCAACGAGGCACAGCTAAGGCCCAGGTGCAAACTGGATAACAAAAACCCAAAGATTGCCATCGGGTCCAATGGGGGTGGTGGTAATCCCAATGAGTTAAGGTAAGACAAGAATTTCTTCCACTTTCTGGAATAAGAAACTCGTGTAGATAGGTTATGACAATTCAAGAGGACATGTGCTATCCTGTCTCTAAACGTTAAAAGAGGATCCTCCAGGCTATGAGCTTGATGTGCTGCACATCGTGATGCAGTATCTGTCCCTTCCCTGCAAGAAGATCCAAAGCTGGGGAGAAGTGGATGAAGGAGCCCTTGCATAGATGGAGGAGAATGGAGAATCAGTGTTGCCGGGGCCACCATGGAGTCACCAGAAGACAACGTGGTCTCTCCCGCATCATTTTGACGAGTACCCTGGAGATTAGAGGAATTGGAGGAAAAAGGAACACGTGCATGTGTGAGCATGGGATGAGAAAAACGTTGCCTAGGGATAGTGGATCGATCCCCGTTCTGTAGCAGAACAAATGACATTTCCTGTTCTGGTGTGTTGTGCATACGTCCACCTCTGGGTGGCCCAATAGATGAAAAATAGATGAAAAATCGGTAGGAGGTAACTCCAGTTGAGTTCCCACTCGTGCCCCAATGCATCTCCTCTGCTCAGGAAATCCGCTTGTACGTTCAGAGTCCCCGGAAGACGGGCGGCCCTCAGGAACATGTTCCACAACTGACATTCATCCCATATTTCCAGGGCTAGACAGCACAGTCCCCTGGATATCGTGCCTCCCTGCCTGTTGATGTAACACAGGGATGTGGTGTTGTCTGTGAGGACAGTGACCACCTGATGGGCCACTAGGTGGCGGAAGGATCTGAGTGCATACTGCACAGTCAGCAATTCCAGGAAATTGATGGGGTTCCCATCAAGCCCCAACACAAAGTCCCTTGAGATGTGCACCCCATCCCCACAGGGATGTGTCTGTTGTCAGTGTCAGTGTTGAAGTTGGTGGGTGGAACGCTGCTCCCGTCAGGAGATTCAATGGGTTTGACCACCAAAGTAGTGAGTCCAATACATTCGGTGGGAGGACAAGACATAGGGATAGGGGTTGTCGTTGTGGATGAAATTTCCGGACAAACCACAGTTGTAGTGGCCGCATGCAGAGCCTGGCAAAGGCAATTACAGTGGTAGTGGCTGCCATCAAGCCCAATAGTCGTTGGATTTGTTTTGCAGTGGCACTTCCCATACTGCAAAAGAGGTCCACTAGATTGACAATGTCCCTTGCTCTCCAAGGAGGGAGATACACCTCCATACGACAGAGTCCAGAATTGTTCCTATAAACTGTACCCTTGGGGCGGGGAGGAGCATCGATTTCTTTAGGTGAAATGAGCAGTCATAGGGATTTGGAAGAACTCTGTGAGGTATCCCGCTTTGATAACTGAAAGGACCCACCGGTCCGACGTTATAAGTTGCCAGGCGGACTGGTAAGGAGACAGGCGAGTGGGGGACACTAGGAGGAACCTGGAGTCAAAGACTCTGCTTGGAAGCCTTTGGAGCTTTCGATCTGGATTGGGAAGCAGGCGAAAATTTAGGCTTTCCCCCGTAAGATCGTGAAGAACTGCAAGGGGATCTTTGCCAGTGTGGCTCAGGGGAGGATTTTGACGACGGTCTATGGGACCATTGTTTGGTCCAAGGTTTCCCCTTGTTGTACTTAACGACTGATGTGACCCCTAGGTTGCGAGATGTCTTGATGCTCTTATCAAGCTCTTGGAGCACTGTATCGGTGGTAGAGCTAAAGAGCCCATCGCCCTCAAAAGGAAGAACTTCAACAATGGTTTTGGTGTCTGGCTGCAACGCCGAGGAGCATTACCATGCAAGCCATCGCAGGGCAACCAGGGAAGTAAGGGTCTTCACTACAACGTCCAATGTATGTTTGGAAGTATTGAATTGGTGTTTCGCCAGAAGCATGCCTTCCTTCTGGATTCATCTAGCTCGATGATTGATATCATCCGGGAGAGCAGAGATAAATTCTGACATTTGTTCCCATAAGGCATATTGATATCGACCCATACAGGCTGCATAATTGGAGGTTTTGATGCCCATTGCTCCAACTGTGTAGAATTTTCTACCGAAGGACTCAAGTTTCCTACCTTCCTTATCAGAGGGTGCAGAATGGCTGCGTTTGCCCTTGGCAGAGGATGTCACCACTACAGAATTTGTTTGCTGGAAATAGGGATGGACAAAGGATGAGCCCAAGGAGCTTTGGCAGTTTGTAACAGGACCGAAGTCATGGGGAGGGCAACTGCTGTTGAAGTGTCCATCTGGACAATATCAAAGACTGAGTCTGTAACTGCTGGAGGTGGCTGTATGGTTGTGTCAGGTTCAACAGCAAGCAAGTCCAGGCACTCTTCACAGTGAAAGATATGCTTTATTGGAATACCAGTATGTTGACCATAGATGCAGATTCATTGTCAGGAATAACCCCAAAAGCATGGATGTCTAAGTATATACTGTGATGTATTAGCTCAACTAGCAAATGAAAACTTAGCACGTGTGTGGGAATTCTCCCAGCAGGAGTTTACTTAATGAACGGGAGAACGCCCCCACCACCACCTGCAGGCAGGGATATTCCCATCGGCTGGGAACACAAGCCTTTGCCTCTTCTCAAGGCCAAAGAGATAGCAGTTGCCGGCAGAGAGTTCTCCCATGGTAAGCAAAGCAAGGCTACGCGCATGCGTGCAGGTTAAACAAGATGTAATACAGAATATATGGCAGCTATCTGACAGGTTGACAGGGCTAGCTTGTTGGCCATTCATTTAACAAAGTCCCCGTAAGACTTGACGTCCTCAGAGGGAGATATCAGGAGATCATCTCCTACTTGCTGCGGTGGGGAAGGCTCCAGAGGGGGGCATGGGCTTTCCTCACCTGATGACGAATCGGAGGAACTGGAACGGTCCGAGGGTTCGGAAAACGACGTTTGGAGGATTGGTATCGACAGCATTGTCTCCGACGGTTCTTTGAACTTTTTTGATGCTGACGACAGTTGAACAGGATATTTCACAATCGGTTGCGACAGATGAGGTTTGGCAAACTCCGGTGTCGGGGGAGGGTCCTGATACCGAGAGAGCTGAGATTAGGAGGATTGGCAATCCCATTCCATAGGAGGATACGGGGGAAGCCATGGCATTCCTCCTGGGAAAGAATAAACCCCATACAAATACTGCCACTGGCGTTGATCCCAGGTGGGAGGAGGCTGAAAGGGTCCTGTAGGTTGATCCCAATCTTCGGTTCCATACAGAAGCGGAGGGACAGTGACGTTTGCCCCGTGCTCTAGATGCAGGCTCTCGACACTGTGGGAGCGAGGAACCTGGTTTAAGTCCATGTCCTGCTCGGCGCAAAGCGAAGGTGACTGAGATGCACCTTGTGGCTGCCCACGGCCAAGTAAGTCAAGCAAAGCGGCTCTGAACGACATCACTATCTCAGATTGGAGAGGAGTCGATGGAGTTTTGTCGGAAGAGCCTTTCTTGTGCTGCTTATGCTTGATAGGCCGATTGTCCTTGCCCTCCTTATGTTTTTTTTGAAGGAGTATGGGCTTCAGACAGCGGTGCCAGGATCGGGTGTTTGAGCACCGGTCTGTTGACGTGAGCTGATGCAGGTGTTGACATCAAGGCGTGACCAGACGTGTCTTGCAGTGACACCATCGAAGAAAACGCGACCTCTAGCAATGCAACGCAAAGTCTGGCTACCGTTTGGCTATAGGCCAGAAGGTGGGGAGAAAAATCTCCACCGGAGCAGAGATAATGTCCAAGAAAAAACTAAATACAATTTACTTTCCTAAAACTAACTAATAAAAAGGTGAAAAAGGGGGGCCTAACGGTTACTGACCGAGGCGGAGAAGGTCCTACCAGTGCGGCAGTCAGAAGAGAACTGGCAGGATCATCGTGCCCCTCCCCTAGTCATGCGCAGTGGAGCCCAGCATGTGACTGGGGAATGGGCATGAAAATCCCTTTTGCTTTCCATTATATCGATTGGAGTTGGTGCAGGCACACTATATCCCAGAAGTGTGATGCACAGAGACCACGAAGATCCAGACTGTTGTTTTAAAAATATAATTTTTTTATAAATTATAAATAAAAAATATTAAAAATAAAAAATTAGAAAATATTAATAGAGAGAAATTATTGCCAGCACATTACTCTGAAAGCATACAGAAAAGAAAACAACACAGCTAGCTTCAACTACCTAACACAAGAACTGTATTAGGTGTCACAAACCTTAATTCTGATAAGAAGGCCTCTAATCAGTATTGTCTATGTTTCTAGCAATAGCAGGTCATAGTTTTGGTCTAAAGTCCATGAAAATCTTAGCTAGCCTCTGGTCTGCAGGGCCACAGTTCAATTATGATTTTTTGACCCAGCATATCAGGCGATGATGACATCCAATCAGAACACATCTCCAAGAGAAACCTCTAGAAGATTACCTCACCAGTTCCAATCTCCCCCCTCCTATCACAGATCACAAGTTCCCCTGAGAAGCAAATTACCAGGTTTCCATTGTTGGCCCTGAAGATAAGAGATATGCAGGCCAAAAAGCCAATTAACAACACCTGCAAAATAATTTAGGCCCATTACCATCCACGTTAACCCTTGGGGTGGGGGGGAGTGCTTTGCCTCACAGGTAGCTTTTCCTTCGTATCCAGGAGCATCTTTTTCTCATCCTTCTACTTTTTGTTTTGTACTGAACATCCAGCCTGATGAGTTCTGGGGAACTTTTGACAGTTTGGTTGATTTTAGTAAAAATGTATTACACAGTTGTTCCTGATTTTTAACAATTTGTGTGGCAATTTTAGTTCCTGTTTGTAATGTCTTGGGTCATTTAATTATTACAGATATCTATATCCCACAATTTCAGTGTAAAATTCATGCTACACCAATCCAAGAGAACAGTAAAATACAATGACATGATTAAAAATAGCCAGCAACATACAAAGGCATTAAAATAGAAAAAATACATTTTACATTAAAATTTATTAAGCTGATATTATTCAGGTAGAATATGAACTCTAGTATCATGATTATTTGATCAAATTTTGGTGCCCCCCCTCTTTCAGGCGATACGTTGCATGAGAGTTGCAGTGCTGACCTGAATGGCTTTCCAGATGTCATCCAACTTCATGATCATTGTTCTGCAGAGGATACCAGAATGGTAAACCAAGATGTCAAAACTGTCCTCTCTCCTCGGAAGGACACTGCTGTGCAGACAGGTACACAAATTCATTAAGCAGTATGTTCATTATCTTGATATATAGATCAAGGTATTATAATGACACATGAAATAATGTAGCAAGTGGTTAGATGGAATTTCCATATTCTTGCAGATTAAAAAGGCTCTTTATTCTAGAGGTATTTTGATTAAATGGGTTTACAATTAAATCATAAGGCAATTCCTAGTGCAAGGAATATTTTAGATGTTAAACTTGGCCAACTGAAGGACAACAAACCCACTCTTATTGGCAATGATATTCATTGGGAAGAGGTTCATATTTAGCATACTAAAATATTCATAATTAGACTTCATCCATTCTTGAGATCTGTGGTGCTACTTGAGAAGCTGCATGAATCAAATTCCAAATACTTTATGAACTGCTTTTTGGTTTTTAAACTAGAGAATGCACTAAGAGTGGGCATCATGGGATGTCTGGTGGTGAGGAGAAGAGAAACAAATTGTGGTAGGTATTTGTAAAGAAGGGAGGAGCTGAAAGGAGGGATTAAATCACCATGGTGTCCAAAAGTCTAGAAGACCCTAGTCTCTATACAACAAGCAATTTGTAAACTGGACCATTTCATTTTGAGGGCAAAAACTTGACAAAATTCTATTAACATTCCGGCATCTTGCCTCTTCCTTTAATGTCCAGTTATGTGCTTCTTAAGATCATTTCATTTTAATTTTTTAGGGTGTCCATTCTCGGAGTGTATCACTTAGTTCAAGGATCTATATATATATTCAGCTGGACATTTATTAAGTTGTACATATTTTACTGTCAGTTTATTACCAGCATTTAACTCATAGATTATGTAGCAGCAGTTCTGAGTTGTTCATAAGTTCTGCTTTTTGTGTTTTAGCAAAAAATAAATTTGTATGAAGTTTTCACTTGGGCCTGATGCATTCATGTTATCCTGTATTGTGGTTGCCACTCGGAACATAAATCCTGTGTGGGTGTTTCTCCACATTGTAAGCTGTTTTATGCCAGGTCACTAGGCAGTTTTTTAACTACTTCAGTTGAGTTCTAGCCTTGTCATATGGATGAAATTTATTTCTGTTTATAAACACCCATGCTGAAGTACTGTGACAAAACTAAGCCCCACTCATGGCCATAGAAAGATATATGTCTGTTCTAGGACAGAACTTTTTTTTAGTAAAAGCTTAAAAGCTTGGAAGTAACTCTGCTTAGGATTGCACTGTTAAAAAGCTTAATTTTAGTTATGGCTTATGCAGATAACAGCAATTCACTGAACATGTCTTCTTGGACTTGAATAAATGGTGGCCAGGAATACTTTTTATCAGTAATAGAATCTATGTCCCTTGATAGATAAATCAGCACTAATGTAAAGGAACAATTTTATGTTAGTGCTAATAATCAAAGTAAGAATCATAAAACTTCTCACTGAAAATTATTTATTGGAAGGAAAACAAATTCAAAAAGGAAAATGAACATCCATTTTATGAAACAATAGGGAAAATACCATCTTGGAAATGTAGAGTTATTTCACATGAACCCTACAGGTGATAAATCACATTTTAGTTTTACAGATGACATTGGTTAGTCTTCACTTTTACCTGTTTCTTTTAAATAAATGCTCTTTTATGGTGAATGCATTTTTTCTTTGCAAGTCATCAGAAGGAAAATGCTTGGGGCAATATTTGAATAAGTGTAAATGTAACATGCAAAATATAAATCAGTTGGTGTGCCTTAAATGCATGTATGTATTTACCTTTTAGATAGTGTTAACACTGATGTGTACATTGAGCAAACTAGGAGTGGAAGAGTGGACTGTGTGTCTCCAGATATTTCTGTAGAATATAAAGTGGACTATAACAGCAAAAAATGTAAGAAAGAGCCACAATACACAGATAAAAAGAAAATTTCAGAGAAAGAGAATATTGTCAGCTATAGCAATTTAAACGAGCCGACTACACAAAAATTGAAACATATCAAACCACTGGAAAGGAATGAGAAAAGGCCAGACTGGAACATAAACAAACCTTGCAAAAGGTTTGTTCCAGCATCAGAAAGATATCCAAGATGTCTTCAAAAACAAAGAGAAGAAAAGAAAGCAAGACGGCAAATGGAGCTGCTCCAGCTGGTTGAAAGAAACAGCCCTGGCAACCTTTGTCAAAAGAAAAGCATTTCTCCAGATCCATCTCCCTCACCTCATCATGAAGATAAGGGGAATGCAGTAAGAAAGGTGACGATTTATGATTTCAAAGCCATTTTCCCCATCTTAGTGTGCATGGATACATTTATAACAGCTCTCTATTTCGTCTTATCTTATTTACTTTATAGCCTTTCCCCCCCACTGAGACTCAAGGTGGATTACAGGGTAAAACTGGGTGAAGCCTCAGATGTAGGAAAACACATATGACAATATATTAGATACAAATAGTGTGTGTGTAATGTGTATAACCAACATTTAATTAAGGTAAGAACTCAATACTCGTTAATGCAGGGGTGTCCAAACTACGGCCCGCGGGCCAACTGTGGCCCGCGGGTCAGTTTTTATTGGCCCGCAGCAAATTCTGAAAATATAATTGAACAAGAAACAGGACCCGTGATACTTGCGGGGGGGGGAGAATATTCTGAAAGGCTCCCAGTCTGCAGGAGCAGCTCTGCAGGTAAGCCTTCTCTCCCCCCTCTGGCCCGACAATCCCCCCCCCCACTGCCAATTTTCCCTTCCCCCTGCAGTCACCAGCGGTGAGGCCTGAGTGCCTCCCAGCCGCCAGGCCCGACGACCCCCCCCACCCCGCTGAGTTTCCCTCCCCCGCAGGCACCGGCGGCGAGGCCTGAGTGCCTCCCAGCCACCGGGCCCGACGATCCCCCCCGCCGAGTTTCCCTCCCCCCGCGGGCACCGGCGGCGAGGCCTGAGTGCCTCCCAGCTGCCGGGCCCGACGATCCCCCCCCGCCGAGTTTCCCTCCCCCGCGGGCACCGACGGCGAGGCCTGAGTGCCTCCCAGCCGCCGGGCCCGACGATCCCCCCGCCGAGTTTCCTCCCCCGCGGGCACCGGTGGTGAGGCCTGAGTGCCTCCCAGCCACCGGGCCCGACGATCCCCCCCCGAGTTTCCCTCCCCCCGCATTATAGGTGAGTTAGAAATACACACAGTAATCATGTGTCAATATGTCACCTCTTGTGTGTGGCCCGGGCCTTTGCTTATTTTTCTGTATTTGGCCCTCACCAAAAAAACTTTGGAAACCCCTGCTTTAATGTTTCTAACATAATTCCAATCATTGCATAAAAGGCTAGGCACAAGAGACTAAAAAGCGCATCTCATAATGAACTTGTAAGATTGATTTACATTTCTTAGCCTCTTGGTTGATGTCAGTATTTATTTGGGATATTTGTGTGCCACCTTTCTGTTTAGAAATGTCCAATAACTTCTGACTGCAAACATGCTGGACAGATCCTGACAGGTAATTCTTCAACAAGGGGATTCCCCCCCACACACACACTACTGCTGTCCATTTTCAAAGTTGGCTTAATCTGTAGGAACCAAGAAATGCCACAATCATCATTCTATTAAAGGGTGAAGGCAGGAAAACTCAATTAGCAGTTTCTCAGAAATGCTTTGGAAATTAATGTTTTCCTTCTATAGAACTATATAAAATTGCTGAAGCCCATCCAGATAATCATAGCTTCTTAAGAGATAAATGAAGGCAGCTGCCATGTATCCTTAAATACAAAAGGTTCTGCTGAAGGTAAAAGTGAAGTTTCATATCTTCAGGAGAAGAAACTTGTGACCAAGTGAGAAGAATAAATTAGTATTTTTTAATGTTGCTACAAATAAAAAGGAAAACAAAGGCTAAATGGCTGTAAGCAAGGCTGCAGTCCTATGTATGCCACTGAATTTAATGACAATTTGGGGTACAATTCCAGAGAGGTAGCAAAACAAAACAGAAGTCCAGTAGCATGTTAAAGACAGACAGCATTTATTCCCACGTGATTTTTTTGGATACATTATTAGTTTAAAAGTTTTTAGACCTCTACATGATAGGAGAGATTATAGCAAAGTCATGTGATAGTATGCGGAAGCTTTTCTGTGCTCTGCTCGCCAGCGAAACCCAAGGAAAAAGCAGAGACTGCTGTTCTCATGACCAGTGCATTCAGAAATAAGATATTGCTGCTCTGTCCCATTAAGACTATTTTACAGAGAAAAGAATAGTATTCAATTAATTGAATACTATTAAAAGAATAGTATTAATATTACAGAGAAAAAGCGTTAAAAGTAATTGTTTAGGTGCCTTAGTCAGGATGTGCAGCATCATTGTATGCATTATTATTCAGAAGTAGGTTTCCATGACGCTAATCTTTAATCGTGCATGGGATTGCAGCCATGATCATTACCAACTTTCACTGGATTTTTCCTCCTCCTCCTCCCTCTTCTTCAGTGGCACTGCTAACTAGGTTATGTTCAAAGGGTTTTTCCATACAATCAGTTGTGGTCCAGACAGATTTATAACTTGTATAATGCTCCTGGAAATCTCTTTTCAGTGACAATAGGAGTGTGATATGATGGCCTTGCTACTGTTGGCATCTTCAGAAAAAGATGGTTGAATGACCATTCTTGCACTGGAGTTCGGAGCCATGAAATGCAAAGCCTCTAATAATAAAAAAGCCAAAATACAACTTAAAGTAATTCACAAAACTCTGTGGTGGAGTAGAAATATCTGTCTCTCATTTCCAACTATACCACAGACAGTATCCAATACAGCCCTGTAGAACTCATGCACTTACATCCCACAAAGCAATAATTAAAAACAAAAGTAAAGTCTGAGGGAAGAATCACATCTGAAAAAAATGCAACATCTCTACAAAAATAATGCAACTTTGAAGAGAAGAGTTGGACATGACCCTGAGGCTGCAATCATGACAACACTTACTGGGAACTATTACTTACTTCATGTGAACACACCACTAATTGCTTGTCTACTTACTTATTGATATACAGAATTTGAGTCCAGTGGCTCCTTTAAGGCCAACAAAGTTTTATTCAAGGTATGAGCTTTCATGTGCATGCACACTTCCTCAGACATAATGAAATGGAACTTACCAGTCCATACATATAAGGCTATGCCACCATCTCAGTTGTTCAGCAGTAAAAACATTGTGGAACCAGCCATTAACAGCACCAATTAAAAAGCCCAACACATGTATATTCGGGTTATCTCCACTCCAAGCATCCTTTGCTCTTCTGCATGCACATTAATATCCAAAAACTAGTGATCACACACCCTTCTTCAAGTAATCAACCCAGCTTATTGTACACTGGTATTTTTCATGCAAAAGGGAACTTACATGGAAAGGGCTTCTATTGTTGTGAGAACAGGGTATCAGATCTGGGTAAAACTCTACCATACACCATTAGATTTTGTATTCCAGCATGTTTGTACAAAATGATACAGGTTTATTCCATGTACTGTAGGACTTAACGCAAAATAATTTTCAGATGTTCTAATGCAGTGTTTTTCAACCACTGTGCCGTGGCACACTAGTGTGCCGTGAGATATTGTCTGGTGTGCCGTGGGAAAAATTCCAATTTCATCCGTAACATATGAACAATTATAAAATAAAGTATTATTATTTCATAATAAAGTAATTATAAAATATTTTTTTGTGTTTATTTGATTCCTATTCAAGAGAATTACTTTATATATATAGTCAATATAGGCACAGAGTTAATTTTTTTAAACATTTTCTAATGGTGGTGTGCCTCATGATTTTTTTCATGAAAAAAGTGTGCCTTTGCACAAAAAGGTTGAAAAACACTGGTATAATGCACCCTGGGATCTAAATGCCTCAATGCTGTTTTGTTGACAAGCTTGAGCGTGTCCAGAAGAGGGCAACCAGGATGGTGAGAGGGTTGGAATCCAAGTCTTATGAGGAAAGGATGAAAGAGTTGGGTATGTTTAGCCTGGGAAAGAGAAGACTTAGAGAGGACATGATTGCAGTCTTCAAGTATTTGAAGTACTGTCATGTAAAAGATGGAGCAGATCTATTCTCTCTTGCTCCGGATTGCAAGACTAGATCTAATGGGTGGAAATTACAAGGGAGTCATTACCAGCTAGATATCAGGAGAAACCTCCTAACTGTAAGAGTGGCTGAGCAGTGGAACAGTCTGCCTCGGGAGGTGGTGGATGCTCCTTCCCTGGACGTTTTCAAGCGGAGGCTGGACAACCATCTTTTGGGTATGTTGTAGGTATGTAGGGCTATTTTTGGCTATGCTCCTGCAGAGTGCAGGGGGTTGGACTAGATGACCTGCAAGGTCCCTTCCAATTCTGATATTCTATGATTCTATGAAAGCTATTACAGGTTCTTGAACTAGCACAGTCAGCCCGTGACTAGGCATATCAAACCAGAAATGATGCTAGGAATTCCATGAAAAACAGATTGCTTACCTGTAACTGATGATCTTCGAGTGGTCATCTGTGCATTCACACCTCTGGGATACAGTGCACCTGCACCGACCCCAATCGGTATAATGGAAAGCAAAAGGGATTTTCGTGACCGCTTCCCAGTCACGTGCCAGGCTCCACTGTGCATGACTAGGGGAGGGGCACGACGATCCCGCCAGTTTCTTCTGACCACTGCCCTCAAGTCTCCAAAGAAAGGAAAGGACTGAAAGCAGAGGGGAAGGAGGGCGTGAATGCACAGATGACCACTCAAAGATCATCAGTTACAGGTAAGCAACCTATTTATCTTCTTCGTGGTCTCTGTGCATCACACCTCTGGGAGACTAGCAAGCAGTACACACCTACCTGGAGGAGGGAGCTGAGGTCCTAAATCTGCACCGCCTACAACACCGCTCATCCAACTGTGGACCGCTGATGAAGACATACATCTAGGGCATAGTGCTTCACAAACCTGTGAGGCGTGGCCCATGTTGCTGTGTTGCAGATATCTTCTAGCGACACTCCTCGCAGGAAGGCTGTAGATGCAGCCACCGCCTGATGGAATGTGCACTTAGCGGGCCTGGGAGCGGCTTCTTGGCTAATGAATAGCATAATAGTTGCCACAATCGACTTGGATAGCCGCTGGGATGACACCTTCTTCTCTTGGGAGGGTAAAGCATAAGAGACAAACAGGGCCAGCGATTTTCTAAAGGGCCATGTTCGATTCAAATAAAAAGGGCAAAGCTCTTTTGAGGTCCAGCGAATGGAGCCGGCATTCCTCCTCGGACGAAGGAGATGGGAAGAATGCTGGGAGGACAATGTCTGCTCAGACATGAAACTCAGAAACTACTTTTGGCAAGAAAGAAACATCTGGAGCCAATGTGACCCCGTTATGACGGAAACTCAAATATGGAGGGTCACAACGAAGCACTGACAGCTTGCTCACTCCCCTCGCAGAGGTGACTGTGACTAAAAATGCCGTCTTCCAAGACAACAGCTGCAGACTGCAAGTAGCCATCGGCTCAAAGGGTCTGCCCATAAGCCACATCAGTACCATGGGCAGGTCCCAATCTGGCGTGGGGCCATGCAAGGGAGGAAAGAGGTGAGTCAGGCCTTTCAGAAACTTCTTGGTCTGTGGGTGGAAGAAAATGGAGTGACCCTCAATAAGGGGATGATTAGCCGAGATAGCAGCCAAATAGACCTTCAACAAGGCACAGCTAAGGCCCAGGTCCAAATGGGATAACAAAAAACGAAAGATCGTCATCAGGTCCGATGGGGGTGGTGGCAATCCCAACGAAGCAAGTAAGACAGGAATGTGTAAACAGCTTCTGACAGTTCAGTAGGACATGGTCTGTCCTGTCTTTGAACTCTAGACGAGGATCCTCCAGGCTGTGAGCCTGAGACGCTGCACATTGTGATGCAGTATCTGCTCCCTCCCTGCCAGGAGAAGATCTGCCACTAGGGGAAAGTGGATGAAGGAGCCGTTGGATAGATGGAGCAAAATGGGGAAACAATGTTGCCAGGGCCACCATGGGGTCATCAGGAGACAATGTGGCCTCTCCTGCATTATTTTTGCAAGTACTCTGTAGAGCAGAGGGATTGGAGGGAAGAGGAACACATACAGGTGTGACCAAGGGACCAGAAGCCCGTCTCCCAGAGATATCAGATAGGTCCCTGCTCTGGAGCAGAATACCCGGCATTTCCTATTGTGGTGTGTTGTGAATACGTCCCCCTCTGGATGACCCCATAGAAGGAAAATTGGTTGGAGATAGTTCCAGTTGAGTTCCCACTCATATCCCAATGCACCTCCCCTGCTCAGGAAGTCGGCTTGCACATTCAGAGTCCCTGGAAGATGGGCGGCTCTCAAGAACGTATTCCACGACTGACACTCATCCCATATGCTCTGGGCCAGTCGGCACAGCCTCCTGGAAATCGTGCCTCCCTGCCTAGTGATATAACACAGGGCCATGGTGTTGTCGGTGACGACAGTCACCACCTGCTTGGCCATTAGGTGGCGGAAAGACCTGAGTGCGTACTGCACTGCCAGTAATTCCAGGAAATTGACGTGATGATGGGCTACATGGGGTTCCCATTGAGCCCCAACACCCCATCCCCACAGGGATGCGTCTGTTGTCAATGTGAGAGTTGAAGGGGGTGAGTGGAATAGAGCTCCCACCAGGAGGTTCGCAGGATCTGTCCACCAGAGTAGAGCGTTCAGTACATCTGGCAGGATGACAAGACGAAGGGACTGGGGTTGCCGTTGTGGATGAAATTTCCAGATAAACCACAGTTGTAACGGTCACATGTGCAGCCTGGTGAAGACAATTACGCTGGTGGTGGCCATCATCAGCCCCAGCAACCATTGGATTTGTTTTGCAGTAGCACCCCCTGCACTGTGGAAAATATTCACTAGTTCGAGAATGTCCCGTGCTCTCTGAGGAGGGAGAAGGGCCTTGCACACAACAGTGTCCAGGATTGCTCCTATGAATTGTTGCACCCTCATGGCTGGAAGAAGCATAGACTTTTGCAGGTTCACCTGAAGGCCCAGAGATTCCAGGGTAGACAAGGTCAGTTCGACATGGGTGAGCAGGGATGTCCTGGAATCCGCTATTAGCAGCTAATCATCTATATAGGGAAAAACCTGGACACCCCTCAGACAGAGGTGTGCCACTATGACCACCATCACCTTTGTAAAGACTCGAGGAGCCGTGGATAAACCAAAAGGGAGGGTTTTGTATTGGAAATATCTGTTTCCTACCACAAAATGGAGGAATATACGGTAGGCAGGATGGATGGAGACATGAAAATAAGTGTCTTTGAGATCCAGCTTTACCATTCATGCTCCAGGGTGTAGGAGTGGAAGGATGGTTTATAACATTGTCATCCTGAACTACTTGTAAAGGATGAGACGATTCAAATTCTGGAGATCCATAATGGGATGGAGGCCTCCATCCTTCTTCAGCACCGTGAAGTAACGGGAGTAGAAGCCCGTGTGGTGTTGAGCTATGGGTACTGGTTCTATGACATCCTTTTGGAGAAGAGTTTGAACCTCGTCTAACAGCATGTCCGAAGGTGGAGCGGCAACGAAGTGAGCAGCTGTAGGGATTTGAGAAAACTCTGAAGTACCCTGATTGGATTATCAAAAGGACCCACCGATCCGATGTTACGAGTCGCCAGGCTGGCAGATAAGGGGACAGGCGGGTGGGGGACGCTAAGAGAGTACTGGAATCAAAGACCCTGTTTGGGAGTCTTAGAGGTTTTCGCCCTGGATTCAGAAGCAGATGAAAACTTTGGTTTTCCCCCATAAGGTCGAGAAGAACTGCTCGGAGATCTCTGCCAGTGGGACTCGGAAGAGGACTTAGACGAGGGTTTACGGGACCGTTACTTGGTCCAAGGTTTACCCTTGCTCTAACAGCAGGCGTGACCCCTAGATTGCGAGATGTCTTGATGCTCTTGTCAAGCTCCTGCAGCACTGTATCTGTAGTGGAACTAAAGAGTCCATCGCCGTCGAAGGGAAGATCCTTGACAACGGTTTTGGTGTCTGGCTGCAGATCGGAAGAGTGTAGCCATGCATGCCACTGCAGGGTGACCGAAGAAGAGAGGGTCTTCACTGCCACATCCAGTGTATGGTTGGAAGCATTAAGTTGGTGCTTCGCCAGAAGCATGCCTTCCTTCTGGATCCATCAAGCTCGACGGCTACAATCATCTGGTAGAGAGGAGATAAATTCCAACATCTGTTCCCACAGGGCATACTGATAGCGTCCCATACAGGCAGCGTAGTTGGAGGTCTTAATTCCCACTGCTCCTGCAGTATAGAACCTTCTGCTGAAGGAGTCAAGCTTCCGTCCTTCATTATCTGAAGGTGCAGAGTGACTATGCTTGCCCTTAGAGGAAAATGTTACTACTACAGAGTTTGATTTCGGATGGACGAAAAGGAACTCCGCTCCCATCTCCTGTATTCTATACATATGGTCCAGTCGCTTGCTGGAAATCAGGACGGACGAAGGATGAGCCCAAGAATCCTTGGCCACTTGTAAGAGGACAGAAGTTATGGGGAGGGCGACCACTGTCGACACGTCCATCTGGACAATGTCAAAGACTGAGTCTGTGACTACTGGAGGTGGTTGGAATGTAGACAAGGCTAGCTTATCGGCCATTTGTTTGACGTCCTCAGATGGAGATATTTGGAGATCATCTCCGACTTGTTGTGGCGGGGAAGGCTCCAGAGGCAGGTGGGGACTTTCTTCATCAGACTCTGAAGAACCAGAGGAACTGGAACAATCCAAGGGTTCGGAAAGTGATATCGGGTGGATCGGTGTCAAAGACATCAGTTCTGATGGCTCCACAAGCTTTTTCGGCGCCGGTGACTGAAGGCCAGAACCTTTAGCAGTCAGTCGGGATGTTAGAGGTTTAGCAAACTCTGACATCGAGGGAGGATCTTGATACTGAGAGAGTCAGAATGACGAAGATTGGTGATCCCCTTTCATGGGGGGAGCCATGGCATTGGTCCTGGGAAGGGGTAAGCCCCATACAGATACTGCCACTGGTGCTGATCCCAGGCTGGAGGAGCGTTGTAGGTCATCCCCGATCATTGGGTCTGTACTGAGGCGAAGGGACCACACCGTTAGCCCTTTGCTCTCAATGCAGGCTCTCGACACTGGGGAATCGAGGAACCTGAGTCAAGTCCATCTCCTGATCAGAGTCAGTGGACTGGGTGGGGTGAAGCGAAGGTGACTTAGACATACCTTGTTGCTGCCCTCGGCCAAGTGAATCAAGCAAAGAGACTCTGGGCTGGGTCACTACCTCAGCTCGGTGCGGACTCAATAGTTTTGCAGAGAGAGCCTTTCTTGAGCTTTTTGCATTTGATAGGCCGACCATCCTTGCCCTCCTTACATTTTTTGGAAGGAGTATGGGCTTCAGACTGCTGTGCCGGGATTGGGCGTTTGAGCACCCATCATTCAGCATCAACTGGAGCCGATGTCGGAGACAGAGTGGCTGTTGATTCTGATGCAGGCGTCGACATTGAGGCATCTTGCGATGATGCCATTGGAGAAAGTGCGGCTTCCAGTAATGCCACGTGAAGTCTAGCTGCCCGATTCTTCTTGGTCTGCTTAGAGAACTTGGAACAATGGGTGCAACAGTCTACTCAGTGCAGTTCCCCCAGGCATAAGAGGCAAAGAGAGTGTCCATCAGAAAGGGGTATCTTGCTACCAGCCCTTCCAGCACCGTTTGACAAAACCCCACTGCGTGGCCATAAGCCAGCAGGAGGGGCAAAATGGTCTCCGCAAAGGCAGAGACAAGTCCAAATAAACCTATCTAACTACAATTACTTTCCTAACTACCTAATAAAAGGAAGAGAAAAAGGCCTAAAGCCAGAAATCTTACCTACCGAGGCAGAGAAGATCCTACCAGCGCGGTGGTCAGAAGAGAACTGGCGGGATAGTCATGCCCCTCCCCTAGTCATGCACAGTGGAGCCTGGCACGTGATGGGGGAGCGGGCGCAAAAATCCCTTTTGCTTTCCATTATACCGATTGGGGTCAGCGCAGGCGCACTATATCCCAGAGGTGATGCACAGAGACCACAAAGAAGATTACAGCCTTCCAGTGTTTTGTGTTTCTTCCTGTAGAAGATATGTGAGGGACCAGTTCGGATTGGGACCATGACACAAGGAGAAGGGGATTAAACCCTTGCCTCTGCAGTTTTCCTGACTGGTATGTTTACCCCAGTAGGGCAATTAGTAGCTCCATAGCCCATTTTGAGTTGGGAAAATGGTGAAGAAGGGAAGCCTCAACTGTCCCTCCCCTCCTGACATGCCTAAAAAGTGCTTCTAGTTTTCCCTAATGGTAATATGAATCATACAAATGCCAAAAAAATTGTAAATGGTTAAAAAAAGGAATCAAATCCACACAGTGAATAAAGATATTAACTACACTGGAGGTAAGAAATTACAGTTTCATTATTTGGTCTCATTTTAGGAAGAATCATCTCCAAAAAATAATTTGATTGAACCAAGGTAGGTATTTGCTTTACTTATTAAAGATTAGTAAGTGTTGTTATAGTTAGCTGAATTTATTCTTACAAACATTTGGAAAGCAGTTTCTAAAGTACACATGATAATAAATTTTACTCCTGCAAAAGATTATCTTTAGACACAAAATTTTCTTTGAGAGCCCAAAACGTAAAATTTGTTTATGTATTTAGGATTTTTTGGATACTTCTATGCCTCCAGGTCTTGCTCGACATGACTTAAAATTTAAACAACATCACAATATAAAAAACAATCCATTGGACATAAATGGCATAAAAACTATTCATAAAACAGAAGCAGACAGAATCTATAATACTCCTTGAGTAAAGACATATGTTTTAGTCTGGTGCCTAAAAGAAAGTAAAGTAGGTGCTAGGGGAACCTCAAGGGAGAGGACATTCCAGAGTAGAGGTGCCACCACAGAAAATGCTGTGTCTCTAATTGCCGCCTGCCTCACCTCTGAAGGTAGGGGTACAGAAAGCAGGGCTTGGAAGCTGATCTTAACTGGCAGGCTGGATAATATGAGAGGAGATGGTACTTCCGGTAGCCTATCCTCAAAGCAGGACTTGTAAGGAAGATCTTAGTGGGCAGGCTGGACAATATTGGAGAGGCAGCCCTTCAAGTACTCTGGCCCCAAGCCATTTAGGGCTTTAAAAGTAAGAACCAGCACTTTGAATTATGTCCTCAAAACAGCTGGATAGCCAGTGCAGATCTTGCAGCATGGGTTTGATACAGTCCCTCTAATCAACCTATGACAATCACCTGACCAGCACATTTTGTACCAATTGAAGTTTCTGGACTGTTATCAAAGGCAGGCCAACATAGAGCATATTGCAGTAATCTAACTGGGCTGCGATCACAGTAAGGATCACTGTGGCCAGATCACACTTTTCAAATAATGATCATGGTGGACAAACTACCTGGAGCTGATAAAAGGCTCTGTGTGCTAGGGATGAAACCTGAGCTTCCAACCATAGGCCAGGATCCAGTAGCACCCCCAAGCTATGAACCTGGTCCTTCAGTGGGAGTGTGAACCACTCCAGGACAAGCTGACTCCACAGTTCCCAAGCAGCTTCTCCATTGACTGATAACACCTCAGTCTTGTCTGGACTGAGCTTCAGTTTTTTGGCTCTCATCCATCCCATTACCTTCTTCAGGTACTTAGGACCTTCACAAACCTACCTAGCTTAGCCTACTGGTTAAGGAGAAATAGACCTGGGTGTCATCCATATATTGGTGACGCTTTAGTCCAAATCCCTGGATATGACCTCTTCCAGCACTTTCATTTAGATGTTAAATAGCATGGGGGACAAGATGAAGATGGAACTTTGCAGGACCCCCAGCATAAATACCATGGAACCCAGCAGGCATTCCCAAGCACCACCTTCTGGAATTGGTTGGTCAAGTAAGAGCAGAATCACTGAAGCATGCCCCCCCCCCAACCTCTCCAGAAAGATATCACGGTGAATGGTATCAGAAGGCAGTGAGAGGTCCAGGAGAATCAACAGGAACACTCCCTGTCACTCTCCCAGTGAAGGTCATTAGTAAGGGCTACCAAGGCTATTTCTGTCACCATCTCCTATAAGTCTGCCTGAAGCAATGTAGCCACCACCCACTCAACCTTCCCCCCAAGAATAGAATTCTTAGCCACTGGGAGGGCGTAGTTTAGGTCCTTTGAGTCTGAGGATGCCTTTTTCATGAAAGGTGTCAAAATCACCTCTTTCAAAGTGGTTTTAACTATGCCCTCATGCAGAGAGGACTTTTATTATCTCCTGGACCCAGTCAACCATCCCAGCCCAGCATGATACTATTAACCATGAGGGAAAGGTCAAACCTGGAAGTGGTGGTGGGTAGCACACTTCCAAGCACCTTGGCCACTTCATCAGGCCTCACTACCTGAACATTATCCATACAACTATGACCAGATTGCACTCCAATAACATCCTGAAATTGGACCAGTCCAACTGTGGTGTCTAAGTCACAGTAAATGGGAGCAATTTATCTGCAAAATGCATTACAGTCAGGCCCACAGTTATGGTGGGGCTTTGGGGTGCTCTGCCCCCTTTCTTACAGAACCCACAAGAAGTTCTCCTGTAAATGCTTTTTTCAATCATTTAAAAACATTTTTTAAAGGTGTGCGCTCCTTTAAGCAGAGTGGGGTGACTAATTCCCACACTGAGCAGGGGAGCTGGAGTAGGTGACCTCTAGGATCCCTTCTAACTCTGTGTCAAGAAACTGGTCTCCTTCAAGAAAGTTTTTCTGCCAGAGTCAGAAGTTATTAACTCCACCTGCTGGCTTGGTATCAGAATTGCTGCTTAGGCTGGCAGAAGTGATTAACTTGCAGTAGCTGAGAACTGTCATCTAATGTGGCTGACAGTTTGCAATTTAGAGATCTATCCTGATAACAGCTTTTTATTGCCTAAATGGCTTTTCTTTCTGCACTGAGAACTACAGCCCTACCAGAAAAAAAATTGCCCCACAAGCCACAAAATCCTGGCTATGGGCCTGAAATTGCAGTAGGCTTGTTTGTATTCTGGATTAACATCTCCTGGGGCTTAATCTAACAGCTCCTTCAAAAGTTGGAAAAGCTCCACTGGACAGCACTATGCAGACACACTGGTGGCAGTGAAGTGAGCTTGCTTCACTGCTATTACCACCACATAGTAGGCATGATAAGGTGCTCTAATCTGTGTTCAGTTGCATTCACTAAAGAGTTTTTATCCAGTCACCAGCAATGATCAATCTATGGCAACGGCAGAGCAGAAAATTCCTCCATTACCAAATCATGTATATTATTCCACAGAAAACTAAAGCTTGATGCAAATGAAACAATATAATTGTTTTTTCTTGTCATCTGCTATATCGCACCTCTGTCCCATTCTCCCACCATTCTGTCACTCTTGGGTGTCCAGTAAACAAAGCTCAGGGCCAATCCCAGGTACATGATAGGGGTAGGTAGGTAAGGATTGAGTAAGTTCTCAGGGGTTCCCACTAAGTTCTGGAGAGCAAAGAAAACACATACATTTTGGGATAGGGGTGTGAGAAGTAGTAAATAACAGTGATTCATGGACCTGGAACTCCATTTCTCCACCCATCAAAACGTACTATTATTGTTGTTATTGTTTTACTAGATTCTTTATTCCAGGGGTGTCAAACTCATTTGTTGTGAGGACCAGATCTGTCATAAATGAGACCTTGTTGGGCCGGGCCATGTGTCATAAAATGTAATGGCAGGTAGTGGAGATATATAAACTTTATAAAGGACACAAACACAAAGGGTTTTTTTTTACTTAAAATTAAAAAATGCATAAAACATTAGCACTATTGCCATATTTTATTTAACAGTGTCTGATAACTGACACCACTTGCTCTGAATTATTGCTTCAAAATGTCTGTGCTGTTGCAGTCTTGAGTATGCTGTTCAGGTGTGTATCTGTAAGTTGCAAACCTACAATGACGCAGCAGCAGCAGAACTAGAAGAAGCAGAAGACAGCCAGTTCCACTGTGGGCCTGATAAAAGCCCACTGGAGGCCTAATCCGCCCCCGGGCCACATATTTGACACCCCTGGTTTATCCCTTTCCTCAAGATGACATATATAGAGGCTATATCTTATTTATCTTCACAGGAACCCTTTGTGGAAGGGTAGGCCAAGAGACAGTAACATGATTCTTCAAACACATTTCCTCAGGAAATGTTTGCTTGCCAGTCTTCCATAAACTTGTCATCAATATTAAGCCTGAATATGCACAAACCTAGCTCATTGCTGACTTGTATATGCAACTTGCTACTCTCCCTTTCCACCCTACATAGAGCACAGTGTAGGAATCCTGCTTTAAAGTTAATTCCAGTTACCCATGAGGTACGAATGAATGTAGGCACATGGCTTAACTAGTTCTCCTTAGACAAGATACCCCACACACACACTCTATAAGCCACGGTATAGCCCATACTTAGAACCCTGGGTTGTGGGAGAAAAAACCAGTTCTAGTTAAATTATGTACCTGCAGTAGTACATCAAGGGTAAATGGAGCTTGTTTTAAATCGTATTTCTTCCTTGTGTGAGGTGGGAGGAGCAAAGTGTGTGTAGCAAGCCAAAGCAGCTATACAGGTTAGCTTTATCTCTGATTCATATTACCATATCCAACAAATATAGGCGAAACTTTGAACTTCATTGTGGTCTCTGTGCAGTACCACACATGGGTTGGGCGCCTGCACACAACCTTGATCGGAGAAACTTCTAGAGCTTTGCCTCAGAACGCTTTTGGCGGGCTGTCTTCCCGCCCTGGGGAGCCGGCACGCACTACACATGCGTGGAGCTGGGGAGAGAGCTGCCTCCCATTCAGTTCTTCTTCGACCGCCTCTGTGTTCACACCTCATTCCTGTTGCTCCGTATTTGCCTCAACTGAGTATCCTTGTTCGTCTGCCTTTTGGTCTTCTTTCTTTGTGTTTTCTTTCTTCTCTATTTCTTCTTCAATTCAATTTAAAAAAAGTACCTTTTGTCTTGACTTTCATTTCTTTCTTCGCCCCCCCCATTTGGTGGATGGGGTGGCGGTTGTATGGGCAAAACAAAGTTTTTTAAGGTGTGTTGTCGTTGCCCAGCCAAGATACCAAGGTCATGATTTTTGCCTCCTCTGTCTGGGTGAATCCCATCGGGTTGATAGCTGTGCCCATTGTGCTAGTTTTACTAGGCAAGCTAGGCCTAACAGGGAGGCTAGGCTTAGGGCTGTACTTTTAGAGGCAGCATTATGCCCTACAATGTTCTTGGCCGCTTCTCACTCGTCCCTCCCTCAAAGATCGGATGGTACTTTGAAGGCACTGAAGTTGAAACCTAAAAGGCCAGAGGATAAGCCTGCTTCCAAATCGAAAGTCAAGCACTTGACATTGGCTTCAACTTCTGTTGTCGATCCAGTCGCCACTACTGGTTTAATGACCTCGGCTCCTGCAGTAGCAGTGGTTTCCCAAAAGTCCACTTTGCAGCCTCCAACACCTCCGCCTACGCTCTCTTCGGCATCTCGCCTTATTCCAGTCGTCTCAATTGGGACTCTCGATCTCCATCTTGACACTCTGATACACTGATCCATGCTTTGGATGGCAGGAGCATTCTGTGGGCCATCGTTCTTGATCTCAATACGATCGGAAGAATCTCATTAGTCACCTGTCGCCCTCCTCTTCTGGATCACCTTCGGACAACCAATACTGGTCTCCCAATGAACGCCGTCGCCCGCCTTATTGTTCCTACTACTATTTGAGATCTCCTACCCCACCGTGGCACCATTATGATCGGCTCCATCGCTCTGAACATACTGACCAACGGCACATGCCAGATTACTCCAGACGTTCTCGATCCGTGGCTTTGGCTTGCTCTGTGCCTCCTGACCAGCCTCCTGAGCTCTCAAGACCTAGGGATGCCCCGAAGAGTTCTCCCTTAGAACCACAGTACCATCCCCCTGCTGATGACCAGACACCAGCTGATCTCACTCAGCCACTGAGATCATCCTCTCCCATGTCAATTTCCAAGCACTCAGAGTCGGAAGATCTCGATCCCGATGTTTCTCACGTTGATGATGAGCCTCGGCGCTCAGGCTCTGTTTCCCCCACTGAGGGCCCGAAAGCTTATTTGGAACTTGTCACCTTTGCGCTTCAGGTCCAGGGTTCGACTAAGTCCCCTGCTGTGACCAATGTCGTTCACAAGCTGGTTCAGGCAAACCTCCCACCATCCACGGTCTTGCCTCTGTTGCTGGTCCACCTTTCTGCCCTCAAAGAGTCATGGGACCATCTGGCTTCGATTCCCCCTGTCTCCAGATGAAGGGCCAAGAGAACTCAGGGAAGTTTCTCTTCCGTCACCCTCCACCGAATTCAATGATGGTACACTCTTCGGCGAAATCGAAGCAGTCTGTCCGGCACTCAGCACCACCCAATCGCGAGGGTCGTAAGGTCGATGCTATTGGGAGGAAAGATGTAGTCTTTCACCTCCATGAGTCTCCGTATTGAGACCTACCTGTCATACCTGTCGGCTTATGCTTTCTATGTAGCTAATGCCATACGTCCTGTCTTGGAGTCTGTTCTGGAGGAACACCATCCCACCTTGTCAGGCTTTGTCAGAAATCTGTACGATCTCCAAACAGCAAATCAACTTAGTCTGTCATGTTGTCACCTGCTCCTTAAAGGGCCTTGTCTCCTCTGTTGCCCTCCGTCGTCACGCTTGGTTAAGAGGCACCTCTCTACAGCCCGATGTGAAATTCCACATTGAGGACCTCCTGTTTGATAGAGAGGGTCTCTTCCACTCCACCAGTGACAAGGCCTTGAAGGCTGTTGATGATAGCCAGAAGCAGGCTTGAAACCTGGGTGTCTCAACCTCGACACCTCGATCTTGGTACCACTCTTGGAAGCCATACTATTCAAGGCACCAGCTGACTCCTGCGTCCACTTCCCAGTGGAGAAAGTGGCCTTATGACTCCTGTCCCTCGATAGGCTGTGCCAACAGGCATCTAAAAATCCCCAGCATCCCAAGCAGTCCATTTGACCGCTTCCATTGCTTGCTGTCTCCTCCATCATACACCCCTCCTGTCCGGACCCGACTCTTCCCCTTTCTTCGAACTTGGGAAGACATTTCCACCGACTCCTGGATCCTCACCATTCTACAAGTCGGGTACGCCATAGAGTTCGTTTTGCCTCCCAACCAACCTCACTTTGTTATCACGCCCCCGTATCCTGTCCTCGATCTCGAGATTTCCGTGCTTCTCGCCAAGGGTGCCATCGAGGTCATCCCGGAGGTGCAGCGGACCCTAAGCTTCTACTCCAAGTAATTCCTCATACCAAAGAGGGATGGCGGCTTCTGAGCGATTATGGATCTTCGAGATCTGAATTGATACGTTCAATGCCACAAGTTTTGAATGGTCACCTTACAGTCCATTCTTCCACTGATTCCCAAGGCTGCATGGCTGGCATAAGTCGATCTCCAAGACATGTATTTTCATGTCACCATCCGTCCCCAACACTGAAAGTTCCTTCATTTTGCTGTGGGAAACGCACACTACCAATACTGAGTCGTCCCATTCAGGCTCTGCACTGCCCTGAAGGTTTTTACCAAGCTGATGGTTGTGGTGGCTGTGGACCTTCATTGTCGAGGGATTGCTCTGTATCCCTATATCGACAACTGGCTTCTCATGGCTGCTACGCATGACCAGCTCCTCCAAGACGTCCACATGACCTTCTCTCTTCTTCATGCCCTTGGGCTTTGTGTCAACCTACCCAAGATATCTCTCCAGCCTGTCCAGGTCCTTCAATTTCTCAGTGCCCGCATTTCTCCCGACCTCGAGGGCATTCGACATACTCTCCTTGGCGTCCCAATTCCGGACCTCTCCCCGGCCGTCTGTCATGTGACTCCTGGGGCATTTTGCGTCTACTGTCTTTGTAGTCCATCATGCCAGGTTGAGGATGCATCCCCTTCAACTATGGCTTCTTCGTGCCTTCGACTCTCTCTGCAGTCCGTGGCACAAAATACTCTCAATTCCACATTGTCGACTCCCTCATGTGGTGGTCCCATCTTCAGCATCTCCTCTCCAGCATGCCCTTTCAGCATCCTCCTCCACCGGTATCGCTGTCCACCGATGGATCTCTCTGGGGTTAGGGGGCCCAGTGTGGGATGCTTTCAGCACAGGGGATCTGGTCTCAAGGCCACCCTTCATATCAACGTCCTGGAGCTGCGTGCCTTTCACCTCGCTCTCCGCTCTTTCCTCCTGGTTTTCATGGCCGGGTTGTTCAGGTTGCTTCCAACAATACCACCACCATTTACTACATAAACAAGCACGGTGGGACTGGCTCCCTTCGTCTCTGCAAGTCGGCCATTGATCTCTGGAGTTGGTGCCTCCGCCATTCCATCACGCTCTCCACGATACACATTCCAGGCGTTCAAAACATCGATGCCGATCAATTGAGCCACTCCCAGTCGTCAGACAATGAATGGTCCATCCACCGATATCTGAGACCTGTCTTTGTCGAATTTGGTTGCCCTGTCGTCGAGGGCTTTGCAACTGCAGCTAATGCCCGGTGTCGCCTCTTTTTCAGCAGGGTCCCCTCTCTGCTTGGTCGCTGGGAGATGCCTTTCTCCACACCTGGAACAGGACCCTATTCTACTTCTTTCCTCCATTCCCTCACATCTCCTGGGTTGTTCAGAAGATTGTGGCCAATGCCACATTGTGCATCCTTGTCACTCCCTGGTGGCCACGCCAAGTCTGGTTTCTGCACCTCCTTTGTCTTTCCAATTGGATGTTCCGGCCCCTGCTTATCATTCCTGATCTCCTCTCTCGGGCCTGAAGGAGGATTCTGCACCCGATCCCGGCTTCTTCCAGTTGACGGCCTTGAAGATCCTGCACTAGACCTCTTGCCAGAAGTGTCTGAAGTCTTCCTCAATGCCAGGAAGCCCTCTACTTGTGTTGCTTATCGTTTGAAGTGGAGAACGTTTCAGTCCTATGCCTCAGATCACTCCTTCGATCCAGTCCAGTTGTCTCTCCGTGAGATTTTTTCCTATGTTATCTCTTTAAAGAATAATGTCCTGGCATACTCGGCTTTAAAGGTCCATTTAGTGGCCATCTCCACATACCAACCTCTGATACAGGGCTCCACAGTTTTTTCACACTGCCTCACTAAGTTGTTCCTCAAGGGTCTCCTCCAGCCTCTGATGCCTTCATGGAGTTTGTCGCTTTTTCTCGCTCAACTTATGTCCAAACCCATGGCTACAGCCGATCTCCGGTTACTCTCCTGGAAGAGGGCCTTCCTCATCGCAATTACTACTGCTCATAGAGTAGGGGAACTAGCTGCCTTTCGGGTTGACCCCCCGTATACAGTTTTTCATAGGGAGAAAGTTGTCCTTAGACCAGATCCTTCTTTCCTGCCTAAAGTCGTTTCTGCCTTTCACCTGTCTCAGTCATCTGTCTTACCTATTTTCTTTCCAGACCCGGCTGATGCACCTCAGAGAGCCTTGCACTGCCTTGATGTGCGCAGGGTGCTCTCTTTCTATTCACGTAGGACTCAGCCTATCCAAAAGTCTCCTCGGCTGTTCCTAGCTTATGTCCCCCCTCATGCGGGGGAGCCAATTTCCTCTCAATGCTTGTCCAAATGAGTAATTTCCACCATAGTCCTTTGCTATGAGCTTGCCCGTCAACCTGTCCTTACCTGTGTCACTGCACATTCCACATGGGCAGTATCGACATCCACTGCTTTCCTGGCTGGTGTCCCGTTGGAAGACATCTGTGCAGCTGCTACATGGTCCTTGGCATTGACCTTCATGACCCACTACGCACTCAACGTCCAAGCTTGACGGGATGCTGCCTTCGGTCAGTCGGTGCTGCGATCTCTCTTCACTTGACCCTGCTGCTTCCTCAGGTAGGACCACTGGGTGGTATTTCGCTGATGATACTGTGTCTTAACCAGTATTTTTTTGTGTCTTTTTCAGCTGCCAGCTCCCTCCTCCAACTGGTTCAGCTCTTGTAATCACCCATGTGTGGGACTGCACAGAGACCACGACAAAGATAAACAGGTTGCTTACTTGTAACTAATGATCTTCGAGTAGTCATCTGTGCAGTACCATAATCCCACCCAGCCTTCCCCGCTGCTGGCATCTCCTGATCTCCTTTTTTTGGTTTGATGGGACTTACCTGTAGCGGTCGAAGGAACTAAGTGGGAGGCGGCTCTGTCCCACGCTCCAGGCATGCGCAGTGTGTTCCTGCTCCCCAGGGTGGGAAGAGAGCCTGCCAAAAGCGTTCTGAGGCAAAGCTCTAGAAGTTTCTCCGATCAAGGTCGTGTGCAGGCGCCCAACCCATGTGTGGTACTGCACAGATGACCATTCGAAGAACATCAATTACAGGTAAGCAACCTGTTTTTTCTTATTGCCTGAAGGCCTGGAGACCACTGGCTTAACTAACTCATAAACAAAGCAAATCTGGCTTTCTGTAGTCTTAAAATACAACTAACTCTTAAGCACCAAAACCCAAAACACCCAAGTGTCTCATTACAAGTAGAATGCCTATACAGTGGGCTATGGCAGAACGCAATTGAATGCTCAAATAAGGTGAGATTTTCAGAGCTGAGCAGAGGAAACTAAGATCTAGAAAGACATAGCAGACCTAAATATTTCCAGTTAGCAGTGGCCCAGTTTTGCTGAACACAATTTCTATAAGCCAGAAAAAAATATACACAAGCAAATATTGATCTAAACTATCAAGAAAAATCAATGAAGCTCTCTGTTGGTACAGTTACTCAAGTGGTCTTGTTATTGCATATTTTGAATAAAGTTTCAGCATTGTATAAGTTACTATCTGGCCTTCTCACGCCCCTGCTTCCTTTCCTTTCCTCCCCTGATTGCCTGTACCTGCTTTCTCCATGCCCTGATTCAAGTGATTTTATATAGCTATGATCGAAACATTAAGAAAATAGTTACCTTGGTGAAAAGAAAAAAAGATTAACAGGAAAAGTAAATGGTAGACTAAAATAAAAAAGCAAGGGGAGGGGAACAAAGACTCAGGAGAAACTGTTTCTAAAATCTTACTAATGATGGTGTGTCCACAGATCTGACTCACCACCTGTTCCAGCAGTTAAAAGCAGGTTACAAAGACCAATGAAGGCTTCTGATTTTTCATCTAATAATAGCAATTATGTGAAAGAGAAGAGAATATATAAAGATAAGCATCAAAGTGAAAGACCTGCTCCAAGTGCTGAAATTGAAAGGCCACCATCAGCATACTTTGTTCCGTATGTGCGAACAAATGAAGTGTATTACCTGGATCCAGATGCACCCATGACTAGACCTTCGACACATGATCTGCAATACCAACAGCTGAACGGTACTAAAACATAGATTTAGATAATTGCCTATGATTAATTACTATTTTATCCGTTCCCTTCATTTAAAATTGTATTAATAATGCACAATGAACTGCTTCTAATAATGTATAAAGTGAAATATCTCATATCTATTTCTCAAGTGCGGCTTCCATCTGCGGGTATCTAAATCTGCAGATCAGGGCCACACCTGCTCTAAACAGATTTTTCTTTAAATTTGAGTAGCTCCCAGGTTTGCAGAAAAATCTGAAATCTTTAAAAAAAATAACCACTGGGGGATTTAAATTCCCCCAAAAGTAAAAGAGCATTCTCTGTGCTTACCTTCAGTGTGGTAGTTGTTGGCTGTGGTGGCTCCTTGTAGCCATGCCAGGCCAAGCATTGGTTGTGGTGGAGCCTGGGAGTCGCCCAGGCCCAGCAACAGCAGTAAAACTTGCAAGTTGCTCTGGGCCTGGCAACAGTGGCAAAGCCCAGGAGCCACAGCAGGCCCGGCAACGCCTGCAGGAGAGCCAGGAAGCCACTCTGGGCCTGCTGACAAAGGAGGGGGGATGGGATTCCTACCCCCCCCCATGCATCTAGCAGGCCCAGACTGGTATATTCTAGTGATAATCTCATGCAGTAATTAGTTAAAATAATGCATTTAAACATAAATACGCTAATTTGTTACAGATGCATTAAACATTTTATTCTTCTGACACTATTGCTTTGTCTTCTTTCCATTAAAACAATTTTAGGACAATCATTAAAACATTCATTGTACAATATTCAGAAAATGTAATACTGATTAACCGATTTCATCTATATTTACCTTTAGATTCTTACCATACTCCACGGCAGATTTTTAGTTCTGATCATGTAAGGGATCCACTTTTTAATCCCAATGTGGTGAGAGACAGGCAGCAGGCCATACTGAAAGGACTCTCAGAACTACGACAGGTACTGCACGAACTGAATTCATAATGAATGTTTTGGCATCATGTTTTCCTGTATTAGTGTTTCATACATATTCCATCTCCAGTCTTTGTATTTTTATGAGTTCTTGTCTCCTATTACCCTTTTACCATGGAATTCCTCTGATATTCTATAGTTAATGTTATGTTTTATGGATTATTAAGTGCAGAAACAACATTCTGACTGTCTTGCCAGTGTTGTATTTTTAATTTTCAAACATATTTGTAAATATGAAATTGCACTACAGTAAGAAATAAGATGAACCTAAGCATTTATACAAGAGCCTATTTACATACAATGAAGAATGAACTGGTTGAGTTGTGTACTGTATGACTTAAGACTTGCAAGTGAAGGGTGATAGTTTTGAATGCCTTACCAAGACAAAAATTTCAACTCTTACGTCAGAGGAGCTGGCATTTGTACAAGAGGGAGAAAGGGGCAGTTTGACCTCTTGCCCCTTTAGTACTAATGACCTTACTCATGTCGCCACTAATCCACATGAATCTCAACGTATGGGGATTAGAAGGGCCTTTTGGGGGGGGTGAGAGAATATTGGAAATATTTGCAGTACTTGCACCAACTGATTGCTGGATCCAGGATAAGAAGCTTGCTGTATAAGGAGGGCTATTAGTACTTTCAATGAAATGATGCAGCCTGCAGTCCTAAGAACACTTTCCAAGAAGTAATCCCCATTGAATAAAATAGAATTGACTTTTCAGTTAAATGCATTTAGGATTCTACTGAGTCATTCTGCGTACTGTGTAGATTGGTATAGACCGCCTAATTTTTGTGGCATATTTGGCATGTTTATCAATAGACTCATAAAGAGAGATATAAGATATATGGAGTTGGATGCCATGGGAAAAACTCACAAAAGGAATTGGCAGAATGGATCTTTCACTACTTTCTGCTTCCCCAGATTATCTTTCAAGACTGAGGAATCCTCTTGAACAGAATTTATCACAGCTCAGGGTGCTGTACTAAGGAGGGGGGATTGGATGAAATCCCCTTTCCCCATGAGAGGACTTTTGGTGCAAATGTTAAGTTGCTGTGAGGAAGAGAAGGTGGGGAAAGATCTGCTCCACCAATTCCTTCTACAGCTTTTTCCATGGGATCCAGTCTGTGGTATTTCAGAGGCATCTCAGCTTTACAGTTTCTCTTTTGTTAACTAGACAGTAGATTAAATATGCAAGTACAAATATGCATGCAACTTACTTTGGAGTTAGTTTGATTGCACCGTCAGTAAATGGTTAGGTGACGAACATCTGGGAGCCAACTCATCAGCATATTCCTTTGTGAAGTAGGCTGCTGGAAGAGAAGGGATATAGAATCAGATTATATTTGCAAATATTTTTATTGCCCAGATGAACCTTCTTAGTGCTGAATTTTCAAAATAAATATAGTTAAATTAGTTGTCTATTAAAAGGCTATAGTTACAAAGCCAAGTAAAAACATTTAATTTCCTTCTGAATTTTTGGATGTGTCAGCTTCAGGCACTGATCTTCTCTTCTTAAATCCCTATTTACACTATTCATAGTGTGCCTGTTGCATATATTCATGTATAAGATTTGTATCAAGTTTCCAAAATAGCTCACAATTCACAAAATGTGACAATTCCATTATAAAGCTTTCCAATTTTTAAAAAATCATACAATAAAACAAATGAACCTGGCAATGAAGATAGAGAAGGGAACAGGTAATAAACATAGAATTGTAAAATAGTTAACAGAAGTAAGATTCTATATTGCCTTTGTAAGTAAGTAAATACACCTTGTGGTTGCTCAGTTGTGTACAGTCCAGGTGCAATTTCATTGTCAAGACTGAATTCCATATAGTATAAATGCCAAGAGACAGAAAATATCAGACTACAGCTACTGTATATATTGCAGATTTCTGATGTCATTTGTGTAACTGCTGATGCAAGACTAAGGTGATAGCTGTTGATAATACAGAATGGAGATGTCAGTTATCTCTTCTAGTTAAAAAGTGAAAACACTCTAGTATATGCTGTAAAAGGCAGATTATGCTTGAAGCAGGTGTTGTCCCAGGGTTTCATAATTAGTCAGTCTGACACCTGATAGAATTTAGCACCAATATTTAGTAGTTGTGCACATGCTTGTTATGATCTAACATTCTTTAACTGACAAAAGAAAACTTAACTAGCAAGCTGTGCATCATCTTTGATCTGAGTGAAAATTGCTTCAAACTGCACAATTCATATTTGTTTGGTTAACTTTCAAAAAGTATTCTTGCTCCTCTTACTTTGCTGAAGGAATGGCAGATCTCTTCTGATTACTTCCAGGCTCTTCAATCAGCCAAAAATGCCCTCACAGTATTGACATCAAATTATCAAAGTAGCATTATTTTTGAATATGCTATATATGCACTTTTTATTGTCTTCTGCTTTTAAACATAAATATACCAAACTATTTCCTTTTCAAGCTTTGTTCCATGTTCTTCATGAAGGCTAAACCATTTTAACAACAGATGTCCAAGATTCTGGCATGCTCCCCACAGAAATTCCCCCGTCTTGTTTGTTGTGGGAAAACTAGTCATCTGCTTCAATAAGTAGCTAGCAACTCCGCCATCTTTGTAGACATTGGGTTTGCAACATTACTTAGATGAAAACATTGAGAATCTTTCTGTTGTTTCTGTGCTGGCTTGGGAATGATGTATGCATCCAAATGAGCCCAAAGGTTTGAGTCGTCCCTTCTTAAGCTCACATTCTGAATCTATAGGAAGGGAAGCCACTGTTACATATGCAGTTGACTTAGATGCAGAGATGTTGCCTGAAGATGTGAGGACAGTTCATCTGTTTTGTAACAAGATCATTTTCTTGACATGGTGAACTCCATCTTGAATTGCTCCAGAGGTTGATCCATGAAAAATGACAGCAATAGACTTATTTCTGGGATCCTGCACTAAATCAGCACTATCATTGAATTATGTGGATGCTTGCACAGAGATATCAGTACTGCCGCATTTGGTCCATATTTCAAAGTTAGCCAGTGGATAAGTTAGTGACGGCTAATCCACTGTCCACCACCTGGGTATACACTAGATAAAAGAGCAACTTTCCCCTCATTTTGTTTGACTATATCAGTTTATTGAAAGTGTCAGTAACAGTCTTTCTGCTCTTGCTTGTTGTTTAATTGCTGCTTCTTATTTGTGCTTGTTTCCACTTTTGGGGGTCGGGGGGAGGTGTCCTATGTTATGCTACATTATCAAATAATTGGATTTATCTCTCTCTGTGTGTATCAACCCATGTAGTCATTTATATTGTCACAGGAGTTCTTGCTGTAGTTTGTTGCATCCACCTCTTTACGTCAGTCTTGTAGGGATATTGAAGCACAAACAACTGTACACCTACACTTGTTCTTAGCAGCGATGAAGATTCAAAAGAACTCTGGTGAATATGCACTGATTCTAGAATTACTGAGACTTCTAAATGGGAAAAAAAGTTTGCTTACCTGTAACTGATTATCTTCGAGTGGTCATCTGTGCAGTACCACACATGGGTTGGGCGCCTGCGCACGACCTCGATCGGAGAATCTTCTAGAGCTTTACCTCAGAAGAGCTTTTGGCGGGCTCTCCTCCCGCCCTGGGGGAGGAGACATGCACTGCGCATGCCCAGAGCGGGGGAGAGAGCCGCCTCCCACTCAGTTCCTTCGACCGCCACTGTCAAGGCCAAACAATCCAAAGAAGAAAATCTGGAGATGCCAGCAGCAGGGAAGGCTGGGTGGGATTGTGGTACTGCACAGATGACCACTCGAAGATCATCAGTTACAGGTAAGCAACCTGTTTATCTTCGTCGTGGTCTCTGTGCAGTCCCACACATGGGTGATTACAAGAGCTGAACCAGTTGGAGGAGGGAGCTGGCAGCTGCAAAGGACACAAAAATACTGGTTAAGACACAGCATCATCATAAAAAGAAATCACCCACGGGTCCTACAGCAGGATCAAGCGAAGAGAGATCGCAGCACCGTCTGACCAAAGGCAGCATCCCGTCGAGCTCGGATGTCGAGTGCGTAGTGGGTCACGAAGGTCGATGCCGAGGACCACGTAGCAGCCGCACAGACGTCTTCCAACGGGACACCGGCCAGGAAAGTGGTGGACGTCGACACCGCCCGTGTGGAATGGGCAGTGACACAGGTAGGAACGGGTTGACGTGCCAGCTCATAGCAAAGGGCTATGGTGGGTCACCCACTTAGAGAGACATTGAGAAGAAATGGGTTCCCCTGCATGAGGGGGGCCATAAGCTAGGAACAGCCAAGGAGATTTACGTATGGGCTGTGTAGATAGAAAGAGAGCTCTCTGCGCACATCTAGACAGTGCAGGGCTCTCTGAGAGGCATCAGTCGGGTTTGGAAAGAAAGTAGGCAGAACAGACGACTGAGAGAGGTGAAAGGCAGAGATGACTTTAGGGAGGAAGGAAGGATCTGTTTTAAGGATCACCTTCTCCCTATGAAAAACAGTATAGGGGGGATCGGCTCTGAAGGCAGCTAGCTCCCCTCCTCTGCGTGCAGTGGTAATGGCTACGAGAAAAGCCGTCTTCCAGGAAACTAACCTGAGGTCGGCGGTAGCCATAGGCTCAAACGGTTTAGCCATGAGTTGAGAAAGGACTAGAGACAAGCTCCAGGAAGGCACCAACAGTTTCCTAGGCGGGCACATCCGAAGAAGACCCTTGAGGAACGTCTTGGTGAGACGGTGGGAGAACACTGACGAGCCTTGTATGAGGGGGTGGTTGGCGGAGATTGCCGCCAGATGAACCCGCAAGGACGAGTATGTCAGGCCCGTATCCTTCAAGTGCACGATGTAGGCGAAGATCTCACGGAGAGATGATCGAATCGGATCGAAGGAGTGATCAGCAGCATAGGATTGGAACCTGTTCCACTTGAACTGATAGGAACGTCGAGTAGAAGGCTTCCTAGCATTCAGGAGGATTTCAGAGGTGGGAAGTCTAGGGCTAGATCTTCCAGGCCGTCAATTTGAAAAATCCCGGATTGGGATGGAGGATTCTCCCTCAGGCCCGAGAGAGGAGATCTGGGACGACAGGGAGGGGACGGAAGGAATGACAGGAGAGTTGAAGCAGGTGCGGGAACCAGACCTGGCGTGGCCACCACGGAGTGATCAGAATGCAGGAGGTGCGGTCTGCACGAATCTTCTGCACGACCCGAGAGATGAGAGGGAACGGAGGAAATAGGTAAAACAGGGTTCCGTTCCACTTGTGGAGAAAGGCATCCCCGAGCGACCAAGCAGACGGGGGACCCCTGCTGAAAAACAGGCGACATCGAAGCCGTCGACAGCTGGGTGACTGAACTCTCAAAACAGAGATCGAAGATACCGGAGGGGTATGGACTATTCGTTGTCCGATGAGGCAGAACGACTCAACCGGTCTGCATCGACATTCTGATCCCCGGGAATATTGATCGCTGAGAGCGTGATGGAGTGATCGAGGCACCAGGACCAGAGGTCTATCGCTAAGTTGCAGAGATGAACAGAGGCAGTGCCGCCCTGTTTGTTGACATAATAGACGGCCGTGGTGCTGTCGGAAGCCACTTGGACGACACGGTCTCGAAGGGTCGGAAGAAAGGACCGAAGGGCCAGATAAATTGCTTGCAACTCCAGGTAATTTATGTGGCGAGTTGCTTCTCAAGCAGACCAAGCCCCTTGAACAGTAAGCGTTCCGCACTGGGCTCCCCAACCCCAGAGGGAAGCGTCTGTGGTCAACAGCAACTCGGGAGGAGGAGGTCGAAAAGGCATCCCGAAAAGGAGGTGGACGGGTTGAGCCCACCACTTGAGGGAGTCGAGAACGGTTTGCGGGATCGACAGTATCGTGTGCCAAGGCCTCCGGAGAGGATCGAAGGCGTGGAGGAGCCAGAGCTGAAGCGGCCGCATTCTCAGCCAGGCGTTGTGGACAACAAACACCGTGGAGGCAAAGTGACCGAGGAGCCTCATGACAGAATGGGCGGATTGTTGGGGACACGTCCGAAAGGAGGACACCATCGCCTGAATGTCAGAAGCCCTCGATTCCGGGAAGAAAGCCGCTTCGAGGTTGGTGTCGAGTCGAGCCCCGAGGAATCGAAGAGTTTGAAGGGGCTGGAGGGAGGACTTGGCGTCGTTGACGCAGAGTCCGAGAGCACGGAGAAGGGAGAGAGTCTCCTGAATATTGTGGAGCAACTGACTTGGTGTTGGAGCTACAAGAAGCCAGTCATCGATGTAAGGATAAAGAGTGACTCCCCATCGGTGGAGCTTGGCCACCACCACAGCCATCAGCTTGGTGAACACCCGTGGAGCTGTAGAAAGGCCGAAGGGAAGCACCCTGTACTGGTAGTGGGCATCTCCAACGGCGAACTGGAGAAACTGCTGGTGTTGGGGACGGATCGTGACATGGAAGTATGCGTCTTGGAGGTCGACTGACGTGAACCACGCTGCCTGTGGAATGAGAGGAAGGATCGACTGCAGAGTGACCATTCTGAATTTCTGATACCGAATGTAACGATTGAGATGCCGAAGGGCCATAATTGGTCTGAAGCCGCCATCCCTCTTGGGGACCAGGAAATACTTCGAGTAGAAGCCGAGAGTTCGTTGCGCCACTGGGACGACCTCGATGGCCCCCTTGGCAAGGAGAGTGGAAACTTCGAGATCGAGGAGAGGGTCTGGAGGCGTAACGACAAAGTGTGGGAGGATCGGAGGCAAAACGAACTCTATGGCATACCCGACCCGTAGAATGGTGAGGACCCAGGAGTTTGTTGAAATTTCTTCCCAGGCTGGTAGAAAGGGGAAGAGACAGGTTCGGACGGAAGGAGTATACGACGGTGGGGAAGGGAGACGGTGGGGACAGTCAAACAGACTGCTTAGGCTGTGGCGGCTTTTTGGTAGGTTGGGAACGGTGTTTGGAAGGAGGACGGGAATCGTATAGTTTTCTCCTCCATTGGGAGTGAGGTGCCGGAGACAGGTATCGCCTGGAGCCGGAAGGCTTCCAGGAACGGTTTCTGGGACGGTAAGATGCAGCCGAGACTCCATGGTTTCGGGCCTGCTTACGACTATCGTCGATAGCCTTCAACACTTCGTCGGTGGTGGAGTGGAAGAGGCTGTTTCCGTCAAAGGGAAGGTCTTCAACACGGAACTTGACGTCCAGTTGTAGAGAGGTGCCCCGCAGCCAGGCATGACGCTGGAGCGCGACAGAAGACACCAGGAGTTTCGATGAGCAATTAACGGCATGACGAACTGAATTGATTTGTTGCTTCGATATAGCACAAACCTCAGACAAGGCAGCCGAGAGAGTGGGATGGTGCTCCTCTGGAATGAATTCCAGGACAGGACGAATTGCATTGGCAACGTTGAAGGCGTACGCCGACAAGTAGGACAAATAAGTATCAACACGGAGATTCATGGAGGCCAGAGAGTACATCTTCTTGGCCAGAAGATCCAGTTTACGACCCTCACGGTCAGGAGGCGTGGACTGGCGAACAGGCTGCTTCGATCTCGAGGAAGAGTGAACAACCATCGAGTTCGGTGGTGGCTGACAAACGATGAATTTGCCAGGAGCGTCCTGGAACCTGTACAACCCATCATAGCGCCTCAAAACCGGGGTGATTGAAGCCGGGTGCTCCCATGACTCCTTCAGGATAGAAAGGTGGACCGGAAGCAAAGGCAAGACGGGAGACGGAGGAAGGTCAGCCTGGACCAATCGGTGAACGACGTTGGTCACAGCTGGGGACTCTGTAAAGCCCTGTACCTGAAGGGCAGTCGCCATCCTGGTAACGAGCTCTAAAAATGCTTTAGGGCCCTCAGTAGGGGAAATCGACCCCGAGCGCCGAGGCTCGTCCTCGATCTGAGAGACCTCGGGATCAAACTCTGCCGAATCCGACCTGTCCGAGATCGACATGGGAGAGGAGGATCGGGGTTGGACAGGACAGTGTTGGGGTTCCATTGGGGGACTCTTCGGGGCATCCCGATTTCTGGGAAGGTCAGAAGGCTGTTCCCTAGAGGCGGAATGGGCCGAGGCAACAGACGCTGAGCGCCGAGGGCGGTCAGAGACATGGGTCCGATCCATGCGTTCGGAATGCCGGATTCGGTCATAATGGTGTCTCTCCGGTGTCGGAGACCTAGAATAATAATAGGCCGCATCCGGACATTCCCAACGGTCGTCGCAAGACCAGCATTGGTGGTCAGAGGCGGAACCAGACGACGATGGAGATTGCCTATGGGTCAGGCGTCAGTGATCGTACCGGGATCGGGACCGCGCATGGCGGTGCACAACAGGACCCTCGTCCAAAGTGTGGAGCGGGGTAGTGGAACGCCTCGCTGGAGACCAGGAACCTCTTCGCGTAGACAGCTGCGGAGGCGATCTGGTCAACTGGCCCAAAGGAATCAGCCCCAAAGGCGACGAGTGGGAATGCTGCGGAGTCTGTTGTCGAGCCGCAGACTTGTGAGATGTCGAGGCCAGGGCCGGCATCAGCGTCGACAACCCAGTCACGACGATGGGGTCCGCCCTTGAAACCGAAGCAGACGGCGGGGCCTTCGACTTCGAAGGGGTCATATCTTCAGCCCGCTTAGGTTTCTGTTTCGAGGAGGAGGTGTCCGATTTTTTGGCTACCGAGGCCTGGGAAGCCCCTGAAGACATTGTAGGGCGTAGGGCGGATTCCAAAAGGAGAGCCCGGAGTCTAGTCTCCCGATTACAGCGAGCCTGACGAGTGAAACTCGCGCAATGAGGACAAGTATCCACTCTATGGGCCTCACCCAAACAAATTAAGCAAAGGTCGTGCCCGTCATTGGATGGAATTTTGGCGGGGCAACGACGACAGACCTTAAAAAATTGAGTCTTTCCCATACAAAAATCCCCACCCACCCTCCAGAGAAAGGGGGGGGGGAGAGATAGACAAAGATTTTTTTTTTTTTTTTTTAGGACAGAAAGTCAGAGAAAGAAAGAGATGGAAAACAAAGGCGAAAGCGAAGAAAAGATATACTTAACTGAGGTAACTGGAGGAACAACAGGAACGAGGTGTGAACGCGAAGGTGGTCGAAGAAGAACTGAGTGGGAGGCGGCTCTCTCCCCCGCTCTGGGCATGCACAGTGCATGTCTCCTCCCCCAGGGCGGGAGGAGAGCCCGCCAAAAGCTCTTCTGAGGTAAAGCTCTAGAAGATTCTCCGATCGAGGTCGTGTGCAGGCGCCCAACCCATGTGTGGGACTGCACAGAGACCACGACGAATTTTACTGATACTGGCAAAATAATCTGGCCATTGTTTAAAAGAATTTGGGCTCAGAAGTATTTATAGGGAATAGTCACAAAGCGTACCCTCACTGTTAACTTCCTTCTTGGTTCTTTATTGCTTCAGGCTTGTTGTTTCAAATATCTCAGGATGAGGAAGAACCTATGGCCAAATTCAGTGGATTTCATGGGCAGTTCCAGCACCAAAATGCTTTCTACTTGTGTTAAAAATAAAAGCTCAACTCTGTTATGGCAGTGCCATTTTTGTATGGCACAGTAACGACCTAGGTTGAAATGAGAAATCTATGTTGTCTGACCATGCACTAATTTAGGCATCAAGATAATTTTTACTAGAACCCATTATTACTGATCCATCTGCAAAAAATATTTCTGCTTCTTTAGGAAGCAAGTAGTTCCTGCCCTTTCAGACCAAGCTGTAGTAACTATGATAGGTGTGTAAGCCATTTCATGGTTATGCTGTTCAACTTGTTGACAGGTATCTCTTTGTGTCATACTCACTCTTCATGTCAAACAATTTGCCAGTTGAAGTTAGGCCATGTTCTTGAATCAAAGTAAAACAGCAGTACATACTTCTGTGGGGATTGATCTACTCGACTTGACTTACTTCTGAATTCTTCATCCACATTTTAAAGAACAGAAGTACTTGATTAGTTCTTTTTTTCTACATATTGCCATACTGTCTAAAGTAAACAGAGGACCTCTAAAGGTCCCTACTCCTTTAAATTTTACAGAAAATAGGCAAGAGTTATAACATGTTCATGTCAAAGGAGTCTGTAGCCTTTCTTCTCTTTAGCTCTTTTCTGTGTAACAGGTATGGTCTAAGTAAAATGAAGTGAGAACTTTATATGCTGCCCTGACCATATTGAAGGGTGGAATAAAAATGTGATGTTGAGAAATGGAAGAATTAAAAACACTGAAGTACTTTTTCAGGCTAAAAAAATCTATTTGAAGTATTTTTGACAGGCAAAGTAACTTAGCTAAGTGTTGAAGACCATGTCCAGGCCAGACCAGCAATAGCTTGTCTTACAATAGACCTTTATCAGCGAACATACTACTTCACTGAATGTGGTAGAAACATATAAAATATCCTGTTTGACAAAAGAAACAGAGCCTATATGGGTTCAAGAAACAGGACTTTAAAGTGGGGTTCTGTATTAAAAGGCACTGACACTAGACTGAACATTTGTTCTGTGACTTACTAAAAGCTTGCCATCTGATGCATATGCACCACTAACTTAATTCAGAAGATATTGATAAATAAAATTGAATCTGAATTCAGGGTACTATACTATGCGTACTGAATACGGTGTTTAATCAAATGATGGCACATTACTAAAATGGTGCACAATTAATCCATAGCTTGATTAGGAGTAAGAGGTAAGCCTGTAGGTCTTCAGAATTTCAAGGGTTATCAGTTTCAAAGTCCTAAATGTAGATCATGCATACACACTGTTTCAGAATTTTTATTGCAGGTAGTTTCCCAGTAAATAGATTTCCAAGTGTTGTTAAGCCGTCCAGTGAGTAGTTCCCCAGTCTCAAAAATTTGGACATGAATGTTAGTATATGGAAACAGGAACAGCTAAATTTCACACGAAGTTGCTGATTGTATTGCTTCATCAGAATTTTCTAAATAAAGGGGGGTTTTGGTCAACTTTGTTGTCTAAAGAGTAAGCACAAGGAAATTTTTGCTTGCCACATTCAAAATTCTTGTGCTTGCCCAAAACATCTACAGCATTGATGACAGCCTCATATCCAACATTATAGATGGTTCTCCCATAAATTTCATTATTCAACTGCTTTCTTATGCGTAGCCCTATTTACATATTGCAGAAACAGGACTGTTAGTAGTTAGTACAATGATGTAAATATCGACATTAATGTGTGCACTGTTGTGATTATGATGTATAATTAAAAGTGCAGTCCCTTCAGTGAAGGAGCTTCCAGTTTAAGTGGATGAACCCTATTGTAGCAAAATAAAGAATTCGTCAGATCTAACTTCTTATGAGATTAACTGATTTGCTGTATAGAATGACAACCTAGATGTACTTTATATGATGACATGGACTACTTTAGGATTGATTTATACAATTCAATGAAATTCCTTAATGTAATCCAAGACCTATATTGTGATGTAGTTCAGCAAGGAAATTGTAACTGGATTTTGTGATAACATATAAAAGCAACTTAGACTCTATTCACAGTTAAGTTGCTTCTCCTATGAGTTTCCATGGGGGAGAGTGAAAATGAAGCAAGAACAGTCAGTTATATCCAACATGTACCATTCCACATGTAGGAGTTTTCCATTGGCTGAAGAGATGTTTACAGTTTATGCTGAAGAAAAGTAAAATACGTACAGGAAAGGTAAAATAGACTCATTACAAACATAAGCAAAACTTATTGGTGGTGTGATTATCTGCAGGGCACAGTATCATATAGAGTCCACCAAACCAGGATCTGAGACCAGAGTTTGAAACTGGTTTAGTAGCCACAATCTTACCTTATGGTTGTTTGTGGCACATGAATGCTGACCTGGCCTGGTCCCTGCTGACATAGTCCTTGGCTATACTTGTGGAGGCAAACCAGGATTTGAGTAACATACAGGCAGAATTCTGGTTTCACAAACTACATATCTATTTGACAAGAGCGCTCTAGAAACTGTAGTATGTCATCTTAGTACTGATATTTTAAAAAAAATTAGAGGGAATGTACTTATGTGCTGTCAAGTCACAACTGGCCTATGTGATCCCAGCAAGGGGCTTTCAAGGTGAGTGAGACGTAGAAGGGGTTTGCAGTTGCCTTCCTCTGTAGAATCTTCCTTGGTGGACTCTAAATCAAAGTACCAATCCTGCTGCCTTCCCTCCTTTCACAAACTAACCACAGTTACTACATCAATTTATGTCTCAACTAAGCCCAAATGCTTGTAGAACCATAGTAGCTTTCTATGGTGTACTGTTGTGCATTCCCCACACAGCATTAGCAGCTGTTTTTCTCCTTTCATAGTTCACTGGACCAGAATATTCTCCAGTGTTGATGAAAATAAAATGTCTGTCCTAATATCACAGTAGTAGTTACATAAATGTTGGATGGCAGCAATCGCTCATGTGCTATAGAAAACATAGTGCATTTCCTTCCATTTCATGAAATGGATTTTGGATAATCTTTATGCTAATGCACAGTTGTTAACTTGATCAAACTTGATCAAACACTGTGTGGCAAGACAGGCATCCAATGGAAAAGTATAGTTTATTATTTCAATTTGTATCCCGCCTTGCCACGGAACTGGCTCAAGGTGGTATAGTTCCCACTATACCTTGGGATAGAAGCCATTCTTCTTCCACACTTTGCATCTTTTATCAATGAATCTTTTATTCTTAGCTACTCTCAAGCAAACACAACCAAAATAAGCATATGATTTTTTTCTTCATTTATTTGGGGTAGGATTAGGCCACTAGATTTAGTTTGGCGAAGCTACTAATTTTGGTGTTTTACCTTCAGCCAGAAATTTTAGATGTCTCAGTGTTGCTAGTGGTTTACATTTAGTTTGAAACAGCATCCAGCTCCTAAGGCAGTAAACACAGCACAACCAAAGAAAGACGGGTGATAAGCTTAAACAAATTGACTTTTATTAGACAAAAGAAATGAGATAATTTAATTTTATACTGGGGCTAAACTTCCCTGTGTTCTAACACAAGCAAAGTTCTGGTTCCAGATAGATTCAATATTGCCTTCAGCTCAACTTCTCATTCATGCACAGTAATTTCTTTGTAAAATACCATCACCTGTTTTTCAGGAGATACTATTTCTTCAGTAGTACAACTGCCTTTTTCCTCCTGTCCAGCTACTTTAAGGAGTACCTTGACAGCTAGTAAATTCTAGCACTAGTTTGTATATTTATTTGATTTTTTTTTAGTCATCTGAAGGGTCTCATGGCAACTTACAGCATTAAAACCATTAAGGTAATACAATATAAAAACAACTAATATATTAACATTAAAATATTAAATTATTAAATTATATGGTTATCGTCATACCACTATTAAAACAGCACAAATATGTAGTTATCCTCCAAAGGCCAATTTAAACAATTCAGCCTTGCATGCCCTTTGGAAACTAAACAAGTTCAGCAGGGCATAGGTGTCACCCGAGGGTGCATCCTACTGGACAGGGTCCACAACTGAAAAGGGCCTTCCCCTGGTGACAGCTAACCAAGCCATCCTGGGGCCAGGCACCTATAAGAAGCCCCTAGACGATGACTGAAGGGAGCCTGGGGGCTTGTATTTATGTTAGAACTCATTATGCAGATTTCACTTTAGGAATGATAAATTGTGAATGTTCTATGAAGACTGGTGACTGCCTAAATTATGTGTCACTTTTGTAAAATAAATTCTTGCTTCTCTCTTTTTAGGGCCTCCTCCAGAAGCAGAAAGAATTGGAGACGTGTCTTATTCCAAGCATTATAAGCCCGGAAGAGAACTTTATTTCACCATTTTAAAATTCCAGGATTGATACATGAACACGTTATTGTGTTGGCACTTTATAGTACTTACTACTGTAATTATAACCCATATCTGTGTAACAGTATGGAATTTTGCTCAAGGATGCTTGAACTGACTGCATTTTGTATTATTTAGGATACATTTCCAGCAACAGGGATTCATATGAAAGGAAACAGCACTGTATCAGGTGGTTTTGTTTACATTGAGTATTTGTACAACTAACTTATGTGTGTTGTTGGTGTGAAGAATAAATTATTAGGTATTTTAATGCTTGCCTTTATTGTTTTCCTTCATACTAAGTTATTTTGCTTATATGTAATAATTAGTTATCCCAACAGTTATATAATAGCAAGCCCATTATATCAGCCAGAACTTTAAGAGCTGTATTTGAAGCATTTTTTTTAAAATCAAAACTAAGATCCCAATATTACCAAAGCAACTGATGGTTATAAAAGACGAAGTATAGAGAACTTCAAGTTGCTGAAGGTGTGCATGGACTTGGATCAAAAACTCAATAGTTTTAGATGGCACAAAGGCAGCCTTTGTTAAGATAATTATGCTGATGACATTGAATACTAAATTTTGAGAATTCTTCTCATTTTTATACATTTCATAATTCTTGTGAAAATTACATAAATAATAGAATTAAGGAACGGAAGCAAGTTGCATTATGGAATCCAAATTATAATTCTGCATGTAGCCAGTAAGGTTAGTTAATGTATAGCTCTTTGAGAATTGGATTTAATTTTTAAATGATTTTAGTGTTGTGGCAAAAGGAATGGTGGCATTTGTGGGTCAGTTACTCAAGGTACTGAAACAAGGGTACCTAAGAGGACTCAGATTTCTTTGAAAATCAAGGTTCAGATTCTGTTGAAAGAATTCTAGTTCTCTCTTGCAAGGGCACATAAATGCCTGTGTAGCAAGATTATTAAACCAACGGGCACACTGCATTTAGTTTTGACTACATTTCAGGTATCCTTAAAATATAGCCTTCCTTGGAAGAACAGAGATCTCAAACTGCTTTCCCGAGGATCAGCTTCCGGTCTTGCTGTTCATAAGTAGCTCTTTGCTGTCCAGTACAATCTTCCATCTGGTTGTAGAAATATTGCACTTTTGAGCACCTGAACACAGTATCTCAGTAACTAAGACAATATAGTCCTTCCTCTGGAACTGTGCGAATGTTCACTGTATTAGTATCTACTCCACATTCTACAATTTAATTAGTAATGAGCAGGAAGTCCAAATTGTTTTGAATGTTTAAAAACTGAAAGTTGTGCATTTCTTTACTAGCACACATACCTAGCAGCCACTTCTTTCTTAATGGAGCTGAGTGAAGATGCATGTGTTCCTCCTGCCTCAAGGCTATCTCATCTCTGCTTAACACTGTTACAAGGTATCACACAATACAGTCACAATAGGGATACCCTCAGCATTCATCTTGAACAAAGCTGTGGAAGAAGCCCACAGTCCTGTCACCTTAGATATATCAGAAGCCAAAATGCAAAACCAGTCCATCTTAACTGCACATATAAGTATGCCTGGCTTGAAAACAGATGAGCACCGCCCCCCAGAGTCAGATTCGACTGGCTTTCGAGCAAGGGAAACCTTTACCTTTAAAGCAAGGTTATCAGGGGTACATATGAAACCTTCTTCCTTAGAATCACTGCACCTGAACCAGGTTGTGTTTATAAGCCAATCCATATACTTCTTACCCGGTTACTTGGATCAAGTTCACATGGGCCTAAGATCAGATGCAGGAAAAAACTGTGTAGTCAGTTTGTTGACCACAGACAAGATCCCATAAATATAGAAATGGTTTAAAGTACAGCAGGAAAGTATTTGTACCTGTGTGTTTGTTTACAACGCTAGCATGCTCTGCCAACACCAGCATTTCATCCACTTTTCAAACATGCCATCTATATGTCACTTCCCACAAAAACATTTTTGCTTGCCAAACTGATTTTAATTAGATTGTGTTAGTGGCTAAATACAGGAAAAGTTAATAAAATCTCTTAAATGTCAATAGAGGTAGCACTAAAAAAAAAAGCATATAACCATCATAACCAAAAATAGCTACACGCGCCAGGGAAGGAGGATCATTCATGTATCTCCTGTTGGTTCAACAACTCAAAGACCTTTTTTCAGCCCTATTCTCCTTTTGACCTTGCTCTTAGAAGTTCACATCAATAGCTCTTAGTACAGTCTTGTAAGATGTCCAAAGCTGCTAACCTGCTAAGATTTTTACTGCGCCTGTGCATGCATGCCAACCAAAAGTTTTCATCTACCTATCAGAACTGATGCTGATAAAGCCTGTTCACCACAAATGCCATTTTAGTACCAGTTTGAATATACAAATCATTCACCTATCTGCATAAACTCTTAAAGAACATCCAAAAGCAGTTCAAGTTGTTCCATGTCCTTACATTTTGTTCAATATATCTAACAGTAAGCATCCAACAATGCGATTTTCAATTTGTTTGCTTTCTACACTGCCACTTCTATCTAGAGCACAGCTATTCTCTAGACTGCTTGAGAAGTTGAGTCAAGTTTGTAAAATCTATTTGTGGTATACACACAATTTCATATTAAGAAAATATTTTATCAACATGCCAAGAGAAACCTGTGATACATATCATCAGCCTTATCTCTGACCACAAGGTCTCCAATACAATTGAACCTGTCTTGTTTCACATACAGGCACATAGGATTACTTGCTCCTACATAAACTGATCTCAGTGAAGCCACAAATACTACAAAGGACTAGAGCACAAGTAATCACTACGTGACTTTTATCTGCGTTAATTTTAATACTGTAATATTAACATGAAAAAATTTAGAGCTTTGGTCTTAGAATAATGATCTTACACGGGTCATGCTTTCTACGATTGCAGACCTAGCTGAAAGGTCATTTAACATATAGTGGCAAAGGCAAAGAAAAACTTTTAGCTGCAGGTCTTTCCCAGAAACAGAAGGCAGGACAAAATGCAACTTGCTACTGTACCCTGTTTAGATGATTTTATTTTCAAAACGGAAGTGCACCATTCATTGGTTGTTCTAACTGAGGTATACTGCCAAAAATCCAGGATATTTGCTAAATAAACTAAAACTGCCTTTATAACTATGTAAAGCTTTTGGTACAAAACTGTCAAATATGTACATAACAGCTTTGATGAAGATAAAGTGGTTTGGCTATCCTGTTACATTTCACCATTAAAACAGTCTTGGCATTTCACATATGCTTCAGGCCAATATTGTTTACATTAAAACAGACTTCAAATAGAAGTCTCAATTACAGGTCAAATACAAAATGTAAAAACTCAGAAGTGCCAACAAACAAGTTCATTCAAGTACAATAAATGTTAAAAAATATATATTTATTTCAAACTCCAGGTGCTTCAACTGGTACAGGCCATCATGATTTAAATAAGACAGAACAACCAATTGAGAAAAGAGACAGGAAAGGTTTTGATCAGAGAATAGAAATTGTTAAATCACTTTTTTTAGTAACAGAAAATTCACAACAACTTATAAAAATTTATTAGTGTTGCTTAATTCTGTTTTGAATACGGCCTGGAAGAATCACAACTGACATCCCAATTGCTGGGAGATGAAGACTGGTCCATATCCATGTTCTGGCTGTAAGCAGTCAGGAAGTAATTTCCACTTTCTTGGTTTCGACTTGTAGATACTGGATACGCTGCTCCTAGAAATGTCTGGTGAGTAAGAACATTAAAGTGACTGAACTGATGGGGCACACTTAATTGTCTATTGTAAATCTGAAAGTTATTGAAAGGAACTTGTTCAGCTGCATTGTTTTTGTCTCCTTCAATAGAGCATGTTGTAGACACTGGAGTAACTGGTTGTATGTCTTGCACATCCATTTTAGAAGTCTTTTCTGTCACAAGGATGTGTCCTTCAGCAGACAGCTGTGTATCAAGCTGAGAAGTCTGCTGGCAGTCTGCTCCATGGGATCCTTTGGTCTCTGTCCGCAAAGCTTCCAAATGGGAATCATGCTTTGAGACATCATTGCAAACTTCTATTTGTGATGCTTCGTCCCCTGAATCCAAAGACATGTCCTCCTCATCCTTTTCATCGTTTTCTACAAGAACTACATTAAGAAGAGAGAAATCCTACTCTATTGAAATAAAAAACTTGTTTAAAAATACTACGCACTACTCACACAGCGTTAGGCTTCAGGTTTGAAAGTCGCATATCACTTAAGGGCTTGTCTTCTGCCATTTTTGTTCACTTACTCAACACACATTTAACCCTCTGTGTGAACGTCCGGATATTCCGATGCTAAAAGCTTCTGCGAAATGGGTTCATGCTTACTGTTGGGAAACCCCAACTTCCAGCTCCAAAGGAGTTAATGTCAAAACAGCATCTAAAGTTATACAGGAGGTCAGTATTTGATATGAAAATTACTGAATACAATTACTGACACCCTCACTCACTACTAAAGACTTCCAAATCTTATCTCCAGAATGTTTATAATTAACCCCCTACAACTTATGGAAACTTCTTGGATACCTCTATTAGACCATTTCTATATTCTAAGATACTACACAGCACTCTTCCTCTTCATGGTATTTAAATTGTGGTCTGTCTCATCACCTATTCTTTATACTTCTAAAGTGGACACACTATGTTTTTCCTACTTCTAGCTATCTGTATGTAAGTAAATTAAATGAAACATATAGTACCTGATCGTTTTTCATGATCAACAGATGGAGAAAGGCTGTTTTCTTCAGTAACTGAGTTATGGTAGCCAACAAGGCTTTTAAAGTTATGCATGAAGTTATCAACTGTCGTGACCACTATTCCATTCTCAGCGTAAGTTCCAAATGCTTGAACATTCTTTTCTAAGTAAGGAAAACAAGATTCTTTGGTATATACCAACAAAATTTTTTTTTAAAAGCAGGGCAATCCCAAAAATGATTTCTACCTGTAAGGAAGACAATGTGCCTTTGTTGCAAATTCTGAGCCTGAAGATTTATCAGACAGTCTAATTCTGGAGCATGTCGAGTCTGAGAGTCACAGTTATGGTATGACAGAATCTCAACCATGTGCTTCTTTTGATAAGCATTCAGAAGTGTCAGCAAGGCATTGGCATTCGCATTTGCATTAATTCTGAAAAAAAAAGAGCAAGGAGTCTACTCTTTTTAAAAATGGGAGGCAATATTTGTAATATGGCCAAAGCACACCTTAATAGAAATATCTTGCCTAACATTAATAGACTTTTACTACTTAGAGAGAAAGCAAGACTACGAACACCCTCAGTCTCATTTTTAAATGAAAGCAGAAAGATCATGGTACAGCTGGAGACTACCACTACAGCCTTGGAGAGAACTGACAGGCAGAAAAAGACAGCAATTCTCTACTGAAGCAGGAAACTTTATAGAAAATCCTGTACTCTTAGGAGGATTTTTTTAAATGCAAGGGAGGTATGAGAATGTTGGCCAAGACAAAAAGTTTTTAAACATGAAACAAACTAGAGATTGAACCCGCATCCCTGGCAGGGGAGAGAACACATTTCCCCCCTCCCTAGAAACCATGTTTTAATTTTCTTACAACTGGAAAGACCAAAATAATTCCTCTTTGGGAATGAGTACATTGCTTTTTTAAGACAAGACAAGACTCTACTTGCTCAACATACTTTCAAGTACTTGTCTGAAAATTGCCCAATAAACAATCTACAGCATTATTATTCAAATAACTGCTAACCTGTTCTCTCCACAAAGGCACCTGGAGGTGCTCAAAGACAGCATAAACAATCACATTTCTTTTTAAAAAATGAACATAATCAAGAGAAAGATACTGCTTAGATAATAATTCCTGTTTACAGTCATTTTCCAAGAAGTTTGTTTAAATATGACTACATATTTCATACACAATAATAATATACTACTGAAGAGTTCAATGTGAAGTTGAATTCAGTTTCAAAATCTAACAACAGTGTTTCAATACTGTGAGTGTCTGAAGACTGGTAGTGAAGTCTGAATAACATATCTCCTTTTATTTACTAGATAGTGTATGGTTTCTATTTTCAGCTTATTTTTCCTATTTCTAAAACAGCAAAAACAATATATGCTTAATCAGCATAAGGTAAAACAACCTGCAGTTCTTCACCATCAAGAAATCTTCAATTTCTAGAAAATTTACATCTATATTTAAAACTAGTAACAAATAGAAGTAGGTACAACTGCAAAAAAGGCACAACAGAGGCCAACAGACACTTTCCTAAATTCAATGACATCCATTTTGCCCAATTTTTAATACTTAAATGTGCATGAAATACCACCTACCTTCCCAGTTCTTTCAATTTTTTTTGTATTTTACAATGAACTTTCCATTGCCACTTTCCATCTGGAGTACTCATCTCTTCAAGGAACTTCAGAAATCTGTCAAGCTGATCTGGTTTTCAAGACAGAAAGTACATTGAGGTGCATCTTTTAGACTTTTTTTTTTAACCTTTAAAGACTTTTTACCTAAGCTTACCAAAATGTCAAGTTAAATAGTACATCTGAGTCACAGAAACCAAATTTTCTGCAGCATAAATCTATCACAAGCAATTTTTTTATACTGACCTAAAATTCTTGACGTTATTAATAGGCCACATCTACACCTTTATATTGTTACTGCTTTATTAAGAGGAATTTTTGTTCTTGCACATGATTATTAATACTTCTAAAGAAAACAAGGTTTTTAGAAAAGTAGTGAATGACTTAGGACTAGACAATATTTAGAAATGGTAATGCCACAGATACCCATTTTATGAATTCAAAATCAGATACTGAGATACCAAATTTAATCACTTATATATTGAAATATATAGCTCTATACTGAAATCTACATCAGGTCTGAGATGTTCAATGGAGATGTAATATTCCTGATTTCTGGGAGTATGCTGCAGTAACTATGCTTTTCTCTTTCCCCTGACATGGAATGTCTTTCCCCTGACATGGAATGCAATGATCTATTTTAATAATGGAATAGTGCTATAATCTGCATTGACGCTGGCCAAGGTTAAACAGTAACCAGAAGATGAAGTTGGCTTAAAAATTCCAGGCTATGAGAAAACTTGGTTAGTGCTAGCTTTGGTTAGGGCCAAGACAGAAGTTATACTTTAACTGGGTCAAACAAACAGTATAAGCAGATCCAGCTCAGTGACTTTAATCCAATAAGCTCATCATAAAGACCAAAAAATTGTGTAATTAGGATAGTATGCCTGTGGGCATTTTTAAAATTATTTTTGTACAGAATTTAGATTTGAGGTGCTTTGTAACTGATACATCTAAGCAATATTTTTACTGCTACTATACTCTAGTAACAAACAATCCTGTTTTGCACAGCAGAATTCCAGTGATAAACTAAAAATATACCCACACTGACTTTTTTTAACAAATACATGGTGCTTGGCTACCCTAAGGATCCTGAAGTTAAGCTTGTACAATAGGAATCAAATATTTTCCCAGCACTGAACTTGCCTATGTTTAAAAAAATCTTACCAACTGTAATGAATTCTGGATTAAGAACAGTTTCATCAGAGACAATGAAGCCACCAGAAACAAATAATTCATTGTAAGTATGATTTTTCACATCATCCAGACTATCAACACCAGCAAAACTGACACAGGATAGCCTCTTCAGGGTTACTAAACATGGTATCTATTTGAAGAAAATATATTGTTAGAATAGAATAATACAAAAATTAATTAGGCCAGACTGTGTATCAGTTAAAGTAATATCACAGGCATTTATACACTATAACCTAATCATGAAAACATCCAAGTGCTATTGAGAATCTTTACTGGTAATGATATTCAGATGTATCCTGAGTAAATGAATTTTCAATACCACCAAACTGCTCATGAATGTCAGTTATGAATTTCACATACCTTATGAATCTGACTGGCAATATCTTCATTTTGGATAATTATAAGCAGTTTATCCAAATCAGCCCTTCTTCTTAAAAACTGTTCAGGATGGCACTCTGTATTGCCTAGTTTAATAAGATATTCCTAAACAGTACCAAAAAGGTTAAGCCAACATAAAATTAGTAAACCATATGACTTCATTCACATATAAAGAAATTCAAATACATGTAACTATACAGGAAAAAGATCTGACTAAATCTCACATAGCAACGTAACTTAATACACAAGGATCTATACTCCTGTAAAACAGCTTGTCTTAACTACTGCACTCTGCCTGTGAATTTATATTGACTTTTAAAGGAACATTCCTTAGTAAATCTGCAGAAGAGAAAAGTTTAAAGTATTGGCTGTTTTTAAACACACCATAAACTGTTTATGGTTTAAGAACCATTTCTGCCTTGATACAATGACAGTACAACAGAATTCTATTAGCTTGAGTCATGATGCAGCTTATTACCATTGTATCATACTGTCGTTAAACTTACTTCTCTTATATTTATGCTCAGCCAAAGTAAAGAATCTCCAGAAATATCTTAGTAAACAAGGATGTATCAATAACACAAAAACATGCTCAGATCTCAAATAAGGAAAGCATACCTTTATTTCTTTACAAAGTGTATTCTCTTGTTCTTCATGAATGTAGAATTTCACAGTGTTTTTTTGTACATCTTTAATAATTTTGACAATGCTATCGAACACTTCAGGCTTTATGCTGATTATTAAGTCAGCCAGGCCTGGCTGAGTTGTAACATTTACATTATCTGCAGGCTTCTGTGGTTTATCCGTCTGTTGCAAAGGGTCAGCACTAGACAGATTTCCATCAGCTGTCACTTTCGTCTCTACGGTGGTTGGCACTGGACTTTGCTCTTTTCCAGTGTCCAAGGTCACCAATGGCTTCTGTTCATTAATGCTAAAATCTTCCTCTGCATTGTTATCCAATTGTTCTGGTAACAGACCCATATCAAAATCATCTGCAGCAGGCACTGGTACCACAGGCTCTTCTGAAGACAGGTTCAATGCAGTGTTCACAATCAAATCATTTTCTGGTCTGGAATTGCTAGTATATGGTGCACGAAGGATGCCATATGAAGATAAAGCAACCTTGTTGAGCTTTTCGCTCAGTCCTTCTATGTATTCTTGGACAGCAATGTCTGATGCCTGCAAACATATGTATTGCGAAAGTCTCATTAACCTTTCCTTGGCTGAGAAGACAGGTTTGGATATTCCACTTACATACATAATATTCTTCTGTTGCAAAGTCTCCTGAATCTTGTTGGTGAAGTGTTTGTATTCATCTAATATTGCCTTTTCTATTATTCCACTTATACAGTGTTTACTTGCCAAACAGTGGTTTGTTGCAAACTCATGCTGATCGTCAAGTTTCTCCTCCTGACCTGTATAGACTCCATCTTCTATTCCCTCTTGTATGTCATGCACTGAGCTTTCAGTAAACAAATGAGACATTTTTTGCCTGTTTATTACTCGGGGATCATCTTGAGAAGCATCGTTTGGTGGTGAATAAGCCAGTAGCTCTTCAGGAGATTTTAGACCTATACAGGAAGAATCAATATTGAATGACCCTCAAAAACTTTCAAAAATACACAGAACATATTGAAAATTAAAGTTTTCTGAGGTTAAATGAATGACATTGCCAGAACAGCAGTTCACTGTTCTGATTTAAGGGTACTGCTGATATCATTAAACTAGTGGCTTGGACCCAAACTAATACCATTACTCACTCCTAAAACTTCTCCATTTTTAAGATATGACAATAACATTGGAGGAAGGACTATATCCTCATATAAAGCATTCTGGTATCTATTTGAATTGCCTTGGAATCATGTAGACAACTTGCTCTTTAGTAGCAAGGTGTTCATCACAATAAGGAGGGCTGCATAGCTTTGCCCCACCTGCCAAGCTGTGACAGCTGCTGTAGTTGCCATGGGGGGGAGGGGTTACTGATGGTGGATGTGCAAGTTTCATCATATCATTTCCTTTTTAATGTAGATTACAATGTTATTGTCATATTTTTGGATTTAACTGACAGACTTCAGGAAAAAGCACAAGCCAAATGAAACTCCCAACATCCTTAAAACAATGGCCACAAAAGTGTGCTTGTTGCCATATTTTGTTTAGTACTGCTAATATAAAATTATACTTCTATCATTCCTATTATCTGCAAAAAAGTAATAACAAAGAACTCCTGGCTATGCATAGTATTTCTGGTTACCTTATTACTACAAGAGATGTGAACTGATATTAACTACAAATTACTCATACCTGTTAACAATTGTGTTAGATTTAAGAAAATCTTGAAGGGGTTTCTCCTTTACATGTTTTAACATTAGATATGCAGTGCCTAGACAATGTGCTCGATTGACAACAGTGGTTAATACTGGAGTGCAAAGAAAACATACAAGTAACTCAGTTTTATAAAACCAAAGCTTTATTCCATGTGTACACACTTTTGATATTTTATTAAATTGCTGAATAGAGCAGAGGCAAAATTCCAGTCTGAACACCTGAATCGCAAATGAAACACTCAAAACTCACTTGCACCCATCATGAGCGGTACTTAAGTATTTAAGAGGAAATCACAATGAAGATACCTGTTCAAATGTCTTTGAACAAGGAAAACCCTAACAAGATTTGTGGGTTTTGTTCTGGGGGGCTTTTTAAAAACCACGGAGCAATTGTTCACAATTGAAGAGAAGGAGGATGTAAACTTGCAGGGCCTTATTCCCCGCTCGCCCCCCAAATCTTTTGGCTTCATTGACCACGTATGCTGCACTAGCAGCCATTCTGTAAATTTCTCCGATCAGCAGATTGTAACAAACCTTACAGGGGTGTTGAACTCAATGAAAATGTGTTACTCAAAGTTTTTAAAAATCTTTACTTGTGTTTGTCTGTGCCCTTTATAAAGTTTATATCTCTGTTACCTGACATTAACTTTTATGACACACATGGCCCGGCCCAACAAGGTCTCATTTATGTCAGATCCAGCCCTCATAACAAATGAGTTTGACACCCCTGCATATATTTGAACAATTATATCTTTGTAGATTAATTGTTCTTCTCTATATTTTATCTCTCCATCATGTCAATTTGTATCCCGTCATTACTCATGTACTTCAACATAAAATCAACTTTTGAAAACCTTAAGCCATTTGCAAATGCTCCATAAACTGAGATGTGTCCTAGACAAAAAAAAAGACGGTTACTTCTGTCCACATTTTTTTCTAGCACCACAGTTCACATACAGAAAACTGTGAAGTGTTCACCAAGCTGGTTCTTTCATTTCAAGTCTTCCACTGCACAAGAAAATTGTTCTCAATACTACTGTAGACCAGTAACATTTTGTTTGAAGACTTAAAAGTTTAAGCTTCTAAATCAACTGTTGCACACTGTATATTTCTCAGACAGTATTACAGGAACAGCAGTTCCCAAAGTCGTTTAAAAATCACAAATAATAGCTGTACTGTCAGAAGGTAACACTAATGACTTTTTGATCAATTACAAATCTGCTCTAGATTCACTAAGCAGCAATTAAAAGTACGAGTACTTATAAAAACCTCGAACATTACAGAGGAGAAAATTCCACTAAGATGGTTCTGCAACATGTACAGCATAAAGAAAATATGACCTTTCATAATTGGTTCATTTATATAAAAATTCATGCAAATTTAATTGACTAAGATCTGTAAGAACAAATCAGAAATTCTCTCAAGAAAATGAAGGCCCTATTTATTTGCTTGAGCCTAGTCTTCTACTACCTATCACTTTCGTGACCATATGAACAGCCTTGTAAATAATCATGGTTGGTTACTCATCCCAACACACTCATCTGAAACCTTTTCTCTCCTCTTCTAGACACAAATGGGGGGGGGGTTTGATCCCTTCTCTTCTACTCATAGAAGAGTAGGAGGCTGAGGCAGCTGCCCTGTGTGTCTGGGACAGGGCAAGTAGTGCTTGCTCCTCATCTCCCTCCCATACATTAAAAAATGGACCTGCAAACAGCATCCATAGCTTGACTACAGATTGAGAATGAGCTTCTATTCCATCTGAGAAAAAGTGAGTAGCCATGGCCAGAAAGAGATGCAAAGCAGCCAAGTTTGCTGTACTTGCTCAGGGCTTATGTACTCTTGCAGGGCCAGAAAACAAAAGCAAGTCCAGCCAACAGGCATATTGTGTTTCAAATGGAACCCTTTCTAAAGCAGAGTTCAATTATGGCAACTGCATGCTTGATTATCCTCATCCTATTCAAACACACACACACAGAATAAGGGAGGCAGCTTCCTTCTGTAGTAAATGGTACAAAGTTGTTCTGGATCGGGTGTTTAGCTTCTCTCACTTATATCATTGGAGAAATTCTCCTTAGGGTGAAAGAAGAAATCCACTGCAGAAGACTCAACACAGAATAGTCTTGCACTGTTGCCTGCAAGCAATTCTGATTTGCCTCTATTGTTAAGTTTGTTATTAAGACACCTTCAATGCACATTTACAACTTTTCATTTCAAGATTCATATCTAGTTTCGAGGTACCCATTTTCCTTAGGTTAACAAATAATACAGTTAAATAAGAGCAACCGGTGTGGTGTAATGGTTTGAATGACTACAATAAATGAGGAGAACTGGTTCAAATCCCCACCTCAATAACAAAGATTGTTAAAGTGGCCTTGGACCAGTCACTCGCAGCTTCACTTCCCTCACAGAATGGCTAAGCTGACACGGGAGAGATCACTCTGAGCTCCTTGGAGGAAAGATAGAGGTAACAAAACTTATTCAAGAACACATCCTGATTTGAAACACTATCTAATGCAGTTTTCAAAGTGCTTCATTTTTTTAGCCATTTCGTCAGTTAGCTTCAATACCAGTAACATTTCACTGAACAAGGTAGCAGATTAAAGCATTTCCACAGATGGCAAGACTACTGCTTGCAGAACATGTTATTTATTTATGGGTAACAGCAGCAGCTTACAATATTGTGCTCCTCGTGTCCATTTTATCATTAACAACCACCCAGTGAGGTGGATTAGGCTGAAAACACGGCCGTAAATGCCTTCAACAACATATCACCCAGCAAGCTTCCACAGCAAGTAAGGATTTGAACCTGGGTCTTCCAGATCCTAGTCCAAAACTCTGTAACCACTATACCATGCTTGGGGGGGACGGGGGACGCCCTGCAGTGGAAGGTGAGAAACTCTCACTTTGCTGACAGAAATCCTTCCATCTACAGAAACACTCTGTTGGATCCAAGCCACTGTCTCAAAGTCCAAAACACTTTTCTTAAAGACTCCTTGTGGCTCTAATGTGAGGAAACTGTGAAAACAACATTTGTTCCAGAACGGTACAGGTTTTATAATGTTCTCTTTTGTAATGTCATGTTATTTTCAGAATCCAAACCCACTAATTTCCATCAAATACTAATAGGGATTATTTCAGCTAGCATCATGAAATGGCTGCCAAAGAAGCAGGGTCAATCACAAGGTGTTGGGAGGTTTCAAGCCATTTGTCTTCTTGCAAGGGAGGAAGCAGCTTCTGAACGGGTACTCCTTGCTAATGCTATGGTGGTACCTCCTGACGTTTCTAAAGTAGCAGAGGCAGAGAAAAGCTGAGATTGGCTCTTTGCTCTGGGGAAAAGATGCTTCTGGGTTTCCGTTTCCAAAGTAACTGGAGGGATGATTCCCTGTGCAGCCACTGGTACAAGTTTCCAAGCCCAGAAACAAGAACATCTGTCTGTGGCCAAAAGACAAGCATGTGCAGATTTGATATGGTTTTCCAAGGTGAGCTCAGTACTTTGTTAATCTGTCAGCTGGCAGGAAGCAGACCAAACCTCCCTGTTTCCCTGAAGACCCTTAGGATTATACTTCAACACCCAAGCCGTAAGTGGTCTCCAAAATACATACTGGCATGTGCCACATTACAAAACACTGGTTTAATGAGTAATACACAATATGTTAACAGCAAAATCTGAACATGGGAAACTACCCTATACTGAATCAGATCACTGGTACATCACACTGTTGTCTACTCTGACTGGCTGTGGGTTTCTAGGGTCTCGGGCAGAAGTCTTTCACATCACCTACTAACTGATCCTTTAAACGGTGACTAACTATAAGGATTGAACCTGTGTCTTCTGCATACAAAGCAGATGCTCTACGACTAAACCATGGCCTCACCCGAGTTTATAGTGGAGTAATATAACATTCTACACTCTCTGTTCTTGTGGGCATAAAACTTATGTTTTATACATGAGATACCAAATGAATATATGTGCCAAATAAATGCACACTTTTTTACTTCTGCTGCAGAGTCCTAAAAGACTTATGCATGGAGATGTACAGATTACAGAGTATGTAATATTTATTCATCTGGCTACACAAATTCCTTGTTACAACTAACATACCTGGAAGAGAAGTAAATTTAAATTCTCTAATTAACCCTTATCCTCAATACAACCAAACATACCCAGTATAACTTAAAGATGAAAAGTTGACCAGTGTCTACTTCCTTTCTTCATGAACAAGAATCTTTCTGCTGCCAGTAGAAACTTTGCTGATCGAAGAGGCAGGAAGGGCACTTTGACTGCTGTTTCTTCCTCACTGTACCACCCATTTTGCAAGGCTTTTAGTCCCTGGGCTACCGCAACCCCCAGCATCACCTTTTCAATGCCCAAAAAGGCAGCTGCTAAGGGAAGGTGGAAAAGATCTGCACCTACCTTCTACTGATGCTGCCTAATTTCTACATTGGAAGACAAACCTCAGCACGATAGCCAACAAATAGAGGTAAGGAAAATATTGGATAATAAGGCTGTTAAGCTATGAATCTTTTAAAAAAAACCAAAACCCAACCCTAGAAAAATATCAGACAAAAAGCATAACTTACAGACAAGTTTCTACGCACAATGGCACATGTACTTAGGAACAAAAATAACATTCTCCATGAGATGGTATTTCATTACAAGAACAAATTAACACAATTGATTTAATGTTGAAATATGATCTGAATTCTGCCTTTACTAGTCAGCTTTGGACAAGTTGCTGTATTTCATTAGTTGTTGTAGATTTTCTCAGCTGCTGGCATCTCACCTGCTGGCAAAACATCAAGTCCTACAATGCCAGGACAACAACCATATAGCCTGGAAAATCTACAACTAATGAGCTCCAGCTGTGAAAGCCTTCGACAACATGCTGTATTTCAGTCCAGCTACCTGTTTGTAAAATGGAAATAAGAACCTACTGAGGATGTAATAGGTACAGTGTTTGAAGTTCTTTTGACACTCTGGTTACTTTTCATATGGTTTGAAAGTTAATACAATGATAAAGCATCCTTGAACAGTTTGCAACTGAAAATTTGTCATTTCTCCAACTATAAACACAAATTATATTACAGACCTCTGGCTCTTATCCCATTCTACAACATCAAATAAAGGATGATTGATAACTATAACATTGCCATTTGCAAGGAGTCACAGAAATTTGTCATATGATAATAACCGGTATTTATAGCCACTAATTTGCTTTCCTATTTCCTAATATTCCTAATATTCATTTCCTAACAGTACTGGGCTCTCCATATGACTGTACTTTTCATGTCCTCTTGTCTGTCACTTCAAACTGGTGGAGTGCCCACTCAAGCAGAGCTGCTCCCAAACTAAAGTTGTAGATGGACTACTACTTGCAAGTTAAGTGTCCCAGTCTACCTGATCAAAGATTTTAAAAAGCACAGTGATATCAGTATTAGGACTTGCAAGTAAAACCGTAACCTGGGGCACACTTAGAGATGCTATGACTTAAAAGACTCTGGTATTACAAAATTAGACACATAAACCACATATTACAATGTTTAGTATGCGTATACAGAAACACACTTCATAAAATGGTCATGGGTATTTAACAGTAGCTTTTTCAATTACAGTGAATGCCCACAAAGGTACAGAAATACTTCAATTAGACTGACGTAATGGGATTTTTGTGAACTTGGAATAGCCAGCTTCCCTTGTCTTCAGATACTCTTCCTAATTTGGCCTATGAACATGGAATTTAATTTTAAGACTGACACACAATTATATAGGCTCTCATAAATGGAGCTTTATGTCTCATGTCTTAGTATTTCTTGCTTCAGATGATTAATTCCCAGAACTATATGGCAAACTACTATCTAGCATCCAATCTCTTGCCAGAAGAATATTTCTTCTCAGCTATCTAGATAGCAGTGGCATAGGCAATAAAGGCCATCCTTCTCACCTGTATGGTTATCTCCATGTTCTCTCAGTTGCTCCTCAGGAACTCTTCCTGCCCCTCCTGAGGGAGAGCAGCAGTTAGCAAGTTTAGATTCTCTTGGTATGTATAATGTAAAATCCTCTCACACTTTTGTGTTACAACACCAATTTAAAAATTGATAGCCCTCTATAGTGTATAAAACTAATAATTGCTATTATTTTCAAGTAAATCTGGATATTACAGGATCTCCTTTTGATTTAAGAGACTAATTCCAGGTTTGCTAAGAATATTCAAGCTGCAAAAGAGAGCAGATTGGGAAATCCCACATTAAACATCATTGGTGTTCTAAGATTTGAGCTACCTAACCCTGCCACTGCTGCTTCCACACAAATGTTGTGTCAAAGACTCCATATTCCCCAAGGGAGAAAAACCGCACAGCATAAACCAAGTGTGACACAGATAGTACCACCTTCTTCAGAGTCCAGATAGATGAATATGAAAATCACCACCAAAATCAAGTAGGTCAAGAAACGGTTAGATGCTGTTTAATAAAACAAATATATAGCCGTACATTAATAGAACATTTTGAAGGCCAGCAGGAATCTAATGAATTAATGAGAAGCATCAATAAGTGACATTCCACTGGACAAGCTACAGTAAAATGAATTCTACAGGAACTAGCCTCAAAAGAATTCACCCCCACCCCCTGCCAAATATCCTTCCCAAAATGCTCCCACACAGGTCTGGAGCTTTAAAAAAAACAAACTACTGAAGACCTCAAGAAGACCACTGACAAAAGGATGAAGTGCTTTGTTCTTAGTTTGTTAGAGTCAGTAAGTAAAACTGTTAAAGCGCTCCTCGTAAGATACAGTTATACTAACACTATTTGCTCAACAAGGCTCATTGTCTTCTTCAAATCACTGAGCTGTTTAATCACAAGAGATAGCCGGAGAAATTGCATAATATCTTACTCTGAGGTCTTAAAAAGGTAAAGACTGAGTATGAATGGGATCTCTTTCAATCAGGAATGGGCAACTGGCACATCTTGGATAAAATACAGTCTCAGAAGTAGTTTCAACCTGGCTCTTTGATGATCCCTACCATGTTTAGATCAAGGTGCAGTACAACCTTTGACCAGTTATAAAGAAAAGAACCGTCTTTTCATGTTGAGAGATTACTTACACACTTTATATATCTCTGAATTTCTAATGCAACTTTTCCACAATGTATGTGCTCTGTGACTGCAGTACCCCTATTGCTAGATTGCACCAGCTTTACTCAGAATTCAATGTACCTACTTCCAGTCAGATGCAATAAATATAAAAACAACTCTAGCAATTTAGCAGATGCCACCTGAACAGTGTATAGCTGTTTAAGTAAAACCAGACATGGATGCATTTGCAGAACATAAAAGTTCAAAATGTTCCATAAGAAAAAATAACCTCAGGAGAAGAACAAGTTGCAGAAGATGTAATTAAGCAATCTTATCCCTCTATCTTCATCAAAATAGGGTCTCAGGAAGATTTAGATATGAGATATATTTATAAAGTTATGTTACTTACCTGTGATAGGAATTAATTTCCAGTTCATTGCTGTCTCCCCAGTGTTATTTGAGTTGGAATGTTGCCTGTGATACTTCTGTTCAAGGGGGGTGCTGGGACATGGGCTGCTGCAACCATCAAAACTACTTACACTTCCAGTGCTTGTTTCCTAAATAAACACACAGTAGACAGTTTATAATTATTCTTCAGTCACAATTCAAAACTATTATTCTTTTGCCACTGTGATGTAAAATAGTTAAGAATCTCTTTGTATCAAACCACAGCATAAGCAGTGTTTGACATTCAAGCCTTATATGGCTTTAAGTGTAGAATATATACCTAAGCCTACCTTAGGGGTAGGCAGAAGGTCACTCTCCAAGCAATTAAAAGTAGTTCTCCTCCCCACCTCCATTGCTGCTCTAATCACTTTCTTAACTTTAAATGTACCGCAGCAGCTTCTCTCATGGTGTTTTGTGAAAGTGAGGAGGCAGCAGATGCATGTGTACACATTTTGTCTGGATGGGAGAACAACAAAATCAGTTCCCTTTCCCATTTACCTCTCCTCTTCCTCCACATGTGTACACGTGTACCATGGGCTCTGGAGCATGCTAGAGACTATGCCTGATCAAAACTGCTATTTGCCTCTTGCAGGGAAAAACAGAGGTAACTACATTTTCTCCCCTGTAGGGTAAGTTACAATTTGGGGTGGTGGTGATAGCCTGCTTTGGGAAAACAGTAAAAGAAAACACTTCAGACCTGCCCTGAAATGCCATAACTTTTGTTCAAGCTGCTATTCTGCAAGTGGCCCTGAGCTGCCATTTTGTGACTGACAGCTTCTAAGACTCTCAAGAAAAAAGTATTAAACAGGTCCCAGAAACATAAAGTCTGCCCATAAAAAGCCCACTTAAAAAGAATAAAACTGATCAACAATAAAAATCCAAAATTTCAAGCATCACACATCCCATGTTCCTTGCTGTTAATTGCTTATATGAATAGGAAAAACGTAGCAATGACAGTGTCAGATAAAGCATCCTAGGAACTGAATTCCAAAATCAGAGTGTTATCACAAAAGAGGCCCTTTTTCTAGTAATTAGTTACCAGGTGAACCCTTGAAAGTTGGGTATCCGAAGGACAGATCTGTGCAGATCCAGATAACCTGCATGAAGTAGTACAAAACAAAACCTTCTACCATTGTAATCTCAAGAAAGTGTGCTGATGATTAAGACCTCAGTGGGATTTGTTTTGAGTATACATGTTAACGCTTGCACTGCAAGTCACTTAGTATTCTAATTTACCCACACAAAGTTAGATTTATACTGACTAATGATCATCTTCAAGCAGCCAAGCAAGGAAGCAGTTCTTAAAGTAGTGGACTACTAACTTCTTTGTACATTTAGCAGGTTGCAGAATGTAGAACACTGGTTTTAACATAAGCATTCCTTCTTTTGATTTGGAAGGATGCCCTCTTTTGTAGGCTCTTGACAAAAGGGCAATCTTATTTCTTTGTTTCTTCTGGTAAAGGAATCCATCCCTTTAAAAACTTGTGTGGTTTAACCTCATGATACCACCTAAAGAAGAAAACTTCCAGCTAACCACTAAAAAAGGTACAAAGGAGACAGGTCACCTAAAGTGACACTAAGCCAACTGAATGGGACACAGATCCTTCCCAAACAAGGTTAGAGAAGACACATTGCCTGATCAAGAGCTGCTGGAAAGACTCTAGACCATGCCTCTCAATTTGTGTGCAAGCTGGCTGCAATGTTGTCCACTATCATGTACTTCTCAGCCTGGATCAAATAGCCAATCTGACTGTCCCAAGTTTGAAATTATGCTATGGTAAGCTGCAGTGGCTCAAGTGGTTAAGATGCTGAACTGCAGGCTGTGGAAGGTCAGTAGTTCAGCAGTGCCGCATGACGGAATGAGCTCCCGTCTCTAGTTCCAGCTCCTGCCAACCTAGCAGTTCGAAAGCAAGAAACTGCAAGTAGATAAATAGGTACCACTTCGTTTGGAAAGGTAACAGCGTTCCGTGCGCTTTGGTGTTTAGTCATGCTGGCCACATGACCACGGAAACGTCTTCGGACAGCGCTGGCTCTTCGGCTTTGAAACGGAGATGAGCACCGCAACCCTAGCATCAGATCCGACTGGCTTTACCTTTAAGCACACATACATGCATGCATACACACACACACACTGACAGGAAAGAATCTAATTGTTTACTCAAGGTTCCCAAGTTCTTATATCATTCTTACACCTTCTTCTTATGCTACAAACCAGAAATGCATATATGCAATAATTAACCACTGAATGCTAAAAATGCATTCACAATGTATATAATAAGGAGTTTTAAAATTATTATAAAATGTCTTACTTTTAAATGTAGCATGTGGTCCATGCCTGCTTCATTAGTGGACACATCAACGGAATGAAGTAAACATGGTGCAGTAGTTTCAAGCATGACAGAGCTCTGAGAATCCTTAAACTGTACATTTTCAATATGTGCAGCATCAGGGAGTTCGGGTTCTTCTTTCACCTGTACTGGAATGGATTCATACTCAGGAAGTTGCCTTGTATTGTTTTCCGCTAAAGCATGATTTAAAAATCTTGCCAGAAAATCTGGATCAGCCAATGCATCTAAAACTTTTTTTGAGATGACATTTTCAGTAACAGGAGAATCAGGAACATTTTGCTGTCTCAGATCAGTATCACGCCCACCAAGATCAGCTATAATCGAAGACAGTGATTCAGATGCTCTCTCCCCTAAAAACAGAAAAATGAAGGAAGTTAGACTAGAAGTTCTCAACAACCTGTACTTGTGCGCTGGAGTAAATACATCAAGCATGGCAAAATACTTTCCAGTTTAAATCTGAGTCTAAGGAAAAAAGCTGTACTACCACAAAGAGCTAGAGAAATGATGGCCCCAAGGGGGTCATTTCCCCCTTTAAAAAAAACAAACAAACCAAGGCCTGTTTTTTCAGTTTTTCTGACAGAATACTGAGAAAAACTCCTATGAAATATTTTATCTTTTAGAATGAGTGGAAAACCTTTTAAAGACAAGGTGAGCATGCTGTAGATATATCTAGAATCCAAGCTGCATTTCTGTACCTAGAAGGATACCTAACCTTTAATGAGGGCAACATGAGGGAAGCATGCAAAGCTCTCATTGCTTTTCAGCTATTAAATATGTTCTGTTGTGCTTCTGACTTGATTGGTGGTTAACCTTTCCACTGTTCCTCAAACCACTGTGACACATATACCCACAGACTGGGTAAAAAGCACCTTATTACCCTAACTTGCTAGAGGGAAAAGAATTCAGAAGGAGGTGGGGAAGACGCCACAACAAAGCTTCAGATGAAAATTCTGAAAATTTTATTGAGAACTGAGGTCTCGCTAACCAGATACCAAAAATTAAGGTCCATGTGCTAAAGCAGCATACAGTGCATCAGCTTGCAGTTTCCTCTCAAGTATTGGGTATACTTGTAATTATGCTTGGATAAAATTAAGGCATTTGTGACTTTTAAATTCCTTAAATAAGTCAAATATTACAATTTTATATGCTATGTTATAATGATGTAGGTTATGTTGTTAAAGCAGTGCAATTAGTTCAAGTTTCACAGGACAGTTAAGTACTGCATATATTTAGATTCCCCCCATATTTCCATCCCCCTCCCCAAAAAAACCCTGAAGAAAACACACACTTTTCCCCATGGCTTCAAAATTTCTGGAAATGTCACATCTCTAAAAAGGATGATTATTCAGTTTCCTTTTGTACAAATGACACAGTTCACCTGTGATGCTCCAACCCATTCAATCTTGCACTGTGTTGTACATGAACACAGAAAGGTTAGGGGTTTTATCAACTGTTGTGGCAGCAGTACTATAACTGACAAAAAGAGTAACAACTTGTAGACAATCTCTAAGATGTAATCAATTGAATATTTAGTTTATAAGGTAAAAGGCATAGAGGGGTCAAGTTACAGGTGGTCATGCCCAGCTGAACTACATACCCAGCAAATGCAATAAAAAAGTAACAAGAGCATTCAAAAAAAATCAAACACTATGCTCCTCCTATCCAACACGCAAGGCAAATTTCCTTAGTCCCAGACTAGTACAGATGGTTCACTGGTGAGAAGACACATAGCACAGGCTCAGAAGTACAGTCTTTCGGGCACAAACACATGAACTTGAAGTAAATCTTTTACAGAATTGCATTGCCACAGGTATTGACTATGCCACAACAAGAGCAATGAGTTCCTCACTGAATGAAAATTAAGATGTTTCTAAAAAGCAAGAATAGTAGTACTAATGTACTTACCATCGTAATGACAATCCTTTTCAGAAGAAGTGCTATTTTTTAAGCGTTTTTGTGGGCTTTCCATACTGCTTTCCAGCTTTCGTTTCAATCTGCTCTTGTTTCTAATGTCTTCTGTGTCAAATTCTCTATCTACATTATTTTTCTTACTTTGAATTAAGTTAATCAGTTCTCTGAGACTTTCATCATCATAATCCTTGGCTTGAGAACGCTTTTTTTGGACAGCTATCATTTCACCTTTGGGACTATTTCTTTTTCCACTTGTTCTCTTTGAACAGTCAGATTCCTCTTCTGGGGCTTCATAATCTGAAACAGGGCTGAACTGTTGAGGCTTTCGATTCCCATCCATTTTTTCGATTTTGGAAATAGGAATCTGGTAGGCTTCAGAACCAAAAATGTAGGCACGTAAGGCGCTATCAAGATTGGATTTGTTTTTTGGACCAGCATGCAAGAATCTTTTCTCATCCAAGGTTGGTTTATACTCATAGAGAACAAACTGTTTAAACTTACTATACCGTTTCAGATAGTCACGTATATACCTTTCCACCACAATATTTAGATCAGATTTAGGGTCTTTACGAGAATGCAGAAGACCATAGTGCAGTGACTGTATAAATCTTGTAAAGTCTGGCTTAACCATATCCTGCAATACTGAAGTACTTGTACACTTCTGGTCATGTTTTTGCTCTGCGTTCAAAATAAAGACAATCAAGGGAAAAGATAAATTATTTAAATAAACAACACAATTATTAATACATGTGGAAAGATATAACAACTCATCCACTATCTACTGTAGAGGCTAAATGGTTCCATCGAAACATCTCTCTATTAGCAGGAAATAAACAGTTTTTCAGCAATACTGTCCTGAGAAAGAATTCCCTGCTGCCCTACTAAGCATTTAAAACATGGAACCCAAAATTTGCCCCAAAGCCTTCACTGTTAGTAACCCAACCCACCTTTCTGAATGAAGTTTAGCATACTATTCAAACTACAAAAAAAACAAAAATTGGCTCAGGGTGAACAAGTTGTGTTTTGTTACTGCAATGTGAATGCAGCCTTAGCCACTATCCTCTTCATACTTCCCAACAGACTATAACCTTCTCACTACAGAACCTACAAGAAGCAGAGCCTCTTTCCTCTGTCTATCAACATTAATAGATCACTTTTTCAGGCAAGCTTCTCTGCAGCACTACAGCTTCTCTTCCAGTTGCTTAAAATTCTGCCTAAGCCTACTCTATGCATCAGAACTTTGATTAGGTATACCCAAAAAGTCACACTTAGTTTATAAACAAAGTTATTTCATATTGGACTGCCTGTCAAACCTGATAAGGTACAGCAAAACTCAATAGAACATCATGCATTTTAAAAGGTAAACTTCATTTGGACTTATAGGGTTTGACAGGGTTTGCTTAGTTTCTATTATTGCCTCACTAAGCAAGGCTGAAGCAACAGGGAGAATTCACAGTATTAAGTGCATTAGACAGGTAAGGAAAAATAAAACCTTTACTTGATGTTCCTACACCTCTATGATTCCGGAACAGAAACAGTGCTTGAAGAGTGCGAGGTCTTCCTGCTTGATTGTCTGGGGGGAGGGAGAGAAAAAAACCACAGTAAGAAAAATGAAGTTGCTCATTAAGTAATCTAAGCAACCAATGTAAAAATAAAAAATTGCATACCATATGGTGAAGCCATTTGACAAGGAGAAAGCAGCAACAAATATCCTCCATCTACCAGTGGTTTAACAATAACCTGCAAAAAGAAGTTGTGACTATTAAAAACATGCTTCCAGCTCTGGTTGGTAAGCTGTAACTGGAGTTAGACATATTGGAGTTAAGACAGAAGACCTACCAAACCATGAAGCAAATTTGAGATCCATAAGCACGCAAGCATCAGGATTTCAAGGTGGCTTATCTCAAACAGACTGCACTTTGGTAGTGTAGTCATCCAAATATAATCTTTGGAATTTTTAGAAAGTTCTGCTGTCTACATAAAGTTGTATATCACCCAGAGCCCTACAATGGCAGAGATTGGGCAATTCTGAAATGTAATATAGTAAATAAATAAATATTTTACCTCTTTATGTTAACATAAACATAGGGGAGGACAACGGCTCAATGGCAGAGCAGCTGCTCTGCACACAGAAGATCCCAGGTTCAATCCGGTTAAAAGGATCAGGTAGTAGGTGATGTCAAAGACCTCCACCTGAAACCCTAGCCACTGTCAGTCTGAGTTGACAGTAACTATCCTGATGGATTCAGTACAAGGTAACTTTGTGCATTCACCAGGATCAAGTATTTGTACATGGTTAGAAATCTAACTCCTCATTGACTAAGCAAGACCTATGAAACAACAATGGAATGGATTGAAAATGTTCTCGCATAAAAGCTATTGGTGGTAAGTGAACTAAAATCTGGAAAACCCAGGTTGAAAAAAAAAGGTTGCTTACCTGTAATTGAGTGGTCATCTGTGCAGTCACACATGGGCACAGTGCGTGCACTGAATCTGGACCTCAGAAAATTGCAGAGTTTTCCTCAGCTGTTTTAGCACTCTTTCTCCTCAAGCTCTGGGGAGTGGGCATGCTCTGCACATGCTCAGAGCTGAGAAGGCACATCCCGCTCAATTCTTTCAACCACCATTGGTAAGGCATATCTGACTGCACAGATGGCCACTCAAAGATCATCAGTTACAAGTAAGCAACCTGTTTATCTTCTTTGTGGTCTCAGTGCAATCCCACACATGGGTGACTAGCGAGCTGCAATCCCACACATGGGTGATTAGCGAGCTGGACAAAATCAGGATGGCGGGTGCTGGCAACTGAAAAGCAAAAAGTTACCAACAGAGAACAAACATCCAACACACTCACTTTAAGTTACAGAGCAAAGCTGTCCTACTGGAGATAAAATGAGAGAGTATGGTGAACATCCAAGGAGAGTAACACATGCTAAGCGTTGTCAGAGAATTCTGAAAGGTCGGTAGGGTGGTTGGTTGAGATGAGGACAAAACAAGCTTCGGCAAAAAGGCAGGTTCTGTACAAAGGACCACCTTGTCCTTGTGGAAAACAAGATATGGAGGATCTAACCCAGAAATCAGAAAAATCATTAGAATGCTTGGTGGAAGTGATGGCAACGAGAAACACTATCTTCCACAAAAGAAAATGTTTAGCAAGGACAAGAGAAAGGCTCAACCCTGGGACACAAGGACTTACTAGAGGATGCAGCTGAATCATGCCCTTCAGAAACATCTTTGTAGTCGAGTGGGAAAAGAAAGGGCAACCATCGACAGGTTGGTTAAAAGCTGAAATAGCAGCTAGGTGGGCCTTGACAGACGAAAATCCAAGACCAGATTGTTGGAGCTAGAACAGCAGGCAACAGAGCTGTTGTGGGATCAAAATTGTGACCAGTAGCATAGCAGGCAGCCCTTTTCCACTTAAAAGTGTAGGTATGGCAAGTGGCTGATTTCCGTGCATTAAGCAAGGCTTGGCAGACAGCAGGCAAGAATTCAACATGGAAAGGTGCCATGCCGTCAGAGGAAGGAAGGCCAGATCGTGGTGGTGGACTCTCCTTCATTGTTGCAAGAGCAGGTCAAAGGAGATGTAGAAAATTGATCCAAGAGAGTCATAGCAGATGGGGAAACCACAACTGTCTCAGCCAACAAGGGGTGAGGAGGATGCAGCAAGTTCGATTGTGAAGAATCTTGAGGAGCACCTGTAGGATCTGAGGTAAAATGGGGAAGAGATAGAAGAGGCAATGTCCCATCCAGCGGTAAAGAAGGGCATCCCCAACGGACCTCTGGGTTGGGTGGCCTCCGCTGAAGAAGACAGGGCATTTGGCATTCTCTGCAATAGCAAAAGCATCCATAAATGGGTAACCAAACTGATCAAAGATGGCATGCAGATAGGTCAGATTGACAGACCATCCTTGTTCGCTCATGGATATCCTGCTGAGGTAACTGGCTGCGACATTCAGCACACCAAAGACGTGGATGGCAGAGAGTAGGAGTGGAGGGCATGATGAACTGCTAACAGCTCCAAGCAACTTATGTGTAGAAGGGCCTGATGGGGTGGCCATCAGTCTTGCACAGCGAGATGCTTGCAGTGGGTTCCCCAACCCCATTGTGAAGCATCGGTGGCGACAAGGACATCCAGAAGGGGATCTCAGAATGGCAGATTAGGACGAAGCAGATTGTATTATTTATTATTATTTACTAGCAGCAAGGCCCGTTGCGGGGGGAATGCAATGTGCGCTAGCTGTACCGCAGATGGATGTGCCGGCCCCCTGCGAGTCGGCGGCAACCACTGGGCGAGGCCAGGCCCGGCTCCCCTTCCCGGGCCGTTCCCGCAGCCGCGGAGCGGCGAGCGAGGGAGGTGGTCTCCCTTTTGGGGGCAGCCAGCTCCGCCGTGGCCTCCCCCTCGCGTCAGACGCGCTGGCATGGGAGGCGAGCCCCGGCCCCCCCCCCCACCGCGCAAGGTGTCCCCAGCCCTAGTGACTTACGGAGGGGGGTGGGGAATTGGCCACGCGGCAAGGGAGGCTGCCGTCCAGCCTGGGCCCGCAGGACACAGCCGCCCGAGTCGGCGGCTGGAGGGAGACTGTGTCCAACAGCCCAAAGAGGCCGTGAGCTGGCTGTGTGGGCAGGACTGAGTCCACGCAGCCAGGCACACCAGCCAATGGGCAGGGCACAGTGGTGAGTGGCAGCCCCCGCAGCAAACCTATTTTGCCGCGCATTTTTACCTTATTTGGGCACGCCAGTCGACCACTACACTTTTATATATAAGGGAAGGATTACTTTCAATTTATATCCTGCCTTGCCAGGCAAGCTGGCTCAATTGGACCCCCACTGCAGACTAGAGAGAACAGTTGGAGGCACAAGAAAAAGTGAAGAAAGTGGCTGATGGTGGACATGGAAGTGTCAGAGGAACCACAGTTATAGTGGTTGCATGTGAAGGCATGCCAACGGAACAATGAATACGGTGGAAGCCATGAAGCCAAGAAGATGCATTATTGTCCATGCTGACTAAGCAGAATGGGATTGTAAGTGACCAGCCAATGACTGGATAGCATTCACCCTGTTGAGCAGAAGAAACGCTCTTTGGAGAAACATGTGAATCTGTGCACCAATGAATTGAACAACTTGAATAGCCCTCAGGGAGGAGAGGAGGAGATTGGATTTATACCCCGCCCTTCACTACCCAAAGGAGTCTCAGAGCGGCTTACAAACTCCTTTTGAAGAGCCAGAAGATTTCTGCTGGAAAGGTTTCTTTCTCCAAGAGTTGGCAGAGAAAGACGGCTTGGACTGACAGCAAGTGGTAGGAGGCCTCCAGAGGTGTTGTTTAGCATATAACTGTGAAGAAGACTGTGTCACACCCAAATTCTGAGCCGACTTGTGGCTATCATTCACAGTCTTGAGGGTCTTAGTGGTGTCATGAAAGATCATCACCATCAGAGGGAAGATCTTCAACCTTTATCTTGACATCTGGCTGCAAAGAAGTAGAACGCAGCCAGGCATCATGTCAAAGAGTGATGGCCGTAGCGAAAGTGCGGGAGGAGGAGGTGACCACATACTTGAGACTGTTACCTGGAGACTCTGGAGGCCTCAGTGATGAGAGCAGTGGCAGTGGTCTGAGCCGATGGTGGCAGGTTGGGAACAAGTGTTGTGAATTGGTTCACCAAACTAAAGGAATAGGCAGAGAGATGTGAAAGATAATTACGGAAGCCAGTCAATAGATCTTTCCACCAAAGATGTTAAGCTTGCAGTCAGGAGGAGCAGATTACCTGGCTTGTCTAACAGAAGAAGGGGTCTGAGTGATCACAGAATTAGGAATCTTGAGCTTGTTTGGAGGCTGTAGCAGGGGAGCGCAGCTATTGTATACCCTTGACCAAAGAACGGTACACTCCTATCTGGGATGGTCGTCCTCTTCGACTGAGTGCGCAGCTTCGGGAGGGACACACCTGGAGCGGTGAGGGAGGTAGGGGACACCCGCCTAGCCAGCCAGGTCAGCCAAATCAACCTTGGCCAGATCACTTATTGAACCAAGGGTATGGTATACTGTTAAGTTTTGGCTTCATCTACATTTTAGCCCCCCTGCTAACAGTCTTATTGCTCTCCTTGCTGCGAACCCTTACACCTCAAATTGGTCCCAATTCATAATGTCTAAAATCAAATCCGCTGGTATTGATCTGGATTTTTTTGCCAATTCTGGTGAAATGGATATTCTTTGGATTGTCTGAAGGAGGATTTGGGACAGTGAAGCTCAAATTACCAACGCTGGTAGCTCTGGAGTTTGTTCTCCAAGTGTTCTCGGTCTTTTCCCCTGCACAAGATTCTATGGCCCAGTACTTTTCTAATTTGGTAAACCCCTCACGCTGTAGAGCTTTCATGCTTGCCATGTTCAATCTCTTCTCTTTGGCTGTTTTGACAGGCAGATATAAGGGTATAAGGGTATTCCTTAAAAAGAAAGAGTCTGTACCTGTCTTTACAATGAACCTGACTCTGTGCAGTGTATTTTTTTGCTGCTCTCATTACTCTTTGCTATGTCATTCCTTGATCCATCTCCTTCTTTCTTCTGCAAAATCTATGACCGATAATGACCTTGGTTTTTTGTTATCTGACAATCTCCTGAAATTACTGCAGTTGTCACTGAGTACCTATTATGTGTATGGAAGTTAAGGGTCAGAAATTGTAATATTTAGATTTACCATTTTCTCTCCTTTTTATTAATTCCAAATGGGTTCTGTTTGGTGGAGACTTTTCGTATATATGTATTTATTGGTGTCTAGTTTTTTGAGTTGTTGTACTATTATGCCATTAAGGGTTTCTCTCTCTCTCTCTTTATATACTGGAGTTATGAATTGGGTGCATAAAAGAAATTTAGCATCAGACTGCTGAACTCTGTAAAGAGTTCCAGGCATTTGGACATTGGAGGCACTGAGGCAGGCTTATTCCAAGCCTCCTTAAGACCATCCATGTGAACAGGCAACATTGGGAGGACTGCTGTTAATGGAATGTCAGCTTGTACAAGCTTTTGTACCAAATCACTCAAACGGGGGGGAGCCTCTGAGGAGACCTGAATTTGCAGTGTCTTCATACGATGGATGAGCTCCAGGTAGGACTAGGAACCATCAGAGGGAGATAAGGAACCCCACAGAGCCACCTCAGGGTTGGGTGAAATATCAGGGGGACCAACGGATTTGGAGTCAGAGTTGCCAGTGGGCACATCCGAGAGTTCTAGGGAAGTTTTCCCCATGCCCTTGAAAAGAGGCAAAGGAGGAGCAGCTGGTGTGGATACCAGAGGGAGCTAATTTGAGATGCCAATGGGAGGTACTGGAGCTGAGGCATTCACAGGAAGCAAGTGTAGACAGGACCTTAGTTTAAAAAATTCAGCATCTCCCATATGCTGCCCTCACAGACCTCCACAGAGGGAAGGGAGAGAGAGAGAGAAAGAGAAGGAAGGAAGGAAGGAAGGAAGGAAGGAAGGAAGGAAGGAAGGAAGGAAGGAAGGAAGGAAGGAAGGAAGGAAGGAAGGAAGGAAGGAGACAAAGATGGAGACAAACTCACAGAGGATCTTTATTTTGTTTTACAGGATAGAAGGTGACAGAAAAACAAAACAAACAAGAAAAAAAGATATGGTGAGGGGACAAACAATCGAGGAAAAAAGACAGAAGAGGTCTGGCTCGCGCAGCGGTCAAAGAGGAACTGAGTGGGACACACCTTCTCCTCAGCTCTGAGTATGCACAGAGTGTATCCTGCTCTCCAACGCTTGAGGAGAAAGTGCACCAAAACAGCTGAGGAAAGCACTGCAATTCTCTGAGATCTAGGTTCAGTGCAGTCACTGTTACCCATGTGTGGGACTGAACAGAGATCACTCAAAGATCCCAGTGTGCCACGAAGCTTGCAGGGCAACCAGTCACCCACTCTCAGCCTAGCCTACTTCAAAGGAGTTCTGTGAGGATAAAATGGAGGAGGGAGGACTCATGTGTTTTGAACTGTTTGGAAGATGCACAGAATGATAATGAAGAAAATAAAATTTGGTGGAATCACACAATCACAAAACAAAAGAAGCTTCGCTTTGAGAAATAATTCTGACTAGTTCAATTTAAAAAATAAAGAGTCAGTGGCACCTTTGAAGTTATTTCCAAGTTATTTTTGTAGTTTTCATTTTTTAAACAAAAATTAAAGGGAAAAATTACACAGTGATTCAAACCTTTTGGAATAGTATTGTGCATGCTGCAGGTATTTCAGTCTGTTAAGTTACTTCAGGGGGAAAAATCCAACCAATTCGAAACAAAACACTGTGGAAATTTATACCAACTGCCAAAATCCTGAGACGTCAAAAACAAAAAGGTAACAACTGACCAGGCCCACTGATAAAATGTTTAGGAGTTTTTTTAAAAATTGTCATTCATAGCAAACTTTTATTTGGTTTATGAATTTTCAGTATAATGCTGGCATTACTTCATTCAACCTTCTTTCCATGATGTAAGAAATTTTTGTTGTTACTATGTCTTGGCTTGTGATCTATTTTGCCTATGACTTTTAAAACTTAATAAAACTTAATTAAAATGTATTCTAGGAAAACAGCTACTCACTAGTTTCTCTTTCTCTAGCTTTTGAAGCAAACCTTCCAAATTACTTCCCGATCTAGTCTTCTCCGCAACTTCATAAAGACTACAGTACAGTCCACTCCTGAATTCTGTGAAGAAGAGCAATCCAGTCATTAAATTGTGTACCATACTATGACATGAAATGAATGAACATACATGCAGACTAAAAAAGTCTTACCTTCCTTTTCTCCTGAATAGGTTTCTTTATAGAACACTTTCGGTGAGATCTTCCTTGTCAGATCTTCAATACTCATAACCATATCAACATCAAGTTTTTCAGGACTAGAGATCAAACAATAAAGACATTTAAGATATTCTTTGTTTAAGATATTAAGATCTGTAACGTGAAAAACAGCTTTTGCAACTATGCATAAAATACACAAATTTATTGCCAGCAGAACATTTGTTTTCCTCATGCATACAACAGGAATGTTTTGCACTATCTGGAATCTGCATAATCTGCTCTAACATTTAGATTTCTAGCTTCAAAATTATGATACTTACAGTTTGCAGGGAAGCAGAGGACGTGTTTCTGACTTCAGAGCAACATGGCATACAAGTGTCCCTCTGTTTAAAAGCTGCCCCTTCCACAAGGTGTAAACTGCCTTATCTGTGTCAAGAACAAAAATGATCCCCCTGAAATACTCTGACTAAAAAAGGCGCTTTCAAAATTCTTTTTGTTTTCAAACAGACAGGGGAATACAAAGAGAAAGGATTAACTGGATGAATGCAGGCCCCAAGTCTTTATTTATTAGACATGCTACTATAGGTCAAATCATGTTCTTGAAAGGAAATTTTCAAGGGTAAGTAATTATCTTAAGTTAAAATGCAATTTTATTCTAGATATTATTAAAATGCACTGATGGACAGCACCTGAAGGGCTTTGGGTATCTCCTGTCCTAGCAGAGCACAACTCTTCCTGGTCTAGAATGGCATTTTACTGGCTCTCTCTAGAATATTGCATGAGATTCCAAGAAGTTACAACTGGCACTCAAATATACTCATATCACAGACTTCTTAAATTGTTGTGGTACACATTCACACAAAGACTGCACTCACACATCACAATAAATGAGCACTATCATAACTCCAGTTTATTTTGCTCACACCTCCCTTTAGCTCCTCCCTTCTTATCTAGAACATGATGGAAGAATCCTGGATTAAACTAACTCCAGTTCCCACAATGTAAAAGTGCACATGTCCAGGTCAATTAGCATTACTTGTTCTTTCCACCCCTAAACACTCTAGAATTTTAAGAATGGATTTAATTTTCTTTATACAAGCTAGGATTCTAACTTGGATTAACCCAGGAAGCTGCATTTGTATGCAGCAGGTAACTGGACTCTAACTATTACTGCAGGATTCATTCACTGAAATAGGATGGCAATGATGTACACAAGGGCAGGAACAACCTAAATTTGTTCACCATGTTAATTGTAATACCCATTTAATGTAACATCTGAGCGCAGCCTTAGTGAGTGAAAGACAAGAATGGATGTCCCATAAAAAGAAGAGATTGGATTATACCCCACCTTTCACTTGGAGTCTCAGAGTGGCTTACAAACTCCTTTCCCTTCCCCTCCCCACAACAGGCACCTTGTGAGGTAGGTGGGGCTGAGAGAACTCTGACAAAGACTGCTCTTTTTCAAGAACAACTGAGCCAGAGCTTGTGACTGACCCAAGGTCACATCAGCAGGTACAACTGGAGGAGTGGGGAATCAAACCCGGTTCTCCCAGATTGGAGTCCGTGCACTTAACCACTACACCAAACTGGCCACCCATCTCCCAGCAACTGGCCATACCCATAAATTTTCTAATATATTCAATAGGAGATTTCATCTCTCCTATTAGCTTGGCTCTATTGCCAAAAAGATGCATCAAAAAACAGTAAAAATACAAGTTCTGGAAGCAACAGCCTGCAGCAAAGAATGTGAAGACACACAGCAAAATATAAAGAGATCCCCCTCTTGGGCGCACACTTTAACATGGTGCAGAGGATTGTATGTGTCAGCAAAGCTGAGGACAATACTGTAAGGAGTTTAACAGAGTCACTTAAGCCAGAATGATCACAGCTGAGACACCAGACTAATTTGCATCAACCCCTTTCAGGAATCAATGGCCACACCAGCAAAAGAAAAAGGACAGTTCCAGTGGTTAGGGGGAGAATGGAGAAATCCTTGAAGGGTGCCTACTGGGTAGCAGGAGTAGTGGAAGGTGACTCTGGAGAGGATCTGTCACAGATAATAGCAGTGACACTTCAGCTAACCCTCATTAGTACTGCACAGAAGACAGCAGCAATGGTAAACCACCTCTGATTATCTCATACCTTGAAAATCCTATGATACTATCCAAGACAATATATACATATACATATACATATATACAGACACACACACACACTGCTGGAAGACAGAACCCCCAGGCTGGATAGCATTCAATCAGCTACTGGGGAAGAGCATACAGTAAATTCAAGCAGAGTTCCCTCTAAGCTGTGCTAGAGGACACTAGCATACAAACTTTTAGCTCCAGCTTAGGGATTTTAAGCTTCTGCTCACACTAAGGCATTTTCCCCTACATTGGAAACAATGGAGGATGGGGGCATCTCCTTCTGGGACCCATAGAATTGGACCCCCTGGTCCAATCTTTTTGAAACTTGTGGGAGGGGGGAGACATACCAGTAGCGATGATGCAAATTTAGTGCCTCTACCTCAAAAAACAGCCCCCCCCCAAGCCCCAGACACCCCCCAGATTGATTCTGGGGTGAAGATGGTGGGGACTATAATGGTCCCCATAGGTTATGATGGAGCCAGGAAAAAATAGATTTTTGCACAACTGTTATGCTTTTCAGTATGATTTGTAAATAAGTAGTTTGGGCAGGTTGATAACATTTAAGCAACTTCCTGTTTGTTAGGTTAGGCAGGGTTCTACAGATATGTGAGAAGGAAACGCAAGGTAAAAGAGGCAATTGGACCGCTTTTGGGAGTAGAAGGAGAAACTCTGGTGGAGGACAGAGAAAAAGCAGACAGGCTTAATGACTTTTTTGCCTCTGTTTTCTCCGTGAAGAACTCGAGCCCATCTAGAGATGGTAGAGGACGTAACAGTTTACATTGACAGGGAAGTTGTGGAGAGGCACCTGGCTGCACTGGACGAATACAAATTCCCTGGGTCAGATGGTGTGCACCCAAGAGTGCTCAAAGAACTGTCTAATGAACTTGCAGAGCTCTGTCCACCATCTTCAATGTCTCCTGGAGGACTGAGGATGTGCCACAATACTGGAGAAGAGCGAATGTTATCCCAATCTTTAAGAAAGGAAAGAAGGATGACCTGGGAAACTACAGGCCAGTCACTCTGACTTCTGTTGCTGGGAAGATATTAGAGCAGATTTTAAAGGGATCGATATGTAAGCATCTGAAGGACCACTTAGTGATCCAGGGAAGTCAGCATGGTTTTGTCCCCAACAGATCTTGTCAGACCGACCTCATTTCCTTCTTTGATTGTGTGACGAGCTTACTGAATCATGGGAACTCTGTTGATGTGATCTACCTGGATTTCAGTAAAGCTTTTGATAAAGTTTCTCATGACATTCTGATGGGAAAACTGGAAGACTGGACTGGACTACAGGACAGTTCGGTGAATAGGGAACTGGTTAGAGGACCGCACTCAAAGAGTGGTGGCCAATGGCGTTTCATCAGATTGGAGGGAGGTACCCAGTGGAGTGCCACAGGACTTGGTTTGGGGCCTGGTACTTTTCAATATTTTTTTCAATGATCTAGATGAAGGGGTAGAAGGGCTACTCATTAAATTTGCTTATGATAACAAATTGGGAGGAGTAGCAAAATTCACTCTGGATAAGTAGGCAATTGCAAACAGGATGCAATTTAACAAAGATAAATGCACAGTATTACACCTGGGCCACAAAAATGTCAAGCACAGATACTGGATGGGGGATATGTTTCTGGGGAGTAGTGTATGCAAAAAGAGATCTTGGGGTAAGAGTGGACTGTAAACTAAATATGAGCAGTCAGTGTGATGTGGTGAAAAAAAAAGGCAAATTCAGTCTTGGGTTGTATTAAAAGGGCCATAGCACTGAAATCGCAGGAGGTCATAGCCCCTCTGTGTACTGCCTTGGTCAGGCTGCACCTTGAGTACTGTGTGCAATTCTGGAGGCCTCGCTTCAAAAAGGAGGAGGACAAAATCGAGAGGGTGCAGAAGAGAGTGATGAGGATGATCAGGGGTCTGGAGACTGAGCCCTACGATGAAAGGCTAAGGGCCTTGGGAATGTTTAGTTTGGAGAAGAGGAGATTGAGGGGGGACAGTCACATGATTGTTCTCTTTAAATATTTGAAAGGCTGTCATTTGGAGGAGGGCAAGGAGCTGATCCAGTTGGCAGCAGAGGATAGGACCTGAAGCAATGGGTTTAAATTACATGCAGAAAGGTATCAGCTGAACATTAGGAAAAGCTTTTTCATGGTCAGAGTGGTTCAAAGGCGGAATCAGCTGCTTTGGGAGGTGGCTAGCTCCTTTTCACTGACAGCTTTCAAGAAGATGCTGAATGAATATTTGTCAAAGATGCTTTAAGCTGGTCTTGCATTGGGCAGGGGGTTGGACTAGAGGTTCTGTATGGCCCCTTCCAACTCTGATTCTATGATTCATTGATATCTTCTGTACAGACACACATTGGGGCTGTGCTTGTGCAGGCCGGCCATGGACATTTTCTTTCTAGCTTTAAAACTCTAAAATGAGAGTGACTCACCCCTTTCAGAGCCAGCGCATGCATGGCTTTCCACCCTGAATGTGTCACATGCTCCAAGGTCAGGCTGCCCATTTCCCTCAGTTTCTGTCAAGCTGCCACGAGCTCTCTTAAATCCTAAATGGAGTAGAAAGGGGAGGTATATCTCTGAATGTTTACCTCTCCTGTATCCTTATTTATCTTTTCTGGACAGAGAGCCCACAGTGAGACAGGGGGAAGGGAATGCGTGTCTGCTTAGAAGATGTTGATGAACAATAGTTACAGGTAAGTGCAACCCGATTTTCATCTTCCATCTTCTAGTGCAGACCCACAACGGGACCATTAGTGAGCTGTTTACCTGAGGAGGACGGGTGAGTCTCTCACTGAGAGCCTAAAGAACAGCCTTTCCAATATTTCCTTCTTTCCTCACTTGTAGGTCCAATGTGCAATACTTTACAAAGATCATCTTCTGATGACCAAGTTGCAGCCTTGCAAATGTCAAGGAACGGAACCTTATGGTGAAGACAGCTGGAGAACCTTGTGCTTGTGCAGAATGGGCATTTACCTGAAGAGGGTAAGCCCCACCTGCTTTGGCATAGCAAGATTAAATCACCAAAACAATCCACCTGGCTAGAGACTGGGCAGAAACAGGTCTACCCATTTTTGGACCCCAGTAACAACTACTGCGGGCTGCAGTGGCTCAAGTGGTTAAGATGCTGAACTGCAGACCGGAAGGTTGGTAGTTCGTCATGTGGCACTCGGGTCTCTGGAGTGAGCTCCTGTCTCTGGTCCCAGCTCCTGCCAACCTAGCAGTTCAAAAGCAAGAAATTGCAAGATAAATAGGTACCACTTCAGTGGGAAGCTAACAGCATTCTGTGTGCCTCGGCATTTAGTCTTGCTGGCCACATGACCACGCAAATGTCTTCAGACAGCGCTGGCTCTTCGGCTTGGAAACAGAGATGAGCACCGCATACCTAGAGTCGGATTTGACTGGCTTTCGAGCAAGGGAAACCTTTACCTGTACCTAACAACTACTAAATCTTGTCCTTTCTAAAAGACTTGGTTCTGTCTAGATAGTATAACAGTGTTCTTCTAATGTCCAAAGTGTAGAGAGCTTTTCCTGCCCTTGAGCTGGGGGAAGGGAAGAAAACTGGCAGCACAACTTTTTGTGCTAAATGGAACATAGAGACAACTTTAGGGAGAGTGGGATGTAACCCCACTCTTTCATTAAAGGAACGGGGGGGGTCAACTCTGAGGCAGCCATTTTACTGACCCTTGCACTTGAGGTGATAGCCACAAGAAAGGCCACCTTCCAAGAGAGAAAGGCCAAAGGACAGGAGACTAATGGCTAAAAGGGAGGCTTCATAAGGGAAGCTAGTACCAGGGACAATGACCACTGTGGGACAATCTGTGGCATGAGTGGGAAAATGTTACAAAGGTCTCTCAAAAAACGTTCGGCCAACTTATATGTGAAAACTGTAGTTCCCTGAACTTCATCATGGAAGGCAGAAATGGCTGCTAGGTGTGTTCTGACTGAGGAAACGACCAAACCTGCATGTATTAGTCCAAGCAGATACTCTAAAATCAGAGGAAGAGTGAAATAAAAGGACAACCCCCTCTGGAGGAAACCCATGAATCAAAACGAACCCATTTCCTGTGATAGGAATATCTAGTTGAGGGTTTCGTAGCTTACAAGAAGATCTTTAGAACTTCCTGAGAAAGGGAATGCCCTATGATCAAACTCACCAAGCTATCAGGTGCAGTTCTTGTACCTAGTGGGGCCAAAAAAGCCCAAATACTAGCAAATCCTAAGTGGGGGGAAACACTGTTGTAATAAGCAGAGCCACTCTGAAAACCAAATCTGACGGGGCCAAAATGAAGCTACTAGGATACCATCAGCTCGGTCCACTTCCATCTTCCCTAAAACTCTGCCTACAAGGGGAAAGGGTGGGAATGCATAGAAAAGTGTTCCAGGTGATCTGGAACACATCCCCCCTAGTGAGTGTTGGCCATTCCCTTCTAGGGAACAGAACTCAGGGGCCTTCTTGGACTCATATGTGGCATACAAGTCCACTTGTAGATAATCCCAGGTGCTGAAAATTACTCTGAAGTAATTTTCCTGTATGGCCTATTCTTAGTTGGCCTGATAGGCCCTGCTCAACCTGTCTGCCTCCCAGTTCAGTGAGCATACTACGTTAATAGACCTGGAAATAGCCTGAATATTGATGGCCACTTCCAACACGGCAATTGCTCCCTGCCAGAGTTTCAGGGAACCTGTACCACCCTTGCTTGCTGAGGTAGTATATTGTAGCAGTATTGTCTGACTGGACCAAAACTCTCGTGTTTGTGAGAATATCTGCAAAGGAAGTCAGGGCAAATTTGAGAGCATGCAGTTCCAATGTATTAATATGGAGATTCAGCACGTGCCCTGAACGGAAAGACCTTGGCAATGAACCCCCCAGCCCCATAGAGAAGCATCAGTGGTCACAGTAATCTGGAAAACCCAGTAACCAAACTATACACCAAAAACACCAACAAACAGGTTGTCATCTTCCAACCACCAATACAGGGATCTAGCCACTACTCTAGGTATTGAAAAATGACATCCAGGGAGGATGTTTACCAGGGTTGTATTTCATAACAAACCACAACTGTAGGTCTCACACTCGCAACCTAGCTAATAGTACCACAGCCATAGTGAAATATGAAAACAGGCATCTTTTAAATCCAAAACAGCCAATCACATCCCTGGAGAAAGAAATTCAATAGCACAAGACAGTGAAACCATTCTGAATTTAGAAACTTTCAGAAATATGTTTAATGGTCTAAGATCTAAAATGGCCCTGTGCCCCCCATCTTTTTTGTCAACTAAAAAGAACTGGGAGTGAAAAACCACAGACTGTAGTCCACTTGGGACTTCTTCAACCGCTCCCTTCTCAAAAAGCTCATCTAACTGAGCTTTTAATTCCAGATAGGGATTATATATGCTGGCAGAGGCCAGCTGACAAGGGGGTAGGGATTTAAATCAGGGGTCCTCAAACTACGGCCCGCGGGCCACATGCGGCCCGCCGAGCACATTTATGTGGCCCGTCGAGTGTTTATGCCCACCCACCCCCCGCCCGGAGCCGCCTCCTCCTTGAGGAGCGCAGCAGCAGCGCCCCCGCGGCCTCTTTCTTCCTCTAGCAGCCCTGGGCGGCAAGAGCGCCCAGGAGCTGAGGAGGAGGAAGGGGCGAGCAGGCTGGTCGTGGGGGAGGGGGCGAACACGGCGGCGGGGCGAGCAGGCTGGTGGGGGGGGGGGCGAACGAGGCGGCCCTCCAACGGTCTGAGGGACAGTGAACTGGCCCCCTGTTTAAAAAGTTTGAGGACCCCTGATTTAAATTCTAACTTGTATCCATTAACAACAGTAGATAAAACCCAGATGTCAAACATGATAAGATGCCAGGCATCTTTGAACTATGCCAATCTATCATGAAACCTCTGTTTGCCTTTAGGCAATGGGGCAGTCAGTCAGAATTTCCCCTGCTGTTGCCCTTGATCTCTCTGGAGATTGGGCTGGGTAGACTAAGGTCTTTGGGGTGCCTCTGTGCTTTGAAAACCCAGGGCCTGGAACGGGTGCTGGGTATAAGAATACAGCTACTGTTGCTGTATCTGCCGCTGTCCCCTGCAGAAGGGGGTTGTGAATCTATGTTGGCACTGTCTAAGCCATTGCTCTTGGGATGAAACCGAAGGATATGCGCTTAGCAATCTAGCCACCAGTTCCATTTGATGGTGGCTAAGAAGTCATTGGTAGATTGAGCAAAGTTGATTGCACAAATGGGAGGTCTCCTACCCTGGCTCTGGTCTCAATAGAGGGAGCCATGTTTTGGAGCCACGAGTGGTGTTGGAGTACAATGGTAGAAGCCATGGATCTGGCCGACACATCAGCTGAGTGTTTTCAAGTGTTAACTTCCTATTTGGACAGTTTTATGGCCTCTGATTGGATCAGTTTTGCCAGGCTCCAAGAGTTGATCCAGATACTTGGACAGACTCTCCCAAAGGAAGAGCTGGTACCCCCCATTATTGTTTGATAATTTGCAATTCTAAAGTTTAAAGTGGAGAAGGAATAAAACTTTCTCCAAAGGAAGTCCAACCTCAAACTTCCCCTGTCAGTCAGGGATAAATGCTGGACTGGTCAACGGCATGTTTGCATATTCCCAATAATAAATGAAGGAGTGTGATGAGTAGACAGGTACTCTGCGGACTCCTGTTTAATCCTGTACAAATTTTCAAGTTTACAGAGGTACCTTGTACAGATTATGGGTGTTCCCATATTGGTACCATGAGATCACAGACCTTCTAAGATATGGAGGGATATGGTATTGTAAGTGTCAGATCAGAGATGGCTGAGGATCTTATCTTTAGGCCAACCATCCGAGGTTGCAACATCTATGCCAAGCACCTTCATCATACATATTATCTGTTCCCTATATAAGCGAAGATCTTCACTCGGTGAAACCGGTGCCAGATCACCGACCGTATCATCTGGGGATGGCTCTGATGTGCTTTCAGGACTGTACTGAGATGCCCCTGAAGCTTCCTCAATGTCATAGCATGGAGAACTAAATGGGCCCTCAGTGGCACAGTCTCCCATGTATGCTCTGGTGGGTTCTTGCTCTTCGAAGGTCTTGTGGCTGCTGTTGCTCTCAACCAAGTAAGAAGGGGCATAAAGTATGAAGAATCCTGAAGGCCTGTAGGTTGCCACGATATAGGTGGCCTTGACTCCAAATGTGTGGGCTGTCCCACTGGATCCGTGGTGCTCATCATCGGGTTCAGAGAAAGAACCTGTGCAAGAGGCCAAATGGGTAGACTGTGTACGCAAGGTAACCAGAATTACCTCCACTTCAGAACTGGAGCCTTTGGAATGCTCTGCCCATTTTGACACTTTCACTGTCGAGCTTTGTTCATCCATGTGCTTTGATCTCTTTATGTTTTTTACATGAAGATTCAGCATGTCAGCTAGGGGTCTTAGAAGATGCTGGTGAGTGTGGGCATGTCCTTCCTGTCTCAGAGGCAACAGACGTGGCCCACTTAGTAGGCATGAAAGTCACTTTGGCAGCCAGAGCCGCACCAGTTGTAGCCAGAGGTGGAACCAAGGCTGCCGATCTGGGGCTCGGAGACAGGTTTTGCAGGTTCGCAGACAAGAGTGCTTTCTCCTGAAGAACACCTTTAAGTCTAGAAGCCCTAACTGCTCAAGCCTTCAGTGTAAAGCACTTGCAGACGGTGAACACCCCTACATTATTGGTCTTGCCAGACAGAGGAGGCATAGCTCACGCTCGTCAGTTTGGGTAATTTTTGTGCCACATTTAGAACATTTCTTAAATAGTGCTTTGGAAACCATTAGAGGGACCACAAGCACATGGCTAGCCAGAGAACAATTTTATCAAGGAAATGATGGATTTGAGTCTTGATGGCCACAGAGGATGAAGAGTGACTCTTGTAGCTAGCAACTCCTAAATACAGATCAAATCCCAACTTCAACCAAGTGACAAATGAAGTAATACGGAGCGAACTAGAAAGCTTCCTATTCATGTGGTAGTGAAGAAAAAGGAACTGAGGGAAAGGGGCAGCCCACCCTTGGAGCATGTGACATGTTCAGTAGGAAAACCCACGCATGTGCCAGCTCCGAAAAGGGTGGGTGGCCCCATTTTAGAGTTCTGAAGCTAGAAAGAAAATGCCCATGGCCGGCCAATGTGGGGATGCACTAGAAGACAGAAAACAAACACGTTTCAGGCAACCAAACAGTGATGTATACATGAACATCACTAGATGGCCCATAAAGAACTCGAACAGATTACATAATCAGAAGAACAAAATGGAGAAGCTCCATTCTCTCTGCTAAAACAAAACCAGGAGCTGATGGTGATACAGACCATGAATTGTTAATGTTGAAAATCAGAATGAAGCTGGAAAAATCCACCAAAACATTCATAGTGCCAAAATATAACCCAAAGAACATTCCTGAAGCGTTTAAAGGCCATGTAAAGAACAGATTTGCATTACTAAGTTCATGTGAACCCAAACCAGAAGAACTATTGGTTGAAACTGGAAATATTGTCAAGGAAAATGTGCAAACATTATTCCTCAAGGCAAAAGAAATTAACAGCCTCGATGGATGACTGATGAAACTCTTAAAACTGCTGAAGACAGACAAGAAGCAAAAATAAAAGGTGACAAAAATAGAATGTGAAGTCTAAATGCAGCATTCCAGTTACTGGCATATAGAGACAATGAGAATGATTATAATGATCAGTGTAAAGAAATAGAAGCAGCCCCGTAGCCAGGATTTTTTCCTGGGGGCTCCAGGGAGCCGGGGTGGGTACCACTAATTAAATTTAATTTAATCTTTACCCTTGGTTTGGCCATCACCTGGTCACAAGATGCCACCTCTTGCTCTCAGGGTGGGGGCCGCATGAGGGCAGAGAGAAGCCAGGCGCAGAGCCCAGCTATGGCCTGCCCAGTTGTCACTCCTCCCGCAGCTGGGGATCAGGTTCCTTCTTGCCCCTGGATTTTCTGAAGTGGAGGTGGAGGAGAGGGCTGGTGGGGGTCAGCCATGCTTCAGTCGCCATTCTCACTGGCCAAGGACAGGTGAGCCAGCACAAAGAGTAGAAGCTGGGAGCACAGCCCTGCCACAGCCACCACTCCTTCAGACAGCCGGCTGACCCATGCCAGATGCCACACTTGCCTTCCTCTTGGCTGCCAGTACCCAGGCAGAGGAGTGGGCGGCACAGAGTGGTGCTCCTCCTTGCTAGGGTGCCACAGTGGGGCTTCACCTTAATTATGGGGGGGTGAGCTCTGCCCCTAAAGCCCCACCGCTATCTACAGCCCTGAACAGAAAAGAACAAAAAAGGAAGAACAAGGGATTTGTTTCTCAAGTTCCAAAAAATAAAGGGAAATTTTAAAGCACGGCTAAGGTATGCTGAAAGATCAACATGGAAACACATTAACTGAACAGGACAAAATAAAGAAAAAATGGAAACAATACACTGAACAACTCTACAGAAGAGGTGAAAGGGTGACAGATTCTTTCCAAGAAGAATCTTTGGAAGGAAGATCCTGCAATTTTAGGAAGTGAACTGAAAGCTTCACTGAGAGCAACTGGGAGAAACAAATCACCAGTAGTAGATGGGAGAGCTATTCCAAGCCACAGAAATGGAGCCCATCAAAATCTTAAGAATATGTCAATAAACATGGGGGGAAAAAACAATAGCCTGTAGACTAGAAAAGTTTAATCTACATTCCAATTCTGAAAAAATAAGATGTCAGAGACAGCAGAAACTATTGAACCGTTGCATTAACTTCTGGATTCAGAAAAGGAAGAGGCACTAGAGATCATATAGAAAATTTGCATTGGGTAGTGGAGCACATGACAGAATTTCAAAAGAACCTATACTTTGTACAAGGGGCTACTATTAGAACAGTATATGGAGAGACAAAATGGTTTCCAAACAGCAGAGGTGTCAAACAAGGATATATTTTATCTCCCTATCTGTTCAGTCTATAAGTAAAACACACCATAAGGAGAGATGGATTAGATTTAGATGAAGGTGGAGTGAAAATTGGTAGAAAGAACATTAACAATTGGCAGAAAACAGTCAAGACTTTTAACAATTAGTGATGAAGGTTAAAGCAGAAAGCACCAAAGCAGGATTACAGCACAACATCAAGAATTTATTTTTGTTGTTGTTCAGTTGAGTCTGACTCTTCACAACCCCATGGACCGCCAGGCCCTCCTGTCTTCCGTAGGAGTATGCATAAAAAAAAAACCTCAGGATTTTTCAGATTCAGATATATTACATCTGAAAAAAACTGGGATTCCTGGGAAAAAACCAATTCCCATACCAGTATGGTCTTTGGATTTTTTTTGGAACCCCCAATTTTTTTTGGCTCCCTTATACCCTATGGGACCATTACAGTTAATGAAGAATCTATCTGGAGGTATCCAGTGGTCTGGGGGGCTATTTATTGAGATAGAGGCACCAAAATTTCAGCATAGCTTCTGATGCCTCTCCTCAAAAGACTCTCCAAGTTTCAAAAAGATTGGACTAGGGGGTCCAACTCTATGAGCCTCCAAAGAAAATGTCCCCATCCTCCATTGTTTCCAATAGTGGGGAAAAACAGCAAAAAAAAAAAAAGGACTGATGTCAAACTAGAGTTTTTCTGCAGTAAAAACTGAAGGTTTTGCTGGGGGGCTTCCAAGGTGAGCAGAAACAGTGCATTTACTCAGTGCCTCACAGAACTAGTGCCACTGTAGCAGTGCCAGTTCAACAGATCCAAGCAAGGGGGTGCTAGCATGTACAGAGTGCCCAGCAGAACCAGTGCACTTTCAGAGTGCCCAAAGAAGGAATCCCTATCTTCCATTGTTTTCAATAGGGGGGAGAAAAGGCAATGGTTTTGCTGGGCACTAGTATATTGCACTGGTACTGCTTGGCACTCTGTACATGCACTGGCTCTGCTAGGCTTAGGGGGAAGCATTTGCTTCAATTTGTTGAGCTGGCATTGCTACTGATTCTGCTGGGCACTCTGCACCTGCACTGGTTCTACTGGGCACGCTGTACATGCACTGGCTATGCTAAGCTTGCAAAAAAAACCTGGCTTGGATTTGTTGAACTGGCATTACCACAGTGGCACTGGTTCTGCAAAATGCATCCCTCATACCTTCAATTTCTACTGCAGAGACTGTTTTGACATCAGTCCCTGCTTTTCTGCTGTTTTCCCCCACTGGAAATAATAGAGGATGGGGGCACCTTCATTGGGGGCCCACAGAATTGGAACCCCTGGTCCAATCTTTTTGAAACTTGGGGGGGGGGGTCTTTTGAGTAGAGGCACCAGAAACTACACTGAAAATTTGGTGCCTTACGCTCAAAAACTAGACCTCCAGACCCCCTATAGATTCCCTATTACAGCCTGTTAACTATAATGGTCCCCATAGGCTATAATGGAGCCAATGGCTTTTAAAGATGTCATGGTCCCTTTAAAGGCATTTGTACAATTGCAGCTGCACCCAGAATGGTGCTTAATGTGAATGCACTCACTTTAAATGCCATTTAACTGTGACTATCTTGTTTTCCCAGATAATCCAGAATTTTGGAGGGATTATCTGGAATCATCTATGCTCAATAGCCGAAAAAACACCCCCCTCTATATCCTGTTGAAAGAATAGCCAATAAATATCGATAAGGTATTTTCTGGCTATTTTTTCGGCTCGGAGAGAGGCAAATGCAGACCCCTAATTAAGAAGACAAAAGTACTGATTACTGGGGAATTAACCAGCTTTAAGGCTGACAATGAATAAACTGAAATAGTTAACATTTTCTATTCCTTGTCTTAACCATCAACCAAAATGGATGCTTCAACCAAGAAATCAGAATGAGATTGATACTGGGAACAGCAACCATGAAGGAGCTAGGAAAGATTCTTAAGTGTAAGGATGTGTCTCTGGCAACCAAGATCAAGACAATTCATACTACAGTATTCCCCATTACTACGTATGGGTGTGAAAGTTGGACAACGAAAAAATCAGACAGGAAAAACATTGATTTATTCGAAAGTAGTGCTGGAGGAGAGTTTTATGGCTATGGCGGACCACCAAAAAGACAAATAAGTGGATTCCAGATCAAATCAGGCCTGAATTCTCCCTAGAAACTAAAATGACCAAGTTGAGGCTATCATACTTTGTCACATTATGAGAAAACAAGAGTCACTGGAAAAGACAATGTTTGGAAAAGTTGAGGGCAGCAGGAAAGGAGTAAGAAACCAACATGAGATGGATTGACTGAACCAAGGAAGCCACGGCTCTCAGTTTCCATGACCTGAGCAAGGATGTTGATGATAGGACGTTTTGGAGGTTATTAATTCGTAGGGTCGCCACAAGTCAGAAGAGACTTGACGACACTACACACACACGGCAACAGAAATACTACTGAAGACAGTATGATCAACAGATAACAAGGCATTCTACACACCTCTCCCGTGATCCAGAAGAGTACCAGGTCATATACAGAAGGATAGATAAGTTCCCTTCTCACTTAATTGAATGTAACTTTATAATTAAGCTTTCCTACATTGATCAAAGGAACAGCCAGGTTGTTCAAAAGCAGTTCCCTTCCTAATAGGCTTCCCTTTGTGAAGAAATAATCTGCAGGATCTGCCACCTTGAGGCCCCCTCTGTTAAGATTCAGAGCCTTACATACTCAACAGAAACAGGATTCCAACAGTAATTCACATAAGCATATAATTTGTGTCATTCCAACTGGTAAAATGCTTAAAAAACACTACAAAAACAGTTTAGAATAACTGCAATTTAAATATGAGTATTAGCCAGGGCTGCTGCTCTTTTCAGTACCACTGAAGAACATGGCCTGGGGAGCAGCAGCTTTGGACAGTTCTGTTCTCATCCCAGACCTCAGAAGGTCCTGCTACTGTAGACTGCCGCTTTAGAGCAGGGGTCCCCAAATTTTGAGCTTCAGAATTCTGATATCGTTTGCCCTGCTTGCAACCTGTGGGGTCCTCGTCGGTAACATAATGTTGCCAATGAAGCACTGATATAATTCCTCTTGCATCCAGAAGTGATGCTGGCACATCACCACAGACACACTGGCATTTGGGCAAAATTCTTTGATTTAACCACAGAATAAAAGTATGTTTTTCCTTGAAATGACTGAAAGACTGAAATGACTGAAAGTTCTACTAAACTATGTAATATGAAAGACCACAGCATTAGATAATGCTATTTTCTATATATAATGCAAAAATGTACAACATACTGAAGGTTTCATTTAAATGTAAATAATTTTGGCAACAATATGCTATGCGTTTAGTGATAACGAGTTCAATGTTTTCAACATTATGAAGTTGGTAGTGTAACACGCCCAGCACAAATGGAAGTGCATTCCACTCACACAAGTAGTCCTTTGGATCTCAACCTTTATCTGGTCAAACAAGAATAGATTTGGAACTGAAGACTTTATTTAATTGAATTTCTATACCACCTTCCCCACAGATCCTACTATGCTGTCCTTTAAATGACATCCACTACGTATTTTACAATGTTATGCTCCTTTGATGAAAATACATGTATCTATTTTGAGAAAAGTTAAAAACATAAGGGCCCAATGAAAGCCTCGTTAAATATAAATGACATGTACACAAGTAACAATTTTTGTGACCTAATGTGTTTCAGCCCAATCAGGCCTTTCTCAGAGGTCAAACAATGAGGTACATATAGGCACATGTAACAAAGAAATAATGAAGAATATGTCAATACTGGACCAAAAAGGAATGTTGAGAAAAATGGGTTTTAACTGTTATAAAATGTAATATGATAAGTTTTGTTTATAATATGGTTGCAAATACCTGTTACTTCAAAATGAAATTAATACACATAATGTTTATGATGCCACTTAAGGTTAAATCCTCTGTCCAGTGCATATGCACAGGTGGTAAATAGTGTTACTTTTGTAACTTTTGTAAAGTATTTTTAATGAGATGAATTCATAACAGAAGTCTGTTTTTAACATCAAACAGACTGAGCATGACCCACATAGAAAACTGCCAGCTGGTATACTCCTACCCTCTACGTGACAGGAGAGGTTTTTAAACTACTTCTAACAAGCATCCCTCTCAAATTTTTAGATCTATGATAGGCAAAAAGTGAGACAGCCTCACATTTAGGAATATTAGCAAGTAAGTGCCAATGTTTTCTAACAATATTGCTCGCTTGAGTCAGACTTTCCATTTTCCACGTGGGTTGTGTTCAATCTATTGTTTGATGTTATGTACAGACTTGATGTAATGTACAGACTTAGAAGAAGAAAAGATTGGATTTATACCCCACCCTTCACTACCCAAAGGAGTCTCAGAGCGGTTTACAAACTCCTTTCCCTTCCCCTCCCCACAACAGACACCCTGTGAGGTAAGTGGGGCTGAGAGAGCTCTGACAGAAACTGCTCTCTTTTCAAGAACAGCTGTGCCAGAACTATGGCTTACCCAAGGTCATCCAGCAGGTGCAAATGGAGGAGTGGGGAATCAAACCCGGTTCTCCCAGATTAGAGTCCATGCACTTAACCAGTACACCAAACTGGCTATGATTTATCTCATTAAAAAAAGTACTTCATCAGAGCTTTTATCAACTGTAATTCCAAAAAATGTATATATGCAATTCTATGCAAATATAATCTTATTTATGTGGGGTGTACATCAAGACCAATTAAAATCAGAAGTGGTGAACACAGACCCAGCTGAGAAGGAGCAAGGTGTTTGAGCTGCCAGAGGGGTGAGTGATATTTACTTTCAGCTGAGGTGCTTTAGTTGAGAAGGTACTGTGTAGGGGACTGTATTTGGGAGTGTGTGGGTGAGTTGTAAGACTCCTGGCTGCTGGAGTTGGGGTGTAAAAGGGTCATTGTTTGCCTGTAATTAAGTGCCTTGGGTGAATTTGAGTAGCTGCTGGCCACACCCTCTCCGGGGGACGCTTCTATTTAAGGCAGGAAGCTTGCAAGAGGCACGAGCCTCTGGTACGAGCCGAAGGGTGAGAGCAAAAGGGTGAGAGTAAAAGGGTGAGGCTCTTGGCCTGTGGCTCTCAGCCTAGGGACTCTGTAAGAAGCCCAGGAAGAGCCAGAAAGACAGGGACCTTGGCTCCTTGGGTTCCCAGTAAGGTAAGTAGACTCCTACAACAGGAACCATATAAATACAAAGGGTTTTAAAAGGGGGGTTATAGAAAAGTATTTGTTTAAAAACAATTATGAAGCCAGAATGCCAGCAGGGGGTTGGGGGCTATCCAGTGTTTTGCATGGAGTGTCACATGTATGACTATCTGCCCACTGGTCAGAAGTCTTGGGTGTGTGCTCGGTGCAAGGAGCTCCTGGTTCTCAGGGAGCGAGTTTGCTCCCTTGAGGCCAAGGTGGCTGACCTGGAGAAGCAGAGACAGTCAGTTAGGTGCACGGAGAAGACTCTCGGGGACTTGTTAGATATGTCCCACTCTGGATCTGGCAGCCCGGCTGCTGCCAGGGAGCATGAGGGTCAAGGGGAAACGGGGCACCATGCTGAGGATAAGGGGAATGTGCCCTCAGAAGGGACCCCTTCTTCAGCTGGTGAACGGGTATCCTTTCGTATCAAGGAACCATCCCTGGGAAGGGGGCTCTTGGTAGTTGGTGATTCGATCCTTAGGCAGGTAGACAGCTGGGTGGCGAACCCGCATACTGACCGTATGGTGACTTGCCTGCCTGGTGCGAAGGTAGCGGACATTACGCGTGTTTTAGATAGGCTGGTAGATAGTGCTGGGGAGGAGCCAGCGGTCATGGTGCACATCGGCACCAACAATGTGGGGAAATGCAGTCGTGAGGTCCTGGAGGAGAAATTTAGGCTGCTGGGCAGGAAACTCAAGGCCAGGACCTCCAAGGTAGCCTTCTCTGAAGTGCTACCTGTTCCACGTGCAGGGCCGGAGAGACAGGCACAGATCAGGAGTCTCAATGCGTGGATGAGACGGTGGTGTAGGGGGGAAGGGTTCAAGTTTGTTCGGCACTGGGATGCTTTTTGGGACAAGAGGAGCTGTACAAAAGGGACGGTCTCCACTTGTCCCGAGAAGGAACCAGACTGCTGGCGCTCAAAATCAAAAAGGTGGCAGAGCAGTTTTTAAACTGAATAATGGGGGAAAGCCAACAGGAGATGAAAAGTCTCTGGTTCAGGATGGCTCATCTCAAAGAGATGAAGGGGTAGCTATTACTTTTGTACAAGGAAATGGATTACAACTGTCCACTGAGACTGTGGCTAATGATAGGAACTGTCTGGCAAGGTCTCAAGGCAGCAAGAGGAAGGCTGTGGGCTTAACAAACGTGGGAAACTATAAGTGTTTATACACAAATGCTAGAAGTCTCCGAGGTAAAATCGGGGAGTTGGAATGCTTGGTGTTGGGGGGGAAATAGACATTGTGGGTATTTCAGAAAATCAGTGGGATATGGTGATTCCTGGTTATAAATTATATCAGAAGGCTAGGGGGGAAGGGTTGGAGGTGGGGTGGCTCTGTATGTCAGAGAGGGTATACCGTCCAGTAAGATTGAGAGGGTAAGAGAATTGGATTCGCTTTTGGAAATGCTATGGGTTGAAATAGTGGGTCCAAAAGGAGGCTTAACAGTGGGAGTTTGTTATCGCCCACCAGATCAAAAGATAGAGGAGGATTATAAAATGATGAATGAATTAAAGACAGCGGCTAGACGAAATAACTGTGTCATAATAGGTGATTTTAACTACCCACACATTGATTGGGTCAATATGAGTTCTAGTCGGGAAAAAGAGATTGAGTTTTTAGACACTCTCAATGACTGTGCTATAGAACAGATGGTCACAGATCCTACCAGAGGAGAGGCGATCCTGGATTTGGTCCTAAGTAACACCCAAGACCTGGTGAGAGATGTAAAAGTGATTGCACTGCTTGGGAACAGTGACCATAATGTCACTGAGTTTAACATTTGTACAGATAGGGAGTTGCCCAAAAAGACTGACGCAACCACTTTTAACTTTAAAAGGGGTAACTTCTCTGATATGAGGGGACATGTGAGGAAGACATTGAAAGGAAGAGTGGAGAAGGTCAAAACCATTGGGGAAGCTTGGAGACTATTTAAAAATACAGTCCTAGAAGTTCAGAAAAAATATTTACCGCAGGTTAGGAAAGGTACAAATAGGTATAGAAAAAAGCCTGCATGGTTAACAAATAAAGTAATGGAAGCTGTAAAAGGTAAGAAGGTTTCCTTTAAGCGGTGGAAAGCTAGTCTTAGTGAGGTTGATAAAAAGGAACACAGACTATGGCAAATAAAATGCAAGTCTGTGATCAGGCAAGCAAAAAGGGAATATGAGGAGCATATCGCAAAGAACATAAAGGCCAACAATAAAACTTTCTTCAAATACATTAGAAGTAGGAAGCCAGCCAGGGAGGCAGTGGGGCCCTTGGATGACCAAGGGGTAAAAGGAGTCGTGAAGGATGATAGGGAAATGGCTGAGAAGCTGAATGCATTTTTTGCCTCTGTCTTCACTGTGGAAGAGGAGAAGTGCTTGCCCACTCCAGAAGCACCGATTTCGGGAGGGGGTTTGAAAGACCTGAATCAGATTGCGGTGACAAGAGAGGAAGTCCTCCGACTGATGGACAATTTAAAAACTAATAAATCACCAGGCCCGGATAGCATTCATCCGAGAGTTCTGAAAGAACTCAAATGTGAACTTGTGGGTCTCCTGACAAAAATATGTAATCTTTCTTTAAAATCTGCCTCCATTCCTGAGGACTGGAAGGTAGCTAATGTCACTCCCATCTTTAAAAATGGCTCCAGGGGAGATCTGGGAAATTACAGGCCAGTCAGTCTGACATCGATACCGGGTAAGTTGGTGGAAACTGTTATTAAGGAAAGAATTAGTAGGCACATTGATGAACAAAAACTATTGAGGCAGACTCAGCATGGGTTCTATAAGGGAAGATCTTGTCTCACAAACCTGTTAGTGTTTTTTGAGGGAGTGAACAAACATGTGGACAAGGGGGACCCAATAGATATTATTTACCTTGACTTCCGGAAAGCTTTTGATACAGTTCCTCATCAAAGGCTCCTAAGTAAGCTCAATAGTCATGGGATAAAAGGACAAGTCCTCTTGTGGATCAAAAACTGGCGTATAAATAGGAAACAGAGAGTGAGTATAAATGGGAAACTTTCTCATTGGAGGGTGGTAAGCAGTGGGGTACCATAGGGATCAGTACTCGGTCCGATGCTTTTTAACTTGTTTATTAATGATTTGGAATTGGGAGTAAGCAGTGCAGTGGCTAAATTTGCAGATGATATGAAGTTGTTCAGGGTGGTGAAAACTAGGGAGGAGTGTGAGGCACTCCAAAGGGATCTGTCGAGGATGGGTGAGTGGGCATCAACATGGCAAATGGAGTTCAATGTGGCCAAGTGCAAAGTGATGCACATTGGAGCCAAAAATCCTAAATATAAATACACGTTGATGGGGTCTGAACTGGCAGAGACGGACCAAGAGAGATATCTTGGAGTCGTAGTAGATAACTCAATGAAAATGTCTAGACAGTGTGTAGCTGCAATAAAGAAGGCCAACGCTATGCTGGGGATTATTAGGAAGGGAATTGAAAACAAATCAGCCAGTATCATAATGCCCCTGTATAAATCATTGGGGCGACCTCAGTTGGAATACTGTGTACAGTTCTGGTCACCACATTTCAAAAAGGATATTATAGCATTGGAAAAAGTGCAGAGAAGGGCAACTAGAATGATAAAAGGGTTGGAACACCTTCCCTGTGAAGAAAGCTTAAAACGCTTGGGGCTCTTTAGCTTGGAGAAATGACGGCTGAGGGGTGACGTGATTGAGGTTTATAAGATTATGAATGGGATTGAGCAGGTTGAGAAAGAAGTACTTTTCTCCCTTTCTCACAATACAAGAACTCGTGGGCACTCCATGAAATTGCTGAGCAGTCGGGTTAGAACAGATAAAAGGAAATACTTCTTCACCCAAAGAGTGATTAACATATGGAATTCACTGCCACAGGAGGTGGTGGCAGCTGCAAGCATGGACAGTTTCAAGAGGGAATTAGATAAACATATGAAGCAGAAGTCCATCAGTGGCTATTAGCCACACGGTATAGATGGGAACTCTCAGTCTGGGGCAGGTGATGCACTCTATTCTTGGTGCTGGAGGGGGCAGCAGTGGGAGGGCTTCTAGTGTCCTGGCCCCACTGCTGGACCTCCTGATGGCACGTGGTATATTTTGGCTGCTGTGTGACAGAGTGTTGGACTAGATGGGCCATTGGCCTGATTCAAATTTGGCTTCTCTTATGTTCTTAAGTTGCATTCAAATGGAGGAAAGTTGCATTCAAAGAGGAATAAAGCCACCCTTGTAGATCATTGTATTGCTGCTGGCTTCTTGGCTTTGGAACAGGTCTGGACTTGTAATCTCCAAATGACTCAGTATTTGAAGGCCAGAGAAACATTTAGGATCCATGCCCCCAAACCTTTAACTCTGTATAGTTTCAATGAACAGGTTGATTGGCTTACTGCATAAATTCTGATTGTTTTTCACTTATTTGGTTGGGTTTTTTGTTATATTGTTCTACTGCTTGAATACTAATACATTGTCATATGGATAGTGTGTGATCATGTGACCCTTATCATGCATTGCATAAGGATTACATCATTCAGTACCAGACTATATAAACTAACTACAACTACACTGCTTTCTATTGAGGAAATTTTGGCTCTTACTGATTAGTTACATCATTACTTTCTGGACCCCAAATGGAAGGTAAAACATTTTTTACACAACTGATGTTTAAGTTTTTGCATTTACATTTTACCTATATTTTACTAGATATGTTATGTTTTAGATACACAAAAGTAACACCATTTACCACCTGTGTATATGCACTGGACAGAGGATTTAATTTTATGAGGCATCATAAACATTCCTGTCCTGTGTCTATTAATTTCATTTTGGAAGTAAGTAACATAGGGGTTTGCAACAGAGATTGTTGTTTTTCACTGTAGAGTATTTTGTACTAAGATATATAAATGTACAGAAATCAGTTGAACTTAACTATATTTGTATCTATATACACTGTTGATTGTTGTTGGTTCCTTATGTATGTTTCTTTGATGAGACAGTAGCTATATAATGAAACATTCCTTGAAGCTACAACATTTGAAAGCCAAGGAAACCAAGCCTGCACCAAAAATTAAGCATATACAAAAGGCTCTCCGTTCAATAGTCCTAAGCTCCTAGGTGCATGCACATATAGTTGAAATATGTTAAATTCTGTAGCTATGCAGTCTCACCACTATTCTTTTCAAACGATCAACTGTCCTCAAATAGCTCAACTACACACTCTGTCCTAGTACACTACAGACATACAATTTCATTTGTTTGTTGTGTTCTTACCTGCCTTATCCATGCTAGAAATCTTTGATCTACAAGGGAAATAGGTACAGTTAAAATCAAAAGCCAGAAGTAGTCCTCTCATGTATATTACTATTTCATGGTCTTCATAAGCTGATTAAAATATTAACATTTCATCATTCACCAAAACTGCAAGGTGGCTTATATTTACACAACAGCAAATACCATTACACTCAAAACTAATAAAAGAACATAATATAATCTAGAAATACAAAAAGGCCAATAAAAATCAGAAGCAAAAAACAAAAACAACCCAAATACTCTCCAGAACAGTCTTTACTTGTCATTTGAAGGGAATAAAGACCTAACTAGACAAGACGGGTATCCCCAAGATTGCCCTGAAGTCACACCACCAATTTAAAGACCAAGTTCCCACTTGAGAACTTCTTTGAACTGTGCCATGGGGGCCCAATTCTGATCAGGACCGCCATGGCGTGGTGGGGGAAGAATAGTATTTTCCCTTCTGCTGGTTTTCCCACCCAAAACAGCACAGGGGGCCTTATCTGCCCATATCTTTGCCTCTGCATCCTTTCAAGTCAGAAAACTGGCACTGGGAAAGCAGATCCCACCCCACGCTCCCTGTACAACCTACCAGAATCGAGCCTCACAGTACAGTTTAAAGGAGTTTCTAGATAGGAACTAATTCCTTAAAGTGAAGACACATCTCCTGGGACACTCATCTCGTCTTGTTTGGCCCTGAGTGAGCTTTCCCTTGGCAGAGAATTCTACTGTTTCAGTGCTACTGCTGAAAGAATTTTGCCAAATTTAAGACAGTGAAGATACAAGTAATAAAGTCTTTGCTGAAGACACTAAAAGTTATGTTCATATGACAGAAGGGGGACCAGGTACCCTGGACCTGGACTATTTAGAGTTTTAATGCAGTTTCTGAGCACAATTCAAAGTACTGGTTCTTACCTTTAAGGCCCCAAACAACTCGGGAACAGGGTAACAGAAAGACTGTCTCCTCCCATACAAACTAGCCCACCAGTTAAGATCTGCTTCTCATGCCCTGGTCTCTGTGCCCCCATCTTCAGAGGTTAGGCAGGTGGTGACTAGATGCAGGGCATTCTCTGTGATGGCACTCAACTTTCGAATGCTTTTCCCTCAGACACCTACTTTATATTCTTTTAGGCAACAAGCTAAAACACATCTTTTTATCCAGGCTACTAATTAGGAAAGTTATATTATTAGCTTTTTAGTGGCTTGTTTTTAATGGCTTTTTTAATATTTTGTTTTTAAATTGTAAGCTGCCTCAAGCAGGACTCTGAAGAGATAGCATAGAAGTATTTTAAATAAATACTTAGAGTTCAGCCAAAGAAACAACCCAAGATACCTTAACTATGGCATTATGTGGTCTATAAAACCTAATCCGGCAGGAGACTGCCAGACACATTTTGGACCATTTTCAATTTCCAAACACTTTCCAAGCAACTGCACTCACAGCATGTTACAATAATCGAATCTAGATCTTACTAAAGCATCCCTTTTCACCAAGGAACAATCCAGTTTTAATTGGTAACCAACATTCCTAATCACAGCCACCACCTGGACATGAAGGAGCTATAATCTCAAAGAGAAAATATATATTTGTTCTTTTCTCTGGTTTTTAAACTGAGTAGGATCAAGTTGGCATACATTTAGACTTATGTAACACAACATATTCAACAACATTTTTGGTGAAGACTTTGATTTATTGATATGAAATACTACCTGCCCTAGCTATAAGAGACTCAGCTACCAGAATGGCAAGGTAACTTCCAATACACAAGTACCCTTGTTCAAAGACAGCTCCACAGAATTCCTTTCATCCTGATCTTGATTAGAAATTTTCATAGCACAGCTTATGCGGCTTATTATCAAAGCAAGGGAGGCGCTAACTGATAAATAGCATAGGCTCTAGTTGATGCCAAGCAGGCTACCTTAAGGGAAGGAGCAGACAGTTAATAAGATGACCATGTAGTGCTTCTTAAAAACTTCTGGAGGTGAAAGCCCATTCCATAGTGAAGGAGATACTACATAAATAGAACAGGCTCCAGTTGATGCTAGGCAGGCTACATTAATCGAAGGTGGTAGGTGGCAACCTGAGGACAATTACTGGTACATGGGGACAAACAGAGAAAGGCAGTTCTTTAGATATGTGGATTCTAGGCCATTAATGGCTTTAAAGGTCATAACTTGAACCTTGATTTGAACCTAGAAACAAGCTGGCAGCCAATACTTGTTTTAAAACAGGCAAGATGTGCTCCTGTTGGCTAGCCCCTGACAAAAATCCCACTGCCACATTCTGAACCAGCTGGAATTTCTGTTCTGTATTCAAGGTCAGCCTAATATTCAGCACATCACAGTAATTAAACTACAAAGTTACAAAAGCATGGATTACAAAACCATCCTGGTACACACACACACACACACCAGAGATAGCAATGTTACTGTCTTTTCTTGTGCCATCTTTAGCTACACTTCTCTGTTATTGGTTTTAATTTGTTTTTAATTGATGTTTTATGACCATGTGGTACACTGCTCTGAGCCCAGCTTGCTGGGGGAGGGCGGTTGAAAAAAAATCCAAATAAATAAATAAAATTAGCATAGCAAGGTTGGCTGAGTCTACAAGGAAAATGATAAACCAAATGCTGCCTTGGTAGCCGTCACTGGGCATAAAGGTAGGATATAAATATTGTAAATAAATATATAGATACACAACATTCTTGTCCACCACAGCAACCTGGTTTTCAAACAACCAGGTTGGATCCATTAGTGTTATATTGTTTCCCCCACCAAAAAAGCTGGCAAACCCTTAAAACAGAAAACGTGCTCACAGTATTACATATGTAATCCAAAAATATCCTGCAGTCACTTGCTGTCCTATCTGATTTATGATTCACAGTCCAATTTTTAAGTTACCTTCTACTTGTTAACTGAGCAACAATGCTAAATTCTGAGTTAATACAAGCTTGTTAATATTCACTATACATTATCAGAAATGTAACTAAGAACAATTTCCAGTTAGCCAAGTGCTGATGTTTACAGTGTTCCAGATCAATGCATATCATCATTTGCTACTGAAGTACACGCCAATATCTACTTTCCTTTCAAAAAAAGGAATGGCTTCTGTGACTGCTAATGAAAAAGGTAACTGACAGTGATACTCTTAGGTACTGACAAAACATGCTCCCCTGGCAGTGAGGTCACCTGGGCAAAGAAATCTCAAGAGATGCCCAGCTATAACCCTTTTACTCTGACACAAAGGATTCAGCAACTTTTCTGAGAGGAGGAAAAAATGACTGAAGATTTTGAAGGTTGAGCCCTTGTATTCAGTCATCTGTAAATTTGAAGAATTTTGAAGAGGGCTACCTCTGTCACTTATCTTTCTAGAGTATCACCAAGCCATCTTGAACTATGTAAAAGTTCTTGTAATAATTTGACTTCAGACACAGACAGAGCAAGATCCTCAAACTACCTGAAAAACAGGTTGCTTACCTGTAACTGATGATCTTCGAGTGGTCATCTGTGCATTCACACCCATGGGATTCAGTGCGCCTGCGCTGACCTGGTCGGTGTCTATACAAAGCTCACAACGGGATTTTCGCGCCCTCCGCCCCCAGGCATGCGCAGGAACCCCACCACGCATGCCCAAGGGGCGGGGGCACGGACATCCCGCCAGTTCCTTCTGACCGCTATCAAGCCTAGCCATGTATGAGAATAGCTGAGGATGACAGCAGTGGGGAAGGACGGGCGGGCGGTGTGAATGCACAGATGACCACTCGAAGATCATCAGTTACAGGTAAGCAACCTGTTTATCTTCTTCGTGGTCTCTGTGCATCACACCCATGGGAGATTAAAAAGCAGTGGCTCACCTGGAGGTGGGTGCTGTCAGACTCAGGGAGCCGTAGAAGAGAGAACCAGACGACCCAAGTCACCCTTCTGCTGGGCACGGACGTCCAGAGCGTAGTGTTTGATGAACGTGGTTGGCGTGGACCACGTAGCCGCTCGACAGATGGACGAGAGAGATGCGCCCTTCAGAAAGGCCGTTGAGGTCACCATGGATCTGGTAGAGTGCGCTCTCAGACGAGAGGGAGGCAACCGCTTTGCCAGAGAGTAGCACAGCCAAATCGTCTCGACAATCCATTTAGAGAGTCGTTGAGACGTGATGCGGAGCCCTAGGGAGGGCGAGTTGTACGACAGGAACAGTGAGTTGTCACGTCTGGTTGACTGAGTCCGATTTAGGTAAAAGAGGAGTGCCCTCTTGACATCCAGGGTATGGAGCAAGCGTTGCCCGTCATCTTCCGGATGTGGGAAAAAATCTGGTAGGAATATTTCGGTATTGAGATGGAACTCTGAAACAATCTTTGGAACGAAAGTCAAGTCCGGTACGAGGCGCACGCCGTTTGGAAGGAAGACCATGTAGGGTGGATCATGTCGGAGTGCCATGAGTTCGCTAACCCTTCTGGCCGAGGTGATAGCCACTAGGAAAGCCGTTTTCCACGTCGCATACTTGAGGTCACAAGTAGCCATCGGTTCAAACGGTCGTCTGGTAAGTTGTTGTAGTACCAGTGGCAAGTCCCACAGTTCTGTAGGTGCTGCTACAGGAGGGTATAGTCGAACGAGGCCCTTCATGAATCGCTTTGAGGTCGGATGGGAGAAAATTGTGTGTCCATCCAAGCCCTGGTGGTAAGTGGAGATGGCCGCCAAGTAAACTTTCACTGACGAGTGGGATAGACCCTGGTCTCTAAGGAACAGGAGAAAGTCCAGAATTTTGTCCAGGCTCACGGAATTCAGAGCGTCTGTAGACGTGTCTAGGTACGAGAGGAACTTTTGCCACTTCCTGTGGTAGGATGAGCGGGTAGATTCCTTCCTCGCATTACACAGCACCTCTGAGACACGGGCGGAGAAGTTCACGGTTGGAGCCTCCAGGCAGTTAGTTTTAGGTTGTTCACCTGTGGGTGGAGCACCATGCCCCCTTCGGCGGTGAGGAGGTCTTGCATGTTGGGGAAGTGGTGGAACCTGCCCTCCGCCAAACGGAGTAGGATGGGGAACCAGGGTTGCCTGGGCCACCATGGAATTATGAGGATGCAGTCCGGTCGAAATTTGGCCACCTTGTGCACCACTCTCAAGAGTAGGGGCAGTGGGGGGAACATGTACAGGAATGAGCCGGTCCAGGGTAGTAGAAGGCCGTCCCCTAAGGAGAGAGGATCCCTGCCTCCTTGGGAGCAGAACTGTTTGCATTTCGTGTTCACCCGCGAGGCGAACACGTCGACTGATGGGGTCCCCCAGCGGTCGAAGAGCGGTTGGAGGTAGACCTGGTTCAGTTCCCACTCGTGGTGATGAGTGTGGCCTCTGCTGATCAGATCCACTTCCACGTTTTGGACTCCGGGGATGTGGGTGGCCATGGGGACGATTTTGTTGGAAACACACCAGTTCCAGAGGTCGAGAGCGAGCCCACAGAGGCTCCTGGAGACAGTTCCTCCCTGGCGGTTCAGGTAGCTGAGTGCCGTGGTGTTGTCGGTGAGGATGGCAACACAGTGGCCTCGTAAAGGCGCTGAAACGCTCTGAGAGCTAGCGAGATAGCCAGTAGCTCCAGGTAGTTGATGTGCCTGTTTGCAGTGGCAGCATCCCACCGGTATCCCACACTGATGCCATTGAGGTGGGCCCCCCAGCCCCATAAGGACGCGTCTGTCGTCAAGGTGTAATGAGGAGAGGGAGGGGTAAACGGAGCACCCTGGGTAGTATTTGGAACAGCAGTCCACCAGTTGAGGGAGTCCCGTACGGTTTGTGTAGGGGTTAGGACCTTCGACTGAGGCATTCGGTTTGGACGGAAACTCTTCAGAAACCAAAGTTGCAGTGGCCTCATGTGGAGTTTCGCCAGGGGGAGGACCGAGGTCGTGGCGGACATGTGCCCGAGGAGGCGCTGAACATCGTACGCCGTTGAGGATGGAGAGTCGCGAACCGAGGTTGCTAGGTTGGACAAGGTTTGGGCTCTGTCCAACGGTAGGAAAGCTCTGCTGGCCACGGCGTCGAGTAAGGCCCCTATGAACTGAACCCTCTGAGATGGTTGAAGACAGGACTTTTGCAGGTTCAGCTGAAGACCGAGTGATGAAAGAAGTTGTAGTGTGAACGCAATGTCCTTGCGCAGAGAGGTCGGGGAATCGGCCACCAGAAGCCAGTCGTCGATATAGGGGAAGATGGTGATCCCCTGGAGGCGGAGGTGAGCTGCGACAACTACCATGGTCTTGGTGAAGACCCTTGGTGCCGTAGAGATTCCGAAGGGGAGACATCGATACTGATAATGACATTCTCCTATCGCGAATCGGAGGTACCTCCTGTGAGACGGGTGGATGTTCAGGTGGAAGTAGGCATCCTGGAGGTCGATGGTAGCCATCCAGGCGCCTTGTGGAATCAACGGGAGGATAGCTTGTAGAGTCGTCATCTTGAATTTTCAATATCGTATGTAGATATTGAGATCTCGAAGATCCAAGATGGGGCAGAGCCCTCCGTCGTGTTTCGGTACAGTGAAGTACCGAGAATAGAATCCCATCCGTTCGGAAGGTTTCGGGACAGGTTCTATCGCCACCTTCTTCAGTAAGGAGTCGGCTTCCTGAAGGAGGACGGAGGAGGGAGGGGTGGGACGGAAGGTCGGTAAAGGTGGGAGGTCGAGGAACTCGATGAAATAACCATCGGTCACGATAGATAAAACCCAGGCGTCCGTGGTGATGGTTTTCCACATGGGCAGGAAGGGACGGAGGCGGGTCCTTTCCGTCGATATCGGGAGAGTGGAGTCAAAGACCCTGTTTTGGTCCACGGTTAGACTTGGGTCTCGACTGTGGGTGTTGCGTGCCTGACCTCGGTTTCGACTGGTACGATGGCTTGCCACGGTTCGGAGATTGACGGGGTCTCCAGGCCATGTCTGGGGACGGTTTCGTAGAGTACGGGCGACGGGGGGTGTACCTAGACCAGGACCTCTGTCGGTAAGACCTCTGTGGTGCTGACACTCCGAGCGATTTCGAAGCCTTGATATTTTTATCCAGCTCCTGCAAGGCGGCGTCGGTGGAGGAGTGGAATAAACCATCCCCATCGAAGGGGAGATCTTCGATATAGGACCTGGTGTCCTGGGGGAGAGAGGTGGTGCATAGCCACGCATGACGGCGAATCGACACTGCAGATGCCATCGATGTTGAAAAGGCATCCAACGAGTGTTTTGTTGTGTTCAGAAGTTGTTTGGCCACTAGCAGGCCTTCCTTCTGGATTGCTCTAGCCTCGGCCAACTTGTCATCCGGCATGGATGGGAGGAGTGCCGACATTCTCTGCCATAAGGCATATTGATACCTCCCGAAACAGGCCAAATAATTGGAGGATTTTATCCCCAGGGCCGCGGAAGAGTACACCCTACGACCGTAGGCATCGATTTTTTTGCTCTCCTTGTCGGATGGAGTAGAATTAGAGCTTTTATTCTTCGAAGATGTAGAAACGACCAACGAATTCGGGCGGGGATGGAGGTAGAGGAAGGAAGCTCCTTCTTCTTGAACTCGGTACATGTGGTCTAACCGCTTGGTAGAGACCGGTGCCGATGATGGTTTGGCCCAAGGGGACTGGACCGCTTTCAAGAGGTGCTTGGACATCGGTAAAGCTATCGGCGTAGATGCGTCGATCTCGATGATGTCGTACACCTCGTCAGCTGCAGATGGTTGGGGTTGGATGATGGGTAGGGCAAGAGAGTGTGCCATACGTCTTACCAAGTCTCCGTATGAGGACATGTCCTCCGAAGGAGAGATCGGGCTGCTCCCGGAGATCGGTTGTTGGGGGGGGGTTTCGACATTGGAAAGTGCGTCCTCTGGATCATCGACATCGGAGTCACCCTTCGAAGAGGCGGAGTCGGAACTTAACTCTTGAGGCTTCGGTAGTGGTGGCTCAGCCATCAGCATTGGTGGAGCAGTGGCAGGGTCGGGATGGGCGGAAGGACGAGGAGACGGTGGAGGTTTCGACACTGTCGCCGAAGGCTGGCGGTGAGGTGAGCGGGAGCGGTATCGACGAGGTTCCCAAGGATCCGGATATCCAGGGACGTTCCACGGAAGCGAAGAGAACCAGTATGGCATCTCAGGCTTGTGTTCGATGGAAAATTTCGGAGGTCGATACAGATACGGTGCGTGGTACCTGTCGTAGCGAGGACCATAGGACTCCTGCTCACGACGGTCAGAACAGTATGGAGACCTAGAGTGGTCTCGAGGTTGATGCCGGGAGCGATCGGACTGACCACTAGCCCAGGAAACCGGAGAAGGGGATCGAGACTCCAGTACTTGGACGTTGGAGGCCAGGTCGAGGTCGGCAGGAGGAGGCGACATCAACTGGGGAGGATTACGACGGTGGGGAACTTCCGACATGGGGGGTTCAGACTGACGTGGTGGAGAGTCCAGGATCTGTATCGGAGGCTCCACCATGATGTTCGTCAGCTCCGGTGTCAGATGGGACGGTTGTGGGGGTTGCTGAGGTGCGTCCGCATGGAAAGCAGAGCCCCGAGGAGATTTAACGCCGCTCACACCGTGAGACTTATGCGTGTCTCCCGTCTTGCTTGAGCCCAGGGTCTTCGTCTTATCCTTCTTGGGCTTTTTTACCGGTGTCGACACAGATGAAGTCGTCTTCGATTTAGACATCTTCGTAGGGGCCCCTCCAGTATCCGAGGAAGATTTCCCTACCTTGGGAGGCTTCGGTGTTGGGGGATCCCTCTGTGTCGACACGGACAACTTCGATGTCGAGACAGCCAGTCTCGACGTAGATGGATCGGATTCCATCTCGGGCGCTGGAGGAGCGAGTGCCGACTCCCACAACGCGACCTTCAGCCTAGCGGCCCTGTTTTTTCTTGTTTGGTTGGAGAAACGGGCACAGATGGAACAGGCGTCAGGCCGGTGAGTCTCTCCCAAACAAAAAACACAGAGTGAGTGCTCGTCCCTCAAGGCTAATTTGCTCCCGCAGGAAGAGCACCTTTTGAAGCACCCCCACTTACGACTTTCCATTAACAATGGAAGTGGGCCCTTCAACCCGATAGGATGAAGGGGGGGGGGAGAATGGTCCGGAGACCGGAGAAAATCCACGAAAAAGAGTGGAATTGAAAGAAAAAATCAACTGAACGGAGTTCAGAAGATCGGAGAAAAAAAGATAAAGAAAAATTTTGAAGAAAAAAGTTGTATCCTAGCTGAGGTAAAGTGTTCTCAGAGACACCAACGCACGCTGCTAACAGCGAGGTGGTCAGAAGAGAACTGGCGGGATGTCCGTGCCCCCGCCCCTTGGGCATGCGCGGTGGGGTTCCTGCGCATGCCTGGGGGCAGAGGGCGCGAAAATCCCGTTGTGAGCTTTGTATAGACACCGACCAGGTCAGCGCAGGCGCACTGAATCCCATGGGTGTGATGCACAGAGACCACGAAGAAGATGAACTAGTTACATGTTTCTCCTAAAATAACCAATGGAAGCTACCCACTTCAAGAGACAGTTTGTGAAACCTTTCTTCCCAGTATGACTGGATAATTGCTGTTCCTAGGATGGATAGGCAAGAAAAATGACTCCAAAGCCAGTGAACAGTCTTCTCCTTGTAAAAGTTATTTCAAAGGTGTTAGATGCATCTAATTGTATTTCTTTGAAAATCTGAACATGCCATGAGAAGGATGTAAAATATTACAACTGGAACAATTAAGTGGCAAGGATCTATTTGCCATTTATACATGGCTATGAACATTTTGCTTACATTCCAGCAACATCTGTGACTATGGAGTGTGCCTTTTCCAAAATTTGTCTTACTGTTAATTGTCTGATCACAAGACACCAGAATATGATTTTTTCTTAACAAAATTCAGTAGCAGATAATATGTAAGAATATACGTGGGCTAAATCATGAGCCTGTTAACATTTAAATGGTTGCTTTATTAAACAAAATTTACATCCCTAGTTATGAGACCCAGTTCTAGGTACCAAACTAGCATAATTATTTACTTTAAATGTTTCTAAGCCTCCTTTAAACACAATGCAGGGTCCCAAGGCAGCAAACATTACAACACTTCAAACAATAAAAACATTTAAAATATAAATATATATAAAATATTTAAAACAATTAAATAAAACACATAAGAACACACAAGCAGGGAAGGCTGCTAATAAAAGTTAGTAAGCAAATGCCAAACAAAGCAAAAAAAAGTCTTCACCCACTGGTAGAAGACAACAATAGAGGGAAACAGATGAATCTCCCTAGGGAAGGAGTGTTAAAGTTTTGGTACCATGAAGAAGGCCCTTTCTGTGGTTGCTCACCCTGAGCAGGGCCTCTGAAGATGACCTGATTGGTGGAGGGGGTAAGTTCTTATGCAAACAGGTGGCCCTTCTGGTATGTTGGCCCCAAGCTATACAGGGTTTTAAAGGTGAATACCAGCACTCTGAATTGGGCCCCAATGTACATAGAACAAGACTGGAGCAATATGGTCTCTACAACCCACTCCAGTCAACATTCTGACTGCAGCGTTCTGTACCAAAAGTCATTTCCAGACGGACTCCAGGGGAAGCCTCTTGTAGAACACAGTGCAGTAACCAAAACTATATGGTACCAGGTTTGGAGCTTTCAGCCGTTACTGAAGCAATTTCCTCATAGCATGAAGGTCTTTGTGCAACCTGTCTAATACTGAATAGCTAGGCAACATTCCATCTCTGATGGATTTCTAGTTCATAATATGTGCACCAGATGCTCAAGGCCTGATCCCAACAATTACAAGGAGAAGTGACAATGGGTAACAGCTGTTACAAAAATTCTATGAAATAAGCCTGTGATCTTTCACTTTTCTGGACCCGAAACCCAGCTTTAACCACTAAGAGGCAACATGGGCCCTAATAAGCTGCACATATGTGTGAGTCACATGACAGGAAGAGGCAGAGTTATGACCTCATCTGTGTTAAGGAAAGGATCATGGACAGCAGACAAATAGAATGAACTCTGAGTCCAGTAGCACCTTAAAGACCAATAAGATTTTCTACGGTATAAACTTTTGTGAGTCAATGCTCACTTTTGTCAAGGTACTAATAAAATGATGATACATCAGGTCAGGGCTGATGGATCTTCATTTCCATTCACATCTGGTGAAGTGAACTTTGACTCATGAAAGGTTATACGACTGAAGAATGAAAAAGGCAGCTACTATTCTTACACTGCAGAATGGAAACTAAAGCTAAAATAATATCTTTCCTAGGGCTATCAAGGAAGCCAATGGCAGAGATATCCCAAATACACTGGCAATACTAACCACAGTAAAAAAACAACCCCAAAACCTCGGTAACTCATACAAGAAACAAAACACTTCACATGGTGTGGAACATGAGAAACTTTAATGTACCTTTCAGTAACACTATACTTTAAACACTATGTCAAATAACTTGTAAGCTGCACCTTAATTCAGTTTATCCAGGTTATAACAAAGAAAAAATAGTTCATGAGGTAGTATATGGATAAAACAGTATATAAAAGCACAGGGTTAACAAAACTATTAGCACTGAGTACAGCATGAGTAGCAACTTCTAAGGGACATTTCTATTTCTAATTATTTATTAAGAATACTATGCACACAGGAATAGGACTAACAAATAATAGTAAACTGACAATTTTAGAACTGAAGTCTTTCACACTAAATACTACTTTTAAAGATGTATCTAATAATCTTGGCTTACCTTGACAGGGGCAAATACTTGGGAACCTTCTCATCCTTGTAAGAAAATGAAACAACAGCATACGGACATACATGCCTTGGTCTTTGCCGGATCTCATCAAAGCCATATTCATAGAAATAATACTAGAAACAAATTCAAAATAAACATTCAGTAATTCAACTGCTTCTATCACAAGTATTTAGAACTTCTTCATTTGAAATTAAGATATAAATACATTACAACTATGCCAAACAGTATTAGAATCTTATACTTGGTGAAAAATATGATCAACCACCAACTTTCAAGACAAATCTCTACAAAAAAAATAGGAACTTGCTCCTTTCTTACTGTGTTACTCATGTTAAGGAGCATTCAGTTACTCCAATTTAAATGCCATAGAGCTTTTTCACTTATACTACATAAAAACTAAAAAAGCTGACTTGAATTGCTTGACAATACTTATGTGTATCTGTGTTCAAGTAACACTCTTACCTGTAAACGCTCATATGCTCTATAAGATAGTACAGAATTAATTTTGTTTGCATTCTTTAAAACATGGCATTCGTGCTTTGGTGTTGGATCTAATGCACTTTTAGAAGTTGAGTCCATTGGTTTTACCCCCAGGGTATCACATATGCTTTTCATTCTTCCCTAAATGACAGAGAAGTACCATTAGAAAAGAAGCAGGTACAATATGCAAGGCAAAAAAACTCATGCCGTCTCTCCACTCCAAACAAACTTCAATACTTGTAAACTTGACTAACTCAGATACTCTAAAAAAAAGCGTTCCTCATCCTGTGTGTCAGGACCCCAAAGTAAGTTGTAAAACTTCTGAAAGTGGGTCGGCCAGCACTCCATAAAGGCTACTCCTGCCCTTCGCATCATTCTTTCTTGCCTCATCCTCCTTGCCAGCTTCTCACATTCTCACCTTCCACCTCTTTGCAACAGTAAGAGGGAAAAAAATCTGTCTGGCAACTAGTAATTTTACAGCAGTAGCTGGAAGGAAGGGAGAAAAGTCTGGAGAGATGGCAGGAGCTGTTCAATGCTTCAAAAAGTGAGAAGAGGAAGAAAAGAGGCATGTGCACACACAGGCTTCATTTGGTGGTGCTGTTCCTTCAGCAGCCTAACCTCCTGTTCTGCCTCTCAGATATTTCACCTCAGGGGAAGCCTTCTGAACTCTCTGCCTGGATGAGAACACTCTTTGTTGTAACACCTTCTCTCCCATGAATGACATGCTTATGGACGGATTTGGTTGCTGTAATGGATACATCTTAATTTCCCTAGTCAAATAATCAGCAATGTGTGAGTTAAATCTTTTCTCTAATCACAATACAGACACTGATGAAAGTCTACACTTCAACCACTATGAAATTCATTAAGGTGATACAATCCTCACCTTGACGTAGTATTCAGAAAACAGTTTTTGAGTAGCTCCTACCCTCCCATGCAAGGTAGTTCTTTCCCAATGGTAAGAGAACCATGTCCATTTTCTAAGTTTATATGGAAACTAGGGGTGCATTCATACACTTGTACCACATTAAGCCCTTTGAACTGTACTGAGGTTGAATACTAGGCCATTTTAATGTGATTTATCTGCACTGATATTTCAAGCTTTGCACATGAAAGAATGTATGTTGTCATATATGATGAATGTAACCAACAGTGTTCCCTCTAGGCTGAGTTAGTCTGAGCTGGCTCACAGCTTTTTATCCTCCAGCTCACACATTTTTGTCTTAGCTCAGGAAGGATGGCTCCAAGGCAAACTAATTGATGCAGTAGCCAAATCACTCGTTCACAACTTTAATGCCAGCAGCTCACAAGGTAGAATTTTTGCTCACAAGACTCCACAGCTTAGAAGGAATATTGGTAACCAACTGTACTATCTCAATAAGCAAAACATGATATTTGAGTACAAGTGAGAGATAGAAACATTTTCTTATGCAGAGTAATATCTCTGTAGGAAAATCACAATGTGTGAAGTGGCTCCTCGAAGATCTAACTTCAGTGCTTGATCTGAGGCAAGGCTTTGACCTGTACTTTGGAAACCAAGATCTGACCCTGGAAACAGTATTTTCCATGTCATACTGTAGATGGCATGTTTGTCTTGAATGCATATGCATGTTGATTGAGAAAGAATTAAGTAAAATATGTCCTGATGGTTCCAAGAACAACTTTCTTAGAATCTTAAAGGGGATTATAGGGTTTGACAAAGAAGATGGTCAAAGACTGGAATGTAACCTCCATATGCAAAGGCTGGGTACTGCGGAATGCCACTTTGCTTGGGGCTACTGTGCTCTTTGTGCAATGTTTGCTGGTGTTACCCAAATGGGCTTGGTGTGCCAGTGCCCAATGAAGGACACAACAGGGAAACTCCAGGAGCAGAAAGAACTTTACCGCAATAAAGGGAACTCCAGGTGGCAAAGACCCAAGAAGCACACTATACTTGCTTCAGCAGTCACATATTATATATTGAAATAAACAACTTTAAGGCATGAGCAAACGTCTACTATGACATAAGTCCATGATTTCCTTTTTGCCTATTAAGGAATATTTTTGCAAAGCAGACACAGTTTCTCCTTATAAGCACTTTTTTTGCACCTTACAAGGGACTTTCCAGTCCCCAAATACATCTTATACACAGACAATTTTATCCTTACTGCCAGACTTTTGCTTGGTCTGGGTCTTTTTGGCTTGCTGTTACCACATTCTTTTTTTCTCATATGCTCAATGGGCACAGCTGCTGAAAATAACTTACTATACTGAGTGCTGGACAAAACTTGCCTTACTAATATCTACTTGCTCAAACCGAATACTTTAATACTTTGGTTTCTCAAAAACATCGGTTGGCCACTGCAGAAAATGGAACGATGGACTGTGCCTACGCAACTAACTGTTGTCATATGCTATGGCTAGGTACATTTTAGTAACAAATTCAGGTTTTAATTCATTGCAATTTCAATTATTTATACAGAAACAGATCTCTTAAAAGTGCCTCATGTCAAGCTGAAGTGGCATATTAACATACATTTCTGCAACAAGAAAAGTAAATCACCAAGAGTAAGAACTAAAAATACAAGCTTACCTTTATAACTTTAAAAATAATCACATCACCAGTTGCTCTAGGATCTAGCGTATTAGCTTGTAACAAATCAGCGTACCTAGAAAGATATACGCCTAGAGTATACGAAGAGAACAAAGTTAACAGCTTTTAACAGACATATTCAGACATCAGAACTATGTGCAAAATAAAAAACACTACCATAAGATACACAATGCCATAAAAAGTATGTTCAAAATTTTACACATTCCCATTAAAACTACTGACCCCTCTCCCCAACATAAAAGGCACTATAAACACAAAGACTGAAGTCAATCTTCACTTTTACAAAAGCACTCAAAACTTAAAAATTCCCCCATTTTTGGAACACAGATACCAACAAAGCAATATCACCACAAAAAATACCAACTTTAAATTTCAGAAAGTCAAAACATATTACACTGCAAAATATGAAATTGTTGCTGCAGACATATATGTCAGCTATTGTCTGTTTAGTTGCATATCTATTGCATAATGGTGACAACCAGGCCAGCTGCAATAAGAGCACCAGAAGATCAGCTATGCTATAGAAAAATGTAACTGCATATAAGCAGTAAAGGGGCTAAATTTCTGATGATAGTTGACTTGTTTTTAGTCAATGTCTGACATTATTGACTAAAAAATGACTCCGCTCTCTATTGTTCTATAAGCAATAAATCCAAATGACAGAGAAAACAGATAATTACCCATAGAAGGACTGCCAAGAACTGTCATCTTGGAATGGCCCACCTGCAAGCCATTTTCACATATGTTTTGCACCTGAAATTAAATTTTATATCAATGCTTGGTGTTAGACATGAAAACCAGCTTTCAGTTGCATTTAAATTTATTTACTTATTCCCACCTCTCAGGGAAATCTGTCCAAGGTAGCTTACAAAATCAAACACAATAAAAACATAAACATATTAAAATTCTTAATTGAACACAAAACAACCAGAGCATAAAAACATAAATAATTAAGCAGCTCGGAATGACTACCAGTTTCCAGAAATGTTGGGCCTAGCCCCTAAAAGAGTTACATAGGCATCCAAGCGAGCCTAAATGGGAAGGCCATTCCACAGCCAATGTGCATGTACCGAAAACCCATCTCCAGTTACCACCGACTTCACCTGTGAGGGTGGGGCACAGACAACATGGTTTGTGATGCAGGTCAACTGGTGGGCTGAACATGGGAGAAAGCAATCCTTCAAATGTATTGAACTCATGAGGATTAATCTGAAATTCTGTAGCATGGAACATTCTGATTGCTTAGGAAACACAGGTGTCATATTGCATGATGTTGCCCAGTTTCTCTGAAAATGTAGAATGTTGAAAGATTGACTGGGATTACAACTTCAGACAAACCCTAAGGGCAGAAGTAAGTTTGCAGGGCAGTTGGAAGAATGAGAAAAAGTCCCAGAATAAAGGAACTCTGAGGCAGAAACCAGAGTAAAATAGCTGAGATGATAGATGGATAAGGAAGTTTAAGTAAAGGTCAGAAAAGATGTGGAAAGGAAACAAGAAGGGGCCTCTGAAGGAACATCATAGTGCTTAAAGTCTGGAAGGATGAATGATATAGCAGAGAAAAAGGGAAAAGGTAGGAGCTCACAGGGTTCCAGCATCAACTCTGCCCCCCTCCCAATTTGGTGAACGTCCCTGTGCTTTAGGCAAAAGCCCTTTTTGTAGGAAGAAAGCAACTCTTCTCCCTGCCACATGTAATACGTAAGAGTGATTTCATTTTCTTTTTTTAATTAAGGTATTTATTATTTTCAGACAAAAAGTTAACAAAGCAAACAAGCCCCATTATTGGGAGTTTTGTAAGAAGGGAAGCACCCATCCGTCCATTCCTCTGTCATATTAGTAGAGCAGTTTATCTCTTCCCATAGATATTTCAGAAGACAACTGCAACAATTAGGTACTAGGGAGCTTTCCTACAATAATTCTGTTTGCAAAATGATAATATAGTATGAGAAAATGGCAAAATATATCGAGCAGGTCGTTACACTGATCTTCTAAGTTAGTATGTCCTATGTTTTTCGTTCTCTAGGACAGACACTGATATTGTGTGTCTTTCTAAGAAAAGGACTACTATCAGTTCTAGTGGAATTTATTGTTAAGTGAGACAGGGTCCTGTTTTCTCTTAGCCATGTGGAATTAGTTCTGGCCTCTAGTCTACTGGTTCTTTGGCTTAGTATTCCAAAAGGCTTTGCAGTCTGGCTAAGTGCTGTATTTTTCCAAGCAAGAGCAAATTGTCTGATGCACTCTGTCCTATAAACAACTTTATATTTTTCTGAGTTCGTGGTGCCAGTCTCTAAGCCTAAACATAGATTACTGGGCTCCTTAGATATCCTTACATAAGACATGTCTAGAACTTCCCTTTTTGGTGCCCATTCCAATATTTGTAATTTTGTTTATTTCTTTTCTTTCCTCTTTGTTCACATTGAGGTACATGATTTCTGATTTAGCCATATTAACCTTTAACCCTGAACAGCATTCAAAGTCCTCTAAGATAATTTTTACTTCTTTTATCGCTTCTTTGGGATTTGTCATAACTACTATAATATCATCTGCAAATAAATTAATTTTTATTTCTTCCTTCTTTACCTTATAACCTTCTATCCTTACACAGTTTCTTATCCTTTCAGCTAGTTGTTCTATTGCTATAATAAATAAGACCGGTGAGAGCGGGAACCCCTGTCGGACCCCTCTCTGGATCTGAAAGGTTTGTGATTTGGCATTATTGACCTTTACCACTGCTGTTCCCTCTCTATATATCTCCTTAATTGCTCTTATATAATTATCTCCTATCTCATGCTTTTTCATAATCTGCCACAAGTATTCCTGAGATAGGGTGTCAAAGGCTTTATAGATATCCAATTTTAAAAGACCTAACTTTTTTTTTTTACCGTGTTGTAATACGTTTATTATATTCCTAATAGGGTGGGCTATGTTCCTATCCTTTACAAATCCATGTTTGTCTTCTTTTATTATTTTGGGACTAAACTTCTTTAATCTATTTGCCAGCATTTTTGTGAAGATCTTGTAGTCTTGGTTAAGGAGGCTTATAGGTCTGTATGAACCTACCTCTTCAGGGTCTTTATTTGGTTTCAAAATTACTATTATTTCTGTTTGTCTCCATGAATCTGGGGCCTTTCCCCCCCCTCAAGATTTCGTTGAAGATCATTTGGAGTTCTGGGGCAAGAATATCTATCATTTCCTTATAAAATTCACCTGTGAACCTGTCTAGCCCAGGGGATTTTCCCTTTCTCAATTCTTTAATTACATCCTTTATCTCTTGTATTGTAATTTCCTCTTGTAATTTGGCTTGCTCATCCTCCTTCAGTGTTATGTTAACTTCCTCTACAAAGTCTGTTGTGTCCCTTTTCTTATATAATTTTTTATAGAAAGACTCGAACGCCTCCCTTATTTCTATGGGATGTTGAGATTTTTGACCATTTACCTTTATAGTTTTTACCCTTTGTCTTTCCTTCCTATTTTTCAGGTAATTTGCTAGTCTTTTTGCTGAATTTATGCTATTTCTTTGAAATTCGTTTCTCACCATGGCTTCCCTTTTCCATATTGTTGCTGAGTCTAAGGCCTCCAATTGTTTTTTAATTGTTAATATTTGGTTCTGTATCATAGGATTGTATTTTTGCATTAGTTTACTTTGTAGCCTCTCCATTTCTTGGATTTTGGCCTGTCTTCCTAGATGCCACTCCTTTTTTATATTCTTCTCTTTCTTTATACAGTGCCCCCTTATCACTGCCTTTGCAGCATCCCATAGAATATTGGTGGGTACTGTTCCTCTATTTTCCTCAAAATATAGCTTTATCTGCTCAGACATGTATTGTCTATCCCTTTCTGTGGCCATTATTAAGTTATTATATTTCCATGTTCTGGTTGTTGGTTCCTGAGTGAATTCTATTTCAATGCTTATTGGAGCATGGTCAGATATCCATATCGGGTGGGTTGTAATTCCTTTGATAATCATATTACTATTCTTTTCTAAAATTATATAGTCTATACATGATACTGTTTTATGCCTACTAGATATATGTGTGGGTTTAGGCCGGTTCCCCACAGACTCATGTGCCTCTATCAGGCCCCAATTTCCCAACTTGATTGATTTATCTTTTGTTATGTCTATATTTAGGTCACCTGTTATAATCACTTCTCCTTCGGAGAATTGTTTAGTTTTTTTAAATATTTTACCCAGGAATTTCTTTTGCTCTTTATTTGGGGCATATATATTTACTATGGTATACTTCTTATCATCCATTTTAAACTTTACTAACAAATATCTACCATTCCTATCCTCTTTTTTTTCCATAACCTCTAGTTTAAATTTCTTATGAATCAGTACTGCTACTCCTTTACCCTTGGCATCACCTCTGGCCTCTGCTAGTATCTCCCAAGTCGGATCGTTTAGCAACGGCTTGCTATCTTTTTTTTTCTTATGTGTTTCCTGGAGGCATAAAACATCAATCTTTTGATCTTTTGCCAGCTTAGCTATCCTGTACCTTTTAAGGTTTGATGTTAACCCATTGACATTCAGTGTAAGTAATCTTATTGTTCTATCCATATTCTTTATGATTCTGGACTTTGAGTTCCCGTGGCCCTGGGATTTTTAAGCATATTCTTAAACTACCCCTTCCCCATGTCTAGAACTTCCCGACCCACCGATAATATACAGATTGCCACTTAAGAGAGGCACCATAGCAGCTTAAGGCTTCTTGCCCTCGTAGATACTATATTAATTACAAGCAAAGTTCATGTCTGCTGTGTATGAGGGGCTGAGATTTGTCAAGTTGGTCAGATGTTCATCACAGGCCTAAATTGACAGCTATTATATTCTACAGACTGCAAAAGGTATTTACTGGTGGTGATGTCTACATTCAGTGTTGTTCTGGGCCAACCACCCACTTTATGGGTCTTGACAGAGCAACCAGGATATACCCTCTACAAAACTACAGTGCATTCGATTTAGGTATTTGATTAATTCTGTATGCTGTATACTAGAATGTTATATGTTCAAAGGTTTCTACATTATAGTTTTCAAAATTCAATAAATAGTTTCTGAGGTGAAGCCACTGTCTTGTTTGTCTCTCTATAAAATCTCTCTCGCCAGTCTCTACCCAGTCCACTGAACATTCATGGGGGGGGTGTCACCATTTCTAAAATGAAAGCTTCCCCCAATTAAACCCTTAATCCTGTGCTCCTTCATGCAACATTCATGAGATTTTGCACAGTCTAGCAATCAGTCAGTGTTAGGAATGAAGGAATAGCATCATGTGCAGAGAATCCAAAATTGAGAGTTCCTCCATCACCTTCTAAGTCTCTTAGCTCCATCAAGCAAAATTGTGCTAGCAGAAATTCTGTGTAATGTCAACCCAAGCACACTTGAATTCTTCCATGCATCAAAATGACATTCTTACCAGAGCACGATCAACCTTCAGAAATGCATAACTTTCAGCAAGCTCTTTTTCTGATCGGCCATCTAGTTTTAATTCCCTCCGTTTCTCTATGAACTTTGAGATAACAATGTATTAATATATACAACAAATCCAAACATGTTTTATAATCATGAGATTTACACGTTCTATGCCTTGGATCCTAAGGTGTCATTCTACTGGTGCAGAGTAACCCAACAGCACTTCCTGTCTACATAGGAGGGGAAGGAAAGTTTTGCCAATTTCCTTTTCCTGCTGCAGAATCCCAATTTGCTCCCTCACACTGTTCCTTCATATTCACTGACCTGTCAGAAAACTATTTCTAGGGGCACACAGAAAGCTATAGTGGGGGAAGGGAGACAGGGAAGTTAACTTCCTCTAGCATAGCTCTGCTTGTGCTGCTTAAGATCAAAGCCAATGCTTTTTAAAGAAGAAATGTGAATTCTGTAACAAGGAACCCAAGCTCCAAGAAAACTAATTTTGTGACCAAATTTAAAGACTTCCTCAGTACAGTGTATCCTGCCATCTGCAAACTGGGATTTTCTAACTTCCTCTGCCCAGTTTAGTCAATGAGGCATCCTGAAATTTTGTTCCTGTGGATCAGTAGACACTAAGGAATAGCTTCAAGCAAAGTGAGTCTGCAGTCAAAGCAGGGAATTCAGCAGAAATCACTGCCTCCTCTTTGGAAAGATTAAGTGCAATTAAGCCTTAATAAAGCATATCATTGCTTATTTTAAAATATGTTACCAGTTTAATATAACTGGGTACTTTCAACTTGAGTAAACAGTTCAACCAAATTATCTTACAAACTGCACTTCAAATAAGGGCACAGGCACAAACATATTTCTGGATATAATCATAAATCAAAGCAAGCCAAACACTAAAGATTTTGTATATACACAAATTTTAGACTATTTCACTACAAATGAATCATGGTTACTTACCTCTTTTTCCAACAGTTCACTATGAACTAAACTGGCTTTTTTATAAGCAAAATTGCTTTTTGAATTAAAGTCCAAATAAGCTGAATGCAAAATGTTCACAACATCATCATATTCTCGAGATTCCGCAGATATTGGCTGGAAAAGAGCTACAGAGAAAGAAAAATACTACCATCTGGACATTCAGGCTTGCATTCATCTATATGTTAAAAGACATAATATACTGAAGAAAATCCATCAGCCATAACTCTATACAGGATATACAATATTAATAACTCCCAATATTCTTCAGAAGGCTTCCTGTTGACCAGACAATAAAGTTTGGAAAACATACTTCAAAAAGAATAAAAATAATCAACACTTAGGAAACACTGAATGCCAACAGTTACCCAAAATGCCAACTGGATGTAAAATGACACCTCTAAAAGTGTTATACACAAAGGTTTTTTATTACTACAATCATAACTTGTATGTGAATTGAAGATGGCACTCTTTTTCTTGCCGGCATATTTTTTAAACAACTAGTCTTCTTTTGGGGGTATATACAGTACTTAAACAAATAAGATTTTTAAAAGAATACTTCCAGTGATTTTTGTTTATAGCTTTTCCAGATCCTGACATTTCCAGGAGCCCCTTATTTAAATTATATATTAAGAAAAAAATATTCCCCAAGCTCAGTCATATCAGGTAAGATTTTAAACCTAGCGTTTGCTACTTTCTGTCTGCTGGGGAGGTGGATCGCAGCTGTAGGATGCATTCCTCTGGCGTTAGGTGCTTTCTGCTCATCTAAAGATATTAGCCTCATATGAATGGAAGCATCTAGCATCAGATGCATGCATTCTGCAATGAAGGACAATGCTATGCAAGCAAAACCAAAGTAAAGAATCCAAGCTAAAATTGTAAGGAAGGATGCAAATGAAAATGTAAGGTATAAATAACAGAACTCACCAAGCTGACTTATAAAGGCTCAGAACACTGGTCCATCAAGGTCGGTCAGTATCATCTTGTAAAACTGGCAGCAGCTCTCCAGCATCTTGGGTGGAAGTCTTCCACATCACCTACCCATCTAATCAGACCATGGGACTTTCTGCATGCCAAGCAGATGCTCTACCAGAGCCACAGCCCCTGCCCAAATAAGCTTTTTGCAGCACACTTGTAAAATATGGGTAAGATCGTTTAATATAACATGTCTAGTTATGCTTTGTTTAAGATTGTACTGACTTGCACTGTGTAATCCACCTTGAATCTCAGTGAGAAAGGTGGACTGTAAGTAAAAAAAAGTTTGTCAGCATTATAAATGACTTTCCTGGAAGATTTCTACAATACTGCTATCTGTGTTGATTTGTTAGCTAATTTAACATATGTTATTGACACCAGAACAATATGTATTTATCATAGTTACCAAAAGGAAACACTTCTGACATCACTATAAATAATTCCATAGTGATTACATTCAACTTCTTGTTAATTTCCAGTGGTCTACATTAGCCAATATGCTGGACCTAGAAAAGAACCTCTGCATCTCTGGATGCTAAAGCTAAAATCTAAAGCACAGGTCCTACCAAATAAGACTCTTTCCTGCAGTACCTCTTGAACATAAAGTTGGTTCCAAATCTTACTGACTGCATCTAAAAAGATGGACCTTGAACCACAAAAGCTGATGCCACTATATATCCCAAATTTCAAGTGTATGTAATGAACTCTATATATCCAAGTCTTCCTCCTCTCTCAAAAAAGCAGTCTTTCAAAAGTAAACCGATATTCCTTAGTCACCTTACTTCCCAGATCCCCTAATTTAAATTCTGCTTGGCATTTTATTTACACGTCACCTCTATACAATGTTAGAAGTGGCTATGATATATTGTAAAGAACTCTAAGGCAGCTCATACTGTCCCTTCAATGTGTAAGAAGTATAATGTTACCCAACACACTAGCAAATATAAGCTATTTCAAAGCCAGCTGCTGTAGCTTATCTAGTTTCTCCTCTGTTAAAGATCTCATCAGGGCATGTTAACTAGAAGACTAAGGGTCATCTTAAAGGTTTCCCTTGCCCAAATGTCAGTTGTATCCGACTCTAAGGGGCGGTGCTCACCTTCGTTTCCAAGCCAAAGAGCCAGCACTGTCCGAAGAAATTTCTGTGGTCATGTGGCTGGCACGACTAAATGCCGAGGTACACGGAACGCTGTTACCTTCCCACCAAAGTGATACCAATTTATCTACTTGCAATTTCTTGCTTTTGAACTGCTAGGTTGGCAGGTGCTGGGGCCAGAGACAGGAACTCACACATGGTTTCTAACTGCCGAATTACAAACCTTCCAGTCTGCAGCTCAGCATCTTAACCACTGAAGCCCTCATGAAGGGTCATCTTAGGACCAATGAATTTGTTACATTCTGTTCTTCATTTTTCAATATTACCTGTCATGTGTTTATAACTGACCTGCATCCATCCATACAACAAAATGAGGTCAAGTGAAGTGCATCATTACAAACCGAAGGTGAAGGATCACATTTAAAGTTCTCATCTCTGTAAAACAGCAGTGAAAAAGGAGGGTGCAGGGCAAAATACTCTTGATTATGCTAGCTTTCAGCCAATTTGTTTTATGTGAGGGAGCACTCAAAAACACAATCCTTTCTCTGCAGTCTGAAGTGGTACGCCTATTTTTACCATCTCACTCTGCTGCATGCACAGATGCAGTCCCTATCAATCTGTGAGCACTGCTTTATCCTTCTTTGCCACAAAGTGTCAAAAAAGTTTGGTTTGGCATACTAGCCAGCCAGCCACATAGTCTCGATTGGCCTTCCCTCAAGTTGTGTGCACAGGCTATTAAACTAAAGGGGTAGATCTGGTTTCACATCAGACAGTATTTTTGCACAAGACTGAAGCACCTTTAAATTTTTTCTACAGAAGCCCTATCTTAAATGAAACAGGACCCATTCTCACCCCTAGGACCTGAAAGGAGGAGGCATGGTCTGGCTTCATCTTCTGCACAACTTCAAAGAAGACAAGAAATGGCCTCTCTTTCCAACTGCAAACAATCTGCTGCTTCTTGCTTTTTCCCCAAATCATACAGGCGCTGAAGTACACTCCTGTGACTCAACCAAGCCTTCTACATTTACCAGGACCCAAGATGGGGGAGTGCATCTTATTCCCAGCAGGATTTCTATAGAAGAAATGCCACTCACAAAGCTTCAGAGTCCTACCAACCCAGTGTAAAGGAAGAACTTATCTTCCATGTTCTTTGCAATCCACAAGAAACTTGGGAGGACAGTCACTTTCCAGGACAGACAGGAACTCTGTTTTGTCGGGGTTGTAGCTCAGTGGTACAGCATCTACTTGGCATGCAGAAGGTAGCAGGTTCATTCCTCCAGTTAAAAGGACCACGAGGTAGATGATATGAAAGGCCTCTGCCTGAGACCCTGGAGAGCTGCTGCCAACCTGAGTAGACAATAGTGACCTTGATGGACAAAGGGTTAGATTCAGTACAAGGCAGATTCATGCATGTTTCGAAGGAAGCATAGAAATATAGCAAAGGAGGGTCACATGCCAACACTTGGTGCCTGAACCTGAAAATATAATCAAATCTTACTTTTAGAAGTAGAGATTCCTGTACAACTCATACTATCTACACAACTATATCACAGTTTTCATTTCAACGTCCTAGTTCTGGAACCAATTCAGTCTTTGCTGCAACTGTCATGCCATCCTTTTTGCACGAAACAAGCCAGGATTGTTATGCATGTGTTCAAGTAGAGATACCATCCAGGCTTCTGAGTTTGATAATCTGATACAGTCTATAGTGACCACCAATGTTCCCTCTAAGATGTGGAGACTTGTGAGCCAAAATTCTACTTTGTGAACTACCAGCAATAAAGTTGTGAGCAAGTGATTCAGCTACTGCATAAATTAGTTTGCTCTGGAGCCATCCTTCCTGAGCTAAGACAAAAATGTGTGAACCATAGCCAAAAAACTATGAGCTAGCTCACACTAACTCAGCTTAGAGGGAACACTGGCAACCACATTTTGTTTTCTTGAATCCAAGTGATATAGATAAGGGCAAACTATGCTAAATGCTGCAGGTACTTAGCCTTCACCAGAAAAAAATATACGAAGTACTAAAAATTCTAAGCAAACTGTTCTTCACAATATTAGCTCTGATTCATGTACTTTAATGTGGCACTTTGTGTGTACATGGTAGTTTGCTTCACTACAGATTTAACTCATACACACAAAAATAAGATATAGCTATTAGAAGCAGCTGCCCCTTGCTGAAGTACATTACAAAGATATAATTTAATGTTTCATCAATGGATTAACAAAAGCCAGCATTAATTGTGGCATTTTAATTTTTAAGTATAGTAAATGAACATGCTAAAAAAACCAGGCAGAAACTTCAAGAGAAAGAAGACACAGCTTTACAATTGAATTCGGTCCAATAAATTTCTTCCATCTTCTGCTAAACTGACCCTAATTCCTTTCTAGTAGAAAGGTAATACCTTGTAAATGCAAATCTACAGATCACTAAAAACTAAATTTATAGGGGTTTGCTCAATAAATGCAGGGCAAGTGAAGATCATGTACAAAATGTTATTCAGAAACTAGATGTATCAATCAGGAAAATATACACGTGCAACACTAGAGTATTCCTAACACAGAACGTCAAGTGAATACCATACAGACTAATCGTTATGGGTTCCTGATTCAGATAGCCCAAGCTAGCAAAATCTCGTCAGCTCTAAGCAGGGATGCCCCTTGTCTGTATTTGGATGGGAGACCACTAAGGAATTCCAGGGTCACAACAGAGAATCAGGCAATGTAAACCACTTCTGAATATTTCTTGCCTTGAAAATCCTACAGGGACACCAAAAGTTGACTGCAACTTGATGGCAAAAAAAAAAATCATTATGGATTCCATCAGAAAACTGTTTTTAAGTCCCTTGTTTGGTATAGTATTCAGTTTTCTACCTGAAACATCTAATTTACAATTCCAGTTTTCTTCACCTTCACAAAGTTGTTCAAGCTTGCTGTTTTTCATAGAAAAAATGGTATTCTCAACATGATCAAACTACTTAGTGAACAAGTTGTGACAGAATATACTTCTTATACATATTATTAATTAATTCTGGCAGTTAAAAGTATGTTAGTTAACAGACTTTGTTAAAGTAAAAACCACTGACCTGCCACAAGAGGTTTTTTTTAAAAAATGGGGAAAAATAGATTGGACACTGAGTAACAAAAGGTGATCTTCCCCAAGGTTTGACCAAGAAACTTGAGACAGCATTTCTTGTACAAAAATGCCAAGTAGTGCTACCCTTCTTGATAGTTTAATTGACTGTGTTAAATAGCCTCATGGAATCTGAACAAACTTTTTTTTTTTAAAGTCTTACATTTAACTCAAAGTCTGTTCTTGTTCTGAAAGACACAGATTTCCCTATCACTTACTGGCATTTCAAAAGATATGTCTCCAAGGAATTGCAACTCACCACAAATAATCTCTGGGGAAAAAGCAATTATAAGATCCCTCTATTAGAATCTTTGTACTTTTAAAGACAAAGACTTCCTAAAAGTTACTGGACAGTGTAGCTCTCACAATATTGTGTTTAATCTCCTGTTGATTAAAATGCATAAGTGTAGAGATGACACTACAATCTAAAAGAGAGGCATCATTTGCCTATAACATCACTTCTATTTTCCAGATTATATTGGCATTTTAAAAAATCTTATCTTAAATAAGGGTGCCTACAAATAATTGCAAGTTTCATAAGAATATAAGAGAAGCTTATGTTGGAATCAGGCCAATGGCCCATCCAGTCCAATAGTCTGTCACACAGTGGCCAAAAATACCAAGTGCCATCAAGAGGTCTAGCAGTTTCATAGCATTCTTACTTACAGAGATGAGAGGCAACAATTGGAATAAACAGAAAGATTAGTCTAAGGCAGCTGTGATGTTCCACTTCTGAAAATTAGCTGATCTAGTGGAGGATAGAATTCTAGATATCAATTTACCAAGAAGCCCTGGTTTGCATGCCTTGATAAAAGGGTGATATATAAAAGTAACAAAAATTCAAAATGAATATATTTAAAGCATTTATGTACTAATTAGTTATTCTGAACAGAGAGCTACAGCTATGGAAGCAGGGGGGATTTTCATCTGTAGCATTCTACAAGGGAGGGCACTGTTATTTTTCAAGAAGTGAAGTTTCCCCAAGAAGTATCTTTTACCAAGTTCACACAGGAACTTTCTTCTCAATCATTTCAAAAAGCTAAAGTAGCTGGACCACATAGTCCTTCCGCCATACTGTACAGGCTCCATTATTTAATAAGTAGTATCTCTTGAAGCATCTTGGTTTCCAGCAGCTATACCAATATAGGACTGAAACTTCTGTAAGGCACTGAATGAACTATATCTAGGTTTCAATAATGTTGTAACAATGGTCTGGAAAAAGGTTCTTGAGTAGTTTAAAAACTGTAACTGGACTTGTACATTTATAAAATATATAAGTTCTGATGTAACTTAAATAATGAGTTATTTCGCTACTTCAAGTAACAAGCAATGTTTATTGCTAGTATTATCTTCTACTGTGGTCCAAGTATTATTGTATATCCTGTGGGGAACAGCCATCCAAATAAGTCCTCGCTATAAGTTTGAGTTTTTATGTCTTAAGCTTATAATGGAAGCAAGTTCTGGACACACATATAAATGAGTATTGGACAGAGTGGCCTAAGTCGAGGTAACATTCCTTAAACCAAGTGACTTTGGGATGAGGCCAAGAGATCCTACCATATATGGGTTTTTATCCTTACCAAGTGATTCACCTACTGAAGACTTGATTCATCAATCGTAACACATGAAAGACAAATTACTGGAAGCTTCACAAAGGCCCAAGAAGACTAAGAAAAGCAACATTCTACTTTCCCCCTTATAGAATCAAAGTGATTTTAATACAGGAGAAATTTTAAGTCTTCTTGAAGGATGAAAACTATTGAAGTATAGCAGGAGCAGTCACCTGAGTGTAGGTGACCCTTCTCTTTTCCCAATGTTCAGAATTAGGTCAATTTTGAAAGGAAAAAATCCTCTCACAGAAAATCAACTTAAGGCAGACAGAAAGTGAGTGAATGATCACAAAAAGCAAAAGTTAGTAAAAAGACTAAGGGAACTAAGATCAGCTAGGGAAGTGGAACTTTCCCTGAAGGCACATGGTGCTGGGATCCATTTCCCTCCTAAAACGGGAGGGAGGTACAAATGGTTTTCAACAGCGACGAAGAAGCCATCGTTCAGAAGCATCACAGCACTGAACTAGCCTGCCCTGCGGCAGGATACTCTTTCATTGCTTAAAGGAAGGAAAGCGAACCATCTTCTCCCGCTCCACAGACAACCATTTTCCGTGTGAGCGAGCACGAACGTATGACGGGAGACAGGGGTGTTAAACCAACTCCCGGTGTGCCCCCCCCATTTCGCATCCATCCCACTTCTTAACGCAGCCGTTTCAAAGCTAAATCGGTCGTGATTTCCACTAGCCTCACTCCTTATGAATCATCTGGCCAAAGCACTGCCGCCGTTTCCTCTGCACCCGACACGGTTTTGCATGCAGTTATGTGAGGCGGTACTTTGTGTGGAGTCCGAAAAGGAAGGGGGGAGAAAGAGAGGGAAGGTGGAAGGGAAACGATACGAGCGAACAACCTTTCCTTTCTTTGTTTTTCCTGGGGATCTGAAAGTTCCTCTTCGGCGGCACGTCTTCAGAGGCTTTCGGGAGCGAGACTCCTAGCCCATCGTTAAGCTGCTGCTGTTGTTGTAGCTGCTCGTGGGCCGCAGAGCCGGTAATCTTGTGGAGGCCGCGACCAGGGGAGGTCCTGTCCTCTACCGCAACAGCAGTCCCTAGTAGCGGCTCCTCGTCGCTTCGGATTCTCTCACGGCGGCCGCCATTTTGTGTAGAAACCTCCGCTTCGGCTACTGCAGTTTTGCTTTCCTCACCCGACAGGCCGCTACCGCTAAAGCTACCGCTCCTGCTTTCCGCCCGATAAGACGGCTCTTGCACTTTCTCATCCCCGCTCGCAGCCGCCGCGTCCGCCATTAAAACTGAATAACAAAGGAAACAGCTACACCGCGCCGTTAGCCTTTCGCCCCCCAAACCAACCACCCTTCCCTCAAAGCCATGCACAGCGTCACGGAAGCGACTCCAGCCACCCACAACATAACAAGCAACCACTCCTCTCCCGTTCTCTCGCCCAGCTTTTACTGTAACATGGCGGCGGGGCGTCAAGAAAAGGGAGGAGCTTGTGTCCCTGCACCATTGGCCAATCAGTATACAGCGCTAATTATAAATACGAGAAGGCAAGGCGATCTCGTGGTAGCAGAACGATCGAAGACTGCTGGAATAGGTTTGAGGGAACCTAGTCCATGGTCATCTTGTTTGAGGTGGGCGTTTTGTGGAAGGTTTTGTTCATCTCTTTTAGTGTGAATGGAAGGTTCATAGACTGCTGCGTGGGAAGATACATGTTTTGTTGATTAAATATGAAGTTGTTTAAAACAAACAAAAATATGTCGTTTTCAGTGTCCCGTAAAGGGACCACGAGGGCTGAGTAACGCGTGTCTTTATCATCATTTTATTACGTCAGTTGTTGGAAGTCTGGTATAAAGCTCTACTTTTCTGTAGTAGTGTCTTTTCTTACGTAATTCATGATGTGTAGTAAAAGTAATAATAATAATTAAATCGCTGTGTAATTCCTCTTTTAATCACTCCATTTTTCTTTATGAATGCTAATCAGCAACGGAAATAGGGTTGCTTGGCTTCCCGCCAGGGGCTGTCCTTACCTACAGAGCAGCAGGAGATTTTTTTAAAGTCAGTATTCTTTGTACTGCTGTGTCATTCCCAGGAAAACGCAAAAATGACATAGAGTAATAATAGGTTTTATCATAGAGCTTCTAGATATTCCTAGCACTACCTTGTGCAAGGGAAACCTTTACCTTGCCCTGTGCCACCTTGGGTTTTCTCCAAAAGTAGGGTTTTCAGGTCTCCCCTGGTCACCAGTGCAGTGGGGTAGAATTGCTAGATCCAGGTTGGGAAACTTCTAGAAATTAGGGGATGGTGCCTCAGGAGGACAGGGACCTTAGTGAGGTGCAGAGCCATAGAGTTCATTCTCCAAAGCCATTTTCCCCTTAAGGGAACGGATCTCTGTCATCTGGAGATGATCTGTAATTCTGAAGGATCCCCAGGTTCTATCTGGAGGCTGGCATCCATACCCAAAGGTGACATAACAGTGTGGGGGATGTTGTGCCACCTCCCCAGTGTTGCTACCCTGAACCACCTGCTGGACTGTAAGGCACAGGCTGGCAACACTAAATAGAAGTCAAAGAGCATTTAGCAGTATAAGTGATGCTGGTTATTTTAGGAGACAGTGGAAAATGCAGCATAGGTTCACTTTCCTGCTTATAGCTGTCTAGGGGAAGTGTGTGGGAGGTGCTGTCAAGCAACACATTGACACTAGTTCTGAAGAAAGTACCTGGAAATGATGTCATGCTGTTACCCAACAGTTTTTTTTAATGTTTACATTAGTTCTCTCCTGCTATCTGCATGAGTGGTGGCAGAAAAGAGGAGCCAAGCAGGAAAATGGCAAGCCTGTTCCTGCTAGATGGCACCCTCTGAAAGGAAGGTTTCAAAAGCTATAAATCGTCAATATCTTATTTATGTTACATTTTCCACCATATAACAGTAAGGTAGCTCATTATGTCTTAAGTGTACAAAGTGTATGTTGCTATAAGTGCTCCAGTAGGTTGCTCTTTTAATGAAAATGCAATTCTCATTAAAAATAGTTTCTATTGTAATATTTAAAAGAAGACAATGTAATATTAGTCATTAAAAAAGAGATCCAATAAGGAAGATTTTGCAATTCTTGTTTTGTAATGTTTGAATTACAATTTGACATTATTTTCAATTGCTGTTCCGTGTTATTACTTCAAGTGTTTTATTTTAATTTAATTTAATTCAATTTTTGCCTTTTTCTAGTTATTGTTATAGTCGTTATATAAAGTATTTGTTCTATTGCATTATATTTGAAAAATTTGTTGCAATAATTGTATATATCCATTGTTGAAATTCAATAAAAATATTTTTTTTAAAAAAGAGATCCAAGAGGAGTATGGAAATTAAACCCATTAGTCTACCTTCTGTCTACATTGAGTGGAAAGATATAATTAAAGCTAGAATTATTACAAGAACAGACCTTGAGAGAAAGAATTGATATGTTTTTTACAATTTTTTTCCTTCACCAGTCTTCTGTGTTTATTCTAAAGTGTTATCCTGCAAGGGAATTTTGTAGGTACAAGAGGAAACCTGCAAGGATTTGCAGGAGAGGGCAATTTAATTTCCCCTCCCCCGCTATTTCCTCTTTTCCTTCTATGAAAGCCTGTCCCCCAACTTCTTTCCTCATCCTGTTCCTTCTCTTCTTCCCATCCAAAAGCCAACCTCCCTTTATCTGTCCCTCTGTCTTCAGCTTCATTTATACCTCAGCTTTGTACATAGTGGGGACCAAAAAAAATCATTCTACTCTTCTCCTTTCTTTCCTCACAATAACTCTGTGAGATAGGTTAGACTGAAACTATTTAACTAGCACATCATCACCTAGTGAGCTTCCATGGCAGACTGATTATTTAAACATGGTCTCCCAGACTCTACTTTGAAACTCTAACTACTATCCTCCAAAGAGTCTACCCTCCAAAGCAGCCATTTTTCTCCAGGGGAACTGATCTCTGACATTTGGAGATCAGTTATAATTCCCGGTGATCTCCAGCCCTCTCCCAGAGGTTGATGACCTTAGTTCCCCTGGAGATAATGGCTAATTTGAAGGGTGACACTTATAACATTGTACTCCTCTGAGATCCCTCCCCTCCTCAACCCCACGCTCTCCAGGCTACACCCCCATCCCAAATTTCTAGGAATTTCCTAACCTGGAATTGGCAACCCTATCCCCACCTAACAGCCAGCTTACTTCTGTCCCCTGTCTGAAGCTCCCCCCAGCAGCCTCTTAGGAAAACTGGGGCCTAGTTGTTGTGGGGCTGGCCACTAGGCCGGGCCTTTGCATGGTAGGGAACCCTCAAAGTCTTGTGGGGTGGCATCTGACTTTCTCCTGTATCCCCCTCCTCACACTATTTCCTCTTTCCATTCCACTGGCAAGCTCCATACCCTCTCCCCTTTCCCTGCCTCATTCTCTTCTTCACAGCCAACGTACCTTTTATCTTCAACTATATTTTTAAAAAATGGGGACCCACAAGCAACTATCCTATTCCCCACACCTTTGCTTTCTCCCCTTCTCTCACACTTTTTCTGTCATGCCACCTCTTTTCTTATTCTCTTCTCCATGACTGTCACTTCCTCTCCCTGCCCCCCTACCCATCACTCTCTTTATCCGCCTCTCTAACCCATCACACTTTCTGCTCACCCTCTCCAGCACACTCCCAGCCTCCCATCTGCCCCCCCCCCCAGCTACAGTGGAAGCAGCTCTCCAGGAATCACGATGGAACTCTCAACTTATACAGATTAGTTCCCCTAGGGCTGCCAGCTCCCTGTTGGGAAATTGCTGGGCATTTGGGGGTGGAACCTTGGGAAAGTGAGGTTTGGGGAGGGAAGCAACCTTGTTGTTGTTGTTCAGTTGCACAGTCAAGTCCGACTCTTCGTGACCCCATGGACCAGATCATGCCAGGCCCTCCTGTCTTCTGCTGTCCTCTGAAGTTTGCTCAATTTCAAGTTCATTGCATCGATGACACTGTCTTAAGCATCTCATCCTTTGCCGTCCCCTTCTTCTTTGACTTTCACTCTTTCCCAGTATCAGGGTCTTCTCCAGTGAGTGCTCCCTTCTCATTTGGTGGCCAAAGTATTTGAGCTTCAACTTCAGGATCTGGCCTTCCAGGGAACAATCAGGGTTGATTTATTTTAGGACTGAATGATTTGATCTCCTTGCAGTCCAAGGGACTCTCAAGAGTCTTCTCCAGCACCATAGTTCAAAAGAATCTATTCTTCGGCCCTCGGCCTTCCTTACAGTCCAACTCTCGCAGCCATACATTACTACTGGGAATACCATTGCTTTGACCATGTGGACTTTTGCTGGCAGGGTGATGTCTCTGCTTTTTATCATGCTGTTTAGGTTTGCCATCGCTTTCCTCCCAAGGAGCAGGCATCTTTTAATTTCATGGCTGCAGTCACCATCTGCAGTGATCTGGGATCCCAGGAATGTGAAGTCTGTCACTACTTCTACAACTTCCCCTCTATTTGCCAAGGAGTGATGGGGCCAGATGCCATGATCTTAGTTTTTTTGATGTTGAGCTTCAAGCCCACTTTTGCGCTCTCCTCTTTCACCCTGAGCAAGAGGCTCTTTAGGTCCTCTTCACTTTCTGCCATCAGAGTGGTATCGTCTGCATATCTGAGGTTATTGATCTTTTCCCCAGCAATCTTAACTCCAGCTTGTGATTCATCCAGGCCAGCATTTCACATAATATACTCTGTATATAAATTAAATAAGCAAGGTGAAAATATACATCCTTGTCGTACTCCTTTTTCTATGCTAAACCAATCAGTGGTTCCATATCCGGTTCTAACTGTTGCTTCTTGACCCTTATACAGGTTTCTCAGGAGACACGTGAGGTGGTCTGGTACTCCCATCTCTTTAAGAACCTGACATAGTTTATTGTGATCCACACAATCAAAGGCTTCAGCATAGTCAATGAAGCAGAAGTAGATGTGTTTCTGGTACTCTCGTGCTTTCTCCATAATCCAGCGAATGTTGGCAATTTGATCTCTAGTTCCTATACCTCTTCGAAATCCAGCTTGTACTTCTGGCAGTTCTCTATCCACGTACTGCTGGAGCCTAGCTTGTACAATCTTTAGCATGACCTTGCTAGAGTGTGAAATGAGTGCAATTGTGCAATAGTTTGAACATTCCTTGACATTGCCCTTCTTTGCGATTGGAATGTATACTGACCTTTTCCAATCCTGTGGCCACTGTTGTGTTTTCCAAATTTGTTGGCAAATTGAGTGCAGCACTTTAACAGCATCTTCTTTAAAGACTTTGAATAGTTCAGCTGGGATATCATCACCTCCACTAGCTTTGTTGTTAGTAATGCTTTCTAAGGCCCATTTAACTTCGCATTCCAGGATGTCTGGCTCGAGGTCAGTGATTATACCATCGTGGTTGTCAAGGACATTGAGGTCCTTCTTGTATAGTTCTTCTATGTATTCTTGCCATCTTTTCCTAATCTCTTCTGCTTCTGTTAGGTCCCTACCATTTTTGTCCTTTATCATGGCCAGCTTTGCATGGAACGTTCCCTTGATTTCTCCAGTTCTCTTGAAGAGATCTCTAGTCCTTCCCAATCTATTGTTTTCCTCTATTACTTTGCATTGGTCATTCAGGAAAGCCTCCTTATCTCTCCTTGCTGTTCTCTGGAAATCTGCATTCAGTTGGGTAAATCTTTCCTTTTCACCTTTGCCTTTTGCTTTCCTTCTTTCCTCTGCTATTTGTAAATCCTCATCAGACAGCCACTTTGCTTTCTTGCATTTCTTTTTCTTTGGGATGGCGGTGATTGCTGCCTCCTGTACAATGTCACGAACCTCTGTCCATAGTTCTTCAGGCACTCTGTCTATCAAATCTAGTCCCTTAAACCTATTCTTCAGCTCTACTGTATATTAATCGGGGATGAGATCTAGGTCAAATCTGAATGGCCTAGTGGTTTCCCTGACTTTCTTCAGTTTAAGTCTGAATTTTGCAATGAGTAGCTCATGATCTGAGCCACAGTCAGCTCCAGGTCTTGTTTTTACTGACTGGATAGAGCTTCTCTATCTTTGACTGCAAATTATATAGTCAATATGATTTCAGTGTTGCCCATCAGGTGATGTCCATGTGTAGAGTCGCCTCTTAGGTTGTTGGGAAAGGGTGTTCGCTATGACCAGTGTGTTCTCTTGACAAAACTCTGTTAGCCTTTGCCCTGCTTCATGTTGTTCTCCAAGGCCAAACTTGTCTGTTATTCCGGTTACCTTTTGATTTCCTACTTTAGCATTCCAGTCCCCTATGATGATGAGGACATCATTTTTTGGTGTTAGTTCTATGAGGTGTTGTAGGTCTTCATAGAACTGGTCCACTTCAGCCTCTTCTGCAGCAGTGTTCAGTTTTAGTTTATTGTCTTAGCCATTGGCCATAACAGCACAAAATAAAACAAAATACAACAAACATTAGACATCAAAGTGGGGAATTCTGCAGCAGTGGTTGGGGCATAGACTTGGATTACTGTGATGTTGAATGGTTTGCCTTGGATTTGGACCGAGATCATTCTGTCATTTTTGAGATTGTATCCCAGTACTGCCTTTCTCACTCTCTTGTTGACTATAAAGGCCATACCATTTTTTCTATGGGATTCCTGGCCACAGTAGTAGATATAATGGTCTTCTGAGTTAAATTCGCCCATTCCTGTCCACTTTAGTTCACTGATTCCCAAGATGTCGATGTTCATTTTTGCCATCTCATTTTTGAGCACATCAAGTTTACCTTGATTCATAGATCTTACATTCCAGGTTCCCGGGGCTATTTTTGGGCAGGAACACACAGGAACGGAGTTCCGGCTGGCTCTTGAGTTGGCCACACCCAGCAGGATGTCATTAGCATAATAAGCCACACCCAACAGCAGAAACTCATTAGGATTGGCTACATTAGGGGTGTGTGGCCTAACATGCAAAGGAGTTCCTGCTACAAAAAAAGCCCTAGGGTTTGACAACAAACAAGGTAAACAGAATAAGAAGCAAAAGGTGGGTGTGGCTGGATGACCACACTTCTGGTAACATGGGGGTGTGGCCTAATAGGCCAATGATCTGTGCTTTCAGGGTGTGGCCTAATATACTAATGAGTTTCTGCTGTTGGGTGTGGCCTATTATGCTAATGAGTTCCTGCTGGGCTTTTTCTACAAAAAAAGCCTTGCAGGTTCCTATGCAGTATTGCTTTTTGCAGCATCAGACTTTCCTTTCACCGTCAGACACATCCACAACTGAGTGTCCTTTCGGCTTCGGCCCAGCTGCTTCACTCTTTCTGGGGTTACTTGTACTTGCCCTCTGCTCCTCCCCCGTAGCATATTGGACACCTTCTGACCTGAGGGGCTCATCTTCCAGCATCATATCTTTTAGCCTTTTGTTACTGTCCATGGGGTTTTCTTGGCAAAGATATTGGAGTGGGTTGCCATTTCCTTCTCCAGTGAGGTCTCTGCTGTGGCCTGTCCGTTCTGGGTGGCCCACCACGGCATAGCCCACAGCCTCATCGAACCACACAAGCCCCCTCGCCATGAGGGAGGGGAAGCAACCTAGGGTATAAAGCCATAGACTCCAAAGCACAATTTCTACTGGGGAACTGATCTCTGTCATAAGGGGATCAGTTGTAATTCTGGGCGATCACCAGCCCTCACCTGGAGGTTGCAACAAAGACACTGTAATGAGTAAAATAAAATTCTAATTATACTTAATTTATATATTATGTGCAATTTATATACTAAATTGTACAAAATATACAAATATAATAATCAAAAAATTATTACAATATGAATCAACATGGAAAGAAGAATCATTTGAAAGAAGAATCAATCACATGAGGATCCCAGGTATAAGTGCACTTGTTTTGTTAAACTTCTTCAGTGAATGCCAGAGAGGTAACAATCATTCCAAAGAGTTCAATAGTTGTTTGCAACTCAGATACCTCCAGTTCAAAGTAACAGAATTGCTGGAAATTAACCAAAGACTTCTAGTGCTGGTATAACCTCCCTGTCTCCTTCCCACCCAACAGCCAACCTACCTTTATCTGCCCCTCTGTCTTCTGCTCTCTGTCTCCAGCCCCCACCCCTGCAGCCTCTACTTAGGAAAACTATGGTCTTTCTCTACAGTGCAGAACAATGCAGCTTACATTATTCTCTCCTTTTTACCTACCCAACAAATCTTATAATGTTGGGATGAAAGTCTGTGACTCATCCAGAAATCACCCTGTCAGCTTCCACAACAAGGTGGGGATCTGGACCTGGATCTTACAGACCCTACTCTGAAGCTCTATCTGCTACACCATACTGTCTTTCATAGGGTGGCTGCTGTTGAACATTAGCAAATAACCAGGCCTAGGCTGGGTCATGCTAGTCAGGTGATACCAAGTCACCCAGGGGATGTTGCTAGTCTCCAGGTGGGACATGGAGATCCCCCAGAAGTACAACTGAACTCCAGACAATAGATCTGTCCCCCTGGAGAAAATAGCTGCTTTGGAGGGTGGGATCTGTGGCATTATACCATGCTGATGCCTCTTCCCTCTCCAAAACCTGCCGTCCTCAGGCTCCACAAAATCTGCAGGAATTTCCCAGTCTGGAGCTGGTAACCCTAGGCCTGGCCCCAATGAGTCCTTCTTCAAAGGCCAAGGCCAAAATAGGCTTTGAGAGGATCCTGCCCTTTCTCCCTGCCTTTTTACTTACATAAATGCAGCCTGGAATATTGGGCTGTCCAGCAACAACCACTAAAGGAATCTGTTGCTTAAAGTGACATGTTCTCCTTTTATTATTTTGGGTTTTTTACCCCTCTCCAATGTTTTTTTTTTAATTTCATATTTTTCTGCAAACCTGGGTCCCTTTTCTGGTTTATAAAAAGGTCTGCTTTGCCCATTCACAGGTCCAATCGCTGGATTTAAGTATTCTCAGATTTGGCCAGCCTGGTTCCTAGTATGATGGTGATTTATTTATGGTTTTCTGAAAAAGGGCCAATGGAGAAAACTAACAATTATGAGACAAGGGAACAGAAAACACACAACATGAAGCACAGTGTAGGGTCTCCTAGAGATCTGTATTGGAACTATAGTGCAGTGATGTAATTAAATTTGTGGATGGCACCAAGCTATGGTGAATATCCAAGCAGATGTCAAGTTTTAGAATAACCTATTTAGACATAGTTGCATAGGTAACAAATTAGCACATGAGGTTCAAGATAAACATAAATGATACACATTGGGGCAAAATTTTCAGCTTACTAAATACACTGATGAGCTTTGAACTGGCAGAGACCATTATCTTGGGGTCACAGTTAATACCTCAATGAAAAGCTGGCATTGTCTGCTTATCCACCAGGAATTTGGTCAGGTTTTACTGCTTGTGGCAAGTGGTGTTTTTTTCTCCACTTCCACACAATGCGATTCTTCTTTCATACACCTTCCAGGGCCGGCTCCCTCACTAGGCGAACTAGATGTTTGCCTAGAGCGCAGGTCCATCATAGGGGAGCTGCTCCGGGGCCCGCCTGCCCTCCCTCCGTCCCGCTGCCGTGTGCTCACACCTCCTCCACTGGCCCCGAGCTGCGGCACCACTGCTCCCTGCCGCCCAGCAAAGCCAAGCAAAGTGCCCTGGTCAGCTGGCCTCCCTCCTTCTCACCACGGCTGCTGCGGCCTACCCGCCCCATCAAGCGTCAAGGCGCCCCGACCCTCCAGCTCCCCGCTGCCTGGCATGTGCAGAAGGCCGCCAAACACTCTCAGGCAGTGATCTGAGGAGGCAAGGGAGGGAGAGGTCCATACCCCCCTTTCAGCTTGCCACATGGGAGAGTCTTCCTGCTCAGCACCAGGGCCAGTGGGGGAAAGGGGAGGCCAGCCCTCCTCGCCACTCTCCCAACTCAGCAGCATCTGCCCAAAGCTGGTCCCTCTCGACCAGCAGCAGCCTCTCACCTCGCCCCACACCCTGGCCAAGGCCTTTCGCTCAGGTGCTGCATGGTCCTCCTCCTCCGAGCCCCTCCAAGAGCCTGGGGCTGCAGCCAAGCGGGGCTGGGAGCCCGGGCACTGCCTGCCCCCCCCCAGTTTTCATCTGGAGACTGGAGGAGGCATTGCTGCCCCCAGATTCCCCATTCCCCCCCCGCACCCCCACCCACGGTTGCCAGCTCAACACCGGTTTGGGGATTTTCCGGAGATCTGCGGGTGGCAGTGGGGAGGGGAGGGAGCTCTGCAGGGCGGAATGTCCCTCCAGTCCCACCCTCCCCAAGCGGCCCCTTTCTTCTAGAGAGCAGTTGTGATTCTGGGAGGTCTCCAAGCCTCAGCTGGAGGTTGGCACCGCTGCAGGGTAGGTGTACGGGGGGGCGCCAGAAGGGATTCTGGCCTAGGGAGCAAAATAAGCCGGGGCCAATCCTGACACCTTCTGCCATTTCCCCAGCTTTGTTATCATCTTTCCTAAACCAGCTTTACTGCACTCTTTTAGGAAAGATCACAGAAAAGCTGGGGTGGCTGCTGCATGGATAGGAAAGTGTGGTTCCACCCTTATTAGCACCATTTCTTCTGCCCCAGTCCCTCCTCATGGCCATTCTTCCCTCCCCCTCACTTCCAGGGGGCTTTTGGTGGGTGGGTGACTTGACAGATCATTCTAGCATTCTAACAATCTATCAGGTTCTCTGAATTTCCAGCTTTAATTTTTTAAAATAGTTTCTAGCCCAGGGGTGGCCAAACTGTGACTTCAGAGCCGCATGCAGCTCTTTCACACATATTGTGCAGCTTCTGGGCAGCTGGGGAAGCTAAATATCATTAGCAAACAAATATCATTGGACAAACAAATATAATTATCAATATCTGCTTTTACCACTTTTGTTATTATTTTTGGCAGTCTCATTTAATGTTAATAAAAAGTAAATTTGCATATTTACCAGTAAAAATGTGTAATATTTGCTCATGTCTTGTGGCTCTGAAACATCTGGTGTTTATTCTATGTGACTCTTATGTCAAGCAAGTTTGGCCACCCTGGATCTAGCCATTTTAGTTGCAGAGGTGTGCCTTTCCCTTATATTTGATTTATTATTTACTTTGTTTATAGTTCACCTTTTTCCTGGAGACTCAAGTATAAGTATTACACATGATATGTTAGTCAATGTGGGAAATGGTATTGCATTACGTATAAAGCAGTGAGAGTAGGATAATACAGCAAAAAGATAATACATTGTATACACACTGGTATATTCCTGCTGCCTTTATAACAATGTTCTTCTTGAACCATTTTGTTATAATGTAACCTTACCTTTGTAAAAATGTTATTCTGAACAATACTGTTTTACATAGTTTGCAGAATGACAGAATTATGGGTTACTTCCTGAACGCCTCAAGCAGGCCTTTCCTCGGGTGAGAGCCGTAACAGAGAATGTATGGGTGGTGGTTGGTCTTTCCCACTTATAGGGTGGCACCTAAAGAAGGCCCATCACTAATGAGTGAAGGTATTGTGACGGAGTATAGTGGGACAGGCAGTCCTGTAAATGGCCATGAAGGGTTTTGTACAAGATAACTAGTACCTTGTATTGAACCAGTGACTGATGGGAATCCAGCTGAGTAACTGCAGAATGGGTATGATACGTGTGTTCCATGTAGCTCCCAATAATAACCATTCTGTGGTATTCTGGAAAAACTGGAGTCTCCGACTTGATTTCAAGGGCAATCCCATGTATACTGCATTACAGTAGTCCAGTCTGGATGTTACTGTGGTATCGATCCAGGTGGCCAGATACAGTGAGTAGGGGGTCATCAAGATTGGAAGAAAGTATTTTTGGCAGCTGTATTTACTTGTTTTTCCGGTAATAATACTGTATCCAGTGTAACTCCTAGACTCTTAGTCTAATCATCAAATGTCAGCTGAATCCCAATGTACTTCAAGGCCCCAGCCTTCCCAACGGTATTACCTCCATCTTGTTGGGATACAGTTTCAATTTATTCATTCCTAGCCATTTGACCACAGCAGTCAGTGCTTCCCAACTGCCAGTGTTTCCGCTAAGCTGAGTTAGTGTGAGCTAGATCACAGTTTTTTAGCTTCCAGCTCACACATTGTTGTCTTAGCTCAGGAAGGATGGTTGCAGAGGAAGCAAATTTATGCAGTCACCAAATTGCTTGCTCAGAACTTTAATGCCAATAGTTCACAAAGCAGAATTTTTGCTCACAAGACTCCATAGCTTAGAGGGAGCATTGCTAACTGCCTCCGGGGGCGGGGGGGGGATAAAGAGATATTGTGCTGGGTGGTGTTAGCATATTGATGACATCCAATTCAAAACTACAAATGATTTATCCTAACATGGAGAATGAATAGCGTGGTGGTAGGATCATGCCCTGTGAAACCCCACTAGACAAATACCACAGTGATGACAACTGGTCTCCAGTGACAATCCTATGAGTGGTGTCTGTATGGACTTATTTAAACCACTCTAAAGCACATCCCTTAATACCTGCTTCTCTCTCCAAATGTCTCAACAATATAGTCTGATACACTGTGTAAAAAAGTAAAAAAACTCCTTGGTGGTAGGGGGGAAATGAACACTGCAGGGGAACTAATGCTGTGAAAATGCAAGATAGCTCTATTATGGTCACAGTGCAGTTTCAGCAGCAACAATAAAACCGCAGAGTACTGTTGTCATGTGGAAGTAACCTCTGAGTTTTGTGGCAGTAGAGGAAAGAATAATACCGTGCTTATCAAGAAAGGGATTGAGACCCTGGAGCACTCTGTACAATTCTGCATAGTCTATCTAGAAAAGATATCCACTATTTTAACTCTGTATGATTTTAAGTATTATCCATATATCAGCTCTTTATGGCCTACCCTTTAAATTGACATAAAATGTTTACAATGCTATTTACATCCCAGAATTTGTATCATTTCTAATAATTGGCCTTGTACTCTATATAGGTTCAGAGTTTATAAAGTGCCTTGTCCTGGATAGTAGTAGGGAAGGAGGAAGAGGAGAGGATATCACTCTTATCTGAAACATGAAGCTGTCCAGTACTATAGAAATGCAAATGGCCCTAGTCAGGAGAAGGACAATAGCCACGTCATCCATTACCTACACTCTTTGGGAGACCAAACAAACCTTCCGTGGGTTATGAAAAGAAAGACGGTCTATGGAGGGAGAGGCAGAGGGGAAATTATAAGACCATTGAGCATGAAGTAGCAGCTCTCTTATTTTCTGTCAGATTATTTCAGCAGTCATTCACCATGAGGGTTTAAACTGTTCTCCTTTACCTGGACTCCATCTTGAGCACGTATGCCTGAGACCACAGTGGAGAAGAGCCCCAAACATTAGAATAAGGTAATGGATGATTTCTAAATATTTGCAGTGCCACAAATCAATAGCCTATCCTAATTTTCCATTATTTAGTGTATGTAAGGGTTAAGTTCAGAGGGTTGTGGTTTTATTGCCTTTTATTTTGTCCTTGCTCAATCTGTTATGCCTGCATATGTTGTATGTAGTTTTTATTTTCTTAATAAATTTCCTTTAATTTTGAATGCTGTCAGTCTGATCTCTATGATCCACGATAAACCTTGTTTGATCCATGCATACCTAAAGAAATGAGAGAGCAGAGGGGGCAGCAGTTGACCATGCTCCCATAGAGCATACAAACAGGAGTGTTCTTGTTAACCAAAAGAGAAGAAAATGGTGGAGACATAACTGTGGGGCACAGCCTTTCAGCAGGACTGCAACAGAGTTCATAATAGCTAATCCTCAGGAGGAAAGTACTCTAGTGTTCAATTGCCTGATGGCAGCAAAAGTTACCCTGTTAGAAAAAAGAATACTGGGAGTAAAGGGACAGGTACTAAACTGGGCAGGCAAACCTGGAAGGCCAAATAACTTCCTAATTTCCACATGGAAGTCCTGTTACCACAAATATTCTTAATTACCTTTACACCTTGCTACTCAAATTATTATTTAAGTAAACTATTTTAATGCCAAGTGGTAGTGGTACAAATTGACATTTTGATTACACCCCAGTCAGGCAGCAATAGCTGAAGAATAAGATTGTGCTATTAGCAGAGTAAAAACGCTAGAGAAATTATTAATATGAGCAGCGCCATGAAATAAAATAATGTTTTGAAAATGTGACTTAAGATCCTCAATATCGTTACATAAACTGCAGTCTTGTAATATCTTTCCACTTATCTGCTTGAGCTCTTGTTTTGTATTTTCCACATGGACAAGAGAAATCAAATAATTATTTGTATTTAGAAGTCTGTAGGGACCCACTCATGTTTAAATGGGATAATTAAACTCTGTAGCACCAATCTACTAAATAACAAAACTGTAACACTAGATATATTTACTTAATTATAAAAAATTAAAAGTATCTGGGGTACTAGTTTCCATACTTTAGTTAATTGGGTTTTCTCCTTGAGAATTGGACTCCAGCTTTCCTTGAAGAACTTGTCTGAGGGACAAACTAGATGCAATGATGGTAAAACAGTGCTGTTTAGCATGGATCCCCCCCAGCACAGTCGTGGATGAGGAGGGCAGAACCCTTCCCACCTGCAGTCCCTATCCCAGTAATTTTGTCATTTCTGAGCTCAGTTTTGGTATTGGAGCTTTGCTAACCAGAAAAATTGGAGGAATAAGTGGAACTTGTGAGAGAGATGTGCACTTCTCAATTCCCCCCCCTTTTTAGGAAGTAGTTCTGCAACAGAGTAAAAACTTTTATTTAGTTTAATTCAGGGCTATTTTTGGGTAGGAACAGAGTTCCAGCTGGCTCCCAAGTTGGCCATGCCCAGCAGGAACTCATTAGCATAATAGGCCACACCCAACAGCAGAAACCTATTAGGATTGGCTACATTAGGGGTGTGTGGCCTAACATACAAAAGAGTTCTTGCTACAAAAAAGACCTGGGTTTTGATAATAAACAAGGTAAACAGAATAAGAAGCAAAAGGTGGGTGTGGCTGAATGACCACACTTCTGGTAATGTGGGAGTGTGGCCTAATATGCTAATGAGTTTCTGCTGTTGGGTGTGGCCTATTATGCTAATGAGTTCCTGCTGGGGGTTTTCTACAAAAAAGCCCTGATATCTGTCAGTTTCCTACAATGCATATCTAAAACTGTGAACATTAATTGAGCAGTTTTGACAAGAAATGGACACCTTATTAAATAATTGTTTTAGAAGCAGAAGGGGGCTGAGTACTGCTTGTAGCAGGAACATATCCTAATACATCAATTTTTCCATGGGTACAAAGTCTTCACCTGTAGAAATGTGTGAGATCTTCCTATTATGCTGGTGAGGAGCATAGCTGACACCTAGATAAGTAATAATGCTTGTTTATTAAATCAGCAATAAGTTGGAGTGTGTAAACCAGAACTGTTCAGGAGGGCATAAATGGAATATTTTAGTATTTATTTCAATATTTATATCCCACTTGTTCCCAATGGCAATCCAGAGCAGCTTACACCATCATTCTCCCCTCCTCCATTTTATCTTCATAACAACCCTATGAGGGTAGGAGAGGTTGAGAGAGTGACTGTCCCAAGGTCATCCTGTGAACTTCCACAGCAAAGTGGTAGCTTGAACCCAAGTGGGAATTTTTTCTTACATAATTACATTGTTTATTATATTGCATTTATTGCACTGTTTATGTATTAGATTCAGTTATGAGAATGACGATCTGCCTGCAGAGCAAAGTGGAGACACAGTCTCCTTATTAAGGGAACACATGGAACATGGTGGATTTTCTGGCAATACTCTGACAGAGCTCTATGACTGCTAAAACGGTGGAAAGTATTTTTGAACAGCTACAACTTGTGCTCTCAAAGCTTGGATTCCTAACCCATATAGAAAATAAGTTCAACAACAGCAGCCCTCAAAAATCTAGGTATACTGAGCATGGATAGACATTCTGAGAAGAAGCATCAAAAGAACATTATTTTATTTATTTTGAAATTTATATCCTGCTCTAACCAGCAAGCAGGCTCAGAGCGGCTCACAACATATCAGTAATTAATTAGTTTCATAAGAACATTGAATCATTAAAACATTAATTCCAACAGTTTAAAATTTAAATAATTCATTAAAATTACCTGACAGGCAGCTTGGCAGTTAGTAATATTCTAGTGAACACTGAGTTTATGCCAGGGAAGGTGGTGGATCTCTCTGATGGAATAGCTCAGCCATTCCTGGCACCAATAGATATAACATTGCCATGGAGTAATTGAGACAGTTGAGGCAGGGAAGGCTGATGATCCTTGATGTCCACTGCCTAAAGAAAAGGCCTGGCAGAACAGCTGTGTTTTACAAGCCTTGCAGAATTGCAACAGATCCTGCAGGGCCCTGATCTCAGTTGGGAGCATGTTCTACCAGGCCAGGGCCAGGGCTGAAAAGAGCCTGGTTGAGGTGAGATGGATATCTCTCATGCCAGGGACTACTAGGTGGTGCTGGTCAGAAGAGCACAAGTCTCTTCAGGGCATATATGGGGAGAGACCATCCTGCAGGTCCTTGGTCACATAAGGCCTTAAAAATTAATACCATGACCTTGAATATGACTTGGTAATCAACTAGTAACCAGTGCAGTTGGTACCAGCTGAATGTGTGCCCACACAGAGATATCAGTCAGGCATGCCACTGCATTTTCTGAAGCTTTCAAATAAGGTGAAGGGTAAGCCATGTAGATTACCGGGAGCGGTGGCACAGGCAATAAAACGCCTGCATTAATATGACTCGTGCAGCCACTATGGCTGTTGGAGACCCACCGCGGTTGAAGTGAGCTCTCAACCCTCATCCCAGCTCCCGCCCACCCAGTGGCTCGAAAGCAAAAATGTATTTATAATGCTAGTAGACAAATGGGTACTTATCCTTAGAAGGGTAGGGGGCACCCTCCTCCAGGGAGGTGTGTGGAGGAGGTGGCGGCGGCAATGGCAATGGCAATGGCAGTGGCAGACATCAGCTGCAACAGAGTACGGGGGTGGAGGCCGCATGGTGTGGCAACACGGCAACAGCAGGTAGCAGCAGCAGGGCCAGAAGGAGCGATCCCTAGTGGCCAGCAGTAACATTGGGCGGCTGTCATTGGCAGAAGTGGAGGCGCGATGACGTCATCTGCGGGCGCGGCAGAGCCTACAGGACGTAACCGAGGCCAGAGGAGGATGTATTGTGTGCCGGCCCTTCCGAGTGCCAGGCGGAACAGCTAGCTGATGAACCACCGGGAAGAAAGCCGAGCCGAGCCAAGCCGAGCCAAAAAAAGAAAAAAAGAAGAAGGAACACCAGCCTCCACCTGGGTGCCGGTAGGCAACCCCATCCTTAGTACAATGTGGCCCAAGTTAGGATGAAATGTGCTTAGCACCCCCTCATGTAAACCACTCAGAGACCCCCGAGGGGGTTAGGGCGGTATATGAAATTGAAGGTTAAATAAAATAAATAAATAAATTAAGTTGCAGTAATCAAGCCTGGAAGTGACCATTGCATGGATCACTGTTGCCAAATCACAGGAAGAAAGGTAGGAAAATAGTTGCCTGAGTTGCTGATGACGGTAGAAGGCTGATCTAGCAATGTTAGTGACCTGGGCCTCCATAGAGAGGGAAACATCCAGGATCACTTCCAGACCCTTCACCGCTAGCGCTGGCATCAGTGGCACCCTGCCAAGGGCTGGGAGTCAAATTCCTGAACCCATCCCCCCTGTGACTCAGGAACAGGCCCTCTGTCTTTGCTGGATTGAGTTTCAGCCGACTATGTTGGCCAGAATATCTGGGATGGAGTCCGGCTGACCATTACCATATACAGCTGGGTATCATCAGCATACTGGCAGCAACCCAGCCCAAACCCCCAGATTAACTGGGCAAAGGGGAGCATAGAGATGTTGAATAACGTTCAGGAGAGGATCACCCCTTGTGGGATGCAACACACCATAGGGTAACATGGCAAAACCTTTTCCCCATGTGCCACCCTCTGTCCACAGCCATAGAGAAAGGAGGACAGCTGTTGCAAGGCAGTTCCCTGAATCACCGTGTTGGCAAGGTGGTGGGACAGAAGATCATAGCTGACTGTGTTGAATGCTGCTGTTAAATCAAGTAGCATCAGCAGTGCTGACCTGCCTCGATCCAGATGTCATCTGTAAGGGCAGCCAGTGCAATCTCTGTCCCATGGCCAGGGCGGAAGCTGGACTGAAATGGGTCCAGAATAGAGGAGTCATCCAAGAACACCTGAACCGGCTCAGCTCCCACTCTCTCAACCACCTTATCCAGGAACAGAAGGTTCAATACTGGGCAGTAGTTGGCTAGGACCATAGGGTCCAATGTTGTTTTTTTCAAGAGCAGTCACATCACCACCTCTTTCAGGGACCCTGAGAACATCCCTGGTGTCAGGGACAAGTTGATGATGTCTTCCAGGGAGACCCAAATTCCATCCCCACCAGTTTTAACAAGCCAAGATGGACATGGATCAAGGAGGCAAGTGGTAGGTTTCACAGCCACCAGGGAGAGCCAATTAGGTTCCAGCCCTTCCTAGCCTAGTAGAGGAGGAGGTTCCCTCCAGTTAATCCTGCAGCCTCACAAATTCTGTCTGAACATTTTCCAACTCAATGGCCACATCCCATTTTGAAACACTAAATGCCAACTTGAGCAGCACTTGAGAGTTTTGTTTAGTGGCAGAATTAGACATGAAATCAATTGAGCTCCTCAGCAACTCTTCCCAGGGATGCAAAAGGTATGATTAACACTTGACTGTCCAGCTCATTACTAATCTGACAGAAAGATTTTCTAAAATCAAAGAGAATTTTTCCAACACAGATTCTTATCAACACAACACAATTTCCCTTTTTCAATCTGGTGATTCACATTGCAACTGAATTAGCTGAGTCAGTCCTTCTCCTCTGCCAGAGATCAACATATAAGCCAATGCAGTGTTTGCCCTCTTAACAGTGTTTTTGAGGAGGATTTAATAACTTCTTCTACAGCCTTTTCAACTTCAGTGCAACAGCAATCACTGACAGATTGGAGCAACTGAGATCCAGAATTATGGGAATTAAGGAGGGTTGTTCTGTATTAGTGCTTTAGACCTCTTTTTCCAGAGTGGTCAATGCTGAAGTGGTATTGGTAAAGCCAGTCCCTGCTCAGCTTTCCTCTGATTTACTCAACCCCACAGAGGCACCTCTTGCAGATAGTGTTTCTTGCAGCCTAAAAATATATTTCTAAAACCATCCCTCCACGAGAACTAAGAGGCACCTAGCCACTTCTTTGAGGATTTTGAGCTAGGAACAGCAGAGCCTTTGGCACAGAATTTAGCTGACTACCCCCCTGGTCTGGAATAGTGTCTTCTCATAAAAACTGGTATATTTTTGTGGATTCAAATAGGGGCTTGTATAGAACAGAGAGATCCAATTGACAATTAGTTCCTCTTCAGTCTTCTGTGTGGTCCCACATTGGGACTCCACAGGCCAGCCACCAGAGGACTTTTTTTCTAGCTTTAACTTAGAAGCAAAGGGGAAGACTCTCCCCTTTGGAATGAGTTACCAGCCACTCTCCCACTCAAATGGTCACATGCTTCAAAAGCGGGGGGGGGATCAGTTTGTTTCTTGCTACTGCTGAGCAAGGATGTGTTCCAGCTATCTTCATTGTTCTTTGACTGTAAAACCACTGCACTTCTAGTCAAACATGCTGCAGAAAGCGCTATTCAAAAAAATGTTCCTAGTGATGAGCATAATACCAGCAATTGCAAGCATTGCCTTCAATGTACTCCAAAGGCACTATCTGACAAAGCAGTCAGATTAAAAGCTAACCTTTGGGAGAAAGTCTTAATGTGCTCTGAAAGCCCAGCAGCGAGATCTTCTGCCTTGGTGGAGCAGCCACAGACCTTCCCAGCTAAGTCATTAGGCTTAACTGATCAGCTATTGGGTCTGCCTTTGGTATCATCAGTTCTGTCAGGTCCAGGGTAGGCTCTAACCAGACACTGATGTGAGTCACCTGATCATTTTCACTGTTCTCAGGAGGCTACGACCAAGACCAAGCACTGAGAAAAACTTTGTGAGAAGCATCAATTGGTCCTGAGACATTCTCTACCTAAGGCTCAGTTCTGAGCTCTTCAGTTCTGGCAACTGCTCAAGAGGACTTAACCTCCTCCTAGAATGTCACCACACATATAGTCTCCATCTCCCTTGTTGTCTGAGGGGAATGTAGAAACGTCTTCTGAGTTCAACCACCTGCTCCTGCAGATCTGACTTCAATTCCAAAACCTTTCTATTACCTTCCTGCAAGAATGGGACAACTTTTCCAAGCCTTCCAGAACCAAGTCTGCTCATTCACCTAGGCCTTGTGCCCATATCTTGGTCCCTACCTGGACTGTCTCCGCTGCTCTTTGTGACGAACTAAAGGTTTGTTGATGAGCAGCAGGAAAACGAGAGCTGCTGGGTCACACGACTGAGAGTGGTGGGGGCAGGTTGCTCAGAATTCTCAGGGAATGTCAGTTAAGAACTGACCGTTGACAGCGGGTTAGCTGAGGAGCTCTTGGAAGAAAGAAGGAGCCTCTAGAGCTGAGTGTAAAAGCACGCCAGTAGTTTGAGAAAAACTGGGGCTGGATAACACACCTAACTGGTCCCCTCTAATGAGAGAGGATAGTGAACGGAGAGGAGAAACTGAATAACTCTTCAGTAGTCACAAAACAACACGCACACTTCTCCAAGGGAACTAGTGAGGTGGTTAAAGGAAGGACTAGGGGTCTGGAAGAGACTGGGAAAAGCTGAAATAGTCATATCAGTCAGTCTCAGGGAGCCAGATAGAGAAAGTCCAAGGTCTAACCACAGTCAGTCACCATGAGAGGGAAATCACAGATGGTATCAAGTTACCAAGGACAGTCTGTGACAAACTTAGAATTAACACTACAGCCTATGTTAATGCAGAGTGAAGCATCATACCAAACAGCAACAATATATTCTGCGCAAATATTCTTCCCCTTGCTGAGTTTCTGTGAATAAAAAATTGTGCTGTTTGCCTTTCAAAAGCACTGATGCCTGACTTATTGTTAGGGATTCATATCTGGTAGACATTCTCAATCCACAAGAGATACAATCCCTGAAGAGACTTTTTAGAGTAAACTGGTCATCCCTCAGAAAGACGAGGTGATCGGTCAGAACAGAGTGAGAATCTGAATCCAGTAGTATAAACTGAGGCTCCACTCGGACAGGATCATTGCACTCCTCCTGAACAGGATCTAATGCTAACCATTGCTGAGCAGCCAAGTGGGTGCTTCTTCATCTTTCCTGAGCCACCAAGTGCTTTCTTCTTCATCTCCTCTTCTTCCTCCCCCGCCCCCGGATCAGGAGAGGCTGGTGGGGAAGTCAGTCTCTGTGGCACCTCTTTCTTCTCCTGGGAGATCAAGCAGCTCAGCCATGACTGGAAAGTGTTATCACTTCCCACTGCTTCTTCTGTTGGGTCTGCTGTTGGATCTGTCTCTCAATTACCACAGACGCTTCCCTGGAGGGATGGAGGGCACACTGTGGCTCCTTTTCCATCCAAGACAAGTGGCTGCCTTCTGAGAGGCGCCTGCACATTAATATGTTAAAATTATGGGCTACTCTTTATGCCCTTAATTCCTTTTCAGCATTTCCCAGAGGGTGAATCATCCAAGAATAGACGGAGAACATAACTGCCAAGGCACCATGGTATCTTGCTTCCTCTGCAAGAGGCTATGGCCATTTGGGAGTTGGCAATTGCCCTTAGGGTTTCACTTCCGGCTATCCATAGAGCTGGGTCTAAAAATACCAGAGCTGATACTCTCAGCAGGATCAGCTGCTCTGATCATGAGTGGTTCATTGCGGGGCAGGGCAACACCGAGAACAATGGTGGTCGCTTTATCTACCGGCTCTGCTACAGATAGTCTCTGAATGGGTAAAAACAATACCAATCCAGCTAACAACCTGAAACTGGCAAGCAAAAACTCTCACAACTTTTTTACCCCGTGAGACAACTGATCGGGACAAAAACTTTTTTGTGCCAAAAAAGCAATAATGGCTGTCAACCTGGCTCTGACACAAATAGTTGCATCTACTTTGAGTAAGCAAGACTTCCCTAATCTATTGGAACAAATGGAAAGGAGGCTTATCAATAATCTACAGAGATCCCTTCAACCAGTCCGAGATCTATTGTCTGAAATCCAAGCTTCCTTAGCACAAACCTCCAAGAAGGTGGAGACAGCCCTTAATATGGACATGATCTTAAAAGATGATGTCAGAGATCTGCAGGCCAGGGACGCTAATTACAGAGACCGCCTTCTCACTTTAGAAGCCCAAATAAGAAATCTGAATTTAAAGTTCCATGGGATCCCAGAAGCAGAAGAAGGGACAATGGACCTTATTTGTTTTATATCAACATGGCTTTCATCAGTTCTACAATTAGAGACCAGCGTGGCGCCGGCCATTTTACACACACACAGACTGGGCCTACCAAATAACCTGAAACGTCACGGTCCTAAGGACAGTTTAATACAACTGGCTGACTGGAGGACATAGTGATGGCCACAGGAATAAACAACTTTAAAAGGAGATTAGCTAGATCCATGGATGATAGATCGATCAGTGGCTCCTAGCCATAGTGACTGAAGGGAACCTCCACTTTTAGAGGCACTAAACCTCTGAATCCCAGAGTCAGGAGGCAACATCTGGTATAGGCTTCAGCCTCTATGTCCTCTTATTGGCTCTCCAGAGGAACTGATTGGCCACTGTGTGAAGCAGGATGCTGGACTAGATGGACCACTGGTCTGATCCAACAGGACACTTATGTTCAGGCAGCATTTCTGGTCAGCAGACTCAGGGCAGCAAATCACTAAGTCACATAGAGGAGAAGGATAGTGTTTCTCCTTCCAAAGGAATCACCTGATTGGCTTAGCACTAGCTAAAGTAGGGAAGGATGACCTATCAATGCCAAGGGGGTGTGAGTATAACAAAAGGGGAGAGCCGCTGTTGCCTTTTCTCTCAACAAGCAAGCAAGGAATCCCTTGTGGAATTGGCTCATTCCAAGCCATCATGGCTCAGGATATCTCTGAGGGACTGTAAGCCAGGAAGGAAGGGAGCCAGTTTAGTCAAGCTGTGTTATTTTATGTCTTGCATTTTCCCATTTTTCTGAAATCCTTCCCCATTTCCATTTTCCCATGCAAGTAGTTATATGCCAATTTTCTTCCTTCCTCTGTTTTCCAAATAGAGTTAACCTTTATTCATTTGAGACACCCTGTGTCATCTGCACATTTGGGGTGCAAAAGAACTGGTTCAGTGTATGCCATCTCTCAGCTTAGCTAGGTAGAAATGGGTCTGTTAGATTATTTGAGTGACAGTCATGGTGGCAGCTACCTGTTGAGAGTGTCAGAGCAAGTAGTGGCACAATAGCCATCTGGCTTCAGGCAGGCTGGGGAAGCCCTTCTCCATTGAACCACTGTGGCACAGTCAAAGAGGTGTCCCGATACATAATGGTGCCAGACAATCTTCCCTCTGCAATTCCATCAGTTGACATGTATAGACAATTTTTTCATTAAATGGGGGGGGGGAATCACCTCACTCCTTAGTACAAGTAGTTCTCATATTGATATTTAACCAGTGCTTGTAGAGAGAGAGAGTTAGGAAAGCTAAAGCTCAGTATGAGCTTAGGCTAGCAAGAGATGCTAAAAACAACAAAAAAGGGTTCTTTTCTTATATTTAAAGTTCAAAAAGGGCCCGTTGTGGGGACAGGAAAGTGAAATTGTAACAGGTGACGAAGAGAGAGCAGAACTGTTCAGTTCCTACTTTTCCTCAGTCTTCTCTTGTGAGGTAAACTCAACATGGCAGAAACAGAACACATAATGAAGGAAGGGAGTTGCAGCCTAGGATTGGCATAGGGATACAGGATGATCTTGACAGGCTGGAAAACTGATTTCTAATTTAAAACTAATTTAAAACAAATAAAATGAATCTCAATGGGGATAAATGTAAAGTTCTGCATTTAGGTAGGAAAAACCAAATGCATACTTATAAGATGGGGGAGACTTGTGTTATTTATTTATTGCTTTGATTTCTATCCCACCTTGCTGGGCAAGCTGTCTCAAGGTGGCGTACAACAATCAAATTGACATAAAACAATAGATACAATAAATTAGTTAAAACAACCTACAATACTAAACACAATGTAAATACAGATGATGGCGATCTTCAGTAGACAGTCCATTGCTGGTATAATCAGTGGTATATCAAAGGCCATAGATGTTCCAATGACTCAATTCCTCGGTGGTGGCTCCTAATCGAAAGCCTGGTGGAAGAGCTCCATTTTGCAGGCCCTGCAGAACTGTAAGAGGTCCTGCAGGGCCCTGATGTCCTCCGGGAGCTCATTCCACCAGTAAGGGGCCAGCACTGAGAAGGCCCTGGCTCTGGTGGTGCTAGCCAGTCTGGCATCTTTCAGGCCAGGGGGAGCCAGGCAATTTTGTAGCCCCGACCTCAGTGCTCTCTGAGGCACATATGGGGAAAGGCGGTCCCTTAAGTAAGTAGGTCCCTGACCATACAGGGCTTTAAAGGTCAAAAACAGCACCTTGAAATGGACCTGGATGTGGTCCCTTATAGAGAGTGGCAGTACTATGTGGGAAAAGGATCTAGGGGTCTTAGACTATAAACTGAACATGCGTCAGCAGTGTGATGCTGTAGCTAAAAAGGCAAATGCAATTTTGGACTGTATCTAGCATCCAGATCACATGAAGTGATGGTACCACTTTACTCTGCACTTGTTAGACCTCACCTCGATTATTGTGTTCTGTTTTGGGCACCACAATTTAAGAAGGATATAGACAAGCTGGAAGTGTCCAGAGGAGGGCAACAAAGATGGTGAGGAGTCTGGAAGTCCTATGAAGAAAGGCTGAAGGAGCTGGGTATGTTTAGCCTGGAGAGGAGATGACTGAGAGGTGATATAACCATCTTCAAGTACTTGAAGGGCTGTCATATAGAGGATGGTGCAGAGATGTTTTGCCCCAGAAGGTTGGACCAGAACCAATGGGTTGAAATTAAAGGAGTTTTCAACTAAATATTAGAAAGAACTTCCTGACAGAGTGGTTCCTCAGTGGAACAGGCTTCCTTGGGAGGTGGTGGACTCTTCATGTTTGGAGGTTTTTAAACAGAGGCTAGATGGCCATCTGACAGCAATGCTGATTCTGTGAACTTAGGCAGATCATGAGAGAGGGGGCCAGAAGGGTTGCATCAGTGCTTAGTTCTTGTGGCCCTTTCTTACACAGCCAGAGAAATGCTGATTGCCACTTGGGAGTCAGGAAGCAATTTTTCTCCAGGTCAATTTGGCCAGGGATCATGGAAGTTTTTTTGTAATCTTTTGGGCATGGAACAAGGGTCATTGGCGGTATGGAGGGAGGTATTTGTGAATTGTGCGGGGGCTGGACTAGATGATCCCTGTGATCTTAACGCACAATTATAAAGTCCAATTATATGTAGGAGTGATTACAGGTGCTATACTTTGTTAAATGGGCTGAGCAGTAGTCTCCTAGCACCACCTTCTGAAACACACCTCCAGGTAGGACCAGAAGAACAGCAAAATGATGCCTCCAGATTCCAGCCTGGAAAAGTGGTCCATAAGGATACATGACTGATAGTACTGAAAGCCACTGAGAGGTCCCTCTGTCCACCTGCCAGCCAGCACAGGCCATCCAGGGGACCAAGGCTTTTTCAGTCCCATAACCAGGCTCAAAACCAGATTAGAAAGGATCTAATCAGCTGCATCCAAATGAAATATTTGCCCATCTTTGCATCTGTCAAACAACTTTATTAAGCTGCATGCTAATTTGCTGCTAACCCTCTACCTATATGTATGGACTGGCAACTTCCATTTCAATTTATCTGGAAAAGCGTGTGTGTGTGCACACAAAAGATTATAACTTGAATAAAACTTTGTTGGTCTTGATGCCACTGAAGTTTAGCTTTTTTCTACCCATCTACAGTATTTATAGCCAGACTATTTTGCTGCTAATGTTACAATTTATCTTTAGCATAGGTTTTATGTAGTTCTGTAGTAGTAGTATGGTGATCATCCTCAAAGGTCTCACCTCTCCTCCAGGGCTCTGAATCTATCCTTGGGATTTTGGCTTCATGCAAATCCAAGTGATTGTCAGCCAATCAGAGCCCATGGAACTCCACTGGATGGGAGGAGGTGGAAGGGTGAAGAAAACTTTTTTCCTCTTCAGACTGGGATTTTATTTATTTACATTATTTATAGTCCATCTTTCTCACAGGGACTCAAGGCAGATTACACATAACAAAAGTACAAAAGTACAATCAACAAAATGGGACACTCAGTGACCAATGCATTAGGATTCTAGAAGTCTGGGATCACCAGAAAGAACTGAAGCATAAGTATTAACATGACACATTAAGGGGTAAAAAACTGCATTGTCGGAACCTACTTACAATAAGCTGTACATAGCAGTATAGACCACAGTCTCTAATCATTTATCCAAGTAAGTTTGTGAACTATTTTGTACAGTGCAGCCCTATTACCTGTTCAGAAAAGTTCCCTTGAATAATTCAGTTTTGCATAGTCCGCAGAAAGCCAGGAGAGTGGGAGCTCTCTTGACATGGGAGCCACAATGGAGAAAGCATGTGTGGCAGTTGCTGATTTTGCCCACTTGCAGGTTGGCACCTGCAGAAGCACCTGCTGACATAAGCAAAGTTATCTTGGTGGAGCATAGAGGGAGAGGCAGTTCTGTAAATAAGAGCGGCCAAGGCCATGAGGGGTTTTGTATGTGATAGCCAATACTTTAAACTGAGTCCGGTAACAAATGAGCAGCCAATGGAATGTCTGCAAAATGGAAGTAATATGCATGATCCGTCTAACTCCTGCTAATAGCTGAGCTGTGGCATTCTGGACCAGCTGGAGTTTCTGAGTTGATTTTGAGGGGAGACAAATGTACAGTGTGTTACAGTAGTCTAATCTTAACGTTACTGTGGCATGGATTTAGGTGGCCAGTTCAGCTGCATCAAAGTAAGGGGCCATGTTATGGGCTTGAAAGGAGCATCAGCTTAACCAGGCTTTTATTTGGCTTTTAATTAGGGTTTTGGTGTCAATCTAGAGGAAAAAAACCACTTGTTTTACTGTGACAAATAAGCATGCTGTTAAGGGCCCATCATTCCTAGCTTCTGTGGAAAGGAGCTCTGTGAGGGAAAAGAGCAGCCATGGATCTGCTGAAGTAACCTGCTTGGAGAAAGGGGAATTAAATCTCCCTTCAGTGTTTATCTACTTTACTTGAGACTCAGCTGAAGAGTTGCTACTGTCATTTGGGGGGAAGTTTGTAACCTTTGGAGGTGGAGTTGAGAGGCTGTTTTACTTTATTTATTGAAGCCATCCACACATAACATTTACCCTATTAAGTATTTTATTTTATTTTAAATAAACCTTTGTTGTTCATCTCCCTCTGTGTCTTGTCTGTCTAGTCTAGTCAAATATCTAGGACGAAGTGATTTCTGTTTACCTCACAAATAAGTACAGCCTCAGTCTAACAGGTTTCAAAATAAGAGACCTTTAGGGAGCACATAGCTTACACACTACCAATTCTTCAATCAAAGCTTGTGTCCCCCTTTTTTTTTGATTATGGATGGTTGGGGGGGTCAAAAAATCTATAGGAGAGGCCACAGTGGTCGACTGGACATCCTTCAGTCCTGGCAGGCAGTTGCTTCAGAGCCTTCACCCCATAGCTGCCACAGTAGATATTAAGATTAATTCCAGCAGATGGCAGCTGTTGCCTTAAGAACATAACATGCATTTTTGTTAATTCATTACATGATCACTACTGGCTCACCCATTGTTTTTTACTTTAACCAACCATACACTATTAAATAACCAGAACATGTATAAATATCCAAGGTATAACAAGTGTGCATTCTTTTTGTTGTTGTTCAGTTAAACACTGTATACTGAATATATGTGTGTGCACACACATGCTCAAATACCATGATAAACACATGCAGCATAAGATTCAGGTGGGTAGCCGTGTTTGTCTGAATCCAGTGGCACCTTTAAGACCAACAAAGTTTTATTCTGGGTATAAGCCACTTCATCAGATACATGCAGAATAAGTTGCACAAACTTAATATGTAGCACAAAATAATTAATACTTTGTGTATAGTATATCTTCCACTGCCAATGGAAAAGACACCTCTGTGGAGCCTTAACTGACTGAAAACACAGATTCTCTGAGAACATCAAAATGTCTTTGTTATGTATGGAGCCCTTGCAAAAGGGCTTAGCTTAGGACGCATAACAATGGCTTGCTAGGATCCTAAAATAGACCAGTAGGGAGACAGGGATTCTAGAGAAAACTAATTGGGAGACAATGGAGTGTAAATAGCCTATCATTGGGAGTGGGGTGTGTTTTGGGTGTAACCTTTTCCAGGCGTAAATACCAGGCTTTGGGGCCAGGGATTTCAGTCTTCTGTCTCTTGCTGAATCACTAATATACTATGAGCTGATCACTTCTATGCATCTGAACCCAGTATATTGCATGCTTCATAACTGCAAGCTGGTTTGCTACTTTACTGTGAAGCCAAAAGGTGTCCCACCATGCAAAACAACAACTGCTCAGTAGGGCTATCCAGGGATATACATTTTCCCAGAGAGAAAACCTGGGATCTAGATTTTCTAGGGGAAATGTAATTGGCTAGTTTTCATTGCCCTAAATAGAGAACAATACAATTTGTTGTTTGTTTTGACATAAAATTTAAAAGTACCCTATAAGGTAGTCTGTTCTGAGACACACATCTGTTCCAGAACTACTTCCAGGCCACTGGTTCAGGGTTTCTACAGCTACCCTGGGGTCAGCTAGAAGCATAAGATAGAGGTGTCATCCACACATTGGTGATAACCTAGTCCAAATTTCCAGATGATGCCATCCAGTGTTTTTTTGTAGATTTTTAAAAGCATAGGAAATAAGATAGAACTTTGTGGAATGCCAAAGGCCAAGAGGCTGAATAGTGGTCCCTCAGCACCACCTTCTGAAACTTATCCTCCAGGTAGGACTGGAACCACTGCAAAATGGTGCCTTCCAATCCCAACCTGGAAAGGCAGTCCAGAAAGATACCACAGTCAATGGTATCAAAAGGTGCTAAGAGGTCCAAGAGAATCAACAAAGTACATTTCCTTTGTTCAGCTCCCAACACAGGTCAGCCAGCAGGACAGCCAAGGCTGTTTCAGTCCCATAATCAGACCTAAAAACATATTGAAAAGGATTTAAACAATTCACCTGATCCAGGAAAGCTTGAAGTTGTTCAGCCACCATCTGTTCAATCACTTTGCTCAAGAATGGAACATTTGAGACTGGCCAATAGCTATCGAGATCTCATGGGTCTGGGGCAGGCTTCTTCAGAACTGGACACACCACAGCCTGTTTCAAGGATGGGGCAACCACCCCCATTCTCAAGGAGGCATGCAGTACTTGTTGGAGACCATATGACAGCCCCTCCGACAGCAGCGTAAATAGCCAGGAAGGGTAAGTGCCATACAAGGAGATAGGTCTCAAATCACTGTCCACATCCTCAGTAAAAATAAAATGAAAAGTATCTCAAACAGCTGGACTGGTTGGCACCCTTTTATCATCTGACCCTGTCACTGCTATTTGCATAGTTAAAATATAGGGTTATTGTCTTAATTGACAAGCTTGTCTTATTTTAACATACCTTATCAAATGAAGTAGATAGTAGAAACATAATTCCTAGAGTACAAATCCTGACCATGCAGTAAAACATTGTCTCTTTTTCATCCATATGGTTATAACCTCTATATATCCGTCATTCATTCATTCATTCATTCATTCATTCATTCATTCATTCATTCATTCATTCCATTTATATCCTGCCCTTCTTGCAACAAGTTCAGGGCAGCTTACATTAATCAGCACAAAGTACCATAAAATCCACATAAAACATTTTAAACATTTTAAAACAAGTGAATAATCAAAGTGCTAGCAGTAATCAGTAAAAAGGAAAAGGTTTCCATTTCTCGAAACCTAGTCGAATCCAACTCTATGGGGCGGTGCTCATCTCTGTTTCCAAGCCCAAGAGCCAGCGCTGTCCAAAGACGACTCTGTGGTCAGGTGGCCAACATGAATAAACACCAAGGCGTAGGGAACACAGTTATCTTTCCACAAAAGCAGCACCTATTTATCTACTTGCCATTTCTTGCTTTTGAACTGCTAGGTTGGCAGGAGCTGGGGCCAGAGACGTGGCACTAGGGTTTTGAACTGCTGATCTGCAGGCCTTCCGCTCTGCAGCTCAGCGCCTTAACCTCTGAGCCACCATGGCCCCATATCCCTCATATGGAAATGTTTAAATGCCTGATTAAGCAAGGTTTTCAAAGATTTGTTCTTTCTATTTTCTGAATGATTACAACATTCATATCATCTCCCCCCCCGCCTGACATGAAGTAGCCGGCAGTGGGAGTTGGAATGAGGACTGGTTATTCGTCATCTGATTGTCTTTAATATTGTACTAATGTTTTAATTTATCCTGTTTTCTCCCTGGTTGTACCATTACCCAGAGCCCTGCAGTAGTAGGGGTGGGGCAATTCATTAATAACAACAACAACCAGGGCTCTTTTTGTAGCAGGAACTCCTTTGCATATTAGGCAACACACCCCTAGTGTAGCCAGTCCTCCAAGAGCTTACAGTAGCCCCTGTAAGAAGAGCTCTGCAAGCTCTTGAAGGATTGGCTACATTAGGGGTGTGTTGCCTAATATGCAAAGGAGTTCCTGCTACAAAAAGAGCCCTGACAACAACAATAATGATAATAATAAATTACTCAAAATGGTCTAAGAATTAATTGATTAGGGAAACACAGGAGGGTAATACATGAATCTTCACCTTTGTAATGCACTATTGTTGTAAAATATGCATTACTTTTAGGATGGCAAAGAACTATTCACGTGCCAGCCTCTCTGGCATCACCTGTCAAAAGTTTTCTCAAGACTCTTGCCTCTTGTTTGACCTTTTCTGCTGACAACCATTTTTGGTTTGATATTTCAGGCCAAGCAGTGCATGATTTTTTATTTGGAGTTGATGAATATGTATGAAGGGTGTTTGGACTTTTCTATCTTGGTGCCAGCTACCCAGCTGCTTGAATGAACGGACTGCTAACATAATGACTTCGCCTTTAACAGAGCTCATCAAAAGTTTGAGACTGTTCTTTTGTTTCCATTTGGTTCACACCCCCACACAAACATTTTTATAATCTGCATTGTAAACAGATTTTTTTAAAGTAAATGGTCGTGCCTTTGGTTCTTTACAAGAAGGCTGACACTTATCCCTTATACAATAAAATGTGGTTAACGTATTTGTACAATTATGCTTCTGAGCATCCTTTGTGTATATCCTGAATCATTTCATTTTCTCTTTCTGTAATCTGAAGGAAATTTTGCTATCTTTTACATTAACTGAAGTGAATGTAATCATGTGCATATTGTTAAACATCCATATCCCAAAGGAAGAAAAATAAAAGTTTAAGTAGAAAAGCCACAACCTGACACTGGAAGTATGCACATTTCATGCCCAGGAAACTACAAAGAAAGAAGTGATCCTGGTGGAACAGAATCTCATATGTTGAGAGTTTTAGTCACCTGTCTTATTAGCTCTTAAAAGGAAACTATTGCTCGGAAGAAATACTCATTTTATTGCTCACAATTTTAGTTGAACCATATAGTGCACAGTTCAATATGAAGTGCATCAAATCTTTGAAAATATGTAACAAATACTCGTTTATTTGCATTTTTTTAAATGCCAGGGATAATGATTTGGCTCCATTGCTAGATCTTCAGGTGCTTTATATTTGGCTCCTGTATCTTAAACTTAGCTAGGATCAAACATAAACTTTACTGACACACATTTAAATCATAGAAGTTGTAAAATGCAGTCATCTTGTCTCTTCTTGTATATTAGGAAATAACATTTGAAAAAATACAGTTCAGTGTAATTTATTTGAAATGCTTTGAGAACTGTGTAAAGCTATTATGCAAAAATCTCATTGATGCATACATTACTTTGTAGCAGGAACTCCTTTGCATCTTAGGCGACACACCCCTAATGCAGCCAATCCTCCAAGAGCTTACAGAGCTCTTCTTACAGGGGCTACTGAAAGCTCTTGGAGGATAGGCTACATTAGACACCTGTGTTGCCTAATATGCAAAGGAGTTCCTGCTACAAAAAGAGCCTTGCTTTTAATCCTTCAAGACTCTACACAGTTTTTCAGACATTTTGGGAAGTACTTGTCATTTCAGTGGTTCACATCCTAATAAACTTCCTACTTGTTTTTAATAAATACTTCTTTCATGTTCAGCCTCTGATGATTCATGAATGGTCAACTTCCAAAATGAAGCAGTTAAAATAAATTACAAGTCTAGAATAAAAATCATCATGTTTAAAACCTATAAATACAGAAATACATTTGAGTAAAATTAGCCCATAACGTTTTTAATTAGAAGTAGAATAATCTGTGTTTATTTTGATTATCTCAACACAATGATTCCTTTAACATAAAACAAAACAAAAATTGACATAATATTTACTCTCCTGTTCTTCTGTAAACATGTACAACAATACAGAGTACATATTTGGGCAGCATTTTAGTAATATTACTGCTTGTGCTGAGATTGGAGTCTGCACTGTAGAGAAAATAAAGAAATAGTGGTATCAGACCATTTCAGTGCATCAAATTGTAACTTATAAGCACATTTTAGAGGTATATCAAATTAAATTTCTTATTATTGTTGAAACTTTCATTTCAATTGAAGGTTTGATCCAGAGTTACCAGTTCTATTGTTTATCCTGTCTTATGAATGCAAGAGTGAGCAAAAAGTTTGTCTTTAGACTAGTTACTTAACTGTGAGCCTAAAACTATTTGAAATATACAAGCCAGAACTGCAGCACTACCGAATAGCTCAAATTGTTCTAAACAAAAGTGAATTTATGGTAATCCCTCCCCGGATTGTGTTACAGTTTTAAATGGAATGTGCAATTATCTTCTCTTGTTTGATAAAGAAATAAGCCAATTAAAATTTTAATTGAACATACAGAGCCATACAGAGTTCTCTTAAGACAGTATCTTTTTGTTCACGCTACAGTTCCACTCTGTTTTTTTACAAGTTTCAGCAGTAGTTTTCTACAGGTCTCGACCTACCTCAAAAATCCCCAGCATGGCACTTGTTGATGTTCCTTGGGGATAAAATCCCACAGTATGTGAATGGGACTGGTGGAGGGGGGAAGCTTTGAGTCACTCCTGCCAGCTGACCAGTCAGGCAAAAGACCTGTGCTCACAGGATGCAAGCATGGCCAGATTTACTTATGTCTCTGGGTTTAGCAACCTTTCCCTGCAGTCATGCAGGAACCATCCTGTTTCTTTGAAAACCAAAACTAACAGCATCTCTTCCCAAAAGCTAAGAGCCCGTCCTGCCCACCCACCCACCAGCCATGTTGTGTTGTTGTATTTCCAGAAGTACCTGCAGGATCCACCATGTTGAGTAACCCAATCTATGTGGCCTTAATTCTCAATCTTGGCCCTGAAGTAGACATTGTCTAGGCCCTCCACAGAGGTGCATCAATAAGTTCATAGCTGTGAAGCCACACTTATGAACGCAAGCTATGGATGCTGAGGATAATGAGGGACTGGTAAATTTATATTTGTTGACATTATATAACTGCTGTCCTAGAAACGGTATGACATTGGATGTGGCTAAAATTTAAAATGAAAAAGTAAGGAATGAGGCATTTTGTAGAGCACTATTTTACACACGTTTTACAGCTGTGTGCATAAACAGGACTACATGAGGTAAAATGAGAAATGTATTGCATAATTACTGGCAGTGTTCTCTCTAAGCTGAGTTAGTGTGAACTTTTTAGCTGCTGGCTCACACATTTTTGTCTTAGCACAGGAAGGATGGCTTCAGAGCAAACTAATTTATGCAGTAGTCAAATTGTTCACTCACAGCTTTAATGCCAGCAGCTCACAAAGTAGAATTTTTGCTCACAAGACTCCACAGCTTAGGAGAAGCATTGGTTACTGGGATGCCATTTTTTTGGGTGATGCACCTTTGCTGTTTTAATGAGTTATTACAAATGGAATATAGCTGATATACATAACCATCTGCCTATGTGAAAGCATAATGGTAAAGTCTGACTTTCATGTGAAGCTTCAGTACTGACACTATCCTTTATTTTCAACTGTTTAACTTACGTTAGTGTACTGGTCACACAACGGTCACTAGTCAGACTTTAGTTATTAAACCCATGGACTTTACAGAGAAGGTAAGTATATCCATAAACTACTTTAGCTTATCATGAGGTGTGGGACTGGTTCACAAATGCTTGTATATCACTCAGCTTCTTATCACTTCCTGACTCAAGAACATCAAGTAATGATGGATTACTTAATTTAAAGCCTTTTAAACTTTGAGAAACTTGCGTGTGCAAAAATTTCTGGCTCTGATAACTCTTCTAAGACACTTGTGCTCAACTGCCATGTGACAGCTCAAAATAGGGCACTTTTATTCTTATTACATAACTGTCTGTTTACCAGCAGGACTGCAGAAATAATTGGTCAAGTACCTGTCTCCACCACTGAGACATTTATAGAATATCACAGGATTATAATTGTCATACATTTTGTATTACACACATACACAGTCAGTGACACTACTGTGGTTGAAGGGTACAAATGTAACAGACTGAGCTGACATTGTCACAAAAAATATTAAAAGTGCTTTTTTGCTCCACTTGTGGAATGTAAATACTGTACAGGTAAGACTCAGAAGACCTGCGTGTAGTTTGTCAGACATTGCTCTCTAAGTCTTTGTCATTCTCCCAAAAGTCTGTCTGTTCCATGTGGTCACAGTTAATGCTGATTTCACTGGTGTCCATACTGCAGTCAGACCCACTGTCCAATTGGTCCATTTGCTCAAGCTTTGACTCTTTCAGGGATTCTCTGCTTCTGTTTGATGAGGATAGGAATTGTCCCTGGAAATCAAGTATTCCACCTTCGCCTGAGATGCACAAGACTGATTCTTTGGCTTGACGGATGCAGTTGAGCCACTGTTGTTTGTTGAAGGCGTCATTTGCTTGTAAGGAGTGGGACTGGCTCTGAGATCCATTTTTGAAGCTGATTCTAAAGAAATTTTTAACTGAAAGCAATCAGCTGTGTTAGTACATGTACTCTCTAATATCAACCAACACTCTTTATGAAGTTAAAGTCCATGAAGTGCATAGTCTCTGCACTCTGTATAGGGGGATCTAAATTCAAACAGGTTGCTTACCTGTAACTGATGATCTTCGAGTGGTCATCTGTGCATTCACACCTCTGGGATACAGTGCGCCTGCGCCAACCCCGATCAGTATAATGGAAAGCAAAAGGGATTTTCATGCCCGCTCCCCAGTCACGTGCTGGGCTCCACTGCGTATGACTAGGGGAGGGGCACAACGATCCCACCAGTTCATTTTGTCCGCTGCCCTCAGTCTCCAAAGAAAGGAAAGGACCGAAAGCAGAGGGGAAGGAAGGGCGGGTGGTGTGAATGCACAGATGACCACTTGAAGATCATCAGTTATAGGTAAGCAACCTGTTTATCTTCTTCATGGTCTCTGTGCATCACATCTCTGGGAGACTGGCAAGCAGTACACACACACACACACACCTGGAGGAGGGAGCTGAGGTCCTAAATCTGCACCGCCTGCAACACTGCTCGTCCTACTGCTGAACACTGATGAAGATGTACATCTAGGGCATAATGCTTCACAAACGTGTGAGGCGTGGCCCATGTCACAGCACTGCAAATGTCATCTAGTGACAGACCTCACAGGAAGGCTGTATATGCAGCCACCGCCCGGGTGGAATGTGCCCTTAGAGGCCCCGGGAGCGGCTCCTTAGCTAACGTGTAACATAATTTTATAGTCTCCACAATCCACTTAGACATTGGGACGATAGCTTTTTCCCTTGGGAGGGTAGAGCATAGGAAACAAACAAAGCCAGAGACTTTCTGAAAGGCCTTGTTTGATTCAAATAGAAGAGAAGAGCTCTTCTCACGTACAATGAGTGGAGCCGGCGTTCTTCATTGGTCGTAGGAGACGGGAAGAATGCTGGGAGGACAATGTCAGCATTAAGATGAAACTCTGAAACCACCTTTGGCAGAAAGAAAACATCTGGGGCTAACGTGACCCCATCATGCCGGAAACATAAGTATGGAGGGTCACAATGAAGTGCTGACAGTTTGCTCACCCTCCTAGTAGAGGGGATCGCGACCAGAAATGCTGTCTTCTACGACAAAAGCTGCAGACTACAAGTAGCCATTGGTTCAAAGGGTTTGTCCGCAAGTCTCATAAGTACCATGGGCAGGTCTCATGCTGGTGTGGGATCACGCGATGAGGGAAGAGGAGGGCCAAACCTTTAAAAAACTTTTTAGTCAGTGGGTGGGAGAAGATGGAGTGACCACCAATAGGCAGATGGTGAGCCGAAATTGCCGCATGACAGACCTTCAGCGAGGCACAGCTAAGGCCCAGGTCTACACAGGACAACAAAAACCCAAAGACTGTCATCAAATCTGAAGGGGGTGATGGTAACCCCAACGAAGTGAGATAGGATAGGAATGTATTCCACTTCCTGGAGTAGAAAGCTTGTGTGGAAGGCTTCCGACACTTCAATAGGACAATGTCTATTCTGTCCCTAATCGCCAGGAGAGGATCCTCCAGGCTGTGAGTTTGAGACGCTGCACATTGTGATGCAGTATCTGTCACTTTCCTGCAAGGAGGAGATCCGTGGCTGAGGGAAAGTGGATGAAGGAGCCCTTGGATAGGTGCAACAGGATGGGGAACCAGTGCTGCCCTGGCCACCATGGGGTCACCAGGAGACAGTGAGATTTCTACCTCAGTATTTTGCTGAGGACCCTCAAGATCAGAGGAATCAGAGGGAAGAGAAAAACATATGCATGTGACCATGGAAGAAGGAGACCATCGCCTAGAGATAGGGGATCGGTTCCTTCTCTGGAGCAGAAGAGATGGCATTTCCTGTTGTGGCATGTCGCAAACACGTCCACCTCTGGAAAACCCCATAGTTGGAAGATTGGTTGGAGATAGTTCCAGTTGAGTTCCCACTTGTGTCCTGACGCACCTCCTCTGCTCAGGAAGTCCGCTTGAATGTTGAGAACTCCCGGGAGATGGGCAGCTCTCAAGAATGTGTCCCACGACCGACACTCATTCCAGATTTCCAGAGCTAGATGGCATAGACCTCTGGATACTGTGCCTCTCTGTTGATGTAACACAGAGCTGTGGTATTGTCCATAAGGACTGTGACCATCTGCTGGGTCACAAGGTGGCAGATAGACCTGAGTGCATACTGAACTGCCAGGAGTTCTAGGACATTGATGTGTTGACTGACTTCCCTCCGAACCCCTACACAAAGTCCTCTGAGATGTGCCCCCCAACCCCAGAGGGAGGCATCTATTGTCAGAGTGAATGTTGAGGTGGGCAAGTGAAATGGAGCGCCCACCAAGGGATTCACAGGGTCTGCCCACCAAAGGAGAGCATCCCAAACAGCCTGTGGTAAGACGAGATGAAGGGATTGGGAGTGTTGCTATAAGTGAAACTTGCGAACAAACCACAGCTGCAACGGTCCCATGTGGAGCCTGGCGAAAACAATGATAGTGGTAGTGGCCCCCATCAAGCCCAGCAGCTGCTGGACTTGCTTTGCAGTGGCACTCTCTGTGCTGCATAGTAGAGTCACTAATTCAATAATGTCCTTCACCCTCTGACGAGGGAGGAAGGCCTTGCATGCCACAGAGTCTAGAATAGCTCCTATGAACTGTACCCTTGTGGAGGGAAGGAGCGTAGACTTTTGTAGGTTCACCTTGATGCCCAAAGACTCCAGGGTGGTCAAGGTTAGGTCTATGTGAGTGAGAAGGGAAATCTTTGAGTCAGCCACTAACAACCAGTCATCTATGTAGGGAAATATCTGGACGCCCTTCAGACGGAGGTATGCCATTATGACCACCATTACTTTCGTAAAGACCCAGGGGGTCACAGAGAGTCCAAATGGGAGGGCTTTGTACTGGAAATGTCTGTTGCATACCGCAAAGTGGAGGACAGGACGGTGGGTGGGGTGAATCGAGATGTGAAAATGCGTCTTTGAGATCCAATGTCACCATCCACGTTCTGGGGTTCCGAAGTGGAAGAATGGTTTGTAAGATTGTCATTCAAAATTTCTTGTAGACAATGTGGTGGTTTAAACATCTGAGGTCCATAATGGGACAGAGGCCTCTGTCCTTTTTCGGTACCGCGAAGTAACAAGAATAGAAGCCCGTGTGTGGCTGCATTACTGGTACCGGCTCTATGGCATCCTTTTGGAGAAGGGTTTGAACTTCCTCCAGAAGCACAACCGAAGGTGGTGTTACAATGACTGGGGAGGTGCCAGGGGTTTGGACGAACTCTATGAAGTAGCCTGATTCTACTATGGAGAGGACCCATCGATCCAAAGTGATGAGTTTCCATGCCGACAGGAAAGGAAACAGACGGGTGGGAAACTTGGTGAAGCTGCAGTCAAAGATTTGTGTTGAGATTGGGAAGCCGATGCAAACTTGGGTTTCCCTCCGTAAGGACGAGAGGACCCACCCGGAGATCTCTGCCATTGGTTTTCAGAAGGAGATCTTGACATTGGTCTCTGAGCCCCTTGCTTAGTCCAGGGTTTTCCCTTGGTCAACTTGGTAGTGGGAGAGACTCCTGGGCTGCGAGATGTCTTGATGCTCTTGTCGAGCTCTTGAAGTACTACATCAGTAGTAGAGCTGAAGAGGCCGTTGCCCTCAAAGGGAAGGTCCTTGACAACAGTCTTGGTATCTGTATGTAAGGCAGAAGAGTGCAGCCAAGTGTGTCGACATAAGGCGACTGCAAACGTGAGGGTTTTTGCTGCTACATCTAGGGTGCGCTTGGAGACGTTCAGTTGATGCTTTGCTAGAAGCATGCCTTCTTTTTGTATGTGTTGGGCCCGATGACTGCTCTCAGCTGGGAGAGTAGCGATAAACTCTGACATTTGCTCCCACAGAGCAAACTGATAGCGCCCCATACAGGCAGCAGAGTTTGATGCCTTAATCTCCATCACCCCTGTAGTGTAGAACTTTCTGTCGAAGGAGTCGAGCTTCCTACCCTCCTTGTCAGAAGGCGTGGAGTGACTGCTCTTTCCCTTGGTGGATGATGTCACTACCAAGGAGTTCAGCTTCGGATGGGTGAAGAGGAATTCCGCTCCCGACTCCTGAATTTTATACATATGGTCCAGTCGTTTATTAGATACTGGAACAGATGAAGGGTGCATCCAGGGGTCCTTGGCCATTTTCAGAAGGACTGAAGTCATGGGAAGGGCTACGGATGTCAAAGTGTCCATCTGGACGATGTCGAAGACTGAGTCTGTCACTGTCAGGGGAGGCTGGATGGTGGGTAGAGCCAACTTGTCAGCCATCCATTTCATGAAATCTCCATAAGATTTGACATCTTCTGATGGGGAGATAGGGAGATTGTCTTCCACTTGTTGAGGTGGGGACGGTTCTAATGGCTGATGTGGACTATCCCCCGCCGACTGAGAAGCTGAGGAACTGGCTTAGTCCGAAGGTTCAGAGAATGAATCTGCAGTATCGGTGTCGATGGCAGCAGTTTGGACAGTTCTGGAAGCTGTATTGGCATTGACAGTTGGAAGGCAGGAATGGTAGCATTCAGTCTCGACTGAGACGGTTTAATGAATTTCAGCATCGAGGATGTGTCTTTATACCGAGACTGCCTAGAAGGTGAAGACTGGCAATCCCACTCTCTGGGTGGAGGCGGAGGAAGCCACGGCATCGATCCCTGAAAAGGATAAGTCCCATATAAATATTGCCATTGGCGCCGATCCCAGTGTGGAGGCTGAAGGGGTGTAGGAGATTGGTCCCGACCATCATATCCTATGGGAGGCAAAGGGACCACGGGTTGTGTCCTTTGATCTTGGTGCGAGATTTCGACCTCGGGGGATTGAGGAATCTGAGTTAAGTCCAGCTTTTGGTCAGAGTCAGTGGGCTGAACTGGGCATAGCAAAGGTGACCGCAGAACACCTTGTAGCTGCCCTTAGCTTAATGTATCAAGCGAAGCGGCTCTGGGAGGTATTACTACCTCAGTTCAGGGACTCAATGCCTTGTCGAGAGAGCCTTTCTTGCGCTTCTTATGCTTGATACGCCGAACGTCCTCATCCTCCTTCTGGATCTTGGAAGGAATATGGGTGTTGGACTGTTGTGCCTGAATCGGGCACTTCAGCACTGATTTTTCAGCGTCGATTGAAGCCGGTGTCAAAGACAGAGCGGCTGCTGATTCCGGTACAGGCATTGACATCGAAGCATGCCCAGAAGTATCTTGTGACAAGGCCACCACAGGAGATAGAGCTGATTCCATCAAAGCCACACAAAGTCTGGCCGCCCAATTTTTCCTGGTTTGTTTAGAAAATTTGGAACAGTGGACACAGGAGTCTATGCAGTGTGATTCCCCCAGGCACAAGAGGCAGAGCAAATGTCCATCTCGGGGGGCAATTTTCTTGCTGCAGTTTCTGCACCATTTAAAGAAACCCCACCTAGCAGCCATAGACCAAAGGGAGGGGTGGAGAAAAGTCTCTGCAGAAGCAGAGACCAGTCCAGGAAAGACTAACTAAAAACTACTTTCCTAACTAACTAAAGAGAAGAAAAACAAGGCCTACAGGCCAACAACTATTACCGACCGAGGCAGGAAGGTCCTACCAATGCGGAGGTCAGAAAAGAACTGGCGGGATACTCATGCCCTCTCCCTAGTCATATGCAGTGGAGCCCGGCATGTGACCGGGGAGTGGACGGGAAAATCCCTTTCGCTTTCCATTATACCAATCAGGATCAGCGCAGGCACACTATATCCCAGAGGCGTGATGCACAGAGACCACAAATAAGATCTGAATGTTCTATCAAGTGCTTTTGGAAAACTGAATTACAGCCCCAATATTTATTTATGTGTTTGTTTGGTTATGTTATTTATAGTCCGCCTTCTCACTGAAACAGAACTGAAGCAAAGCATAAGTGTTAACATGACACTTTAGATGATGGAGAATTACGCAATGGGAGCTACCCACAACAAAATACAGGATAAAATATTGCCTTTCAAAAGCATGCATGCTTTAAAACACCATTAACTTCACCACCATTATATATGGTGGGGGGGAGATAAAAGAGTCAATGGGAGTCTTACAGCTGTAACAATAAATACCCATCTTTCAGCGGCAACAGCAACAGCAGAGATGCTGCTGCTGGCCCATTCAGGGAGGACAATCAGCAGTTGCTGCATGTAGCATGTTGTCCTTTTAGATCCTTGTCTCTCATTTATTTTTGTCTCATTTCTATCCTGTCCTCCAAGAAGCTCAGGGAAGCATACGTGAGTCTCCCTTCTCCATATTATCCTCACAACAGGTAGGTTGGGCTCAGTGTATGTGACTGGCCCAAGACCATCCAGTGAACTTTATATCGGAATACAGATTTGAACCCATGTCTCCAAGATCCCAGTCCAATACTCTAACTACACCATAATGCCACTACTCTGTTTCTGTCACTGATAAAAGTATGTCTCCCACCCACCCCTGCGCAGGGTCCAGCCAACAATGGCCGCTTACTATTACTGACATACCACCTACAAGGGGTGGAAGTTAGATTGACAAATGACTGTCAGTGATTGCCAGTATGAATGAAGGAAGATTCACAGGGACACTTGGAGGCCTATTTAGCTCAGCTCTTTTAAACAGCCATCTGCAAACTAGTAGCCCATTTTTAACTGTTGTGTTTTAATTATGTATGCTTTATTCTGTATTTATGCTACCTGGAAGCCTCTCTGAGCCTGCTTTGCGGGGAGGGCAGGGTATAAATGTGACAATAAATAACTAAATAAATAAATTATCCTAACCAACTGGAAGCCTTCCCCTACTCTTGCTGAACTTAAGAAGGCAAAAGGTAAATATGAGATGCCAGCAACAGAAGAGGTAAGTCAGAAGCAGCAAAACTAACTATGAAATCCTGGGGAGGGGGCATGACCCAGAAGTGGGGCCTGGCTCAATATAAAATAAGGTCCTCTCCTCCACACAAGTTAGCCAGACAGAAATGGACAGGGAGAAGGCAAGCTGAGCTCTCACCTTCTAAGGTAGTACCAGCAGCTAATATATCAGATGGAAAGAGTTGCTATCTATTTGGGGAGGGGCTCAGTGACAGAGCATCTGCTTTGGATGCAGAGGGTCCCAGGTTAGACCACTGGCATCTCCAGAGAAAAGATGGATCAGGTAGAAGGTGATTTGAAAGATCCTGGAGAGCCACTGCCAGATGAAATAATATTAACCTTGATAGACTTGTGGTTTGACTTATTCTAAGGCTCCATCTGTTTACACTGAAGTGAAATGTGTTCAGAGTTGCAAGGAAGATTGGAGGTTCAGAGAGGCCAATGGACTGGGAGTGTCAGCTTAGTAATGCATTATAAAGTATGAAGGACGGAGTGGGATACCCACTCATATCTGAGCAATACTGCCAGCTGACGGGTCTGCATGAATTTTGGCTTCAAGGAAGATCTATGTGCTTCCAGGAAGTCCATGTGCAAATCTATTGTTAACTGGGATGTCAATTTTCCCCTATAATTTCCTAAAAAGCTTGATCAGAGCAGCATACATGATTCTCCCTTCTTCCTTTTATCCTCACAACAACCCTGTAAGAGTTGCTAGAAAGAAAGGCCATGTTTTTACTCTGAATAAACAGTTAAATGACAGCATTTGAACAGAAAGAGGCAATTCTGGAATTTCAGTTTATAGCAGAACTCTTAGATAATTTAGCATGCTCTTACTTCTTTCATTGTTGCTAAATGCTCCACGTATGGACCCGCCCAATCGTACTTCTCCATCTTGCAAGTCTTCCACCACAAGATCCTTTACAGGAATGGGCTGCCGATACAGTTGATAGCAAAGCTGCTCATTATGTGTAACAGTTCTAGTGATTACCAGCACTTCTTCAAAGAGAAAGACATGTAGTTTCTGATAGTAAAGAAAAAAAGTAAGCTGTTGGTTTTACAATATTTACTGGTAAATTCCATAGCTTTAAAAAAAAAAAACTAAATTAGTCCAACAGTTTACAAGTTAGGAAGCAAGAGAGGGGTATGAACAATCAGTGAGTAGTGGATGTAATGCCAATAAAGGTCTGTGTGTGTGTGTGTGTGTGTGTGTGTGTGTGTGTGTGTGTGTGTGTGTGTGAGAGAGAGAGAGAGAGAGAGAGAGAGAGAGAGAGAGAGAGAGAGAGAGAGAGAGAGAGAGAGAGAGACAGTGAGTAGTGGGACTTCCCTATACCCCAATAAAATCAGATACAGAGAAAATTACCAAGATACTGCTAAAAGCAATTACCTGACCTGAATGTTCTGGAGGGCTCATAGCTAGAAATACTCAAATCGGATAAGTAAATAAAAGTGCCTGCAGTGCCCTTTGCTCTTTATAGGAAGCGTTCCCCTGTAATCAGTGGTATATATGAAGAAGCTTATGCATCTGCCTGAAGTATCTCTTCATTTACTATCTGATGAGGGACAAGATAAAGCATATGGGGCAAAAGAGAAGTCTGTTTGGCAGACCAATTGGAAAGTGCTGTTGAATCTGGAGAATACAGCCAAGAATTTTCTGAGTGGGAAACTACCCATGGGCCATCGAAAATCTCTCAGCATCAATTAAAACTGTATGCTCCAAGATCCATCCAACTGTAGCAGGTTGGATTCCAAACAGATAGTTGCTTACTGTTCCACTTTTACATAAAATACTATATGATAAAAATGCTAGTTTCTACTTGCCTTGTGTATATGCATTCCAGCATTGTGAATTGTTCAAACTACAGTTTACCATCATGGGTAAATAGTAATAGCATAGGTGAAAAAATGCTGTAGCATTAATTTATATTTATAACTCAAAAGTGCTTTTAATGTGGTTCTTTAAACAATGCTAATACTACCACAACACATACAAAAATACGATAATGGTCTATGTATTAATGTTATAATGAGCTATACAGAATTGCATTACAGTTTAGGTGTATAATTATTTCCACATTTTAATGAACTATTACATTCTTTACCTTTTATTCAACTATTAAATTCTTCCTACAACATACTCAAATGTAAAAGGAAATGATAATAGAAATCTAAGGGATCTTTTAATGTCAAGCTAATAGAAAGCAGCAGCATGGAAAAGTCATTAAGCAAATGTAAACATCATAAACAGATTAATAACACATAGCAATAAAATGTCAGAGGGTAGATCCCCTAACATTCATTAAAAGCCTGGTTGGACAAGAATGGCATCTGGCAGGAGTCTCTAGGAAATGAACTCTTGTTGTTTTAGCACTGCCAAAGAGAACAGCTTGCATATTCACCTACAGTTCTAATTTCATGCAGATATGGACAGGAATTCCTGACATGAACACAATAAGTGAGGAAGGTAGTATGAGAGAGGAATGTATCAGAAAATATACAAATCAACAACTGTAGATAAAGAACATTTTTTCTCTTATCTATTGCATTTCTATGCTGCCCTCTTCAGGGAACCTGCCCAATGCAGCTTACAAAATAAAACATAACACAGACATGAGAACCATAAAAGCTGTTAACTAAAACCCACCTTTAAAAAGCCAGCCAGAATGTAAAAACATATAACAATTAGCAGCTTAAAACAAGTCTTACAAAATAATTCTCAAGCTAGAAGTAAACTGTAAAACCAGTGTTGAAAAATAAACCCTTTAATTAAGAACATGGGTAAGAAGAAATGTTTTGACTTCATGCCTGCAAAAGAGTAGGACAGGTTCTTGACAAGCCTTAAGATGCCACCACTGAAAAGCCTGGTTGCCACCCACTTCACCTCTGAAGGCAGGGGCACAGAGAGCAGGACCTGTGAGGAACATCTTAGCTAGCACGCTGGACACTATGGGAGGACATAGTCCTTAAAGTTCCCTGTCCTCAAGAACAAGCTTATTGAATTGTGTCTGGAAATTAATGGGTATCCTATGCAGATCCTTCAGCACCACAGTGATACAATCCCTGTATCCTTGACAGTGGCCCTGATGCACAATACCCACGAAGACACATGACAGACCCTTCTTGTAGGTACCAGGGTCTCAGCAATGTTCAGAACTATTTCTTAAACCAAAGCATCCGCAGCTGTCCTCTTACCTTATTTATGAGACCTGATATGGGTTTCCCAGGATCTCCATGGGAAAACAGTTTTAAAAACCTTTAATTGTAGTATTCTTGACATAAAATTTCATTACCTGCACTGTACTCTATATATAAATTCTTATCAAAGTGAAATAAACCAGTATTTCTTCTTTTAAAAAAATAATTACTTACCGCTCCCCTGTTGTTCTTTAGTTCACCGTGACAACACACAACACGTGAATTATCTATCAAGGAGTCCTTTTGGGTTTCATCAAGATATATTAGCCTCTCTTTATAATACTGGCATTCTGATTCGCCTGTCTTTTTATTGATTTCTGCTACTATGCCTTGGATGATATTAATCTACAAAAGAGAGGATTGAATATGTCATAATCAAGTAAATTTTGCCTAGTTCTTCTTTTAGTTGTGAAAAGAAACTACAACACAGTGTAAATATTCTATTTAAGTACTCATTTGAATTACCACTACCCTAAAACATACTTATAGACCAGAAATATTTTGAAATTAGAGAGCTGAAAATAAATTGGCTAAGCAGAAATCCCACTTAAAATAGTGCAGAATGCACCAGATAACATATTGATGTAACACAGCTAATCACTACATTAGGTACATGGACTGCACATTTCACACTATTCATCTAAAACAGCACAACTGAGAGAAAGAAAGGGAGGGGTATAAGGATGAAGGGATGGAGGAATGGCACCCTTGATCTGTATGCTGTTTGTGATTCCAGGATCAGGACCACACCTCATCTTAGAACAATGCTATTTGTTTGTGTTCATGCAGTGCTATAATAAACAGGTTCTATAGACGTTCTCTTTCTTTTGGTTGTGGAAGGTCTTACACAACCAGAAATACATCTTTGGGATTAACTTTTCTTACACAACAGTCCAGCACTAGGTATAAACCACACCCCTATGAGCTAGACACCTTCTGCATAAGAAGGCCACATTTGAACTGGTTTCACTGTCATGTGCAATCCAGTATCCTACACAATACACCATACAGAACCCTTTAACCTGATTTGTAACTTTTATCATAATTTCAAATCATTTCATGTAATGTACAATGCCAGTTTTAATGAGATGACTAAAAGTGGAATAAATTGGTAATTTTCTTCATAAGATCTGTGAATCATCAAAGTTATTTGGGAAATGCCAAATTTCACTACAGACAATGTAAGTATTTCTGTTTATCTCTGTATATATTGGAATATTATTTTAACCTTACACACTGCTTCCATAGTGTAAGTGAGATCCTGTCTGTGGGTGGGTAAATGTTCTTATAATTTTATAATTATAATTGCTCATAATTATATAAGCAAATTAGAAATTCCAGCATTTCAGGCACATGACTCTTTTCCATGCAGGATCCTTGAACTGGCCAGGACGATATTTTAAACATTGATTTAGAAAGTCCTATTTATATATAACATCTTTGATAAATACATACAGCTTCTTCAAGATGCTGTTGGTCCGGGTGATCATTTGGTGTGTGTCTCAGAATCTCTCTGAGTAGCAACGGATACTTCACCAGACGGCTCCTTGGGATGTCAAGGAAATTCCATAAGTCCAGTTTGCGGCTGAAAGGGGATTCTAAGCAACGCTGGAGAAAGTCTTGTACCCGATGATCCTGCTTTTTGTGATCCAGCAAAGCTTTGGCAGCCACTTGGTTACTGCAATAGCTATCATAGGAATTCAAGCAAGGCAACTGAGGACAAAAAAATTGGAATAATTACACATTCTTGAATTTTCTTCTTCTTTACACATTTCTGTCCTTCTCACATAATTTTATTTTTATTAATATACTTCCTTCACAGTTTCAACATTTTAATTGTTTGGACAGTGTTTTTGAATGATTAAAAAAGTAAATTAACCAAATGTATTTTCTACTACAGCTGATTAAATACCAGTTATTCAGCTGTATTATGATTTGATGGACGTGGGTATTCTGCTTACTACTATTAGCAGTATAAAGTTCATTCATTTTTTTTTATTACGTAACTTGGCATCCAACAGCAAGCATTCATGAGTGAGCCACTACAACACTGCACTTGTTTGGGGAACTTTGGAACAATGCACTTGAGCAAATATTATCACTATGACAGGAACAGCCAATATTGTCAACTGCACTGTCCTACCAATACACTTAACTGTTATGCACCATATAAAGAGAGAGCTAGCACTATTAATACTAAGAGAAGCTGGGCATGCCACTCTTAATATGAATCAACACTTGTCTTCTGGCCTGGACCGATACAATCGGCTCAAAAATCATTTCCTTTCTGGCTTTGATAATTTGCTAGTGTAACTGATGTATTTTCTTTTAAAGAGATAAAAGATTGCATTCTATCATTCCCCTCAGCTAAAGGAAGCACATTCCATCAATGCAAGAAGTTCCTCCACTGGCAGGATTCATCTTCCACCAACATAACTTGCTTTGCCCCAGTGGAACATGCTGCCTTTAGTAGGGATGGTCATGAACTGGAAAAATGCCGTTCATGTTGGTTCATGATCGAACCACAAATTGAGCCAGGAGGTTTGTGTCATGGCCCAGCCTGCTCTAGCTGAGGATCACTCAGCTGATGCTGATAACATCACCGTCAGCACCTCTGAGACTCAACCAGCTGATGCTGTCAATGACCCTGAGACGGCGGAGGTAGATCCTAGTGCCCCAGTTGCTGAGGACAGCATGTACTCCAGCCCCATGAGCATTGGGAACACGGAAGAGGCAACACCGAGAGGAGGCGCCTCAACAACCCAAGATCTTCGCAGGCTGCTTCGCCTCTTCTTTCCCCAGAGCCAGGGGAATGCAGGAGGTGGGCGCACTTGGAGCTCCTCAAGAGGAAGTGAAGCGGGCGCCGTGCTGCCTGGCAACTGCCAAATCAAGAGGAGCATCTGGGGCTAATGAGCCAAATGGATGGCTCTCTCACAAGTAAATGGATGGCTCTCTCACAAGCTGTGAGCTGCCAATAAAGGACGGGGTTTCAGATGGAGAAGGTGTGGGAGCAACTTGTCACCTTTCTGGAGACACACAAGCACATCACCAGGACCTGTTCCTATCTGCAACTACACTGGCGACAGTGATCCATGCTATGGTCACCTTGAGATTAGACTACTGTAATGCTCTCTACATGGGGCTGCCCTTGACCCAAATCCAGAAGCTTCAGCTGGTGCAGAACATGGCAGCTAGGCTGATGCTAGGGCTCCCCATGTGGGAGCACATCCAGCCTGTTCTGAAAGCACTGCACTGGCTGCCTGAATTCACTTCAAGGTGCTCATGCTTACCTTTAAAGCCCCAAAGTGCACTACGGTCAGGCTCTCAAAATCGTTTGACCCTCCCTGGCCCTAAGGACGCCAGGCTGGCATCTACTAGGGTCAGGGCCTTCTCAGTGGTGGCTCCAACCTGATGGAATGAGCTTCCAGAAGAGATCAGGGCCCTGCGGGACCTTTTACAGTTCAACAGGGCCTGTAAAACTGAGCTCTTCCACTAGACCTTTAGGTAAGAGGAGGAGTAGAGGAGATTGGATTTATACCTCACCCTTCACTACCCAAAGGTGTCTCAGAGCGGCTTACAAACTCCTTCCTTTCCCCTCCTCACAACAGACACCCTGTGAGGTAGGTGGGGCTGAGAGAGCTCTTGACAGAAACTGCTCTTTTTCAAGAACAGCTCTTATCAGAACTATGGCTTGCCCAAGGTCATCCAGCCAGGTGCAAGTGGAGGAGTGGGGAATCAAACCCAGTTCTCCCCGATTAGAGTCTGCGCACTTAACCACTACACCAAACTGGCTAGGTAAGGAACTGCTCCTAACTATCTAAGACGCTGTGCCCAATATCATCACCCAGCCTGAGCATGCCAATACGGAAATCAACCGCAGACTGTATGTTTATTACATATGCTGCTACTACTGTACCACTATCACCATACAAATTGTTTTAGTAACCATGTCGTGTTTTATGCAGATATTTATATTGTTGTTTTATCCGTTGCAACTTGTATGTAAGCTGCCCTGAGCCTTCATTGGCAGGAAGGGCGGGGTACAAATCAAATAAATAAAATAAAAATTAAAGAAACTCCTGAGCCTTTGGCTTTGACCCTAGACCTGCTTGACTACACCTCTTGGACCTGCTCAGACTCTGCTTCTTGGATCCTTGGCTAGCTTCCCTTGTGTATGACTCTTGGACCGAACTCTTGACTTTGCGCTTCTGGTTAGTGATGCTGTCTTGTCCCCTTGGTCTCAGCTGAGTCTGCTCTGACCCAGGACAGTTTGTTCAAAAACCGAACAGGTTCATAGCCCTGTAAACCCCACTGAAAGGGACCGAAGTCCATTTAAGCAGGGTTTTCAGAAAGCCTAGAAGACAGCTGAGTGGTGAGGAGCAGCCTGCCCTCCGCCATTTAGCTATCTGAGCTTTCTTGTGTAGTCCCTTTAAACTCCCTGCTGGGCTGCCGCTCAGTTATTTTATGGGGTTTCTTGTGCCTTTAAAGTTTAAAGGGACCACACAAGAAAGTCCAAAAAATAGCTCAGCAATGAGGAGTATAGAGGTCAGCTGCTCAGCTGTTTTTGAAGCTTTCACGGGATGGAATCCCTTTAAACTCCTGCTTTCCTATCTATCCACAAACCGCCATGAACTGCTTTAAAAGTTCATGGAAGTTCATGACAGCTGGGTTTGTGAACCATGAACAGGGCAAAATTCCTGACAAATTTTGTTCCATGGTTTGATTCATGGCCATCCCTAGCCCTTAGCTCTGCCAAGCAATAAGATATAAACCACTATGATTAGATGATATTAAATGGTTGGACTGTTTGCACTACTCATTCTTTGCGCCATTTTACTAGCTGTCATATTGCCTGATTGCCATGACTGCCATGATAACCAACTTTCTCTTCAACCTTAGAAAGAGCAGGAATGAAAGAAAAAGCAAATATAATTGAAAATGTCCATACCCAGCCCACAAGGATGTGACCAACACAGTCAGTGGATCCATCCGGCTTTCTAACTTCTTTCAGCCGCCTGAGAAGATCTGATGAAAACCCAATAAACATGAAAAGCTTTATTTAAAAATACAAACACACTCAAAGATAAGAAACTGTAAAGGAACATTGAGTTTATTCACTGTTCTTCAACTTTGTCACTTACTGCCTGTGAATATCTGTTTATCACCTCACTACCAAAAACTGCCATATTGACATAACCCTCATTTTTTTAAAAAATGAACCAGCTCATGCCCCCAAAGGCTCTCCACTGGCTTTCTTTATAATACCTCAATCATCTGAATCTCTAACAGAAAATAGTTATTTTTAAAAAATGATTCTTACGTCAGAAATAAATTTTCTATTATGTCAGTCTCTACATAATTTGCTACTTAGGTTTTATTGGGAAAATTTAAGTGAAGTAGTGAAGAGTGATCAGTGTAAATATAACTTTTGGTGGCACCAAAGCCAATTCTGAGATATGTGTCAGTACAGACACTAAATGTTGGCAGCAGCTCAAAACTGACAGACATGGCAATGACAACTAAAACTTACAAACAGTAAGAAGCCATGTTACCCGTATATCTTGGGTAGAAACCACAAGCCACGTCCTGAGTAAGCCTTCATTTCAACAACAAACTCCATTATACTGAGATGCACAAAGCACAAAAGCATCCCAGATATTGGGAATCAGCATACGGATATCACACCTTCCCATCAGTCACAACAACCTGTCAAATGCCACCCCTGGGGGCCAATGTTCCCTTTAAGCTGCAGAGTCTTGTGAGCAAAAATTCTACTTTGTGAGCTACTGGCATTAAAGCCGTGCGCAAGCGATTTGGCTACTGCATAAATGAGTTTGCTCCGGAGCCATCCTTCCTGAGCTAAGACAAAAATGTGTGAGCCGGAGGCTAAAAAACTGTGAGCTAGCTCACACTAAGCTTAGAGGGAACACTGCTGGGGGGAATCAATGAAGAACTTCCTGTGGTCTGCCACCCATTAATTCACTTCTGCTCTCCATCCATTTTCTTTAAGCTCCTCACTATAAGTATTGTGTCTCCCATGATCTGTGGGAAACAGTCTATTGGCCAGATCCTCCTTTGGCAAGCACCCCACTTTCTGATTGCACCAAGAGAAACTCCCTGATTTTGAGGGAACCCTTGAAATATGGGCTAGCAAGGAACAAGCTGTGACAGATTGCACAGAAAAGCAGGTTTTTTAAAAAAACGTTGTTTGTGTCAGAGAGTCAAGGAGTTCATGAGTTAATCTTCCCTGGAGAGAAGGACTTATGTGATTGGCTGCTCTACTTGTTCTCTGACTGGCCAACATCAGCTGAGAGAGAAAATAAAACAGCTGATCTGGAGAGAAAAGAGGTCTATGGCAGGTTGGTCTTTTGTCATTTGGTTTTTCTAACATTTGGATCACTAGCCAGAGGGTTTGGTTTCTGAGAGAAGAGACATTTGGGAGATAGTGTTTTCTGACAGGCAATAGTAGAAGAAGAGAAACCCCATTGTTTAAATATATTAAAACTGCTCTGAGGGAGAACTTTAGATTCTTAGGAAAGCTACAGAACAGCCTTATACAACAAAGGATACTGGGGAAGAATTTGGCAGAATGGGCAGTCAGAGAGAATTCCTTGACAAGCCAAGTAGTAAAAGGAATTATTGCTTCTTAGGGACAAGGAGAATAACTTCCTGCACGGTGTTGGGAAGAGAACCCTGGTCTGTGATAAGGGGGAGAAGCTTAGACATCTCAGAAGTTAATGAAAAGCTATATTATCTAAAGGAAAACCTGTAATATCTGAAGGAACAAATATAGAAACATCAATAAGAACTGTGTTGTGCTGAAATATACTAAACAAAGTACCTCTCAAAGAAAGAAATAGAAAGTCTTGAAACAAAACTACAAATACACTCTCTTCAATGTTCTAAGAACTCAACTCTGTGTATTTTAGAAAGATTTTTACCTCAGCAATCTCAAAACCTTGACTATTCCCATTATACATAAATTCCCTGTCTGTTTAATGAAATATTTATTCTGTTTTTGAAAGTTAGTTTGCCTCAAGTGCCCATTTCTCATGGGTTTAAAGAAAACTGGACAGCTCCTGTATTTTCAGTAGAGCTGTATTTCCTGAGCTGAGAAAAAGCCTAAACTAAATATCTAAACATAGGGTGAGACAGTCAAATTTTTATGACAAAGAATTTATACATGCTACTGTAGGGCAACTCAGTCACTGAGGGGAACTGAAGATTTGGCAGGAAAAATCTGCCTGACAATTCAGGAGATACAGGGGTCCATTATACAAACTTTCTGCCATGCCCTCTTTTAGAAGCCTTCTGTGAAAAAGGTGAACCATCTCCAGAGAAAAGATGTTAGAAGCTTGTAAGTGTTCAGGTAGCCTTCATATCTCTGTTCAAATATACTTCATGAAGAAAATATGCAATTTCCATAGATACTGAAGAAAATTTCAAAACTAGATTAGAATTGTACTATCTCAGCTCTTAGATTTTCCTTCAATTCCCTTGTGGCATTTCTGTCCCATTTATTTAGGCACATGCCCTGTTTCCCCTCTGATATTTTGTTCTCAAGCAAGTTGCATAAAATTGTATGTAGTAGTTACTCTGATTTGTTTAGTGGTCCTTAGCTATCACATCTAGAATAAAAAGAACCATACCTTCATGCAAAGGAATTAAAGAGTCTAGGGTTCCGAAAATTTGGTTTAATTCTTGCTCTGTCATTATTGAGAGTTTAAGCATGGGATCATGGTAAGCCTGCACAATAACAGAAAAACCATAAAAATAATTATACATTGGAAAGCATTTTTAACCTTGGAATTCTGTACCTAAAGAATTATGTACCTAAAGAATTTATCTGACCTTTTTGTCATATACATAGATAGTAAAGACTGTCTGTGAATAAAGTGAGCAGTAGGATAACATATTTAAGACAGTAATACCTTTTTTGCTAGTTTCAAGTCTTCTATCAAGTCCTCTTCTCCTTGGGAAAGTTCAAAGATTACCTGTAATGCAAAATATACCCTTGAAAAACTGATTTCAACATTTCCCAAATAACCCTTTCTAAACAAGAGATAAAGATATACATTGGATCATAGGTTTCCTAATGAAAAAGGGGGCATGGTAGGAATCAATTGCCTAAATAACGTCCCAAGATGTATTGTGTTATTACACTTTTGATATTCTAGTTCTACAGTTGCTTTTTGTTCAGTTTCAGCTTGTTCACCCGTAGCCAGTTAACCACAGCAGTAAGGCACTGGTTCAAAAATTCCTCCAAATGCTAATAATTAATAATAATAATTATCGTTTGGCAATGTGTGTAGTATAGCCAGAAGATCTGAAGATTGTCTGGCAGCCTAAAGTTCTAGCCCTTTAGAGTTATATTTATTTACTTATTTATTTTTGGCCCCCCAAAGGGGATTTTTTTATTTGCATTTTCTAAAGACTACAAACTATAACAGAAATTGGGGAAGGGGAAACATCTACACTAGGGAAAAAGAAAAGATAACCACTACTAACTAAAACCCCAAGAGATGGAGATCTTCAATAATGCTTGTATCCGTGTTAGTCCATAAAAAAGCTTCAAAAAACCCTTGAGCGTGATCTAATAATCCCACTACTGAATCGGCTTAACTACTTTCCCAATTCAACAGTCCTCCCCCAGTCATCCCAAAATAAAGAAGCTTTCAATGACTTTCAGAGTCTCAATTCTTATTTTGCTTCTCCTTGTGCTCTCTCAGTTGATAGCCTAGTTTGGGGCGGCCACCCCCTTTTCTGCATCAGAGTCCTCGTCGGAAGACAAAAGAGTCCAACTCGCCCATAGATTTGCTGTCATCTTCTTCCTTCGTATCCTCTTCTGGGCCTCCCAGTTGCAGCCACAAAAACTCTCGACCTTTGAAAACAGAGTCAATTTTTTCTCTCCGTTCTTTTATTTTGAAAGTGACACCTTCGGGGATTAACCACCTGCATACAATGCTATTTGTCTGTAAGAAAAGGATTAGTTCTTTGTACTTCTGCCTCTTTTTTCTTATCTCAAATGGAATGTCTTTTAGTATCCTTATGTTGTTACCTCTGATTTTCAGGGGTGTGTTTGTAGTCGCTTTTAAGATTAAATCCCTTAAATGTCTCTTTGAGAATTTCACAACGATTTTCCCTGGCAGATTAGTCTTTTTAATATACGTAGAATAGGCTCTGTAGGCCACATCCATTTCACTTAAGATATTTTCTGCTTTTAAATCCATCAATGGGGCCAATGCATTGCTCAGTAGTTGCTTTAGATTCTCATTAGGGGCTTCTGACACCCCTTGGAACCGGAGTACCATATTTGCTCTTTCCATTTGTAGCTGTAGTACTTGAGTTTCTGACGAAGCATGCTTTTTTTCTAGCATTTGCATCTTTTTCGTTGCTTTTATAGAGCTGGCATCAAGTACCTTCACTTTTTCAACCACCTGCTCTGTTTTCTTGGAAGTTTCTGCCAATTGCGATTGCTGTGCTGCAAAATTCTGGTTCAGAGTTGTCAGCTGCTGATTGATAATGGTCATACGGTCCAGCAGGGGGCGAAGGGAGTCTGCCAATAGCCTGGGAAACTCTATGGTTTCTTCCGGCCTCGGACTTGAGCCGCCTGGTGGTTTTGGTTTCTGTCCTTTGTCGAGTTGCCTCCCCGCCATCTTTTTGGATTGTTTACATTAACTGAGAGTTCGTAAAGTCTCCAAAAGCCTCTGTTGCGCTTTGGCATTAACTGGTAAGGCTCTTAAAGTTGGTTTTAATGCTCTATCTTCCGCTCCCCCCTTGTTAATCTGCTTTAAAGTCTTTGCGTGTGGGAGGGGCCCCTCCCCTGCTCGCTTCCCACGCTTCTATCAAGGGGGGTGCTTTCTTTTAAACCGCTGATTCAATGCTTTTTAGTAACTCACTGCTCCTTGCTCATCTTACAACATCGCTTGCAATCATCTGGTCGCACAATCTCCTCCGCTTGTCCCGGCCAGCGTCTTTAGGTCCGTACGAACACACAACAGTTGGACCACTGGGGCGAAGGAGCGCCTCGATTCTCCAGGGGAGTAGCGATTGCTCGCCCCCCCCCCAAACCGCTGGCACTCAGATCGTGTCCTGGGAGCGTCCCGGAGACACGTCTGATTTCAAGCCACCATTAACCAGAAGTCCCATATTTATTTATTTATTTATTTATTTATTTATTTATCTATCAAATTTATATCCCACCCTCCCAGCCAAGTCTGGCTCAGGGCGGCTTACACAGAATAAAACATATAAATTACAATTAGGCAATTATGCACTACTAAAGTGGTGAGCTAGACTTATTTTGGGGGCTAAGAGAGCTCTGAAAGAGATGTAACTGACCCAAGCTCACCCAGCTGGCTTCATGTGGAGGAGTGCAGAATCAAACCTGGTTCTCTAGATTACAGTACATCACTCTTAACCACTACACCACACTGGCTTTCCCTCCCTCAAAATGCTATGCTTTTGGCCTTGCTTCCAAGCTCAGTTATGCAACAGGTTATCAGAGACTGGAAATAGATTCAGGTGAGTAGCCATGTTGTTCTGCAGAAGTGTGCTTGCAAACGAAAGCTTATACCTTGAATAAAATTTTGTTGGTCTTAAAGGTGCCACTGGACTCAGATTGTAAATGTTATAGCCAAGGGTGGTTTCTTTGCCCTGGAAATTAATAGATTACCCATTAATAACAAGGGCATGGTGTGATGGCAGCAGCATTTTACTTCCTGCTTTGCCACCTTCTCAGGCTCCCTCCATTGCTTCAGTTCCACTCATCAATCATAATAAAGGGAAGGAGTGAGCCCCAGCCTGCCTAACTATGTAGGAACTTTCCTGCTTCTAGCAGCCCATCCCAGAGACAAGCACTATGTTCCCAGGGAGCAAACTGACCCATCGAGTGCCTCTTATGGAAAGATGGGCCACTCCAACCTTACTCAGTTCCACCTGAAGCCTAAGAGTTCATGGTTTAAAAATGCTCAGGAGCAGTTCCTGCTGAGGATTTTAAAACTATGATCTGTTAGGCTTCCTACTGCTGCTAGAGTGAAGTGAAAGTTGGCTCATCTGAATTAGCAAAACCCAGTGAGAGGTTTATTTCACCCTTTTCCATAACCTAGCTTGTCCTGGCCAGCGAGCCACTTGATGAGACCCAGGGGAAATTTGAAATATATGCAATACTAACTTTTCTATAAAACTAAACTTCTTTTACTGATTTAATAAAACAAAATGCATAATTTATAACTTTGTTAGCATATAAGATTTTACTATTTGATATTTTGTGGGACCTAAAAGTATGCCTTCATTTTCTCTAAAAAAACCTGCAAGAATATGTACTATATGAGAAAGAGTTGCAAACTGCTGCACCCTATGCTACCACAGGGCATATATCATAATTTAGCTATCTCAGAGGTAGGAAAAATTAATAACTGAAGGTAGGAAACCAACTGTCCCCAGATTGTGCCCTCATGGGTCAGCAGAACTCCAAGGACATCAAGGGTGATGAAGTGGGGGAGGGAATTGAAGTGAGAGGTGGAAATTGACAAAAATCCCCTCCCTCCCTTCCAGAAGCAGAACTGCCTACTGTAAGTAGCAAAGAGTATTAGGATCCAGGACTTAGGGATGAGCTTTAAGCCTTCTTTTATTGCAGTTACTTTACTTGAATCAGTGCTATTGTAGGTATGCAATTTCCTTCTCAGTTTCATAGCTGTTCATTATGAATGCATAGAATCAGGGAAGATGCCAAGACAGCTGCTCTTATCTCACTTGGCTTGGGGGAAAAAGCTGATTAGCTCCTACCTTTTCCCTTGGCCTAGAATGCAACTCATCATCTTTTAGGCTGCCAGAAAAAATGCTTTTTCTCTGTCTGGAGCAGTTGTGCATTTTAGTGTTCTCATTTAATTCTGAGCAGGGCAACTAGTTCTTGTACTACACGGCCCAAAGAGGAAGTATAGGAATGTTAGGATTTATACAGGAAAAGAGAAGTATACAGGAGTATTTATAGAGGAAAGAGTATTTATACAGGAAAAGAGAAGTATGCTTGCACATGCATTCCTTAGTTGTCCATTTCAGACAAAACTGTCCAAAAGAAAATGACAATGAACAAACCTCTTGGCGCTTGATTTCTTTGGATGTGAGCATCTGATTGACACAAACATCAAAGGTCTCACTCCAGAGTTTACTGTCTCTTCGTTTGGTGCTAGGAGGAGGACCATTTCTAGACCAGGGTCGTGAGGCAAGCAGATCAGGCCGACTGTCACTGCGGAAACTGATGGACCGCTAAACAACAGGAAAAGAGACGTTTAGGTAATTACCACTCAGTTTACATTCTTTTTAAAAATAGCTGGCTTGGTCAAAAGTAGTTTGCAAATCTATTTCAGACATACACAGCGGAACTGGCTTTTTATTGAGTCTCATTTTCAGAAACTGCTTTAGAAAACTCAGACTGCTTTGGTTTTCACCAGGTTTCAAAGCGAGTCGGCACAAGAGCAGTAATGGGGAAAAAATGAGAGAAATTTCCCTTGACTGCTGTTCTGTTTCTTTGAAGACCTATGTCTTGTATCTTTTGGTTATCAGTTCATGTCAGAAGGAAAATAATACAATGGGAAACTAGACAAGCAAAACTTATTGGTAAAAACATACCACAAATGAAGATAATTGTTTTAAAAAATAAGCTAACACTTAGAAAATCTGTTAGCACTTTACCAATATCAAAATACTAAATATGTACATTTTTCATTTTGATTGACTTGCACAAGGAAACCCATCAATAAATTCACATATCCAGTGGGATCAATACATAAACCAAACGTTCAGTTTCTTCCCAATGTAATCAACTGCACCTTGAAAAATAAATTGCATTCCATTCAGTTCTAAGTTTATTTCAATATACAAGATAAGTAATAATAAGGATAAGGATAAAAAATAAAATTAAAATATAGGGTAAAATATAAGATTGATCTCTGATTGTGAGGGGACAGAGACAGGGAGATTATTATTAAGACTTGGTGAGCCACTTGCATATCCCACATACCCGAAGGCAAAATTTAGCTACTTTATTTGTTATCTTTTGGGAGGCATCTGCAAGAAGGAGGGAGACATAAAGCTATTCAGATCTTCCTGGTAGAGCTGATAGGGTTGGGGCTATGTTCTGAGATTGAATGTCATTGTAGAATGGATAGTGCAGCAGAACATGGTAGATAGACTTTACTTTCCCTGCATGGCATGGGCAGAGCCATTGAGAGAGTGGGACACAATGCTATCTGCCTTCCAAGAGGGCTGAGGGTTGAACATTAAGGCATATGGGGGTAAAGGTTCTCTGATATCTGGCGATCTCAAGGGATCTAAGAACATGTGGTGGTTGGAAGCATTTGGTATGCTGCAGAATAATTGGATATTTCTGTATCTGTGCCCTATCTGATTGTAGGGTGTGATCCCAGAGACACTGTGTAATTGTTTCTTTTGCTTTTTGGTGCGCAAGACACAGTGGGAGTTGAGCGGAGAGGTCATCCTCCTGGAGTTTCCCCTCAATTGCTCTTTGCCAGGTTGAACGGTGACTATTGGTAAAGATCAGGGGTACTAGGCCCACTGGATTGAAGGTGAGTTTTAGCCAAGTGTTAGATGCAACTAGCCACATGTAAGTCTCCAAGGGGATCAGCCCAGTCTCTAGTCTAAGAAGGGCATTCGGGGTGCACTGTGGGATTCCAAGGAGCAATCATAGGAACTTGGATTCTACCACTTCCAGTAAGCACCATTCTTTATAAATACAGAGGTGGGAACCATGTAAGAGCTGGCAAGTATCCTTTCCTTGGAAGACCTTGATTGCTGCAGGGATAAAGGAGGTTCCTTTTGTGAAGCAGAATATTAGAATGGCGAAGGATACTCTGTGGGCAGTCTCTGTGGCATGCAGTGCCTGAGCTCTCCATTGTCCAGACTGGAAGGCTATACCAAGATGTTTGCTCGATCTCATGGCCCCCTATTTGCATTAACATTTCTCATTTACATTTTGGTTATCCTCCACTAACAGTCATGACTTAGCTAAATCTCAGTGATGTATTCAAGCCTTAGCCCCTCATGTGAAAAATCTGCTATATTTTGGCAGAAATAATTTGTTTTAGTGAAAGAAAAACTGCAGATCATTGCCCAGAGGAGAACATGCTTGAATAAGTTGCACTATGTGATGGTAACAGCCATAATGTGAGCGAGTAGGGTATTGAAGGCTCTTCTTCTTTGGAAAGACATTGTGCTTGCTTGCCCCAAGGCTGCTCTTTTACATGCGGCAGCTACAAGCAAACTACCATATATGCAATACTAGCCATTCCCTAACAGCCCTCCCATAGAGAAAGAGAAGCAGACTGGAAGGGAAGCTGTTCCATTCTTTGACAAAATGGTCCTAACATGTGCTGCCCCAGTTCCTCCCAGCAACAGAAAGCTAAAGAGTGAATGCATTCCAGTCATCTATTTCTGAACTGTGTCACTGGCTCTCTTATATATAATATTTATTAGCCTGGTTCTTTGTTGAGCACTGAACATTACTCAAGTGTACCCAGTAATTCAGTTCAGTTTCTATGCATCTATTTCTCCAACTTCAAAACCCACCAAGAGTTCAATACCACCCAGGACGAATGCAATTTCCAGAAGGGTTTCTGAATTGCCCAAATAACAACAAAAAAAGTCTTTAACGTGTCACAGTGTTTGAAAATATTAAGCAAATACTGGTATTTAAAGTCAATGCTTGATGGAAGGAGTTAAAGAAATTGGGAGCATCCAAGCCAGTTCAGGTATGGAATGAACATCTGTCCCTCCCTTTTTGCATATATTCGATCATTGGACTCAACAAAAGACATGAGCTGAACAGCAAGAGCTAAGGGATCTTCGTCCTTGGCTTTTAGCCTAAGGCTCTGTTTGAGATGGGTGAGTAGAATGAACACTAGCCCAGGATGTCCTTGTGACTCGTTATCTACTTTAAGATTGTATGGGGGGGGGGCCTGTTGGATTGTGTATTTTTGTGTGTATTTCATTTTGTAAACTGCTTTGAGTCTCCAATGTGGGAAAAATATCTAAAGCAAATAAATATGTGATGACGTTTTAGATTTTAGGCAGTTTATAGCTTTTACATGACTTTTACATGCTATTTATCATTTTAATTATGTTTTTATACAATTTTGATAATGTTCTTGTGCCATTGTTCTGCAAAAATGTAAACAGAATAAAGACTAACAGATAACAGCAAAGAATGAGGAGGTGAGAACTGGTATAAGCTGGTTTGGGTCCCCCTAGGGGAGAAAGGCAGAGTATAAATGAAGCAAATAAGTGTAAGAGCCTTTAAAGCACCTGACTGGCACTATTCTTACCAAGGAAGTATTCTAAAAGGCATTGGGACAATATTCTCATAAGCATCTGCATACTAACAGTTAGAAGCTGACTCAATCTGACAAGCTCTGATACTTTCACTATTCAGAGATGCTTTCTCGAAAATGGATGCTTAAGTAGCAAATTATGCCTTTTCTTCCAGTCACTGAAAAAAGAGTTAGCAGCTTCTCCGATTCAATAGCATATTTGTGAGGCAGTAGAGGGGTCAAAGAATCTTGTCTTGATGCCTGTGTCATATGCCCTGAAATGGGGAAATAAAGTATAGCAGTGCACGATCATAAGGCTTGTACACCTATCATAAAAAACACAGTTTGACATTACATTTGAGCCAAACCATTGTCTGCACTAATGATAATATTCTAAGTGCTCAGATAGTTCACAGGAGAGACAGCCACAAAGGGCTAAGAAGGAAGCCTCGTAAGTGCTTATAGTCCAGAAGGACTGTATACTGTTGGGACAGAGTGAGGGAAGGGTGACAGACATTTGAGATTCCAACCAAGAGGAAGGTAAGCAGTGAGCTAAAAAACAACAACGCAGGTTATGATGAGTGGGTGGTTAAGACTTGGAGTTGAAGAGAGAAGGATCCAAGTAGAAATTAGGCTGAATGCCAAACCTCACACAAAATCTTCTGGAAACAAAGAGTTGTATTGGCAGGAAGGAAGTAGGCAAGCTTGGGAGGGCTGGATGGCTTAGCCAGGAAGCCAACAGGCATTGTTTAGTCAATGACATATAGACCGCAAAAGGGCCTGTACCTAAAAGTGAAGTTCTGTGAGTTCTGCTTTCTACTCTCACTGCAACACTGTGACCTAGGTGGGGGTGGTAGCTAAATTACACACACTGCTTTGGACTAACTAGCCATCTCCAGGCTACAAAATTTTAGTTTTCTGTTGATGTGCACTTGAAATCGCTTTTATAAAGATGGTTCCCAGCCCAGCCCCTAGAGGCACTGTTAAAGTTCTATCATGCTCAGGACTAAATAAAAAGGACTAGACAAGAAACAAAGGCAAAAAAATTATCCTTCTGTACTTAAAGAGTTTTTTAAAACAGACAACAGCCAAAACTGATTACATGATCTCAAATAGCAACAGTGAAGACACTTGTACTATTTAGGCAGAAGAGTTTAGGGTTCCAATAAAAAGGACAGCAAATTGTCAGTTCTCCGATTTACTAATTTATATTTCTGCCCTGAGGCAAAATGCCTTGTATCATTTGGTTTTTCTGCCTCAGACAGCAAAATGCCTTAAGAGTAATCTGCATTCAGCATAAGAACAGCATTTAAGAAAATTGCTCACTGAGAGGTGGAATGTGAATTTTGAAATAGGCTGGATCACTAATGATTACCTCCAGCAAGAGTGCATTTCAACCTGTGGTTGTAGACTATTTCAAGCGCTTCTACAAAAGTTATTTTAGGCAAAATATTTCCAAACTATTGTTTCAACAAGAGTTAGATGTTCTTTAAAACATTAATTTGTACAAAAGCTTTCAAGCTATCTGTACCCAGAACACTAAGAAAAGTTGATGGCAAACATTTATACACTAAGCTGTTTAGTATTTGACCGAGACATCTTACACCAGAAAACAATTAAGAATTTTGCATACATAAATTGTTAAACTGCAGAAATCAATCACTTGCTATTCTGGAATGTTAAGGCTATTATTCATATCCAATAGTGTGATTATGCAAAAGAGGTGGGGCGAGGCTGCTGGGAGGCACCCTGACCAGTGAGCAGTGGACATCTGTGACTGGGCACACTCTCCTTTCCTGCTGATTGCAGCCTTTGCACTGTGTGGGCTAAGGACCTGCTTGGGGCTGCTGCTGTCAGCTGCCCAGTTACTCTTGGGCAGGGCTCTGTTGCTTTAAGGAATGGAAGGTGTGCTGTGCACACAGCCCCGTGGTCTGTGGCACTGCCCCATCCCACCCCTTGACTGTGACGTGTGCAGGACCGGTTCCCTGTTCCTACTGGCAGATGATTGGTTCTGTCTGCCCTGTCACAGTTCCGCCATCATGCCTTGTGACCTGTACAGGACTCCACGGTGCAGTTGTTAGGGACACTGATCTAGCTGCATTCTCTGTGATCCTGCTTCTTTGCCTCCCTCCCAGGGTCTCTGCCACAACCCTTTAGGGAACAAACTAGCAGCTCCATGATTAGACCAGCACCCAGCTATTGTGGCACAGGTTAGGACTGCGATGTCAACCAGAGAGAAACACTGTACATATAATACAAGAAAAAAAGAACAAGGTAGCTGTTGTCTTGGAATTGATTCGAAAAAATAAGTTTTACCTGCAGCGTCTGACCAAATCGCTTCAAAGGAGTTGCTCGGACAGGAGGAATTAAGCTTGCTAGTGAAGTAACTCTAGAAAGAGGCCTGACCCGTTTGTTGCTTGGTTCCTAGATTTGAGGCAAATAATTCCATGTTAGAGTCATGCAATGATTCTGTAATACATTTTGATGCTGAAGGACATAGTATTTTGCTTGAGACAAACAGATCTCACAAACATGACACAGTACAGGGAAAAGGTGTTGTGATGGGGGGGGAACTAATGAGGCACCATACATTTACATAAGTTCACTCCCTCCACATACACACTTGTTACAAACAACCCTGAATACACATTTAAACACCACCGAGAAAAGCATCCTACCCCTTCTGATAATGTAAAATGTTCAGCAGACTTGTTATGATGACCTTGCCAATGAAGGGCATAGATAATATTTGTTATGCCTTTAGCCCCAAATAGTTTCCCTTATGGCAGTCAAGACACATTTCTGCACTTAATCAATACATTATATTCCAAAGGCAAAAATTAGGCAGCTAAATAGTATTACATTTGTAAGTGGCCATTTATAGATTTGATCATGCATGCATCTCTTCAATTTATTGCAGTATGTATTATGCAACACATAATATGTATTTAAATTGACTGAACCTGTTTTATTTTTAAATAAAGCTTAGTAAGTACCTTGCATCAAACAGCAACTCAACTCAGATTTACAAGTAGTATTTTGCATACTATTTAATCCTTTAAGTATCAGGAACCACTGAAGTAATAATGCCTGAAAAGTATAAACAAAACTGATACAAGATGTAGAAAAGACTAGAATAATTTTTTAGAATTTATCATTACCCTTGTTCTCCTAATCTCCATCTGTCACTGACAGAAAAAAGCCAAACCTTCCAGGCGATATGAAAAAAACTGATCAAAGTTCATATTACAAGTACATCCTAAGCTTGTTCACCTCTCTTTTCCAGCCATTTCTATTAAGTTCGCCTTTGCTCCATATAACCGCAGTTTCCCTTTTTTTAAAAAATCATTGGAAAATAACCGTATCTTACTATGATCCTCTTCGTGTCAGCAAATTCATCTTAGCCACTCTTCTTGCAGGGACAAAAGTCAGAAAAGCAGTAACTTCAGCAATTATGTGCTATTAACACAGCTACAGACAGGATAATAAAAAACCAGCCATGTATTTATTTCTCAATAAATAAAGCTGAAATCCAGCAACTGCTCTAAAACACAGCACCAAAATGCTAAAAAGCCCAACATATATAATTTATCTACTTGTGGATCCTGGGGATAAAAGCAAGTTGTACTGTAATCTTTCAGCAACGGTGTATTCAGTTTCTTTCCCGTCCAGCAGCAGACACTTGGCTTAGCTTTTTAAAGGGTACATTTTATTTGTACGCCACTGCAGCACCACTGGAATACTGAACATCTCAGAAAAGTCTTTGAGCATTCACTGTATTTCTCTTCTACATGGCTCCTTCGCCATCAGCTGTTTCTTATTCAGCATGCCAATGCTGCTATACCGCAGTTCTGTCTGTGGCAGGGAGCTTCTTATCAATCACACTGCATGGCAAATCTGAAGACACTGAAGTCCCACTGTACTGGTTAAAAGTATGCTACAGTACACTGAATTAATAAATCTTGCACCTCTAGAAACAAGCTTCATAAAGCTACTTAAAACTACCAGGTCATGGCTTGGTCACACAGTTAAAGCTCAAAGATTGCCTGAAGGTCAATGCCTCTTTCTACCTAACAGTGAAACTGACCCACCAGAGGCTCTGTGTTATACCTTTGACAATCACTAATACTTCTGACAATCACTGCTCCATTGTGCTATATATAATAGGCTATTCCTTTGGCTCTTCATATGTCTGTTATAAAGTCAAAACATCTACAAATTTACATATATCAGTAGCCATTTAAGGGTGGGATCCTAAGGCTAAACTGTAAAGTGTTTTGGCCAGCAAACGTCGTAGCAAAGAGACATGAAGATATGCTGGTATACTGCCTCACTAACAGTGTGTTGATAGGAAAGGGGTTGTGTTTTAGTTGAAGATTGGGGCTTAGTCTTTATCCTAAGTCCCCTCAGCCTGTACCTGGCACAAGCATAGCATTATGTCAGCAAAAAAACCCTGGTTTAAGTGTAATCACTCGCATTGAACTCAGTGGGATTTGAATAAATGCTTCCACATTGCTTCTTGCCATGTCTCACAGAACAATTTAGGATATTAACTCCAAAGTAAATCACAGCTCTCCAAAGCACTATATAAACACCAGTCAATCATCTTTCAGATGATGAAGTGCATGACATGGACTATGTTTTCTAACATCATACTAGGCATGCTTAGAACATACACCTGGGAAAGGGGCTTTGGTTATAAAAAAGAAAAGGAACCGTGCTCAAACAGGGAAGACTTTGCACAAACATCCAAGGAGGAAAACATTGTTATGGCATATCGCTAACACTGCTATGCTCAGAATCCTTAGAGATACTGTACTTCAACACACAAACACCAGCCTGGAGATTCAAGGAGAATGCATGCCACACAGATAAGCAAGGGAAGCAGATGCCCCGCCTCAAAAACTGATGCACATTTGTCATCCCCACCCCTGCAACATGAATGCACTATGTACAGGAGCTTTTTAATGCTGGATTTTAATTAATATCCTTTAATATTGTTTTTTATTATTTTTATTTTGTAAGTTGCTTCAGGCAGGTTCCTGGAGAGGCAGATTACACATGCTCCAAATGAGTAAGTCTTGGCTCAACAACCACTCCTTCCCTCAAGAGCTGCTTCTCACGCAAGATATGTATGAATACTACAGAATGCTATCAGATCATGAATGTGACATTGGTACAGTGTCATGCAGGTGTAACCTCAGGTGCCAGTGATGGAAATAGGGAGCACAAACATTTATCTGGCCATCTACAAGGCTCTCCAAGCATCTCTGCTTCTGGCCAGACATGCAATAACCTTTTTTCCTATGGAGCAATCCAAAGAGAAACTGCAGAGTTCCAATGGAACTCCCTACATAGCGTGGGTAAGCACTAGCCCAATGACTACACTACCTCCTCCCAAAGGAGACACCTACATCACTGGATCCAGAACCTGGATATGTTCTATGGTAGGAGTGTGGTGCCCATGGGCACCATAGCATCTGCCCAGTGTTTTGAGAAAGTGGGCAGAGCCAGATGGGGCTTTTGAACAGCAGGGCATCTTACTGGCCACTGGAAACCTGATTGGCTGTGCAGATTTTTTTTAAGTGCTTCAGCAACAGCTGCCACCACAGCACTGGGTTACTGTGTGTATTCATTTCAAAAGGTATCCTGTTAAAGACTGATGAGTTACTATCAGACTTAGGCATAACCTTGCTCCCCGACATTTTGTGGTTGGCTCCATTTTCTGTGGCAGTCATTTATTAGCTACACCTACCACCCTGTGTCAGAATTCCAAAGCTGCCTGCATGTAAAAAAACTGGGGACAGGATGACAAGCATTTCTACACATTCAAATTACTCCCGATGGTCTTGACAGTCAATCCAAAGCAGTGAGTACAATTGTACTGGCTTGCAGGCTCTGAATACCAAGTTTCAGAAGTCAGGCAGGGCAGGGTCATTCAATCTGAAGTCAGGGTTCCAGAAGTCAGGCTAGGCAGGGTCATTCAGTCCAAGGTCAGGCTTCCAAGAATTAGGTGAGGTAGAGTCAGTGGTTTAGTGTCTATCATACATGTTGCATCCATGCCTGACAGCCGCTCTTGACTGGTTTTTATAGCCCCATGCCTAAGGGTCATGCTTGCAGCCAGCTGCTCAGAAGTAATCCTGCAGCTACTCATCTTTGTCATTAGCAAGCAGCTGGCATCAGGCCAGGAGGTGTGCTCTCTGCCTTCTTGCCTGTAGTTCTGTTTTCAGCCTCTGTCTGCAGTGCTCTAAGGTTGTAGGAGATACTGGTGGGCTGCGAACAGCTAACTGAGGTTCACTTGCTGAATCAGGACTGGAGGGCGTTGATGGCTCTGCACCAGCTGTTGGTTGTGAATCCTGACAAGCCTGCATCTCGTTCTCTTGCTGGTCATCTTCTGTTAATTCAAGGCTGGCAACACAGGGCTTCTCTTCTCCCAAGAAGTCCTCATTATTGCTGAGCCCTGGTTGACCCATGACCTCAGTTTTTCTGTATGTCTGCGCTCCATCTGCATCTTCAGAGCTACAGAGTCAGTGTATGTTCTTCTGCACTTGACTTAATTGATGAGGATTTTCAAGGGAGGGTGCTGTCATCACCAGTGGCATCACAACAAACTCCTTTTTTTGCTCATGCTTATATTGATATACTGTTTTAATGATAGTATAAGCAGGTTCTCTGAATTCCCTGCTTTTGTTTTTGGTTTTTTTAAAAAACAAGCGTCTAATTTCCTTCCCTCACAGAGCTATGCCTTTTTCCTTATATCTCCACGATGGAAAGAACTAGAGACTTACTTCTTTAAACGAAAACTGGGAATTCAGAGAACATGCTTAAATTATCATTACAACATTATATAAATATATTGATATTTTAGTACCCTTTAAAAAAAGCAAAACCACTTGTCTTCAGAGCAGAGGGAAGAAAGGAAGTGATTTGATTATGATAACGAAGGCAGTCATTGAAAAAGTGGGCTGGAGGTGAGTGGGAGTGGCCAAGACAAAGAACACCAATGGAATTACATACAAGGGAAAAAACTACTCAAAATCAACTTCCGGAACAGGGGGGTAAAAGTGGTTTCAAAAAAACAGGAAAAAATGTGTGCAGAAATCAGGGGATAAGCCAAAGCAGTATGGGTCCAGAAAAGCTGGAAAAAACTCATGCAGGCAAGCCCAACATCAAGGAGGCATGTCAGCATCAGCATGTGTTGGTTGGCTGCTGATTCCATATATGGTTGAGAAGGGAGGCATCATTGGTATGCCATTTCATGATTTGTAGATGCTGGCTGCCAGTGTAGTTGCTTGCTCTCGATTCCTTGGAGATGGGCTTTAAAAAAAAATTATGGAAAAGCATAGGATACTGACTAGTTACCCTGGTATGGCGCTGGCATCCAGCACATGGGACTGATTTATAAATCACCTTAACCGTAATATCCTTCAGAAATTCTGCATTAGAATTCTACTAGCTAGCAGCTGAATCCTAAAAGGTAGTGTATCGTTTACACTGCCGGCTTGCTCACTAGGCAAGCTAGGCACTCACCTAGGGCGCGAGGGCCCTCAGGGGAGCCAAATGGCACCCCCCGAAAAGCCCCCCGCCACCCTAGCCGGGCGCCGCGGCTGCCTCCCTGCTGCCGCTGTCAAGCGCATCCGGCCGGGGGGGGGAGAGGGAAGGGCGGCGTGTCCTGAGTGCCCAGCCGGGATGCAGGAGGCACCCTGGGGGCGGAGGAAGAGGCAGGAGCGGCATGGCGGCAGCCAGCGGGGACTCTCCCCACTGCCGCCGCCAGTCCTAAGCACCCGGCTGGGGTGCAAACAGGAGGCGCCTGGGAGGGGAAGGAAGAGGCGGGAGGCAGCGGCAGGTGCCCTCAGGGGGGGAAGAGGCGGGCCGCGGGGGCAGCATGGTGGGGTCTCCAGGCCCCGCTGGGAGGTTGGCATCTGTGCCCGCCTAGGGCGCAGAGCCACCTCGAGCCGGCTCTGATCTTTTAGGTATAAAAAAAGATGTATGCCAGGTAGTACATCACAACATATTGCCAGAATCACAGCCACAGACGCTGGCATGAAATGATCAATAAAACTAAGTGAAAATGGCAAAACTCTACAGTTATCAAAGAGTCATTGCCTCTCATACGTATGCACAAGTGTCTTCTGCTCAAGAAGCCATAAAATGGAATCTTCAGTATAGATAGTGTAATTTATTTTTAATCCAATTTTTCAAAAGAGGCAAAAACAAATAAAAATATAAATGTACTTACTTATTATCTGTTCAGTATAGTTTTATTGTGCCCTTACTCCAAGGAGTTCAGGGCAGGGTATCCATTCTCCTCCATTTTATCCTCACAACAACATACAACATTCTGTGCTTTGAGGGTTTTGGGCAAGGTTAAGATCTGAGGAAACAAGTTAGCCTGCACTGCACAAAAGACTCTAAAAGCGGTCCTCCAATATACCAGACTTACAAAAACAATAAAACAGGACCTGTTTGTTTCAAACACCTCAACATTAGCAATGTATTCAATGTACTTTCAAAATTTCTAGTTTGATTAGTACTGTAAAGGTATGTCAACATTTGTGGTGGCAGAAAGCCCCAAAATTATTATTTGCATTAGCTTGCTACTGGCACTGGCTAAAACAGTTTTCATAAAATAAACCCAAGCACTCAGCTTTAGTGTAATCCAGCTGCAGGCAAACCACATGCACATTCTCTTCCACAGGATGTTATCAATATTTAGAAATGGTCAAGTTATTTTTAAAAACGTTGTTAATATGGACTGTGGGTTATTTTTGGAAGGCTAATTTTTTTAAAGTCAAAGCAATTTAGTGGGACTTCTTTGGAACAAATATACAGCAGTCAGACTACAAATTCTGTCCTGTATTCTCAGAAGTATTTTCTGTCACGTAAAAAGAAAAAAATCTGAAGCCAATACAGATTAAAGGTAATTAAAGGTAGGTAATAAGGGCTTAAATGTTTAGCTTATCAATATATCTGGAAAATTAGTTCATTGGTTTAGCTCATTTGAAACAAAGTTACCCCTTTGAATGTTGCTTGTATTTCAAAGGCATTGGAGAGGACTGGTTGGAGGACTTTTCCACTGGCATCAAACAGAATAACTATTTTCCAGAGAAAACTTATAAAACAAAATAATTCTGTTTTTCCAAAGGAACCTTAGAAAATTTGCATAATCCACTTTCCACAAATCCAAGAATAAATGTAAATGATACCAGGTGAATCCTTTGCCTGTTGTATGCTGGGCCATGATTATATAGCTATTCTTGAATCACAGATTTAGGCCGAGGACAGACTGGCAATTTGCCCCGGTATCGAGTCGGGGCAAAAAACCCCGGAGTAAACGATACCGGGTTTTCCCGTCCACACAGCGGGGGCCTCTGCCGGAAGAAACGGGACGGAGGCGCGCGGGGAGCGTTCAGATTGCCGTGCCGGAGGCGCGCTATATTCGCTGTTTTCCCATTATTTCGGCTGTGGGCGTATGTGCGCATGAGCGCTTGAGCGCTCATGCGCTCATGCGCATAAGTGCATTTCGGCGATTTTTTTTTTTGCCCTGCAACGCCAGCACCGCATTGGGCAGTGGAGCGGAGCACAGCCAATCACAGTGCTGCTGCCTCGTGCCCAACGCGGGTTGCTCCCGGCTTTCGCCTGCGCGTTCAGACTCCCCGGAAGCGGAGAAACACGCGACGAACGCAGGCTTTTGGATTTGCGAAGGCTTTTATCAGGTGTTTTTTTAATCCGGCACTGAAGCGCGAGGGCTCCGGTAAGCTCCGGGTGGGGGACGCCAGGCAGATGTGCCTGTGTGAACATTCCATTTAATCCGATATTGAGTCGCTGTCAGCCCGGGTCCCATCCCGCGGCAAATTGCCAGTCTGTCCTCGGCCTTAGTATGAAAAACCCTAAAACTCATTTGTTTAGAAGATTTATATCATTTGTTTAGAAGATATATATCCTTTCAGCCCAGAAAGGGCCACTGGTGTCTTAACAACTAAAAACATAGAGTGGTATAAAAAACTCCATGAAACAAATTAAAAACCAGAACTAAAATATATTAAATATGCTAAAATACACACACACATATACACACACACAATTACAACAACACTTTACTATTGTACAAAGATTAGCTTTTGCTTATTTGTTTTATTTTAATATAAATGATGCTGTGTTGTGCACCTTCAGTATAGAGAACTGGGTGGGGTTCAGATTCCTGACAAGCACATAGTGACCTCAGGATAACTTTAGATAATTAGCAAGAAGATATGGCTAAAACACCTTGACAGACCGTGTTGCTAATTCAAGCTGTTATTCAGTACCCTGTGTTAATCTAAAAAGCCAGTGACAGTGCAGTGGGAAGATCACAGATGTCAGGAGTCCAGAAAAGCCAAAGATGAATATTGTTACTAAAAGTACTTTCTATCTCTGTTAGATTAACTATTATATTTCTAAACATAGCAGTTCTGATAATATATGAAATACAGTTTTCAAATGTATTAATTGCGATAACTTGAAGAGTTATTGGAATAAATATGGTTACACTATCAAATAGTAATTCTGTACATTACAAGCTTCTAATGTTGTGCATATATAGGTAAAAGAACTTACCTACAGAGGTAAGAGCAGAACTTTTCCACAGCTAAATCTAGTGTTACATACTCTATGAACTATTTCCAATTGTAAGCAGTGCTACTGCAATTACATTCAAAATCCTATCCATAAGTATAAAATGGTCTATGTGAAAATTCAAAATTTCAAGGAAAGGATTACCCCCCTAAAGTACTAAAACATTTATTATATACAGCTGATATATTTCCTGCATGTTCCATAATTACAAGACCTAAAAAGGTGCTTTTCTTTAAAAATATTAAATAACCAGATTTTGCGTAACCAGTTCCATTTTAAAATTGAGCATATACTTCAAAGCACAGCCTCATGAATGTCTTAAATGAAACATTTTGTATACTGTTTAAATGCATACATTTTATGGGGATAAATTTAACTGAAAATATTACTTTCAGTATGACTTGGAGCTTTGCTTCATTATATTTACAGCTTCTTAAAGCCAGTTCTTTTACTGATGGGAACTTGTTGATCATTACAGTCTAATAAAAGTATTTAAATGCAACACACAATCTTTCATTGCTTGGAAGAACACCACTAATTGTTTTTCGTATTACAAAGTCACTCATTCTTACTCTTTTTAAATTTATTTGACTGATGATTCAGGCAACTAATCTTCTTTATGTAGGCTTAACAAAAAATACCAAGCATTTTATATCATATTAGAAATGTTTTATATGCAAACTACTCAGTCAGACTTATTAATTCACAAGCCAAAGACTACAACAACTCAAAATGTAAACTGCTATATATATTATAAACATCATGAACAGTATAAAGTTTTTAAATACACTGATAAAATACAAGGAAATAACCACTGAATGAAATATATTTGGATATGATTTTCCAGCAGCCAGAAAAACTAAAGACTATACATTCAAATTTCTTATGGTCCCATTATTTCAAAAAGTGCACAGATGGTACAATAATTTCCTCTTGAAACAGGAAATTAGAACAATGCCCCAGGAGGGGACAGACTTATAAATTTCCAGGATATGGGAAACAAGCAATGTCAATGAGCAAAAGCCAAGCAGGACTGAGTCTTTACCTAGGAAATCTGTCTTGCCCATGCTGCTTGGAGCAGTGAAGAGAGGTTGTTGCTCTGAGAACTATAGTAATGCTGGACTTCTAAGAGCTGCAACTTCAAGTTTTATTAGCTTGTCCCAGCAACAACTTCGCTAAAATAAGTAGAGAGTGTAGGGTGAGAAGATGTGTGTTTTCACCTTTTCTTTGTATCCTTGCTCAGCCTGATACTTGAACAGACCATGTATACTCTTTTTATTATTGTTTATTAAACATATATTTATTTATTTATTTATTTATTTGGGGGGGGTACTCTGAACCTGATCTCTGAAACATAACATGCCCATTCAGTCTTGCTATCAAAAGAGTGGTAAGGGGGAGAGGTAGCAGGTAAGTTCACCATCGCTTGAGCAGGATAGCTTGACATTGTGAAAGTTCCCCAACACTAGCTTGTAGGAACACAACAGGAAATGAGGCAACTAAGTGGAACCTTTAAATATCAACATGTATGTGGAATGCTGGATATGCAGATCTATCCAGTAGGAGATACTCTCTGATTATTTGCTGGTAGCAGCAGTTACTTACCATTTGGTACCATCCAGGAGTAAGGGGGAAAGGTGGCACTGCGGAGCAGAGGCTTGGGATGGCTGTAGGGTTTTTTAACCTCCTGGCAACCTAAAGAAGTCCATTCTTTCACATTCCCTTTCTTCTAGTGCTATAGCACTAGTCTGATCACCTACTGACACCCAGCACCTTTCAGCTTATTCATCACAGCCTTCTTTCCCTTTCCTTTCTTTACTCTTACCAGCATTAGCAGGATATCAATTTATTTGTAACAATTCACAAGGCTATAACACATCATGTACACACGCATAGCTTCTCAGACAACTGTCTTGGGGTACCCTCCCCCTTGTTTGAAAGAAGCTTTTTTGAGGCAGGGGCTACAGAAAATGGAGCACTACCTGCAGCTTTAAGAAAAAGTGCACTCAGTGGCCATTGCTAGGCAACCACAACAGTATTGCCAATCTTCAAGCCTTGGTTTCTGTCATTAAAATGCAGGGGGAAGGGGGAGGGCCCTTACCATGGCTGTTTTGGCTTTTGAGGGAGGACTCATCAGACTCACACATGGCAGCACCCACTGGATGACTTGCTAGCATGCTACTTTCATGACTCACCCATGTCTGGCTGCCTGCTACTGTTCAACAGCAGCCACCCCACAGAAGTCAATGTGGTGTAGTGGTTACAGTTTCAGACTAGGACTGAATCACTAGGTTTGAATCACCAATCTGCAATGGAAGTTCACTGGGTGACCTTGGGCTTGTCATACACTCTCAGCCTTACATACCTCACAGGGTTGCTGTGATGATAAAATGGAGGAGACTATGGTATAAACTTCTTTGGACTCCACTGGAAGAAAGGCAGGGTACAAATGAAGTAAATAGATAATAAAAATAGCTTAAAGTTGGGTGCAGATAAAAGGTACATCGGTGACTGGGTGGGAAGGAGAGAAGGAGGCAAAGATAGGTGAGGATATGGGGACTGCCAGGAAGAGTAACATAGGCCCTGTTCACACGGAGCATTTGCCCCACAGAAGGCATGGTAGCCCTGCGGACTTTCCATGCGCGACCACACCAGCACATCTGGGAGGCGTAGCACTCCTGTGGCCAACCCGCGACTTCCCGTGGAAAACGCAGAGTAAAAAACTACTAGGGTCGAAGCACTAGTTTCCAGAAACCCCAGGGCAAAGGCTGACGTCTGATTGTGGGAATGCCAGTATCCCATGACTTCCGATGCCCGCCCATGTCATGGGTTTCCGGATGTTGTAAGTTTCCATGGGATGCGCACCAACGCTGAACACGTGCACACAACGCTGAATAGCGCATGTGCACACGCAAGACACCGACAGCAGCCCGCCCCCCAATGGCGCATGCGCACTTCGCAACAGCGCAGTTTGCATGGTCTGCTGCACCGCTTTTTTGCCGCGCTTCAGCAGCGTGGTGTGATCGACGCTCGGAGCTGGAGTGTGGCAACCCGGTGGCCCATGTGATCGGGCTACCGTGCCTTATTTTGCTCCAAGACGAACTGCCACGCCTCCCCCCTGCGTTTTCTGGCCTGTATGACCGGGGTCATAGTATGCATGTCCTTTCAGGCCAGACTTTTTCTCAGGATAGGCTGCCACAAGGAGTGAAGGATGGAAAGCTAAAGACAGGGGAGCAGATAAAGTAGGTTGGATGGTAGGTGGGAAGAAGAGAAGGAAGCAGGAGAAGGGGAAAGGCTATGGGGGTTTTCATGAAAGAAAAAGAGGAAATATAGTGGGGGAAGGGAAATGAGACCCATGCAAGTTCTTGTGGCTCCCCTGCCATTAATTTTTCTACAATGAGGTGAAGAATTGTTTAAAGAGAACAAGACAGCTCTTGGTGAGGAGGAACAGCCATGAAACTGGTTACAGCTCAGTGACACTCCAAATTCAAATTGGATTGAACTGGCATTAAGCAACAGAATGGCGAAAGGAGACATTTTTCTAGGACTTGTATGTCAGTGTAGAATTCATCACTGGGGAAGACCACTCTTAGAGTTTCCAGCAAAAAGGAAAGAAATAAAACAGTGGCTACTACAATTTTTAGATTTATAAGGTTTTCTTTCATCTGTAATATACCTAGGAACTTTGCTTATCAATATATCTAATTCTCAACATGGCCCCCATCTATGGATACTTAAGTATGGAGACTGGAGCCATGAACAGACAACACAGATCTTTCTACAATCCTGAGAAAAGCTTCAGGTTTTCACAAAAATCTGGAATCTTAAAAAGAAAAAACCATTGAGAGATTAAAACCATCCAAAATAATAGTGGTAGTGCATGTACCTTTAGGAGCTGAATGTCCTTTACAGTGGCCATTATGGAGGTTGCTAGGCAACCACACTATTACCAGACTTCTAGCATTGGTTTCTGTCAGTAAAAGACTGTGGGGGGGCCAGGGCCCTTTCCAGGATGGTTTTTATCTTTTAATGGAGGATTCATTAGGGACATACCTAGCAGCAACCACTGGGTGACTTGCTACCAAACTACTTGTGTGACTCACCCAGGCCTGGCTGCTTGCTACTGTTCAACAGCGGCCACTCCAGAGAAGCTAGTGTGGTGTAGATTTCAGACTAGAATCTGGGAGACAAGTTCAAATCTACTCAGCCATGGAAGCTTGCTGGATGACCTTAGGTCACCAGTTACACACACTCAGCCTAATCTACTTCACAGAGTTGCTGTGAGGATAAAATGAAGGACATGAGAATAATGTAAGATGTTCTTGGTCCCCACTTGCGGAGAAAAGTGGGATATAAATAAAGTAAATAATTAATATAACTGAAGATGTGGGGCAGACAAAATGTTTGTTGGTTGATGGGTGAAAAGGAGAGAAGGGTACAGGAAAGAGGAAACAGTGGGGGGAGATACAGAGGAAAGTAATATGCACTCACAAATCCTTGCCGGTCCCCCCACTTGTATGATTCCAACCTGCACATGGAAAGGTAGCTATGGCTCAATTGCTCTGATGCAGGAAAAAAAATCAGGAGTTTCAAACATCAGTAAAATGTATGAACTGTAACCCTATCACTAATAGGTGTTTTGTAAAAACTGCAGAACGTTCACAATTATCGTTTCTCCCTTCCTCTTCTCCATTTTTGCAGGCAGTTGACCTAGTGAGAGAAAATGTGTTCTCTTTCCATCCATCCTTATTTAGATATGATCTAATTCATCACTAGCTGCTTAACAAAATAGCTCAAAATGTTACCTTTCTTCATCAACATATCCTGAAGGTTAATAGTCAAAAGACCAAGATATCCTGCTTGCTGGTTCTCTCTTGCTCTCTCTGCCCAACTTCCTGCTATGTGCTTCCTGAGATCTCTTTTCCTCATTACTTGCTTATTGCTACCAGCTTTCTTATTTATAACTGCCAAAGGCAATGAGACAAAGCTTCCCAACACAGAGCTTTAGCCATCCAAACAGGGTTTCATCAGGGCTTTAGCATTCCCACAGGTTCTCAGTGAATATGGCAGATACTTATCTGTTATGAAGTTATCCTCTCCAAATCTGTGTTATTTGAGGAACTTAGAAATAGCTGATGATGAAATCACTAAAATGTTGTGTTAGGTCCTGGGAGACAGGAGTCGAAATCCAATTTAGCATTTAGATTCCTTTAAGCAATTTACTACCCTTTGGGCTCAAGCTTCCCAACTGTAGAATCTTCTAAAGCAAAGCAAGATGTAAAACTCATTGTAGTGTATAATGTAGCTGTTTACAGCAGGTCAGCTATACATGTTTTACAGTTTTGATCTTAGCATGCACAGTGGAATTGACACTCTCAGTGATGGCTCCCACCATGCCAAACAGCTGCCTGAGAAAGTCAGGAAGGTTCCTATGCGCAATGTTCTTATGTTAATTCTGCAGAATGGGCAAAACAGTAATGTTCATTTTTAAAAGAGTTTAGAGAAATAGTAGGATGGAACAGGCCAGGAGGGCATTTTTATAATGGAATAAGTTGTAGTCCACTGCAATTATTATTGTAGATATCACCTGCTTTCTATATTGTTTATACCTTTGACAGTTTGTTATTTGCACTGTTCTAATTCTGTAATCATACTGATATTACATTGTTAATTGGTTGTTTAATGCTGTCTGATTACACTATTTATATAATGTAGTCCACCTTGAATCTAAGCAAGAAAGGTGGACTATAAATAAAATAAATGGATACATTTGTTTGAAAGAATGAGGCAAGCCACTTTTGTAGATGAGAGAAAATTAGGAACCAGGAGTGAATATTCAGCCACATATTTCATTTCCCAGGTATACTTGAGGTGGGGGGGCAATGACTGAAGTTCCTACAAGAGAGTGATATCCATCTATGGTGATGTAGAGCTGATTATCACACTAGCCCCGAGCCTTCATTGATGGCTTGATAAGTAATGGACAAGGGAAGAGGGACTGCCTCACTGTGAGGGGGAAAGCCTATTTGTTCCATTTTCTACCACCCAGTACCATGCAACACCATGATATAGTGAACAAGAAAGGACCACAAGTAGCTCTATGTAGCCAATTTAATTAGTATAGGAAATTCTGCATTGTTTTCTTATTTCTTTCAGGGCTACAGGATAGTCTTCTTCATGTTAAAAAAAAATAACCTGTTCCAAAATTACTTGTGTTGGGTTCAAGCAATTACCTGAAGATACCTGAAGAAACGTGCATGCACACAAAATCTTATACCTTGAATAAAACTTTGTTGGTCTTAAAGGTACCACACTTGACTCACACTTTGTTCTGCTGTTATAAAATTGTTACAGATGGGACAGACATGGTATGTATGTGTACACTTACATGAGAGACATATACTCATAACAATCTCATCAAATATATAAATGTCTATCACAGCAACAGAAACAAGTTCTAGCTTTCAAAGTGTACAGGAGAGGTTCAGTAAATAATGCCATAACCGCTTAGCCAGGGACGACAAGCAGGATGCAAAAAGGAATGTGTACAACCAGTTCTGCAGTACTAATTCCAAGTCTGTAAAAAGCTATCAGTTCTCCCTGGTTTTAAAACCACTGGCAACTACTACTATTCACCAAATGTCAAGAAAAATCATTTCCCAGAGCGCCTCTGAAAATCTGATGCTGAATTCTCATGCAAAGAGGCAAAAATCTGAACATCTGACAAAGATCCCTGTTGAAGGGGAAATTGTAAATACTTATATCGGAGGATATTACATCTTCCTATTTATTTTCCTTTTGAAGAAATACATTTTTAAAATACTAACTTTTAATTATTGATGTATTCATTAATTTAATGCTTTTAACAACAAGGCTGTTTCTTAAATGTACTGAAAATAGAAGCTGAACTTCAAAAATAGAAAAAATTCTTTTGCATATGTGAAACAAATTTCTGGCAAGGAAGCTTTCTTGCATATATCCTGATTACCTGCTTATCAAAAGATAAGAGAAACATTGCCTTTGGAATTTATGAAAGGTTTACTTGTCAGATTATTTTAATGTTTTTGTTTATCTTTACCTATATCCTTTTTCCTTTAAGTACTTCATGAAGCATGTCAGGTGTCTAAGGACCATTATGGAGGACATCAGTAACAAGATCTTCTGGTGTTTTACTGAACACTTAAAAACTGCCACTGGGCAATGCAGACAGGTATGGCAGCACTGAAGGAAGCACAGTTCAGCATCTTCCCTGATCTAAATTGCCTCGCTGCAAAGCTGCTATTTGTTCTACTGGGGGAATAGCCAAGCATGATAAAGGTCTATTTTTCCCAATGACACAAGCAGAAGTTTTGGGGAAAGCAATTTAGATCCAGAAAAAAAATGCAAAATAAAAATCTGCTTGGCTGGGGCCACTGTTCTAGTACATTTTTCATTCACCCAGTGGCAGATTTGAAATGCAAACAAAATAATAAGGACCATATCACAAATCACCTGTATCATGTCAATTTTGGCTCTCAGGCCCCCTATCTGAAGTCATCCCAATCAAAATACTACACTAAAAATATTACCAAAGAACCTGAGACTCGTAGACTCCACCCAAAATGAAAATGTTCTTAACTTCAAAATGGTTGTGGTCATTCACAACTAGCATTTACAGCTCCTTGGTATTTGCTGTGTCTGCCCAGAAACTCTCCCACCATCATCCCACTATCTCCTTTCAAATGACAGAGTTGGGAGGGGAGAACTTCAGTCTTCCTTGCATTATAGCTCATGCGCTAAGATTGTGAGAAGTGAGAGATGCATGGCAACTGGAGCAAATACACACTGACCTTGTGATAACAGGGGCACTAAGAGCCACAGGAATCTGAGCCAGCATGGGGTACCCGTGACAACAATATATGTCTGTAGAGCTGTCCAGAGAGGAGAGAAAGCCTTTTTGAAAGTCCTGCAACATGCGGTTTTTAGCTAAGAGGGGTATAAGAAAGAACCTTTGGCTCCTTTTCATCAAGGTGACTTTGCTTTTGACACAGGCTAGACAGGAGTACTCTTCAGTGTGCTTGGATAAGCAGTCAATCTATCGCTCTCAAGTTGTACTGTAACATTTAGTACTATACACTAGAACTTGAGAGGTACAAATTGACTGATTTTCCAAACACACTGGAAAGTACTCCTGCCTAATAAATGATAATATTTAGTACTATATCATCATTATTTAAACAACTTCATCTGCTAAACAGATAAAAAGCTTCATAAAATCTTTAGCAATCAAAAAGCGGTTCCCTTTAACAGTGATTTAGCTGCTATGTGGTCAGCTAGTATTTCAGTCCTCAATATAAAATCCTAAAGCTACCACTATAGTCAAAAATATACAGGCTTTCTGCAACTACTTTGTTTTCCTAAATGCCAATACCTCCTAAAAAACAAGGTGGTGAAGTGATGAGAAATATGCTACTTCATTATTTTAAGCAGTACTCAAACCCACTTAACTTCCATAATTAGCATTCCCTTAGTGACAGCACACACAGTTTACAAACATTATGAAACTAAATTACAAGACATCAAGTGATTCCGAGTTGCTTTGTCTTTATAGCATCGTGCAGTTCTTGGTTTTAGTTACATTAGCTGATGTTAGGATTGGCTTTACTAGCAGGTCCCTTTTTACAGTACATTGATCTATGCCCAAGAAAACCAACAACAGGCTCAAAACACTTATTCTACCCCAACGAATGCAGATTCTTTGGAAAAGCTGAACTGAAATGTCTCTGCAGACCATACCTCTGTCTCTCTGGTTGATATGCTTGTTGTCTGTACTTCCAAGCCACAGTTTGCTCTCTTGACGGTGAGATAAAATGGATAATCCTTTGCCACCATTGTGGCTGAAGGTGTAGAAGTCTCGGAGGTCACAGCTGATTCTGTTGGTGCACAAAATGTGAAGGCAAAGCTAAGTCTTTCCCCTGCAGCCTACCCAGCATTCAGCAGCTGGGCAACTGAACTGTTCTGCTTCTGCTGTGCTAGACTTCTGACAGCATGATCGAAGGCAACCCTTGAGCTCCACTAAACAGGGAAGCAGACAGCCTCTTGAGTGTGCCGGAACAAGTGTAACCAAACACTGCTCATTACTGAGACCCGCCCACTGACACAGAATGGGGAGGAGAGCGGCTGAGATACTTCTGCTGATTTGCACTGAACACAGCAAATCACTGAAAACTCACTGAGAAGCTCGTTAAGCACCTAACTATGGGCAATAATCATTTTTAAAAATCAGTCTCCTTTACAAAAACTGATACTTGCTTGCTGGCTCCTTGTCATCAAAATTATAGTATATGCTTGACATTACCACATAAGCTGTTTAAAGGAAAAATCACAGTTTAGGTGGTATTCTTTTCTAAAAAAAATTAAGTACTCTTCACAGCTGATAACAGAAGGATTGTTGACATGCTGTATTTCACCTGCCAGTGCCGTGCACATCTGATTCTCAAAAGTACATACCCCACAATATGTTAACTAATACAGTACCTATCAACAATGCATACTGGCATTTACTACTAGAATATATGCATAGTAATATACTATGCATTTACTATGCATAAGGTACATAACATCACAGCCTAAAACAATTTTCCCCTTCTCACCATCTTGTTCTTAACTTTCAGCCTCATTATGTGTTCTGGAAAACTCAAAAGCCTGGACAGTTTTGTGATATTTCGATACTAAAAAAAAAGAAGAGAGGTCTAAGGGGGAATTTTTTTTGTAAGCCTTCCTATAAACTCTGTAGAATATGACTTTTCCACCATATGGGAATAGCCATACAGGTTCTACTTGTATATACATATTGGCTAGTCATACTAACTATAGATGGGAGTGTCCTTTCAGAATAATAAAATGGGGGCCAATTTCCATACTTGGATATGTAATCTGATTTAAGGTAGATCTGGGATCAGTGTACCAGTGTACCTAGTTGGAAAACACACATGGTGGATTATCATAGCAGCTGTGTCAATTACTTTTACATTTAATATTGCAGATGCAGCATAAATGAGATCAGACCAGTGGTCCTTTTAGTCTAGCAGCCTGTTTAACACTGGCCAATCAGTCGCCCTGGAAGATGAACAAAGCACAGAAGCGAAGGCCTCCTGACATTGCTTCTTATCACTGGTATTCAGAGGTGGATGCTTGTGGATGTGGAGGCTCCCTTTACATATCATTGCTAGTAGATCCTGATAGACCTATTGTCCATGAATCTGTTTAATACCCTCTTAAAGCCATAGCAACATCCTCTGACAGTGAATAAGGACTTTGTTTTGTCCACCCTGAATCCATGGCCCATTCTTTTAAGGTTAGGGTTTTTTTTGCTGCAGTGTGCCTCACCTTGTACTTACCTCAGTTGACACATTATTGCCCACTCAACCAATTTTGATGTAACCTCTTGGAAGTCTTCACAATCTACCTTAATTTGCACCATCTTGAATAATTTGTTATCATTCAGAAACCTAGCCACTACACTGCTCACCTGTAATTCCATGGAATTAATGAAGAAATTAAATATTAAATAAAATAAAATATGGATTTACCTTTTTAGGCTGCCCTTCCCCACAAGTAGGGCTCACAGCAGCATACAACAGAAAGGAATCCTTGTAAGATCCCACTGCTTACTTTCCTCCATTGTGAGAACTGCCCATTTATTCATACTCTGCTTTTTATTGTTTAAGGGATAGCCTGTCCTCTTATCTAGTGCCTGCTAATTTAATCAGGAGTCTTTGGTGGACAATCTTTGGGATCAAAATAAATAATGTCTACCACATTACCTTTATCCACATGCTGGTTAGCCTTCTCAAAAGACTCCAAAAGGTTGGTAAGGCAAAGGACTTTACAAAAACCATGCTGATTCCCCCTCAGCAGGTTTTGTTCCTCTGTCTGCTTAATAATTCTATGTTTCATAACAGTTCCTACTAATTTAGTTAGGCTAACTGACCTACAGTTTCCTGGATCCCTCTGGACATGTTTTTAAAAAGTAATGTTAAAATCTGCTACTTTCCAGTAGGGTGGCTAATTTTAGTGCCAAGTTACATATACTGGTTATAGGATTTCATATTTGACCTGAAGACATACTAATTTATTACTTTTTTCATTATTCCTAGGACTTTATCTCTTCCTGAAAACAGCAACCCCAGCATGGGTATGCAACCCCCATTTTCATTGGAGAAAGCAGATGCAAAACTTAGGTCCCGGTCACACACAGAATTTGCTACTGGAGAGCCACGATTGCCGGGCATGATTATACAGGCGCAATCACACGGAAACATCTAGTAAGCATTGCGCACCTGTTGCCAACTGGTACTGTCCGGCTGAAGATGCGGAGTTTAAAAGTACCTGGGAAAATCCAGTATCAACCAGTTGCGACAGGCTGCAGACGGATGCTCTCCGTGTGATTGCTCCAGCGTGCTCCTCTCACGTCCCTGCTTCCTGTTTGGAGCGCGCTGGAAACAGCCACCACCGGCAACAACGCCGTCACATCTGATTGTGTTGGGGTGAGTCAAATTGTGATGGCGCAAATAGCCAGGCCTCCCCCCGGCATTATCCAGCACGTGTGACTGGGGCCCTAATTCACTTTTGCTCCAATCTCCCTATCTTCCTTAAGCTATGGCCAAACTGCTTATCTGAACACATCTGATCTGACCACTTGAATCCACACTATGGTAATATGCTCTACACACTACTGTAATGCACTCTACATAGGTCTTCATCAATTCAGAGACCCCAGTTGGTACAGAATGCTGCAGCTCAGTTGTTATCAGTAGCTAGGCAGAGTATGCTTATTATTTCCATTCTCTCTTGGAGCCCCACCTAATGGAATGACCTGCCTGACAAGGATAGAAAGGCCTGGCTTTCCACAAACTATGCAAAACTGAATTGTTCAAGAGGCTTTTTTTTTTTTACAGACCTAATACGGTTGTGCTGTAATGAAATGGTTCAGAAAGATGCTTTGGTAAAGGGATAGGGACTGTGGACTATACTATTTTGTATGCTTAAATGCTTATACTTTGTTTCAGATTTGTTTAATCTGTTTCAGATTTCTGCTTGTTTCCAGATGTCTGCAATCCAAACCCTACAAGCACTGTTTATTGGCTGGCCCATGCTGTTGATTGTATTTGACTTATACTATGTGTACAAAGAGATGAAAGGATGGCAAATTCCTTCCACAAAGAATCTTCTTGAAGAAACATCTGTAGTTTTAGAAAGTGAAGTGAAACCTGCACTCAAAGCAACTGGGGGAAACAAATCACCAGGAGTAGATGAGATATCAATAGCGCTATTTCAAGTCACAGAAAAAGAGTCCATCAAAATCTTTAACAAGAATATTCCAATAAATATGGGAAAACAAAATAATGGCTCACAGACTAGAAGTGCTCGATCTACATCCCAATTTCAAAACAGGAAACATCAAAGACTGCAGCAACTATCAGACCATCACATTAATTTCTCACACAAGTAAAGTGATGCTCAAAATCTTACAACAAAGACTGTTACTGTATATGGAACAAGAAATGTGAGATGTTGCACCTGGATTCAGAAAAGGAAGTCACACTAGAGACCATATTGAAAATCTGTGTTGTTTATAGGGGCATATGAGAGAATTTCAGAAGAGAAGCAGAGCTTTTGACTGGGTGGGTCATGAAAAGCTATGCCTGGTTATAAAAGAATTGGGTGTGCCACAACATCTGATTGTTTTGATGTGCAACCTATATTCTGAACAAGAATGGTTTCCAAATGGCAAAGGTGTCAGATTTTATTGCTGTATCTCTTCAATCTATGTGTAGAATATATCATAAAGAAAGCCGGATTAGATGTAGATGAATATGGAGTGAAAACTGGGAGAAGGACCATTAACAGTTTGAGATATGCAGATGACACCACATTACTGGCAGAAATAGTAAAGACTTGAAATGACTACTGATGAAGGTAAAGTAGAAAGTGCCAAAGTAGGACTACTGAGGAATTACACAACTTTAAGGCTGATGAAGAAGAGATTGAAATGGTTAAAGATTTTCTATTCTTTGGCTCCACAACATCAATCAAAAGGGAAACTGCAATCAAGAAATCAGAAGGATACTGAGACTGGGAAGGGCAGCCATGAAGGAGCTAGAAAAAATCTTTAAGTGTAAGGATAGCTAGATTCAAGTCCAGTAGCACCTTAGAGACCAACAAGCTTCCTTTGTCAAAGTGTAAGGATAGCTAGATTCAAGTCCAGTAGCACCTTAGAGACCAACAAGCTTCCTTTGTCAAAATATGAGATTTGTTGTCTGACAAAGGGAGCTTTGATCCTTGAAAGCTTACACCCAAAGATCTTGTTGGTCTCTAAGGTGCTACTGGGCTTGAATTAACTGTTCTACAGCAGACCAACACGGCCGCCCTCTGAAACTATCTTCAAGTGTGAGGATGTGTTGCTGGCGACCAAGATCAAGATGATTTATACTACAGTATTCCCTATTAACTATCTGTGGGTGTGAAAGTTGGACAAAGGAGAAAGAGAAAGACCCAACATGAAATAAATTGACTCAATCATGTATTGATTTATTTCCTTTGTGCTCCACCTTTCACCCCAATGGGGACCCAAAGCAGCTTACTCTAGCCTTCTTTCCTCCATTTTATAATCACAACAACTCTGTGAGGTAGGTTAGGCTCAATTAAATTTGCAAGACTTGAGCAAGGCTGTTAACGATAGGCCATTTTGGAAGTCAATAATTCACAGGATTGCCATAAAACAGAAGCAACTTGATGGCACTTACGTATACACACGTAATCCACCTTCAATCTCAATGAGAAAGGCAGACTATGCATAAGGTAAATAAAAATTTAATTAGAGAAATGCTTATTGTCTTACTATTTTTAGAGATCTGATCCTCAAATTCTTAGTTTGCTTCCCTTAGTGTTAACCTGCACTATTCCACCTAAAACATGCATGTTCCTTTTTGTTCACCTTGTTCCAAAAGTGTTCTGGTGGCAGTTTGCATTGTTACTTGGTGTTACCTTTGCTTTCTATCTTGGAGTAAATTAATATAGTTTTTAATAGTATCCAGGTTACTTGACAATCTTGATTCTCAGCTTCCTTCTAAACAGTTCTCTCATTTTTGTAAAGACCTCTTTTGAAATCAAATCTGATCATTTTAGATACTGGAGCAAATTTCCACTGATGTAAATCCTCCTGTGGTCATCGAAACTACCTCTTGTTCCAGGTCTTGAACTCTGTTCAGAACCACTCTAGTTGATTCCTTGACCAACTGTTCCAGTACACAGTCACTTACGTTCAGAATCCTCACCTCTATGGCATAACTTGAGCACAAATTTACCCAGCCAATATGAGGATAGCTGAGATCACTGATTACATTTCCTGCTTTAGTTACCTCCCTTATTCAGTTCTCTGTTTTGAGATCGCAACAGTGCACCCCCATTTTTGTTAACATTAGGACCCAGTTTATCCACCCTTAGCAATTCTGTGGAGGAGTTTCTCACATGTTTTCAATCTTATTATACTCTGTGCCTTCATGAATATTCAGAGCAATGCCACCCCAACACCACCACCTGTACTGTCTCTAACATTTATATTAGGGATAACCACAATCTACTGCTTTTACCAATTTCATCAGGTTTCTGAAACATCCGCTATATCTGTACTGTCATTTAACACCAAGTGCTCAAGTTCTAACCTCCAAAGATCCTCACTCTCTGTGGCCCTTTGGCCTCTTTATATTGTCATCACTTACATGGTCTACATTTAAGCTCTACAATAAATATTACCTTGAGCATTTACTTCATGAGTCATCTCAGACCAGAGATTGACTCTTCAGCTCTTATCAGCTTTTGCCTAAGAGTTAGTTTAAAACTTCTTTGCAACCTACACACACACACACACACATGCAGGGGTCCCACAAGGACTTGCAGGGGATTTAATCCTATCCCACTATTTCCTTTCCCCCTTCCCTGGCAGCCCCCATAGGCTCTCTCCTTTTCCTGCTTTGTTCTCTCCTTTCCACCTACCTTTATCTTCTCCCCTCACTTTAGCTTGTATAGTGGAAGCCACCAGGCCCAGTTGTGTAGTGGGGAACTATACAACCTCACTTTCCCCATACCCTCCTCCCCATGGTATTACCCCCTCCCGAAAACTCCTATATTCTTACCTTTCCCTGCTTCTTTTTTTCCTTCCCACCTTTTATCTTCCCTCCAAAACTGCCTTGGAAAGTGCCCTGCCTCATTCCACTGCCTTTTAACAGCAGAAATCAATACTTGAAGCCTGTACTGTTGTGGTTGCTTAGCAATGGCAACTGAGGGCATTCATTTCTTAAAGCTACAGACATTGCTTCTATCAATTTGAAGGGTATTAACAATTCCATTTATTTATTTTTAGATTTCAGATTTTTCTGCACTATGTTTTTTTCAGGCTCACAGAAAGATCTCTCTTGTTCATTCACAGCTCCAATCTCTGGATTTAAGTATCCACATATTTGGTCATATTGAGAATTAGCTATATTAAGCACAGGTAGTCAGACTTCATTTTAGGTTCATCTAAAACCTGTCTCTTTTGTACAGGCTTGACTTGTCCCAGAAAATTCCACACTGCCTAATAAATTTACATCCTTCCTGCTATGGCCCAGTCTCTCATCCAGCTCACTGTAACTTACTTACATGGAAACATGTTAGGATCACACTGCCAAGCAAGTAACACCTTTAGACAAATCTAAAAGTAAAACACGCTGACCTGGATGGCCCAGGCTAATCCAATCTCATCATATCTCAGAAGCTCAACAGAATAAGCCTTAACTAGTATTTGAATGGGAAACCTCCAAAGAATACCAGGATTGTGGCATGGAGGCAGACAACCACCTCTGAACATCTCTTGCCTTGAAAACCCTACGAAGTAGCTGTAAGTCAGCTGTGACTTGACAGCAAAAAAAGGGGGTGAAACAAACTTTTAGGGAAGCCAAATACAGAACCCTTTGAACTCAATACCACACACACAAAATGAAGTAAGCATCATGCTTACTACCAGGAAAGATCAAAGGGTGCTTATTTGACCAGTTCTTCAGGTACATCTCTTAATCAAGCGACAGCTAAAACAACTTCTGAGAAATCAATTTATGGAACCTTTAAAAAGCCACAAAGAAATCCCATGTCATCTTGGTCTGTTTCAACCACTTATTATATTAAAAAGTGATACTTCAAAGCATGGTAGAGATTATACAGATGTGTCATAAATAGAGACTCCTACACATATACATAGCATTCATCATTTCTGAAGAATGCAATAAATTTCCCAAAGGATTGCATACCCAATCACCCAAGAGTATTTGAGCTGCTCTTACACACAAGGGCTTAGACATTCTCGCTAACACTTGTCATCAGAGGGCAACATTTTCCAAGGAAAGATGGTTTGCAAGGGAAAGAGCAAGAGTCCACTAGCACCTTAAAGACTAACAAAACTTGTTGCAGGGTATGAGATTTCATGAGTCACTGCTGACTTCTTCAGATACAGCTAGAAAGGGTGTATAAGAAGAAGAGGTCTATGACCCACCCACCCACCCCCAGTCTCTGCAGACACCTGTCTTTTCATCCTCCCTATACCCACTCTTCTTTGATCTCCAAGATCAACCATTTCTAGGCATACAGGTTATCTTTGAGCTTCTATTTCCTGGAAGGTGATTAGGACAGTGTGCTTAAAGATCAGCATTAATTCAGATATATGAAAACTGTAACCAAGAGGTCTTTTCTATCATAGCCCAATCCTGGAAGGCTGCTACAGTTACACCTTTTGTTGGCACCGCCCAGTTTACTATCAGATCCCAATACTCTTGTAAAACATTAATACAATCTCACATTTTTGACCACTCAAGACAAGTCTGAGAATGCAGAAGGTAGGACTGGTATCAGCTACCCTGACCTCCCTGACAGTTCTCTGTAAACAACTTTACAAAACATGTGCATATATGTTGCAATTAATAAGCAATGGAACTAGGCTGAATCCCAGCATTACTGGAAATATGCCAGATATTGCTTCACGTAACTATGGCTTATGTATTACAATACCTAAGCAGAGTGTTGGATCCTGTGACCCACAGCCACAAATCCTTCCCACGTTTCCCTCCCCGGAGCAGTCCTATCCAATCTCAGAAAGTTATTGTCAGGACCTGCATAGTCAAACAGCTACAGTGGGGAAAAAGAAGGGGGCAAAATCAGTTCTCCTCTCTCTCCTGTCAGCGGAGCTGTGCTAGAAGAAGCAGAAAGGGTGAGTTAGTCCCTTTCCATTCTCCAGTGCAGCCTCCCTGAACATTAGAACATTCAGATCCCAGAACACCAGGAATAAACTTCCTTGGATTAGGAAAAATGACAACTGTGGGGAGGAAAATGTGGGAAAGATCCACAATCCTTGCATGCATGGGTAATGAGATTCAACGTATGGGGGGTTTTGCCTACACTGGGATCATTAAAGCTGATCTTATGAACTGCCCTGCTAGCATGGCTGTCCATGGGCTTCAGTAATAAATTCATTCCCCTTGTATGGAAAAAAAGCATCAGAATCAATCTGTTCTATCACAAGCTAAAACTTGCTTAGCACCTTGGAGAAGGGCCACGTCCTGTCAAACTACATACGATGGGTCTGGCGTCTGTTAAAATATAAGCAAGAACCATCAGATCAGAATGCAAGTTCTACATTCAGAGTTAGAGGAATTATGTCTGCTTATCCAGGAAAATCTCAAAAGGCAGAAGATTCCTGGTTCCATTGATTTGGCAACAAAGCTACCACTCAATTGAGTCAAGCCAGAATTGTCAAAAGAATCGTGGAGTGAAATGACACAGAAAGTATAATGTAGTATAACTCCTATTCAGAAACAGAATAATCTATACACAAAAGCATTTCAAGACAGTGTGGTCAGGCTGAATTTCAAATGCCTCTCAGGTAGCCTTCCTACCCTGGTGGAGCAATCCTTAAATGACAGTTTTGTCAATCAATCTAGTTCCCAAGAACCCAAATCCTTTTCCTTTTCCTGCTCAGTTTTAACCACAGCCATACTTGTGATCATATCTAAAATGCCTGGTACCACCTGTCTAAGACCAGGTGTATGATTGTTTTCCAGGCTTATCTTCTGTCACACACAAAGGCCTATTTTAACATCCTTCCTTCAGTCCTCCTGCATTGATGCTCTTGGCAGCCAGATGCCCTCAGTTTCAGAGCACAACCACAGCAGATTCTAGTGCCCATCCCCCCCAAATTACAAACTGCTGCCAGGAAGTAGCAGCTGTTATCTGTTAATGTGCCAGCTCAGATGTTATTTCCTCCATGTGTTTGCATTCCTGTAGCTTCTCTATGCAGAGCACTTTACAAAGATATTGACCCCAATACCAGATTTTCAAAGTGTTTGGAATTTTCATGGCAAGAACAGAGAGAAGAAAATGTATGCATTTTGCAGAAAACCATCATCATAAGGAAAAGAACAAGAAACTGAAGGATAATAAAGCTTAGCCTCATGATCACTACCAAATCTTGTTCCAGCCTCTGCTTCTGGCTTTTGAGATTCCACCACGTATTTCCCACATATTTTCAAGGTTTCGTCTGCACTGACACAAAATGAGAAAACCCCTGCCTTCATCGTTTTTACGGAAAAGTAGGATATACATTTTGACAATAAATTTGATTATAAAAATATTAACTTACTTAAAACATTATCTGGTTGTTATGTTGAGGAATTTCAGATTACCCTTTTTAAGCCGTTATCGGACCGTCTTGGAGTAAACCGGTACAGGAGCAGCCATTTCACACAGTCTTTCCCCTACCAATAAAGAGCCATCTCTGAAGCGGTTTGGTATTTCAGACTGCGCCGCTTTGTTTTCCCGCCCTTTTTTGCCCGCACGGATGATCTTCATCTTTTTTTTAACGTTCTTTTAAGAGACTATAGCACTATAACACAACACCAAAACAGTACAATAGTGACCCCATTGGAATACCTGGACTCCATTGAGATACATGAGATTGGGGGATTTAAAAATAGGAAGTAGAAGCTCGGGAACACCCAGTTTGAGCGCATTTTTTTTAACACTACCTCCTTCCCGGCTTGCAAACAGCATCCTGCTCTTGATGGCTAGCATTTCAGGATGCCATGGCCCCAGGGGGGACCTGGGGATCCCCTGTACTTTCAGCCAGTGTTCCCTCTAAACTTAGTGTGAGCTGGCTCATAGTTTTTTAGCCTCTGGCTCACCCATTTTTGTCTTAGCTCAGGAAGAATGGCTCCAGAGCAAACTAATTTATGCAGTAGCCAAATAACTTGCTCACAATTCTAATGCCAGTAGCTCACAAAGTGGAATTTTTGCTCACAGGACTCCACAGCTTAGAGGAAGCATTGCAGAGTTACAGCTTATCTCCTGCCTACAGATATCAGTTCCCAGGCATACAGCGAATGCTGTGGAAGGAGAACTCCATGGCAATGTACTCCATTGAAATCCCTGTTTTCCCCAGATGTAGTGATCTCATGTACCTCAGTGGTCCAGGCATTCCAATGGGGTCACTATTGTGCTGTTGTGCTATAGCACTATAGCACTCTTAAAAGAACTCTGAAAGAAAAGACGTAGATGGCCGTGCGAGCAAAAAAGGGCTGGAAAGCCTCATAATCGGAGGAAGCGCTATGGGGGCATTTTACACAGCACCCCTTAGCGCTTCAGAAACACTACAGAAAATTGAAGGCTGCTTGGAAGTAGTTTGCAGGTAAAACAGCTCAGGAACACTTCCATAGCGGGAAAGGAGCATTTGTGTCTGAAAGGGTCAATATATTCCATTAGGGATCCATTACTAAAATGGTTCTGTCTGAAATGTCAGTACAGAAACCGTTAGTGAGCAGTTCCTGAAATTGAACATATTGGCTGTCTGAAATTCCCCATTATGTGCTGGGTTCTACATAAGCATGGATATCCAGGAAAGGCACAAGCTCCTCATTGTGATAAGGATGGATTAGGAAGCTAGAAACTGGTGATTAAAGTCACAATGCATAGGTAACATATCTGGAGAGCCGATGTGGTGTAGTGGTTGGGGCAGAACTAAGGAAACTCAGGTTCAGACTCCCATTATGCAGTGAAGCTCACTGGGCCAATCACTCTACCACAGTCTAACCTTACCTCACAGGTTTTTATGAAGATGGAATGGAAGAGGAAAAAACCACAAGCACCACCCTGAGTTCCTTGGAGGAAGGGCGGAATAAAAATGTGACAGATGGACAGATATACATGTAGTATTTAATTACAAAAAAATCCTACATATTTATACCTGTGCCATTATCTCTTCCACGAAAGCAATACATTTATTTGGCTGAAGCTATCAGCATGCACATCTTTTTAATAAGATATACTTAATAATATACTGAACTTATCTGTATGGATTTTTAAATTTTGTGATTTCAGAGCAGACCTAATTTTGGAGCCTCATAGTAAATCCCATCTATGGCTGCTAATGAACAACAAAGTGAACAATAAGGAAAGCAGAAAGCAAATATTTTGTACAATGTCACACACAAGAAGTCAGGAGATTTCAGAGGTCCCTGTTCCTGACATCAAAACAGAAATACTAACAGCTTTTAATTATTACTTCCCCTGTTAAGTTCTTTTTGTTTTATTTTGTTAATTTTAATTAAACAGTAGAACTTCTTTCAAGTATAGGAATTAATCTGCTTAAAAAAATCAGTAGCAGCCTATGCTCCCTCGAAGAATGTGGCACTTCAGACTCCTCATATCTAACCCATTCAGCTCAGACCACTCAGGATTCCCACAGTGGACTTTTCAAGATTTCTACCACCCTTACCATGAAAAATCCCCCTTAAACTGATATTGCTATGAGCATAGCTGAATACTTACAGGGGGTAAATAATGCTGTTAGGACATTATTTAAATGTTCAAATGTTCAAATGAAAGTTAGATAAAAGTAACTTCTGAACTTAAACTATTCTTACCTTATATTTTTTCTGATTCTAACATTTCAAACACTAAAGTATAAAAAAAGATTCCCAACGAAAAAGATGTAGACATATTTGCTGGCCATGAATAAATCACTCATCTTCTATTCAGCCATTATTTGACATCTGAGTTGAAGAGAGTTTCAAAGCATGATTTGGAGCCAGTTCCTGGTTAATTCTAACTATAGATTTCAGGCTTCGGATAGCACAGTAAACTGTAAAACAGAAGGAGGAGGACAGGAAGAAAAACACAGCTCTAATGCATCCAAGCCTGCATAGGATGATCTGTAGTAGACGGATATGTCTCCCTTTTAACCACTTCCAACTATAATCTTATTATCATTAAAGCAATAACCATTCTGACTCTGGTATGTTTTATAAGATGTGTTTTCAGTTAATCCATAAGTGTTTCCACTGGCTTAAAATAAAACAGGAGTTCAGTGGCACCTTAAAGTCTATCAAAATGTATTCCAACATAAACTTGCATGAGTCAGAGTTTACTTGGTCAGAGACATAGAAGTGTACATACATTAGGTAGTACATATGTTATTTTATATTCAGAACAGAATGTGGCAGGGCAGGGAGATGTTAGTTATAAAGACAGACCAGGTTAAAACAAGACTACTCAGTTCATTGAGAGTAGGTGAGGACTGCTCCTAACTTTTGTCATAGAATCTGATGTACAATAAGCAGGTATAATGGGAAGCTGAACTAACTGAAATTGTTAAGAGGTAGGATATCTTAGCATCTATAGCAAGTGAAGAATCCCAAATCCTTGTTAAGACAGAGGGGCAAAGGTGCTGAAATTGTTAATGAGCACTAAATCAGAAGCTTCACAATGGATTCCCACTTAGGAGTTCCTGTGCAAGAGAATATTAATTTTTAGATTAGCAACAGAATGTCCAGAAAGATTAAAAGGATCAGTCACTGGTTTCTATACATTGTGATTTCCAGTATCAGATTTGTACCCTTTTATTCTTTTGGTTAGGGACTGACTTGTATGTCCAGTGTAGAGAGCATGTCATATATAACACTGAAATATGAGCAAGTAACTGAGACTGAAATGGTAAAACTGAAGTTATCAGATTCTGTAATCATGCTGCTTGATATTATATGAGGATAAAGTTGGCACATAGGTTTTTTAAAGGCACAGATGCAAAATTCCCAGAAATTTTGAAGCTATGAAAAAACCATCCAACCTTAAAAGAAAATTTGGGGAATTAAAAAAAAAATTAAATAGGTGCAATATTTACTTTCCTATCAAACCTAAACCTATTTTGCTGCTTTAACAACATTAAATGCATGTAAAATTATATTTTGTCATATTTGTGGAACTTAAAAGTATAAATGTCTTTGTTTTCTACAAGCAAAATTGGAAATATGCCCTATATTAAAAATGTTTTGCAGCTCCAGTGCCTAAAGAAGGGGAGAGGGCAGCGATGGCAAGGAACCCTTTACAGCTACCCACCAATAACACAACAGACACAGCATTTTTGGAACAGAATGTGGAATAAATTGGCCACAACTTTTATTGGTTACAGCTGTAAGAAGCCTTGGCACAGCATGGGTCCACTGAATCCTGGCACTGACTGACTTGCCTGCCAGTCGATGTACCCAGTCTCACCCTGAGAAGGAGGAGAAGGAGAGGAAGAGGAGTTGGATTTATACCCCACCCTTCACTCGGAGTCTCAAAACAGCTTACAATCTTCTATCCCGTCCCCTCCCCACAACAGACAACCTTGTGAGGTACGTGGGGCTGAGAGAGCTCTGAGAATATTGCGACTGACCCAGGGTCATCCAGCTGGCTGCATGTAGAGGAGTGGGGAATCAAACCTGGTTCTCCAGATTAGAGCCCGCAGCTCTTAACCACTAAACCAAATTGGCTCTCTGACTGCTGGTATGGGGAGAACCATGGGATGGCAGGTTGCTGGATTCCACAAGGACAGGTGCCACTAAGTGGTCTTGCCTGCCACCTGGGCATGAGGATAACCTGTTGGCAGCCCCCAAGCTGAGCATGCCTCTTCAAAGGCCGAGCATGCCCCTTGAAAGGCTGGCTCTCCCCATCATGTAGGACTGCAAATGGGGCCGACGGTGAATCAAGCTCCCCCCCATGTATCAACAAAATCAAAATAAGTAGTAAACAAGAAACTGAAGTAATTTCTTTGTTCTCTATACTACTTTAAAGTGCTGGATGATAATTACATGTGATAGCAACAATACTCGATCTTTTTCTAGCTTAGTGAGATTCTTACTCATTTTTCCCCCCACAAGGGATCAAAGCATAAGATTTTGAGATAATAAGCCATACCAGATGACATCAGCTGAACACTTACTTTGTTCTGGGAAGTAATTACAATAGATTTTAACTTGCATGCATTGTAGAAATTTGAAGAATTAGTTTTTAATTGCACAGATGCCATGGACATCATGGTATCTGCACCTGCAAATCATGAATATATTTTTCTGTTGCTAGTGAAATAAATATGTGAAATTCATGTGCTAATAGCAAATCATATTTACATAATTAAATGCTTTAGTTTTTGCTATGCTTAATAATCTGCAAATTATATAAATGTTCAAGAACTGAGTACAGTGCTTATTTATTCCTATATAACTTCAAGCAATACTTTCAAAAATGACTAATGGTATTTATCACCAGGCAGAAATGCAAAAATAGAAAATAACGCATCTAAATCATGCTGGACATACAATATTAAAACAGTTCCCTTTTCATGTGTGGTGGCAATGTCCTGGAACAAAAGAATATTGGCTGAATGTATTGAAATATTGGAGGACATTATAAAAGAAAAAACTATCAAGTGGACGTTTCAGGACTTCTGCCTAGATAGCTAAAACCAGGAACAAGAAATTCAGTTGAGATTCAGTACTGGCCAGAACGAATCTGGTCCAAAATTGGAGAAGACATTTCTGGGCTATAGTCTGGGTGTGCAAAACGTGATTTATCTTGATGATGAATAAGAGAACAGCAATTAGGCAGATACGGGATGGGAAGAGGAATGCACAAGATAAATTCATAAAGATTTGGTAGCCATTTGTTACATATTAGAATGCAATTAAGTCAGAAGAAAACATTACTGAGAAAATTTTTTGTCCTATATGAATATGTTATAGATTATATTTTTGAAGTTAAAATATTTGGTCTTACAGGTTTCTTGTATTGCAGCTAGGTTATACTGTTCCCTTTTATGACTCTGGGTCAAATGTAAATGGTGTACAAGCTTGTTAATAACTTTTTAAAATGACTAATGGTTTCTGGGTGCCCTATTTGGAGGCCCAAGTGAAAAATTCTCAAAAGTTATACGTTGGTTTCAAACCGGGTAAATAGGAACACAGGACAAAATGGCCTATCTACTGGTATAGTTGTGAGACCCCTCCCCCCAATCTTGCTTGACAGCATCAACACTGTAAGCTCTGGCAATACATCCAAGTTTTTATCTCTTAGGCAGTTCAGAACCAGGAGAATATTCCCAGGCAAAGTCTCTGGAGCATCTTTTTCCCTACTCTCAGTGAGTTAATCAGTGTTGACATATGCTGAGCAGGCAGATAATCTGAATGGAGCATTGCACTTATGTGGTATTTCCCTCTTGCAGCACCCCTTTGAGCTGGTGATAGGAGAGATTCACAGCTGTATTATTTCTGCTCTGTTCCTATTTGCAGGTTGCTTGTACAGGACTGTGGACTTATAATGTGCCTCATAGTAAGTATACAAAAGAATCAATAAATATCCTGTTATAACCTGAGTTACCATAGAAAACATCTTGTGTTCAACACCATGCCACCTAACACTGTCTCTCTGTCTGTGGCAGACCTGAATATCCAGTGTTTTCAGGGGTTGTTGTTGTTGTTGTTGTTGTTTTAATTTATAAACCTAAATAATCTCCAGTGTAATGCAATGTACTTGGGCTGCCCTTGAAAATGGCCCAGACAGTTCAATTGTTCCAAAACACTGTGGCAGAAGCCCTTGCAGGGACCTGCCACAGTAATTGTATTAAGCTGCTATAATTCAACTGTGGTGGCTGCCAATTTGTTTCCAGGCCCAATTCACAGTTCCATAAACTGCCAGTGCTTTGAGACTGCTTCCATTCATACCAGTCTGCACAGGTGCTGTTATGCAGGAACTGGTAGTAAGAGAGGTGAGGTTGGCCAGAACCCACAAGAGGATGTTTTCAACAGCTGTCCTAAAACTGTGGAACTACCTCAACCTGGCAAGGAGATTGCAACATTCCCTTCAAGTTTTCCAAAAGGCAATTATGTTAGACTAGAGAGATGGAACAGGACTCTACCTATTCTTTTGACGGAACTTTCAATTGAAGATTTTAGGAGAATATACAAATTTTGTTATTTTGCTTTCTCCATTAGCATCCTGTTGATAGAAGGCAATTAAATATTAATATCAATAGTATTAACAATAAACAAACAACTTAATCATATGTGGCTGCTGGTTTGTGCTGTTTTTGCAACAGGAAGGCTTTCCAATTATTTTAAAATGGTTATTGTTGTATTGGTGATGTATTGTGAAAATCAACATACGAGCAAAGTCTGAGCAAAGTCCAAATTTTAAAATATTTTAAAGGCATGACTTTTCACAGTTCTACTGAATTTTAATCCATTCCTAATACTCTACTTCACCAGGTCAACTAATTTATCTTGAATAGCTTCTTTGATGCTTTTAATTATTAATGGTGCCTTCTAAATTGATATCATCCATAAATGGTTTCAACATACTTCTGTTCCAGATCTGCTGGACAACAGAAATGAACAAAAACCAGTAGAAAATCTTAAAATACAAGAATCCAACTTAAGTTGGTGGGAAAGAGTTCAAATAAAATCAAGATACGCCAAAGATAAACAAATAGGCTTTTATTCAAAATTAACAGAAATAGACAAGGTATCGTTACGTACTGAAGACAAACTGATTAAAAAATTATATGTAATAATGTTAGAAAACAAAACACAAGATGAAATAGTTAAAACTGTATGGTCCAATGGGTGCAAAATCTGCATCACAATATTGATTTAGAACAATGGCTACAGGTATGGAAAGCAAATGTAAAGATTACTAAAGCAATTTCATCTATAAAATGTTTTATAGCTGGTATATCACTCCAGACAAATTAGCAAAGTTTTATCCTGGGCTACCAAATGATTGTTGGAAGTGTCAAAAAAAGTTGGCTCTTTTTTGACATGTAGTGGACGTGTGATAAAATTTAAAAATATTGGTCTCGGATTCATGAATTCATAGGCGTCAACTTTGTGGGTGCTGAGGCCCCCCCCAGGCAACCTGCACCAGACAGAGCCCTGCCACCCACCACCCACGCCACCCGCCCCATTTTGAAAGTGGAGGTTTTTTCTCTCTGCTTTCTGTCAGATGGGTTGGGACTGGGAGGAAGTCGGGGCAGGGGCTTGCTTCCTGGAAGCCAAGCCCCCCCCAGCTCCCAGCAGCCCTCACTTCAGCCTGGAGGAGCTGGAGCCTTGAGGCTGCTGCATGTGGAATGGCTTTGCAAGCTGGAGAGCGGGGGGGAGGTCAGCCACCGGGGTAGTTTGCTCCCCAGGCCCCAGCCTATGCTGCTATGAAGATTCAGAACCCAGAGATGGGGGGAGGTGCACCTCTTCGCTCTCTAGTGCCACTGCTGGGCAGCTGGCCTGACCCTAAGCTGGCCATGCATGCTCCAAAGTGTGTTCCCTTTAAGAAGAAGAAGAAAAGAGAAGAGATTGGATTTATACCCCACCCTTCACTGCCCAAAGGCGTCTCAGAGCGGCCTTCAAACTCCTTTTCCCTTCCCCTCCCCACAACAGACACCCTGTGAGGTAGGTGGGGCTGAGAGAACTTCTGACAGAAACTGTCCTTGAGCGAACAGCTGCGCCAGAGCTTGTGACTGACCCAAGGTCACATCAGCAGGTGCAAGCGGAAGAGCGGGGAATCAAACCCAGTTCTCCCAGATAAGAGTCCGCACACTTAACCCCTACACCAAACTGGCTCTCATGAGTCCCATGCACTATGCACACTAATTTTTACTTCTGAGCGCACAACTGTTTGGCTGAGTGCAGGGTAATGAAATTCTCTCTGGCTGCTTCCTTCCTGGGCTACTGCAGTTGCAGCTTGCTTTTGCTCAGCTCACTCAATTGTGGGTGGGAGAGCTACAAAGCTGAGCTGACTCCCCCTCCCTCCTCCTCCTTGGTGGGGGGAAGAGAGGGTGAAGGAGAGAGAGCACATCAGAAGTACAAGCTTTCCTGTGGTTTGGAATTTAAAGTAAGCAGACTTCCGGGGTGGGGGGGATACTGCCATTTTCCATTTGTTTTCCATTTGGTTTTAAAGTTCACATATTTGTTTATTCATTTCCCTATATCTTTGTGTGCATTCATGCCATAGCTTGGCTCTAGTTGTTGCTTTCCCCTTTAAATTTTGACTCTTGTCTTGGCTGCAGTTTATTTCTTTGTTGCCCATCCTTGCCTTACGTGATTTATTGTACTCAGGTGCTTGATTTTTTTTACCTTTTCTCTGTTATACAACAAATCCACCCCTCCCATCCCCCTTTGGGTGCCATTGAGTGGTGAATAGGGTGAGTGGACTCCTCTTCACTTAATTTCACACTTGCCAAAGTTTCTCTCAGTTTTTGATATCTGATTGTCTTTCTCTCTTTCCTTCTGCATTGGAGATTTGATGTTGAGGTCTCCCTGCAGTTAGAGCGAAGAACAGCTTAAAGGCTTTTAGGGGGGTTTCCTTTTGATTACCATCTAAGGAAGCGTGCTTGCACACAAAAGCTTATACTTTGAATAAAACTGTTGGTCTTAAAAGTGCCACTGCACTCAAATTTTGTTCATCTTAGTCTCAATTAGGTTCTATTCCCTCCCTCCATTCGATCTTTATCACAATTGCCAAAGAAAGGAAGATAAGAAAGGCTGAGGAAGAACAGCAAGGAAAAACCTTTGAGTCGTTTAGAACACCCTGAGAAAGCAGGGGGTCATTTAATGCAATTTGCAACCTTAGTGTGACTGTTGAAGCCATGACTTACTTTTCTCCTTCATTCTACCCTGTTCTATTCTATTTTGTTGTTTTACTTCTGTTTTGTTTTAGTTTTAGTTTTAATTTGTTCTCAATTTGCTCTCAGTGTCTTTTAAGGTTGAGACTGACAGGGAGTGGGACATGTAATCATTTTCTTTCCCCACAAGGGAAGTAATTTTAAAAGTGTTGATTTTGACTTTAATTCTAATAATCTCAATAATCTTGATTCTAAATAATGAATTATCTAACTAGATATTTTACATATTTATATAGGGGACAGAGATATCATTTTATAAGGGTTAGAGAGGTTGGAGTTTTATTATTTTCTCAGTACATTTAGAGATTAATTTAATACAGTATACTCTAGTATAATTGAGATAGGGGCCTTTGTTTGTGGATGAATATAGTATCAGGGATATGAGAAATACAAGCTCAAAATTAATTAAGCTTTCCTGTGCACACACAGTTCTTCAGAATGAAGGTGAAAGGGGAGAACCAATGTTCTGAACTATCGAAATGTGTTAGAAAAATATATTAGCAGAAAAGCTTGTGCAAGCATAAAATAGAAAACAGCTTGGAAACTACACTCGCTTGGGACTAGCTAAGCAGCCAAGGTTATGGAGAACAAAGGACTTACTAACAACCAAGATAAGAGCCTGCTGAAACACACACACACAAGAGAGGAGAAAGGGGGAGAGAAAGGGGAGGGGCCTGAACAAGAAAAGGCTTGAACGACATGGGATTTGATAGCTAGACTGTGAGGGGGACCACCCCTTCCGGGTGGCCCAGCCAGAGAGGTGGGCTTGTTTAAATTTAGCTGTACTGCGTCACAGACTTTTGAAGGTATTGAGGTGGACTGGCCGCCCGTGCCTTCCCGTATTTGCAACTACGTTTCAATAAACTAGCCTTAAACTGATCTTCACGTGTGAAGTCTTCCTGCTTGACATTTGTCCGGTCACTTCCACGTAACAAAGGGAGATTCTTCTGACAAGCCCCCCCCCCATGGTAGGCTTGTTTTACTCCCAATACTTTCATCACAACAGGCTTAGGTCCAAGGCATTCCGTAGGTCTTACTTCTGTGTTAGCATTCTACCCTGCTGAGGTCTCTCCCCTCCCCAAACCCTGCCCCCAAGGCTCCAACCCCAAGTCTCCCACACCAGTTGGCAACCCTATGATTGGACTATATGGGATATTTGATACAATGCAAATATGAACACTGAACTATATCTGAATTAGGCTCTTATTTGACTTTCCCAGATACAGAAAGTGATGATGCCCAGTGATTGATCTTCTCTGAAGGCATTTCACAATCTGTTATTCCTGTGAATTGGCCCACATGTATAGAGTCTTTAAGAAGACAGATCTCTGGAGACAGAAAAAGCTGAGTGGGGAAACAGATTTGATGACATTCCTTGCAACAGGAAGAGAAGGTCTCTTGCGGCTGGATCCATCAGGTCTTTGGTTGTATCTTTGCACACTCTAGGTTAATAACTAAGGTTTTTGATATCCAGAACATATCAGTCCTTGAATATGTTTGCTGTCTGTCAGAAAAGAAAGTATAGTCCTTAACCCTGGCTGTCTCCACCTACTTTCAATGTAGCAACAGTCAGACTGCAAAGCCTCTGTTGGGCCCAACATACTTGCTGGGCTCCAATTTACATTTTGGGGGAAAAGGTGTCTCTATTTTATTTTACTTGGGTCTATATATCCTTGATTGAGAAGAGTTGGGGTTTTTCTCATGGTGGTGGTGGGGGGCCCTGCTTCAACCACTCCTAAGCTCTTCTTTCAATTTCCATTTCATTTTTAAATGGTAAGCCCATCTGCATGAACAAGATTGGGGGGAGGGGACATGCAGATCAGCAGCCTTTTGAAATTTCCTTTTGCCCTGTGTGCAGCCCAGAAAGAACATTGGCAAGAAATGTGCACTCTGTACATGTTCATGCTATTCATTTTGCTGTTACTTAAAATGGTGTGGTACAGTTTGAAAGGGACAACTAACTGGGATATATAAAAACAGGGCTATTTTTGGGCAGTAATGCACAGGAACAGAGTTCTGGCTGGCTTCAGAGTTGGTCACACGCACTACAGCCAAAACCTCTGAGTGTGTGGCTAAAGAGGGAAGGCCTGGAGAGTGACCCCTCAGCAACTCCAAGGCAGGCGGGCCAGGGGGACTCTCTGTGTCAAGGTGAGAAGAAGAAGAAAAGAAGGCCTTGACACACCTTCTCACCTTGTCAGAGAGAGTACTCCATCTTTCTGTGTTATACTTCTGAAGATGTCAATCACAGCCGCTGGAGAAACGTCAGGTCCTACAATGCTAAGACCACAGCCATACAGCCCGGAAAATCCACAACACTGAGATACCACTATAACCACTGGCCAACTCCTACCTTTTCCTGGGTTTAGCCCAGGCCAGGGACATGGCTAGGGGGGTTCCCAAGGGTTCCCAGCCCCCCCAAAATTTCTGGGGAGCCTATTCCTAAATCCCACATGGTTCCGCCTCCATAGATAGTGACAATGGCCTGTGATGGCACTGGCTCATCCCTATGATGCCTCGGTTCTCTTAAGGACCTAGCATAGCAATGCCTCTGGCCCAGCCCCCCCCCCGGAAACTGGAAAGTCTATGCCCTTGCATGAATTGTTACAAAATATGTTAAAATGTAATATACCTTATGTGCCAGAGTTGTTTTTGTTGAATATATAGCTAGAAAATTGTAAAAAGCAAGACTCCTATCTTATTATACATGTAGTGACAGCTGCAAGAATATTATATGCTAAATGAGGTACCTTCAAAAGAAGAAATAAAATACTTGAAATGGCAAAGATGGACAAACTAACATTAATTTTGAAAGGACAAAATGAAGAAAACGTTGAGAATACATGGCTAAGATTTTACAAATGGATGGAAGAAACCAACAAACATACAATTGAAATACAAGGCAACAGAAATTATAACTCCTTTTTTTAGTTATAAGCAATGATTTTAAAGTACAAGGTGGAAAAAAATTAAAAATACAATTTGGTAATGTATGAGGTAATTTAACAGACAAATTAATGTAAATGGAAGCCCCCCTTTTGTTGTATATATGTTTGTTTGTTTATTTTGTGTTTGTCTTGTATGGAAAATAAAAAATTAGTGGGGAAAAACATACTTCTGTTTCTAATTCACATACTGGCAGGTCATTTTCAGACCTGAAGAATTTCATTGGTTACTTCTCTATTTATTTATTAGTTCAATTTATACTGTAACTCCGGCTTATGTCTACCTAGCTAGAAAAGTAACAGTTTAATCCATCATAACAGAATGGAAATAAACCTAATTATTCCACTGGCATACAGAGAGAACACCATTTCAAAAGAAGTACCAGATGCAGAATTTAAGTCTAGTCAGATATGTGATGAAAGGAAAAGCCTCTTCACAAAGAAAGCAGGAGAAAAGATAATAGACAATAAGGTACTACCTTTGGACCAATTAATCATTACAATGCAATGGGCAAGCTTTCAGTTTATCAGTACTCTTCTTCAGGCTAGATGCTGAAATGGTGGGGAGAGGAAGTCCATTTCTACAGATTAACAGAGTTTCAAGAAAGCAGAGTAGATAGTATGCAGAAAAGATATTATTCAGACTTAATTGTTAATCCAGAAAAGATCTCAGTCTGCACCTAAGGCTAGTGAGACAAAGCTGCAATGGCTCCTCCTTTTACAAATATAGAAACAGCCATTGGCTCTTTATCCCACTAGTGTTAGGTGTAATCTGAGATCTTGCTTGTAACAACCTTAAAATGAAATATTGGATGCAATCTACACATTTCCATCATACAAAATCCTCTCCTTTTGGTTTAACAAGTTGGTTTTTTTTAAGTAATAATTGCAAACAAGGTGGAAGAACAACCTTTCAAGGTGTCTAGGCAGTCAGTGGTTGTCCCAAATGCACTGAAGTCATGATTGGATTGGCTTCACCAACTCACCCCCCCAGCAGCCTCCTGTTCCCTCCCTTGCACCACTTGCTCATGGGACAGGGAAGAGCCCTGGACAGGCTGGTTCTAGCTCACGGACCACATGTTTGACACCCCTGCTTACATACTGCCCAGGCTGCACCACTCTGCTGAGACTGCCCAACTCTTATAGTGGTTTTCTTGTGCTTCTCCTTTGGTACACTACCACCAATGGGTCAATTTCAGAACTTTCCACCAAGAGGGACAGCACTCCTAGCTTCCCTTCTGTATTGCCATTTAAAGATTCTGCTCAGTGTCTGCATCTCCCACAGCCCAATGACTGATTACTGTGGGGATGGCTTACCACACTTGCACACTTCTAGGGTAACAGGGATCTAGTAACCAACTGCCTCCCTTCCTCTGGCATCCATTTGAGACAGTTTGAGCAGAGGAGGGCTATGTGGTATAGTAAGCACCTACCAGCATTTAAAACAACAACAAAAAAGATTTAATGAGCATATATTCAGCATCAATTAAGGAATACAAAGAAAAGGTAAACATGTAGTCCTCTGTCCTTCAGCCCTATACATGCCCTAGCGGGTCTTATTCTAAGGCAGGCTCTTTAACTCATTAAACAGAACAGAATTCTAGCAGACCACAATATAATAAAAAACAAGAAAACTTCTACTGTCTTAACCCTGATTTCCAAAAGACATCCCAGCTAGACAGATTTATCAAAAGATGCTAATTATTTGAAAAATCTCCAAGGCAGAGGCATTCTCAATATTTATCTACAACACTTGTATAATGCACCAAAATGTCTATTTATACTTCCTTGCCATCCAAACCTAATTAATAGACAATGCTCTTAGTCAGTCTTAGGAACTTCAAGGAAGTATAAGAGATGAAACTCTCTCTTAAGGATGGGAAATTTACTATTACTGTGTTAACAGGAGCACAATCAGGAGAAAAGGAGGGGTGTACAGAGAAGAGATTTAACCATTCTTCTCTTGCAAAATGCACCCTAAGCCCCACTTCCACTTCCCCCTGTTCATGATTTCTGCTTTTCAATAAATAAAGTAGAGGGGAAAGACACAGAAGTCAGTATAACATGTTTCTACCTGGCAAAAGGGGCTGCAGCCTTCTCATCAGTAAATGGAGCTTCAGCCACTGTTACTCAAAGACAACTAATCCATAAGCACACCAAGGACATGAGTCCTAGTAGCAGGCATCCCATCACTATCTCCCATGTTCCCAGGTCACACACACACAGGACCTGCCAGTCATTACTTCAGTCTTCTGGATTCAGCTTCAATCAGTTTGGATCATCCAAGCCTGATAACAGCCCCTCAGCAGGTCCAGAGTCTTTTGGTCTTGCATTTATTTTCAGTAGCCTGTCTAAAACTATCTGATTGATGTGTCCAAGCCAGACAGTCTTAGCTGGGTTTTTTCATTATACAGAAACAACATTTCAGGCACTAATTCAGCTGGAATGTCAGGGTCATGAATCCAGTCAAGCCTATGTACTTAGTGACTCATCACAGAAGCCTCAAGTGCTGTTCCTTTGTTCCTTGATCTGCTTTAAACAGTCAGCACCAGTTGACTTCTGTTACTGAAGAATTACTTACTTCCCTTCTGCAGACATCCCCCCCCCCATGCACATATCACAAATTCATTAGGTCAGCTTAATGTTTTGTTGACATGGAGTGGCTCTGAGAGGGCAAGCCAGAAAATGTTAAAGAACCAAATGTAAGAAGCTTCTTTGACCTAATTTTTATTCTTACATGCAAAGCCCATGGAGAACTTTCTTGTTTCATATTTATACACTGAAGAATCAATACAGGTATAAGCTATATAAGTGTTATTTTTGTCACCTCCTGCCCAATATTAATATTTCCAGGTTATACCTGTGGGTCTGGCCTTCTATTTGAGTTTGGGGTGGGAAAGGTGTTTTGTCTTTGAGAGGGAGCCATAGGAGAGTTCTGAGGAAAAAGAGAGGGTTCTGAGGAGAAAAACGGAGACAGAAGCCATCTGGGTCCAAAAACAGAGAACAGAGTGACCTGAGAAGGAATCTCAAGAGAGGTGCAGCCTCCAGAGATCTGCAAGAAGAACAAGAGCAGCAGCACCACCACCACCATAGACACCCATGAAATGACTGAAGAATGAGGAAGCTACATTGTGCAGCATACTAAGAACAACAGAATTTGCAATACAGCTGGATGAGTCAGCTTTGCCAGGCAATGAATCTTTGCTTCTCGCTTATGTGTGCCTTATAAAAGATTAAAGTTTGGCTCAAGAGTTGTTATTTACAAGGCACCTAAAAAGAGATACTAAAGTGGAAGTCAGTGTTTTGTTTTGTTGAACAGTTCGTTAAAGACAAGGGAATTCTGTTTACTAACATACTTGCTTGTGCAACTGATGGAGCACCATCAATGACTGGTTGCTATCGTGGATGTGTTGCTTAGTTGAAAAAACAGCACCAAATGTCTTTTCCATTCACAGTGTCATTCATAGCCAATATCTGGTTGCAAAAAACCTCAGTGATGGCCTGTAGAAGTCATTATACACTGTCATTACTGCAGTGAATAAAATTAAAGTCCATGCTCTCAATGATTGACTATTCTGAAAGCTCTGTGTTGAGAATGATGAAGATTTTGAACGTTGCTGCTTCATACTGAAGAATGAAGTTAGACACTTTTATGACCTTTTTGATACTGTTATGGAGTTTTCTGAAGACACAAACACCTTGCTCAGTGATGAGCTTAACAAGATTAGGAATGACACTGCTTATTCAATGAAATGAATTTGCACTTGCAAGGAAATGAGCTCAATCTTATTAAGGCTGAATCTGTCATCTCTATATTAATTTCAAATTTAACTTTATCCAAATGCAAAGTTTCAAGATTAACTCTATTCAAATGCAATACAGGCCATTGAGAGAGCTATACCAGTTTCTGAACTTGTCTAAGCCAGTTGAGAAAAGTGGGAGACAAGATGATCATCTGAATTTTTTTTGTGACCACTCGTATATGCTGCATGAAGAAATGTCTGAACAATTTGAGAATTTTCTTTCAATGGAAATTCCAGATTGGGTGGTAAATCTATTTTCAGATATTAAGGAAGTTGGGGTATTGGAAAAAGAACTAATTAAGCTAAAAATGCATTGAGTTAAAGCCAAAGTTTAAGACATTGTACGCAGAATTTTGGTTACAGAAGGAAATTTCTGATCACTATCCAGCATTATGGACAGTGGTTCAGAAGCTCCTGGTTGCATTTCCAACACCATATGTGGTGCAGCATGGTTTTAGTGCAGTCATCCAAATTCTCTCCAAGCAAAGAAATTAACTCCAGATTTCTGAACATGGTGATTTAAGACTCCTACTGAGTGACTTTAAACCAGACATTGGGAAACTGGTATCATTTCATCAAGCTCATCCATCGCATTAAGAATTTACTAAACAGTGAAGTAGTTACTGAATGTGATATCAAAGATTCTTGCCAAATGACTATCAGACTTTGAAAAGCTGGTATCACTGGAACAAGGTCATCAAGTTTAAATTGAATAAAACATTGCAATTTGTTTTTGAATAATTTTAAATTGAATTAAACATTCTAATTTGATTTTGAATAATTCTAAATTGAATTAACCATTTTAATTTGATTTTGAATAAATGTGCAATTGTTATGGTCTTGAACTTTATTGTTATTCTCTTCCTTAGTGGGTCATGCAAAGTGGTATTCTGAATAATGCTTTTTTTGTGAGTATTGTGTGTATCTGGAAGTCATGGTTGACTTCTGGTGACCCCTAGGGGGGAATGGACGTTCAGAGAGGTGGCTTGCTATTGCCTGTCCCTGCATCTCAGCTCTGGTATTCCTTGGAGGTCTCCCATCCAAGTATTTGCCAGGCCTATTCAGGTGAGGGCTTGAATAATGCTTTTTATAGTGTAGGGGGCAGTGGGTATCAGTTTAGGGAACAAAGAGGAGAGTGGCCTGAGAAAGTTTCAGAACCACTGCTCTACTCCATTCAGGCATCAGCAAACTGACACTTGGCACACAATGTGTTGAACTCTGCTTCTGGCACCTCACAGGACAATAGGATTATGCCTAAAGCATCATATAGTGAAGAAATTACACAGAAAAATTCCAAGGCTGAGCTAAGTTCCAGTATAGGCAACTCCTCCAAGCACAACCACAGACAGACTTTCCCAAGAGACTTTATTATGACACTAATATGAAAGCAAAAAGCAATGAAGATGTGGCTGGAAAGGGGTACAAATTTCACTACTGAAGTGAAATCCCAAAATATGATAACACCAAAACTGTTCTAATTTGGTACACACTCACACAGAGGTACACTAAATATCAGAAACACCAAACCCCTGGATATGAAAGCACAAAAAGAAACAGTTACTTGTTTTTTCTTCCAACATGTACAATCTGGTTTAAAAAAACCCCAGCCTGAATACTTGGCAGTGTATTTATTTTAGCTGGCTTTCAATGGCTCTAAAACTGTAAAACTTCCATAATGTCTCTTACAAGTTTAACTTAGCCCCCTGCATTTTTGACAGTTTTAGAGTGATATTCTGAACTTGATACAGACCTCCAATGAAGGCTCAAATATGTTTCCCTTTATTTTGACCATGTTCCTTATTTCTGGTTTAGTTTTTCATAGGCTCTTTATGACTGGATTTCGTATACATTAGTGTCTTTGAAATCTCTACATTGAAACATTAAAGAATCACTTTGGCACTGAAATAAAATAATACTGCACACAAACTCTCAGTGTTGAGTGATCTAGAGCATTGAATGGTGAAGCAATCCAGATTTATTTACAAATTCCTATGATAAGATAAAGCGAACAGTGTGGGTGTTCAAAGCTATGTTTATATTGCTTGCATATTTTATGTGTTATACTTCTGTATGAGCCAAGACTAGATATACTTTGTTCAGAACTTACAAAAATTGTGTCAGTGGTTGCATATCACCTTTGAACTTCACTGCACATTCCTACATAGAGCAGCAGATGAAACATATCAACCTACGTAATCCTGGTTAATCTGTAGGATAAACTGACATTTTTCAGCATACAGACGGAGAATCTTGCCGTAGGGCAGAAATAAGACTAAATGATACATAGAATCAAATGGCTGTGAAGAACCACAGCTATACTGGATGACTGAAGGGACGAAATCTCCCCTCCAGTCTTGGCCAATGTGCTACTATTGTCCATCCATATTTTTGTGACTGAAAATGGCTCCTCCTGACATGCAATTGTTACCCTCCTCCCCATCATAACACTCATTAAAGCTGCCTTCTGATCTTGAAATAAACCAGAGATTCAGTGTGGTGTCTGTCCAGTTAGAACTGCAGAGACACTCACTCAGCCATGAAGCTGACTGGATTACTCTAGGCTAGTCACTCTCAGCCTCACTTACTTCAAAGGGTTATTGCAAGATAACAGTTGAGGGGTTATTGCAAGACAATAGTTATGGGGAGAGAGTTCTTGGAGACAGGAAGGACAGGATAAATACATCTAACACATTCAAACATTTTTCTCCTGTCTTTTTCTGGGGACCTCACTTACATGGGTGGGGGCTAAAGATGGCTCTGCATAACTAGTGGGCATACCAAGAGAACTTTATTTGGATGAGTTAGAGGAAGGGAAAGGCTTTGGTACATTTTTGGAATTTGAGGCTCTACATGCTGCTGCCATTACTTTTAGAAGCTGGTGCTGCTTTAGAATTACATTCTACCTATTTATGTATCTGCTTGTTCACTATAAACTCAACTTGTATAATTTTAAAGCAGGTACTTCCAGTGCTTGCTCATACTCTTCTCACAGGAATGGCCACTAGAAAACTGCCTTATAACCACACACTACTCCAGAAAGTATAGTACTCATTCTGTGGCCCAAGGAGAGCCACATTCACAATAATCATCAACCAAAAGAACCACATGGCCATTGGATGAGCCACCCAATCAAATACACACACACACAGGGCCGGCCCCAGGTTTTTTTTTTAACACTAGGCGAGGCTACCTTTTGGTGCCCCCCGCCCCCCCAGTGCTGGCCCCAGCACCCCCAAAGGCAGGCTCCCTGAGAGGAGAAAGCAAGCCAGGCTGGAGCTGCATGGTCGCCCCTGCAGCCCCACCTTTCCCTCGAGGGTGCATGACGCGTGATTGACAGGCGGTCGGTGTCCGTCGGGCTTCTGGGTAGCACTTTCTAGGAATTATCAAGCAGGGGAAGCACCATTTCCACTCCCCCCTTGCAATCGCAACTTTGCACATGGGACACCCATCTGCACTCGTCGCTTTGCCATTTTTCTTTATCTCCCCCCCGTTGCAAGTTTTAAAGCCTCCCAACTATTAAGCAGAACTCGGATGCACTTGGTGTGGCTGCTTCTTGCCTATTTTAAAAAGCAAAATAATCAGCAGCAGCAGCAAAAGGGGCTGCTGGAGCCCCAGACAGGCACGCTGCCGCCACCAGCTGCAGCTGAGAAGGAATCCAGGCCCACTCTCTGCCTGCCTGTTCCTGCCCGCTCCCGGCTCCTCCTGCGCACTCACCTTGTCCTTGGCAAAGATGAGAAAGAGTCAGAGCAGCCAATCCCCGCCCCGCTGGAGCAGGCCAAGCCCAGGGGCGCCAAGACAGCCCCGTAGTTACGACAAAGCAGGGCTTTTGGTGGGGGCGGGCGGCAGGCCAGGCGGCGCCCTTCCATGAGGTGGCAGTCTGGCACCTCTAGGCAAATGTCTAAATTTTTCTATGGCTGGGCCGGCCCCGCACACACACTCACTACACACAGTATATGAGTATTAATATTAAATATATAACTTTGGTAACTAACAGATTATTTCTGAGCATGTAGGATTATCTTTCCCAACTACTGCTGAACTTTAGCTAACCCTTGGATATTCGGAGTGAAAAGAAAGGCCTTCACTGCCTTCCTGCTCTCTTCTCAGCCTGATGAACAGCAACTCAGGCAAGAAAGTGAGTTTTGCCAAAACCAAGCTGCTTATAGAGAAAGGGGAGTAAAACCACCACCACCATCCCTCTGTGGCCAGTTTGCTTTCCCCCCCCAGGGTGGTTTCTATGGTGATTGTACTTTCTTTCCTCAGTAGGCAGCTTGCTCTGACTGCTGCTCAGCTGCTGATATGAGAGCACACAGGCTTCTGAGATGGATAGGGAGGTGGGGGCTGTTGGGGAGGGCTCTTTATTTTATCCCTGGCATGAGAGCTGCAGCTCAGAGAAGCTTGCGGCTTACCCATTCTCTAGTTCCTGGGGGGGGCTGCTGTTTCAAAGTGGAAACTATCTGCCAAGCACAGTTCCTACAGGCTTTTGGCCTTGTTCATATTACTGGAACATGGGGCTAGTGCCGCCCAGAAGAGCCCTGTCAGAGCCACATGTAGAGTATGAATTTACATGTCGTACATACAAAGTATAAAATGGTACTACTGGACACCTATAAAATGCATCAAAAGGGCATTTATGAACTTTATGCTTGAGGCTGGTATTAACAAAGACACCAAGAACATGGGCTTAAATCCTAAGTGTTCCTTAAATGTAATGAATTTTGCCAATTACCCCCCTCTCACTGCAGCCCCCTGCACTTCACTCCCATCACCTTCATGACTGTCCATTGAAACAAGGGGGGCACAGAAGACTGCCATGGGAGGGTGAGGCAGGAAAGCCACTGTTTCCACAATGAAGCTCTGCAGAGGATCTACATCCAGGGTCCCAAACTGGATTTTGTGTTTGTGATATAGACACATTAGATACATTTTGGCAATATGTATGCATCCAGTATTTAATCATTTCCTTTTGTTTTATATCCATTTTGTACCACTTTACCTAGTCACAGGGAACATAAGACAAATGATCTAGATTTATCAGATACTCCCCAAACCAGTACAATGATGCCACATGGGATCAAACATTCTGTTCTAGTACACTGTGAAATGCACTACATATCATAAAATACTTGCACAATTTAGCACATCTCTGCTGAAGAGAAATGCAGGTGAAAACAATCTAAAGCTTGGTACTACAGGTTATGTAAAATAACAAGTGTAATCAATTAAAATAATAGGGAAGTTCCCACTATTTTAACTACAATCTGGCTTTTTTACTTCCAAATTCAACATAAACACTGTAAGAAGTCTGAAAAGTACTGAGACTGACGAGTGATTTCAGCTCTCACATACTTTATTAGAACAGGAACAATTTATTCCCAAATGAGCCTACAATCTATTGTCTACAGGAATGAAGCTCAGGCCCTTTGCCTGACCGTGTGGTGGACCGGCCTGAACCGGTCGGAGCACATGGTTGCCCTGAGTCCATGTTTCTCTGTGGATACACTACACCCCTCCCCCCTTGGTCCGCGAGGCACCCACAGACAAAGTCCTTAAGATAAGTGGGAGGCTTCCAGACCCTTGTCGAGCGCCAGATAACCGGGGCAGGTGAAGATGCTGGTGCCTGGGTGCTGGTCGGGGACCTTACCGGTGCTGGTGATCGTGGAGTGGCTGGTGAGGCATCCACTGCTACGGTCGGGGCATCTGGAGCCGGGGTGATGGGTGCAGCAGCCGAGCTGTCTGCCTGACTGGGCTCTTGCAGCGTTTGCGGAGGCTGTGGTTCTACTACCTTGGGTGGTTCGGGGTCCTCGTAGTCATCTGGCTCCCATGGCGCCACCCATCGGTGGAGTTGGTCGATGTGGCTGTGCAACACGGTTCCGTCCTCGCAGGAGACCTCATACGAGCGGGGTCCCCTGACCCTTACCACCCTTGCCGGGATCCATGGCGGGCCCGAGGTGTAGCTCCTGGAGTAGACGGGGTCCTCGGGGAAGAACCCTCTACTGGCTTCCTGGTCCTCTGTGTCCGGCTCGCACTCCGGGGCCCGATCTGGGTGTAGCCTGTCCAAGCGTGACGTGAGGCAGCGACCCAGAAGAAGTTCTGCCGGGCTGCGTCTGGTGGTGGCGTGCGTTGTTATGCGCTGCCCAAAAAGGAATGAAGCCAGTTTGTACTCCCAGTCCAAGGAGTCGATCCGCCGTAGTGCTTCCTTTGTGGTGCGGACCATCCACTCCGCTTACCCGTTTGTGGCAGGGTGGAACGGCGCAGAACGCACGTGCCGGATGCTGTAGTAACTCCTGGGAGGTGAAAGCGATGCCATTGTTGGTGACCAGCGTGTCCGGGAGGCCTTGAGCACTGAAGATCCGCCACATGGCCCTGATGGCGGATTTCGAGGAGGTGGACAATACCAGGACGACCTCTAGCCACTTGCTGTAGGTGTCGACTAGTATAAAGAAAATCTGCCCCTGGAACGGCCCCGCGAAGTCCAGGTGGAGCCGGGACCATGGATGATGGGAGGACTCCCAGGCTCTTTCCAGAGCGCGTGGTGGATCAGGGCGTAAGGCCTGGCAGGGCTGGCATCTTTTTACTTTGTCCTTGATGTCCTTGTCGAGGCCTGGCCACCAGACATAGCTCCGTGCTAACGCCTTCATGCGGACCACCCCTGGGTGATGCTCGTGTAGCGCCTCAAGAACACGTTGTTGCAGCGGCGCTGGAATCACCACCCGGCCTCCCCACATTAAGCACCCCTTGTACAAAGACAGTTCATGTTTCCAGGTACTGAACGGGGCAAACTTGGGCCCCTCCTTGGCCACCGGCCACCCCCTCCCCACCCAGTCCAAGACTCAACAGAGAACGGGATCCCGAGCCGTGCGGCGGGCCACCTCCCGCACATGGACCGGACTGTTGGGGAGCGTCTCCACGAGGGCAATCAGCTGCTCAGGTGCAGGGTCAGGGTCTGTGGATGGCAGGGGCAGGCGGCTAAGGGCGCCTGCGTGCCCCATCGCCTTCCCAGGTCGGTGGGTGAGGGAGGAAGAGTATCCCGCCAGGAAAATGGACCATCGCAGGACTTGGGGGGATACCATTTGTGGGGTCTGGCAATCCACAGCGAGGAGTCCCAGCAGCAGTTTGTGGTCCGTGATGATTTCATGGTTTGTGGTCCGTGATGATTTCGAAGGGCCCGCCGTAGAGGTAGTGATGAAATTTCCGGACCCCCGCCACAATTGCCAGCGCCTCCTTATCTATTTGCATGTAGTTGCGCTCTGCCGATGACAAGGTCCGCGAGTAATACGCAACCAGGACCTCCTGGCCATCCGGCAACCGGTGGCCCAGGACTGCCCCGACCCCGTAGGGGGAGGTGTCATAGGCGAGGACCACCGAAAGCGACTCCGAGAAGTGGTGAAGGACCGCGCTCGAGACCAGCAAGTCCTTGACACTCTGGAATGCCGCCGCGTGTTTAGGTCCCCAGTCCCAGGGCACATCCTTGTCGAGGAGGTGGTGGAGTGGCTCCGTCACGGCCGCCTTGAGGGGCAGGAACGCATGATAAAAATTGAGCAGACCGAGGAAAGCCTGCAATTCAGCCTTGGAGGAGGGCGGGGGTGTGTGCGTGATGGCCTTCACCTTGTCATCCGTGGGGTGGATCCCTTGCACGTCCACAGCGAACCCCAGGAACTTGATGCGGGGCACACCCAGGAGGCATTTCTCCTTCTTTACTTTCAACCCGGCGTCGTCGAATCTCTGTAGGACCTGATGGAGGCAGTCCGCAAAGGAGGATGTGTCCGGCGCCGTGACAATGACATCGTCTAGAAAAGGCTGTACTCCGGGGATGCCTTTTAGGAGAGAGTCCATAAAAGATTGAAAAACCCCGGGAGCGACACAAACCCCGAACTGAAGCCTTGTGACCTGGAAGGCTCCCTTGTGCGTGGCAATTGTCTAGGCCTCTGCGGCAGCGGTCTACAATCTATTGTCTACAGGAACGAAGCTCAGGCCCTCTGCCTGACTGTGTGGTGGACCGGCCCGAACCGGTCGGAGCACATGGTTGCCCTGAGTCCATGTTTCTCTGTGGATACACTACAAAGTCTAAAAACAAACTGACACTATGTAAGCATGGGTGTCAAACATGCGGCCTGTGGGCTGGAACCGGCCTGTCCAGGGCTCTTATCTCTCCCACAAGCAACTGGTACGAAGGAGGGAACAGAAGGCTGTTTGAGAGGTAGAATGGGTGGAGCCACTCTGACCAGGGCTTCAGCACAGTGGAACAACCTTGTCTGCAGCAATCATGCAGAACGCCTTTGCTTCAAGAACAGCCTACTGGTAAGTCAGAGGCTAGTTCGGGGTTCCATGGCAAGGTTACACAGCTCTCTACTCAACCTGCAGCTCCAGGGATGCTGTCCTGGATGGCTGCGGAGGTTGCATTTGCACAGAAGAGGGGGTTGCAGTCGATCCCCTGCCAGGGCCTGCTGGAGGCCAGTACTGCCACCATGTTCACACCCACCATGGAGCTGCTGCCGCCTATGGGGTTGTTTTTTGGCAGTTTCTGCACATTGGGGGCCTAGGTCTGCTGCCAAACACATGACTCAGAGGCTGGGCCTCCCTCCAACATGGACCACCTGATAGCCTACAGCCATAGGCAGCTGCTTTTTCGGGAAGGGGAGTGCCAGCGATCTCTGGTTATACTGGTCACTAGGTGGGCTGGGCCTCCCCCACACACTCAGCCTTCTGTGCATGGTGCCCCCCATTGGATGATCCGGTGGCCATCGACCTGGAGCAGCTGCTGCCACATGCTTGAATCCCTGGCATCATCCACCCATGGACTGCCCAGTGGCCTTGACTGGAGGGAGCTGCCACTGCACAGGCCTCTCTGGCTTATTGGGTCTTGCTCAGCCTGGGTTCCACAGTACATGCGGCCTCGTGCCTGTGCTGCCACTCCTTGCTTCCAGGTGGGGGGAGTTCAATTCATCTTCTTGGTCCATTATGGCTCAGGGGCTGGCGGGAGCTTGCAACAGCCAGTTGCTTTGCATTTCCCCCTAGGACCTGGGTTCACAGCATTGGTTGTGGGAGCAGGCTGGGGAGGAGGCTTGCCCTGCCCCTCCAGGCAGCATGGAGGGCATCTCCCCAGTACTGCCCGCTGGCTCTCCAGTCCATCCATGTGGGTTTTCTCTACACCCCCCCAACCTATGGGGCCTTGTGGTAAGGACACACCAACTTGGAGCTTACCAGGTGCTGTCCTTTATACAGTTTATATCTCTGGTACACAGGATTACATTTTATAGTACCTATGGCTCGGCCTGACAAAGTGTCGTTTATTTCAGATCTGGCTCTTGTAACAAATGAGTTCAATACCTCTGAGAGATATATTGATTTCAAGATATGAGTGATCATAGTGGACAGGGAAGACAGGAAATCCTGAGTTCCAGTGTTAGTTAGGCCACATTCTCTGCTGCCTTGAGCCAAGTAGATTGATGTCTGAGGCTATTTATGTTACCCGAAATAGTCTAATAATTAATTGACTATTTAATTAGGGAATTCAGCTTAGCAAGAGGGGATAACAACAGGATCACCACATTTGTATACTGGTATTAATTCCCCCAGAGAACTCTCAAAATAAACAGTCTGATAGTAAACTAGGGACAAAAAATCCCTTGGAGGTTTGAGAGGCATGTGAGAACAGAGTTTCCATGTACTTTCTGAGTATTTCTGGTTACATCCCCAACAGTGGTGGAGAGTGATCATAAGGGTTGTTTGTGAAAGAATTCCCTTTTTAAACTGTATTTAGGAGTATTATTTGAATATAAGAGGAGAGCAGCATTAATCTCAAAGTTGGTTTAGCAGTCCCTTTGGAAATAGCAGCTCCGCTCCAAGGAGAGGATGTTATCAGGGGATTATCTCCTATTAATTAACACCTACTGAGGAAGCATCAGTTTCAGTCCAGTGGCGCTAGACTCAAACTTTGTTCTGCTGCTTCAGGCCCACACAGCTACCCAATGGAATCTATCCTAAGGAAACATCAGCTGACATTCTGATTCATCAACATAACAAAGTATTGCTGATATGTGTGTGTGTGTGTGTGTGTGTAGGGTATTTTTAACTCCTCAACCATGAATTACCAACATCAACATTCACATTTTCCAAACATTTTTCAATGTCAAACAATTTTGGCAGCCATAATTTTAGCCTATCAGTTGAAGGAATCCAAAAGAATAGCCAATATTAGAACCTAACCAACAAAGTATTTAAATTCCTCTACATCCCAAGGATATAACTAGTTCAGCACCCTTTTTTCAATAGTAGTCAGATGGATTACATGGAAGAAATCATCCTCCCTCCATTACTTGTGCCCTGGCCTAGATGGCTCAGGCTAGCCTGGTCTTATCAGATCTCAGAAGCTAAGCAGGGTTGGCCCTGGTTAGTATTTGGATGGGAGACCACCAAGAAAGTCTAGGGTCACTACACAGAGGTAGGCAATGGCAAACTACTTCTGAATGTCTCTTGCCTTGAAAATCCTACAGGGTCACCATAAATTGGCTGCAACTTGATGGCACTTCTCACCACCACCATCATTACCTGTCTCCACAGCAAATGGTATTCAGAGGTTTCTGAAAATATATCTTCCCCCTAACCATTATGGCTAATAACTACTGGTAGAGCAAGTCTCCATAAATTTGTCCAATATCCTTCCTATAAACCACTAACAGCCACCAATGTAACGTGGCAGTGAAGTTCATTATGTGCCATGTAAATGATGTTCTTTTTTTATTGAATCTACTATCAATTTAATTCTGTGAGTTTCATTATGGGAATGAAATGAGCATGAATTTCATTATGGGAATGAAATGTCTCTGTCATGCATACTTAAGGCCATGCATAATATTACGAACATGTATCTTAGGCTTGTTCATACCTTTCCCAACGTGTAGTGTACATTTTATCTATGCTGTTAATATAGCTGGCCCAAATATCCTAAAGGATGAGCAAGGACATCAAAAGAATAAAAGAGACCAAAATAATAAAAGAGCCCAAATTAGAGCAGTGTAAAAGAAAAAAGTCCTTACGTAGGCTACCCATGTACGTTTTTGTTGTCCACATAGGGCCAGGACTTGGAAAACACAAAACGCAAGATGAATTATTGTTGCCTAATCCAAGTAAAAAATAAATATTTTAAAACACACAGGGAGGTTGCATTTTGTATCACTGATAAACCACCAATGACTAACTGTGCTTTTCAGATTTTACAGTCCTTGTTCTCTGTACAACAACAAGAGACAATCCAGTCCATGTTGAAGGAATTTACAGCATATTCTCAGCTGACCTAGTATTAGCCATTGCTTGCCTACTTATCTTCCTAGTCAGATACAAATGCTTTGTTTAGTCTATCACATTTCCCTCCTCCATTAGACATTTTCAGCACAAAACATACTAGAAATAAAAACAATCAACAACAAAACAAGGTTGCACTTATCTGTAACTACTCTTCATCGAGTCTCTTCTGTGGAGGCACACATGGGGACCGCGCATAAGCAGGCCTGCCACTGGATAGGTCTTTACAGCTAAAAGCCTCCAGAGGGTGCTGCATGCCAGAGTCAAAAGCTTCTTCGTGCCCAGAGACCACGTGCTCCTATGCAGCAGCGCCCCCCTTACCCACAGTACCTCTAGCACTGCCAAAGCCAAGACCATGCAGCAGGGCAGGGAGGAAGATATGAGTGCCTGCAAAGAAGATAGTCAATGAACAATAGTTACAAGTAAGTGAAAATCTGTTTTCATGTTCAATCTTCTGTGCAGTTCCACATGGGGATTCTAGCAAACTACTCAGCAGGTGGTGGGGCATGCTCTCCTCACTTGAACAGCAAATGAAGAACTGCCTTGCCCACTTGAGTCTCACTTCTCACCTACAGATCCAAAGCATGGTGACATACAAATGTGTCTGCCAATGACCAGGTGGCAGCTCTGCAGATCTCCGTTAAAAGCACTCCATCCAGGAAAGCTGTGGAAAAAGCCATTGTCCTAGTGGAATGGGCATGTATGTTCAATGGGCATGGCAATCTGGCCCTATCATAACTCTCCCTAATGGTCCTGACAATCCATCAGGGCAGTGTCTGAGATGACGCTTTCCTACCTTTCTTAGGGCCACTAAAACAAACAAACAGGGCTGTATCCCTGCAAAACTCCAGGGTTCTCTTGAGGTAAAATAATAATGCCCTCCTAACATTTAAAAAATGCAACCAGCGCTCATTCTCAGACACAGTTTTGCCAGAGTTCCTGCATAAGGTCCTCAAGACCTTTCAACACCAGGAAAGCAACAGTCCTGGGAGACACTGAATAAAGGTGACTCAAAATTTTATCTTTGGGTTTGTGCTCCAAGGTAATGACTTCTATCTCAAGAGACTGGGCTATACGAATCATCTGTTTTCCAAACATTCAGAGTTCCTCCATGGGAGACGCTGGAGATGGCTCGCCTACCCTCTCGTCTGGGCTCGGATCCGATGCTGTGTTGGATCTGTCAGATTTAATAGCTGTTTCTTTTCCTCTCACTGCCAGAATAGGAGTACCCAGCCTGTGCAAGATGGTCACTGAAGGTAGATATGATGACACCCAATGAGGGTAATGATACAAACTCACATTCCTGGGGCTTGTGAAGTTGTCACCCCACTCCTCCAAATATTCCAGAGATATCATGTAGGAATGTAAAGACCACTGCATTGGCAGTTGGGGCTGAGACCACAGAACCATGGTCATTTGTTCCGGATCGGATTCATACAGAGCCTGGCCATGTGGTAAGACAGTATCCCCATCCCCATCAGAGACAGAAAAAGGTAGAGATCTTGGACCCAGAGATGGGGTCCTGGGCTTCTCCTGAAAGACTAGCATTGCCTCAGGACAGAAGATGGGAGTGTTTTGCTGTTGAGCTGATTTATGCTTTTCCTTTGTCTTGCCTTTAACCTTCTTAGCTGGAGGTTCAGAAGAAGCATGATGAACCCGAGGTGAATGCAACTGAGATTGGATCCACCGAGATACGGATCCAGGAAGTGGACCTGAACTTGCTGATTCTGAAGATGTGGAATTGGGGGCTTTCTCTGGGGCCAACTTGAATGCAGGCTCTGAGGCTTTAAGGGCTTTCTTCCACAATGTTGCCTTAAGTTTTGATGCCCTATCCCCTGAGCTTTAGGGTGAAGTGTTGGCAGGCCTTACATGCGGAGACACTATGCCCTTCACCCAAACAGAACAAAAGTTGTATTCATCAGTTTGGGTCATCTTTGCTCCACATTGGGAGCACTTCTTGAAAAGGGTTTTCTGAGCCATGGACGGAACTCAGAAGCCAACGAAGCTTCAACAAATCTAGATGAAATCCAGAGACTCCAAAAACATGAACTTCTCCTTCAGCAGCAAAAGAAGAACTGAGGGTATGGCGCCACTGCTGCACAGGACCACATGGTCCCTGGGAGGGAAAAAGCTTCTCACGCCAACATGCAGTGCCCCCTGAAACTTTTTAGCTGTAAAGACTTATCAGATGGCAGGCCTACTCATGCACAGATCCCATGTGGGACTGCACAGAAGATCGATGAGAAACTAATACTCCTGAACGACCATACAATACAGGCCATGCACAAAGAAGAATAGGAATGGGAAACAAGAAACAGCAAAATGAAGAAAAATTAACTAGTACCTAAAAAGCCAGTTACAACAAACATATTTCCCACTGCAGTTTAAAATACAAAGTGACAGAGTAAATGGATAATGTCTGATCAAGTTTCTCAAGGCACAATGTTAAAGTAACTCACAAGAGGACCCAAGCTGTACAGTATTTCAAACAACCTGTGCAGTGTTTCAAACAACCCTTCAGGCTAACTGTGAAATACATATGGTGTAACTGTGCTTATCTATCCTTCAGTGAGTCACTGTTTTCCTTCCCAGAGTTTTGTTTTTAAAGATGCACTTTCAATGACATCATTTCAGTGGCGGCTAAGTAGCACCCCTAACTCTCTCTTCACTCCCATTTCATAATCTAACTAAGCAGCTGCAATGTCCCTCTGGTTGCACTTGAACCTTTTGAGAACCCTTGAAATACTTGGTAAACTAAGATCTGTTCTTCAAAGTGACAGTTAACCAGTAAAGTTTTTTATTTCATAGTTAGGAATATACAGTTTTCAATGGCCCTCTAAATTAATTCTTCATGAAGTTCAACATTCAGTTACATAATAAAGATCACTGTAGGCCTGAAGATGGTAGAAATATCAATTCTCTGAAAAACGTGTTCACATAACAAGGGCCATTTGAATCACATGCTTGATTTCAAAGATTTAAATGACTTGTTAGATTTGTTTAATAACAAATAAAGTTCTGCTCAGGATTGACAGATAACAATAAAGAAATTAACTTAGCATTGACCTCTGTAAGCTTACTGACTTTAATGAGAGTCTTGGATTAAATTTTCTACTTGGAGATTGCTGTATTTCCCTGCAGCTTGTGATAACACTGTTTATCAACAGAATCCAGTTTTCTGAATTTATTTCAGCTCCTTCATCACTGCACAACTCAAATAATGCATCCAAAGTCAGTCTATGCATACAAAACAGTCTTGAAGCCTTTAATTTCAACGTTTCTCACCATAACTAAGGAAACAAGATTCACTCACAGAAACAGAACAGGTCAGAAGCTGCAGTCGTATTTTTAAAGCTTTTTTGGTAATGAAGATACTTTTATGTATATGCTTGGCTACTCAGTCTGCAAAACCTCCCAGTGAGATTTGACCCACTTGGGTTTTGAAAGGGGGCATTGCCCTCCTAGCTACATCAGAAACCAACAGCCCAAGATGTATTTTGTGTCTAAGTGAAAAGAACTCTGCATGCTTGGCTCTCGAGTTTATGTGAAGCCTGTCTGTGAGATCTGACCCACCTGGCTTTGTGAAGAGGGTGTGGACCTCCTAACTATATTAGAAACCAGCAGTCTAAGACTGGATATTATCCTTAGGTGTTGTTTGTTTTTACTTCCAAAAATACTAAAAAACTGCTGCCTTTGAGATAATTCATTGTTAAACTGACATTTACCGCCTTCAAGAAAGATGTTTCAGGGGAGGAAATCAAGAGGTCAACAAATAAGCAACCAGAAATATACACTGGAAAGCATCACAATTAATATTTAGATTTTATATTAATATTTTAAAATAATTAGTGGAATTTGCATATTAGCAGGATAAACATAGCAAGCAAAGACAAAGCTTTCAGATATGTCCCGCGCCAAGATCACATTTAAAATACATCAACAGGTCTTTTCCTATCTCCATATGCCAAGTCTGCAAAATCACGTTTGTGTTCATGTTAATTAATCTAGAAGCATTTCCATTTGTAATTTATAATGCAGAACAGCATTCATATAAAGAAGAATAAGTTCTATCATCTTGCTTTTTTCTGTAACACACTGCAACCCCAAAGATCAAATCAACACAATTTCATGTATACTATCCATGCAACAATTCTGGCTACTTGGACACCAAGAGCAGCATTCTGGTGTTTTTTCCCTATCAGGGCCAGTCCGTCCATAGATGCAGGTTAGGCAATTGCTTAGAGTACCATTTGAAAGAGAACGCCGCACTGGCCTGCCTGCCGCTCCTCCCCCCACCTCACCTCAAGCTCTGTTCGACTGCTTGCCCTGTGCAGTGCTCCTCCCTGGTCTGAGGGCACCACACTGGCCTGCCTGCCGCCCCTTCTCTCCCCCACCTCCCCTCACCCTGTGCTCCCCCTCCTCATGGAATTGCAATCTCGAGGAGCACGTGTACTGCGTTGCTGCCGGCCCACCATCTGAGCCTGCTGCCGCTCCACTGCACCTCCTGCCCACGTCAGCTCCCCAGAATACTCTCGAGAAGGGCATGGGAGGAGCAGCAGAAGCCAGCCTGGGTGTCTGTTTCTCACCATTTAAGGGTAAGAAAGGAAGAAATGGAAATATTAATTAATTTTTTTAAAACAAAAGTTCCTTGTTATTAAGGTTGTACTGTTCTTGTGCTATAGAAAGTTACATTTTAAACTCTTCCCTAAATTTCTAAACCAGTAATTTATGACTGTGAGATGCGAGGTTGGGTGGGCCGCCAGGCAGTGAAAGGCTGTGCCCCAGTTTGTGTCCAATCAGCGGCCTGATTTGCGTGCACCTAGCAGGGCAGCAGTGCATAAACAACCAGTCCCAAGAAAATCCTCTGCCCCCTGCACCCAGGGCTGGCTTGCTTAGGATGCCGGCCCTGCAGGGGTGCCAAAATGCCCCCCCGTGAAAAGCCCCCTTCCCACCCAGCGCCGGCAGCCCCGGCTTTCCTGGGCGCCTTGCAGCTGCAAGGCGCCAAGAAAAGCCGGCGGCGCTGCTGGGAGGGAAGGGGCCGCCGTTCTAAGCCCGCCCCTTCCCTGGCTCTCTTGGGCGCCTCGCAGCTGCAAGGTGCCCAGGAGAGCCGGTGCCGCCGCTGGGAGGGAAGGGGCGAGGGTTCTAACCCCGCCCCTTCCCCGGCTCTCCTGGGTGCCTCGCAATGGCGCTGGGCCATCTCCAGGCCCCACTGGGAGGTTGGCATCCCCGGTGGGGTGGGCACCCCAGGCTGTCCTGCCTAGGGCACCCAGGCACCTGGGGCTGGCCCTGCCTGCACCACTCCTCTCTCTGAGTCTTCCTTCTCTCGCTAGACTCTCCACAGCCCCCCTACCTAGTGCGGAACTCCTGTCAGCAGCTGAAAACACACCTTGCTGCTCCTTGCAACATAACCTTAACTTCCATGCTGCATCCTAGAGCGCTCCCTCTGGGCTGTTTGGGGGAAGGTAAGGGACGTAGTCATAATTGATCTTTATCAGTGGTCTTCGACTCATGAGTTGTGATCCTTGGGTGGAGTATGAATCTCCAGCTTTTGGGTGACGCACCCCTGTACAGCTGCCACTTTTTTTTGCAACTCTTTGGAAGGATCTGTTACTAGAATGAATGCAGGGAGTCCAAGGTCCATATGCCTCCTGCATTTCTGTGGTATGTATGCAGGAAAGTAAGGTCTTCCAGTGGCAGAGAGAATTTCTTTTTAACACAGGGAAGTTCCAGTGCCTCCCCTACAAGAACCCTCTTCACCCTGTGCACCAAAGCCAAACCTGGACAGCCCCCACCTCCACAAGTTGGGCCTCCAGTACTCTGTGTGTGCTTGTGACTTAAGATCCCTTTTCCTACAAGTGAGGTTGTAACTTTGACTCCTCCTCTTTCTGCCATGTGACAGAAAAGCACAGGGCTGTGATGTCATGTACTTGTTATTCAGTGGGTCCCTGGGGGTTAAATGTAGATCCTGGATTTGTAAAGATTGAAGATCACTGTCATGATCTGTGCAAGACAGAGATAGGGCCTAGAGGCCTAAACTATAGGAGAGGCCTATCTGGCAGTGGAAAGCAGACAGCCTACAATCCCCACAATGCTTGGGGATGGTTTTTTAGCCAATAGGAGTGCAGAGATTCTGGGAGGAGACTGTTGCATTCTTGTGGAGGTGTGTCTTAAGCTGTAGGCTGTGGAAAATGGGTGTCTTTCTTCACACTGGAGTGAATTGAAGGGGACTGTGCTAAACTCTGTGCGTTGTGAGGAAACAGATCTTGCTGTCTCTCTGCAGTTTTCCCTCTCATGGAATTACTGAGGGAGAAGAGCTGGTCTGAGAGGAGAAGGTCCCTCACTAGTCAGAGTGACTGTTACAGGTATTGAAGCCTGGTAAGAAGGATGTAGGCTTTAAGTAGTACCAGTTAAGGAGTAATAGGTAGCTGCGTTAGCTTTGTGTTCTTTTTGCCTTTCAATACTATTATACCTTTATAAAGCACCTTGCCTTATTTGCCTTGCCCCAGTGTTGTTCTTAATAAACCATTGTTAAGTACTCTGCCTGGTCATCATGCCTGTGTTTTCTCTGCTCTAAAAGGGGCATTTCTGGATGGGCTTGAGAGGGTACCCTGGGCCTTCTCAAGGGACCGTAAGTCCAGAGTGGTGGCAGCGGAAGGTGGCGACCCCCTGGGGTCATGACAACCACTGATTTAAATAAAATCAGTTAACTTATTTGGTATAGAGAACCTTTGTATGTTACTCTAGAGCATCAATAGTGTGACCCCATCTGTGGATACTTATATTCAGAGACTGAAGCCATGATCAGACAAGGCAGATCTTTCTACAAACATGAGAAATGCCCCAGGTTTGCAGAAGAACCTGAAGTCCTAAAAAATGCATTGAGGGAGGGTTAAAAACCCCCACAAAATAATCGAAGCAGTGCCTTTCCCTTAAAGAAAGGAGATCCCAGCAGTTACTGTGAGGGTTGCTAGGAAACCACAACAATATTGACAGCCTTCAGACCTTGATTTCTGTCAATAAAAGGTGCTGGAGGTTGTGGTTCTGAAGCTATTTTGGCTTCCCAGTCCACCCCTACTTTCCTCCCTCCTACCACGCAGGGAAGACTCATCAGGGCCAGGGCCAGAGGCAATAATCAGGCAGCTTGCTACCATGCAATCTGGGTGACCCACCTAGGATCCACTTGACACCAGACAACCTGATGCCGCACAACTCACCTGGTCCCAGTCTCCACAAAACTTGTATGGCTTGGCTGGCCCTAGCTGTGTCTACCATAAACTTATCTACATGACTTTTGCTACTTGGCCAGATTTTTCCCAGGGAGAAACTGCCAGGGGGAGGGAAGGAGAGAAAGCTGAGAGCCAGTATGGTGTAGTGCTTATAGTGTCAGACAAGGATCTGGGAGACTCAGGTTCAAATTGTTCTCACAATTAAAAAAAAAGAAATTAGCAATTTCAAATTTTGTGTTTCTCATTCTTCCTAAAATGCATTTAAGAAAATTGGTAGGCACGCGGGGGGGGGGGTAGCCTCGCCTAGTGTGCAAAAAAATCTGGCACCAGCTCTGTTCCCTACTCAACTACTTTCAAATTGAGGCTCACTAAGCACGTCTTTTAGAGATAAAACAGAAGACTTTGGTTTCTGTTAAATGTGCTTTTTATATATTGATATTTCAGTGTGCTTTTTATATTTCATAGCAATGACATCAATTTAATCAAGTCTATTATTAATAACATTTGTAAATATATTTTTTTCTTGCAAGATTGTTTGAAAAACACTGGGCCTATGTGGATGGAGCCAGCTATAAATCTGAAGGGGGGCATTCTTTTGCCAAGGAATATTCTTCATGTGTTCGTGAACAATTTTTTGGCAGCAAGGGGAAACGTGATTACTACACAACACGAACAATCGTACTGTTAACGTAGGGCTGCCACCCCTCTGCTGGAGGCAGATGATACCACAGAGAACCAGATTTTTGCCCAAATACCAGGGTGCCTTGAACGGCTGGTGACATGCTGATGTCACTTCCAGTGCACACCAGAAGGGATGTCACTGCAATGACAGTCTAGGCCTCCCTATCCCCCATCGGTAGCCAGCAATGTTCCCTCTAAGTTGTTAGTATGAGCTAACTCACAGTTTTTTTAGTCTCCAGCTCACACATTTTTGTCTTAGCTCAGGAAGGATGGCTCCAGAGCAAACTAATTTATGCAGTAGCCAAATCGCTCGCTCACAACTTTAATGCCAGTAGCTCACAAAGTAGAATTTTTGCTCATAAGACCCCACAGCTTAGGGGGAGCATTGGCTGCCAGGAGGGGCCTGTCAACCCTATATTAACTCCTAGTGTTCAAAGTAATTAGATGCTCCCTCAAATTTATTTATGTGGTTTATAAAACATGTAACTTGAAGTCCTAATGTATACTTGGAGAGTTTTATTTGCCTTATTTCATAAACATTAAGGACCTTTCCCCACTCCTATGAATATTCAAAAATCATTATCAAGTGGAAGAATTTAGCCTGAATGTTTCAATGTCCACTAAGATATTAAGGCATCTATGAGCCATGTGTACGTAGAAGACCAACACCATACCCAAAGCATTTCACAGGTTTTATTTTTAAAAGAAGGCATTCTTCTGAATTCATCTAACTGATTTCAGATGTTTTATGTTTGCAGCTGAAAATTTCTTTCTTGCTTATGCCACTTAGCCTTCCTACCTCACATGCACCACTCAACATTTCCCCCAGTTAAGCACCACAAAAAGATTTCTTTCTATGACAAAATGGACTCATGCAACAATGAGAGAAAAATAGGACTTCTGCAAATACAAAGCATCCTGACAATACTCAGGGTGATTTCCCACTACAGCTGCCTCGGGGTTGCGCTGCCGTTTGCACCGATACTATTTGTTAATTTCACACCCGAAGCCACGGGGCTGCATTTTGACCCGTGGCTTTGCCCGATTTCCCCCGCAGTTTCGTAATCCTCAAAAAACAGGATCAGGAAACTGCGGGGGAAATCGGGCGAAGCCGCGGGTCAAAATGCAGCCCCGCGGCTTCGGGTGTGAAATTGACAAACAGTTTCGGGGCAAACGGCGGCGCAACCACGAGGCAGCTGTAGTGGCTGGCTTTATGCTGTGCTCAACATGGTGTTTGCAGAAGAACGATGAGTATGCATCACACTCACACATGAATATTACAATGCTATCATTTCCCTCCCTAAGCCTTAAATGTTTCTGGATTCACATAAAGTGAATGAGCTATGTTCCTATGTATAAAAAAGAGTGTAAGGCATCAATCACTTCTATTATTGTCATATCATACATGTATGATCAGCTGTTACACTTCTTACATAGCATGTCAGCCTCCTTTCATCTAATATTACCATCAATGTGCAGCTCATCATGTCCTGTCTTGCCCCTTGCACCCTCATGGCTAACAGTACCATGCTTGGTTGGGTTGGTTGACTGGTCCAGGAAATTAATAACTGTCTCTTTGCATGAGGCTGTAGTTCCAATCAATTCGAAAGAGGTAGTTTGTAAGACTCCTCCTGAAGAAGGCATCCCTGGACCCCAGTGACCTAACAATTGCAACTTGATGGCTAATACTCCATTCTTGGGCAAGGTGCTCAAGTTGGAGATGGCTAAACAGCTTTAAGCAGTCTTGGAAGAGATGAATTATCCAGACCCATTTCAATCTGGATTCAGGCCTGGCTTTGGGATGGAAATGGCCCTGGTTACCCTGCCTGATCACCTGAATGGAAATGGCCCTGGTTACCCTGACTGATAAATTTATTTAAAACTGATATTTATTATTTGGTAGTATATATTTACAATTTATTTATCAGTTTTATTATATGTATTTAATTTCCCATTTCTTTTATCTTTTACAGCAACTTTTTTCTGGTCCCTATTGATTTTATATCTTGTATCTGTATGATTGTAATGTATTTTTATAGCCAATATGTGCCTCACTGTGTTTGACCTCTACAGAAGGCCTATGCAGGCCGAAATGCATCAGGTCAAGTCCATCAGCCCTTGTGTGTTATAATTGGATATTTGTACATGAGGTGTGAAGGAGCTGCGGTGGCTCAAGTGGTTAAGATACTGAACTGCAGGCTGTGGAAGGTCAGTAGTTCAGCAGTTCAAGACCTGAGAGTGCCGCATGATGGGGTGAGCTCCTGTCTCTAGTTCCAGCTCCTGCCAACCTAGCAGTTCGAAAGCAAGAAATTGCAAGTAGATAAATAGGTACCACTTCAGTGGGAAGGTAACAGCGTTCTGTGCACCTTGGCATTTAGTCATGCCAGCCACATGACCACGGAAACGTTTTCAGACAGCGCTGGCTCTTCGGCTTTGAAACGGAGATGAGCACCGCAACCCTAGAGTTGGATTCGACTGGCTTTCAAGCAAGGGAACCTTTACCTTTACCTTTTTACATGAGGTGTGATTGGGCCCTTATATATAATTTTAAAACCTTTGTTTAATAAATACATATATCTTTTTATATATTTCATATATTAAGCTTTTATTGCTGGCCCTCTTTTGCATTTGATTAACCTTTTTTAGGTTCTCCATTCTAACTTAATCAACTTATTCCAGAAGCTGAAGTTGGGGAACGCTGCTCAGCCTTTATGCTAAGGGGCATTTGTGCTAAGGGGTCCATGCAAGGTTCCATTTTGTGCCTCATGCTAATCAACATCTACATGAAACTGCTGGGCGAGGTCATCCAGGATTTTGATGTCACCAGTTCTATTTCTTCTTAACAGCAAAGCTGTGTGGGTCTGTGGAAGTCATGATTGTAATGGGATTGACAAAGGCCAATAAATTGAAACTCAGCCCCACATTGTCCAACCTGCTAGTTAAGATCTGCCTCTCAAGCCCCGCTCTCTGTGCCCCTACCTTCAGAGGTGAGGTGAATGACAACTAGGGAAAAGGCATTTTCTGTGATAGCACCTCATCTTTGGAATGCTTTCCCCTTTGAGGCTCGCCTGGTGCCTGCTTTACTTTCTTTTAGGTGTCAAGCCAAAGCACATCTTTTTACCCAGGCTTTTAAGTAGGGGGTTTATCTTATCAGCTTTTTAATAGTCTCCTTCTGTTTTATGGATAGTTTTTATGTTCCTTATATCTAATAGCCTGTTTTTAAGGACTTATTTTTAATATTGTGATGTGGTTTTAATTGTAAGCCACCTTGAACAGGCCTCTGAAGAGGCAGCACTGGAATATCCTCCATAAATAAAATTAGATTATAATTTGTACACTTCTTCTTCCCCTGATGCAATGATTCATATTTCCTCAAATGAGGATTTCCTTATTTTGCTTTTGAAAAAAAACATTTTATTGAAAAACCTCTGGAAAACAAAAGTGAAGTGCTGAACATGATTCAGTAACCTGACAGGCAAGTTCCTAGCCAAAAAACTAATGACACACATTGACCTGACATGTCCCCTTTCCCTTAGGCTAAGGATGCTGGGAAATCTCTTGATGTTATCACTGTGCTATGCCTCCTGATAGTTACCTGTAAGCAAGAGCCACAACCAATTGATGGCCAAGACCTCATCTGGCAGAGTCAAGAGGTTGACTGCATCTGGTATAAACTACATTTTTCTTTTAAAATTGTCAGTTACAATAATATTTTGTCAAACAACTGAAAAACACTAAGAACTCTGAGTTCCTCCTGTTTATCAGGACTGTAAGTTATACATTAATACTTAAGTTAACCAAAAGAGCTTAGGAAGCTGCATGGCAAACTGTGTTTAGCTCTGGTACATGCAATTTTCAAGACATTTTAGACAACTTATAGAAATGTATGTATAAATCATATTTCTGATAAATAGTGAGACCTAAAGAAAATGCATAGTTTTTTTAAAATTAAATTTGGTAACATAAACCTAGGCTGCTTTTACCAGAAAGACTAAGAGTATACTTGCAAATTCTGGTACATGTGCACCCCGACATTTCTGTGTCAGGGGATTTTTTTTTCCTGTGCTTGAAATGAGAATAAACTTGAGCAGTACTTCAGGGAGCGTCTTGGAGAGGCAGACAGTGAGGGAGACAATATTTAAACTTTATTGAACCTTTAAAAGTAAGAGAAGGAAAAACAAGTGCACTGATAGAGCAACATATACAACACTAAATTTGGGAAATTACTTAACTGCAAATGCTTAGATGGCACATTAAAGAACTTATATTACCATATATAAAACTAACAACAGAAAGCAAATCAAAAGATTCCTAGTGGAAGCTGTTCCTGATATCTTTGATATTCCTTCCTCAAGCTGGTCCCAAAAATCAGAACAACCGTCTCCATTAGCTCTCTCTGGCTACCCTTTGGCATCTTAAAAAATGTCCAAACAAGCTCAGAAGAGCACCGCAGGGAGAGGAAGAGCTTCTACCTCCCACCCAAGCTATTTTCCCATGTAAAAACTGCACTGGGGAAGGAGTTATTTCCCCAATTTTGCTGCTTTACATGCACAGATACTCTAGTGTTGCAACAACACCAGAGAAATAACTTCCCCCGGTGTGGTTTTTGTGTGGGAAAACAGCTAGGGGGAAGCAGGAGCCTGTTTGGGCTCTTAATTTTTTAAAGAAGCCATTCCCTACAACTGCTGTGTGGATTTGGGGAGTACAAGTAGGGTCCAGAGAGTTAGGAGAAGGGAGCCCTTCCTCCCCCACAGTGTCACTCCTAGTACATTTGACTTCTCTCTCTCGCTGTCGCTCTCTTTTTAAAAGAAGCTGCTCCCTGCATCTGCTGTGTGGTGGTGGGAAACATATGTTGGGTCCAGGAAACTCTTAGGTTCACTCTTTAAAAGCATATCAGTTAATAATAGCAAAACCACAGCTAATAATATCAAAGCAGTATGTGGTTATTCATAGGATGATTTAGGTATATTGCTTTTGTAATACACTGAATCCAGACAAACTTTGCTACAATGCATTCTAAGTATTAGATTAATGCATGGTTTGGGAATATAGTATAGACGCCACAAAGTTTGTACCCATGCCATTAGGTCAAATAAGAACAGTAACAATGTATTTTTATCTCAAATTCAATGAAAGTTAATGAAAGTAATCCCATCTGAGCTTTCCATTATAAGTTTGCTAGAATTTAGACATCAAGCTTTTATTAACCTTTCTTTGATCTCAGGTACTTCATCAGTATTGGCTCATGTACACACATACACCACCTCAAGTTCAAACTGAAGCTCTAAAGCTATCAAAATCCATTCAGAATCTAAATTCTAGGGGTGTGCAGTATTTTTTAATCTGATTTTTCTGGTTTGGTCTATTGGACCTGGAAAAAAATTGAGATCTTCAAAAGTTCCAGGTCCCAATACCGGTATGGTATTCAGATCCAGGATTTTTCAGAAATCCCAATTTTGGGTGGTCCAGTAGACCTGAGCCAAAAAATACTGGATTAAAAAAAAAAGCCAGCAAATCTGAGCTGGTGGGGAACAATTTGCTCCCCATGGGCACAGCGGAACCCAGCTGGGCTTGCTTCTCCTGCAGTCCGGTTTAAACTGGGCTGCAGGAGAAGTGAGCTCCAGGAGCTGATGTGCCACACACAGCAATGTGCTTCGTGTAGCACAGGAGATCCTGGCTGATCCTCGGGGTGTCTGTTGCAGTCCCATTAAACTTTAAAGGGACTGTAGAAGACAGCCCAATAAACAGCTGAGAGGCGGGAACAGATTGCTGTTTTCTCTCTGCTGTTTTTGCATCTGCCCAGTAATTCCCAAATATATCTGGGATTTTCTTGGGATTTTTTTTCAGTTTTCCCATGAAAACCTGGATACATTCCAGAAGCCAAAATATACCTGGAAAATACCAGTAAGGTATTTTCAGGGTATATTTTTGGCTTGTGTAGACTCAAATGCACACCCTACTAAGCTCTGAACCACATGTGTGAAATGCATATGAACAAAAACAGTCCACAGTCAGGAATCATATTATGAAAATTATGAGTATGTCCGGGGTCTTTTGGGGGAGGAGCCAAGCCCCGCCCCCAGCCAGCGTCCCGGGAGTCTTTCAGGCAGCCGAATGTCAATTTCAGCTCCATTATATCCTATGGGCCATGGAAGTCCCCAAACAGGTTGCCCCCATTCCTCCTTCTCTTATTATTGCAGTTGCCCTTTTCTGCATGCCTGTCTTAAGTGCTGCTGGCTGGGTTTCCCCATTGGAAACAATGGAGGTAATGGGGGTAACCTGTTTGGGTGCCCATAGAATTAGGCCCATTGGTCCAATTGCTTTGAGACGTGGGGGTGTATGTGGGAAGAGGCTCCCTAAGCTACCCTGAAAGTTTGGAGCCTCTCCCTCAAACCCCCTCTCCCCCAGAGCTACTAACAACACCGTGGGGAAAAAGTAACTTTTCTTCCCACCATAGAGAACAATGGAGGCAACCTGTTTTGGGGCCCATAGAATTGGACCCCCTGGTCCAATGTTCTTGAAACCTGGTGGGTATCTTGGGGAGAGGCTCCATCAGCTACCCTGTGAGTTTGGGGCCTCAAACCCCCTCCCCTCCAGCCCTCAGAATATACCCTATGTTTTCACCATTGACTTCAATGGCCCATATGATATAATGGGGCTGAATTGCCGCCAGATTTCTTTCGTTCCCTCCTTTCCTTCTCTACTTTTCCTCTTTCCCTCCTTCTTCCCTTCTCTCTGTCTTTCTTTCCCACCTTTTTCTCTTCTCTTTTTTCCTCCTTTCCCTGTTTCCCTCCTCCTTCCCTCTCTTTCTTTCTCTCCTTTCCTTCTCTTTCCTTCCCTCTTTCCTCCTTCTGTGGCCCAAAGTTTAAACCCCTTCTCTCTTCACTCCCCCACCCAGGCCAGCTGGGGAAGGGAAGGGGAGGCTTTTGAAGATGCCTCCCCCGCTTTTGCTTCCCCTTCTGACATCACTTCCGGTGATGTCAGGGGGCGTGGCATATGCTAATAGACCCCTGAGTATGTCTAATAAAAGCAACATTTCTCAATAGACAGTAACAAAACATTAGAAGTATTTGATGTTTAGAATTTGCTATAATATGTTATTCATGATCCAGTCCTGATATTTGTGGCACCAGAAACATGATCTGGAAATAAAGTTTGTCAGCTGTAATACCAACCTGCTGTTTTTGTTACTAGGGAAGTGAGGAAACAGGGGTGGGAAGATACACATCCATGGCCTTTCTGTGTGCATTTCCTAGCCCTGGTATGGGATCCTGAGTTTGTTTACACACAGGTACAATCTTGGGGTGATGGTTGGGTGGGAAATCACACGGGTGAGGGGAGGGAGAGCACTCTTGGGATACAAAAAATAAATTTAAAAAAGCTTGCTAGCTCCTTTCCATGGCAGGCCAGCGGAAACATAATCCCATGTAGGACAACATAGATACCACGAAAATGAACACAACTAAATCACACAAGTGAGGGAATACAGTATCCTTAAAAAAAGTTGAAAGCATTCACATTAATGTGTTCATCCACGGCTAATCCAAATAGAACCCACCCATAGGTATATGTGTGTTATTCCTGAGAAAAAGAGAAAGAGGAGAAAGAAAATGGGTGTTGTGAGTATGGGGGGTAGGCTTTAGTTGGGAATAAGAGGAGGAAACATAGAAAGGCACAGAATGCAGTTTAGAGGTTTAGCCAGGCTACAAGGAGGGAAGAGATCCAGCAAAAAGAAAGAAAAGGAAGGCAGTAGGTTGCCAGTGGGAACTCACTGCAGTAGGGATCTGACTGAACAGAGGAGAATAAGTAGAAGAACCACAAACAGGGAACCAGTCTGAGAATCAGGATGAGCGAGGGAAACAGAAGGGGGGGAGAAGACTGTGAGAGGGCAAGGGAGAATGTTTAGAGGACAGAGGATGAGGAATATAGTGCCCAGGCCAGTAGCTATGGTGGGGCATTTTGGGGCTCTGCCCCCTCCAATGGCTGCTGCCCCTCTCCCCCTCACCTCCCTACTGTGACATTAAAAGGGCCCTCCAGCTGATTAAATCTTGCAGCTGCCCCTTTCACTCCCCTCTTCCAAGATTTAAAGGGCCCTCCAGCTGATCAGCAGTGAAGTCACACCTTGGAGTTTAGTGAAGGTGTGTGGGCCACCCCTCTCCCTCACATGCCCCTCCCCTGCTACCCCACAAAATTTTCCCATGCCCCACCAACCCAAAATTTCTAGCTCTGGAGCTGCGTACCTGATCCTGAGTGTAAGTACAGTTTAGGATCATACAGGTAGAAGAGCTGTTCAGGAAGACTCTTGATGCAAAGTTGCAGTGGAGTAGAGCAATTAGTGGAGGGATAGTGGAGCTGTGTCTCACATCAAAGTGGAACAGCACAGAATAAGAACTAAAGCTGAAGGGGGTCCTTTTATACTCTTGGAGCATAGGACCTAGGGGACTCTGGGGAGTGATAGCTTCATGTAGGGGGACTAGCGTACCATAGAAAATGTACAATCTTTGTATTTGTATTCTTCATAACTATTTAGGAACTATGACAAGATATCTCTTCAAAAGCATAGATTGTAAATTTCTACCTTCCTGATTTGCTTTACGGAACAGTCATGAATAAATAATTATGATCATACATTTCAAATCCACTAACATTTTCAGTATGCCTCTAAGTTTTGCAGAGAAAAAAAGAATGTATACTTTCCTATCCACTACAAAGTCAACAGTTAGCTATAAATTTAAAATAAGGTTTGCTTGTATGTTCAGAATTAAGTTTACTGTCTCTCTATTCTTCATTCTATGTTCTGGAGCCTCAAATGCAGAGGGTGTGGCATTTGTTTGAATGAGTGTATGGTTATGTATTCTCAACACTATCAGAAAAAGAAAGAGCATGTTATATTCTGTTCCTCTTCCAAGAAGCATATTCAAACTAGGGTCACCATTTGTAAATACACATACCATTCTCATGACATCCCCAACCAGTTAAAAGTTCTGGTTTTGTCTCTATAACACATCCTAAAATCAACTGTTCAAAACATAATGTTAATGTCTTAATACTGTCTTTATTGCTCAGAACTCGTAAGGGCCATGAGCAAAGCTTGACTGAATCCTGTAAAAGACTGACAGGAAACCATCTCTTCATGACAGACCATTATGAAAAGTAGATTGTCTGGCATTATATGTGACAATTCTATTTTTACACATGAAGTGTGGACAGATATATATGCTAAATGGAAATGGATCCACCCATCTGCAACACCGAATCACTCCATGCATGAAGAAAGCTTTAAAGAGTTTAATAACCCCTCATCTTTCATCATTAAAAATGACTTGTTTACCAGAAAAAAACCTAGTCAGTATTCTGATTAACTTTCTTTCTGATGCTGAGTACCGTGATGTAGCAAATGTTATATATGTAGTAATAGCCCCCTAGTTTCTAACCTCTGAGAATGTTGGAACTTCAAAAATATGCATGAAAATTTTGAGGTGAACTAGTCAAACAAATCTTGAACAAGTTTAATAGCTAAAGGAAGATACAAAGTAAAATGACATTTGCTAAAAAACAAACTGTCTACAGCAGGGGTGTCAAATTAATTTGTTATGAGGGCAGGATCTGACATAAATGAGACCTTGTTGGGCCGGGCCACATGTATCATAAAATGTAATGCCAAGTAGCAGAGATACAAACTTTATAAAGGACACAAACAGGTTTTTGTACTTAAAATAAAAACATGCTTAAAATATTAGCACTCTTGCAATATTTTGTTTATTTAACAGTGCCTGATAACTGACACCTCTTGCTTTGAATTATTGCATCAAAATGTCTGTGCTGTTGCAATCTTGAGTATGCTGTTCAGGTGTGTATCTGTAAGCTGCAAACCTACAATGATATAGCAGCAACAGAAATGGAAGCAGAAGACAGTCAGTTCCACTGCTGGCCTGGTAGAAGCCCTCCAGGAGTCTGATCTGCCTCCTGGGCCGCATGTTTGACACCCCTGGTCTACAGTCTTATTAACTACTATTATACTATACAATATTATACACTATTATACTATACAATACTATTATACAACAGCTTTAAAGCTGAAATAGTTATTAAATAAAATGTAAACACAGATGACCAACTCTGAAGTTTTAGCAACACACTATAAGTTTTCTAGTAGTTTAGGATAGTTCTAATCCAGGTTTTATGTATATTTCATCATGCAGCTAGATGAGACACTCATGGTAGGGTCTCCTTTTTTTTTTTTTTTAAAGCACTTGTGGGATCCTCCAATTTGGATTAGGTCTGCAGAGCCTGTAGTGCAGAACAATTATGAGGATTTAACCTTCCCCTGTTGCCCTCCCATGCTCTTTCCCAAATAGTACATGACAGGGAGATATAATCACTAGGTAATGCAAAAAGAGGTAGACCAAAGAAATCACTTGTATGAGTTAAACCCTGTATTCTGTGAATGCCGCTATTGTCTATGAATTGTACTAGCACTTTATGATGTGTTTGATTATTATATTGTTGTACTTTTATTTAATTCTGTGTTTTGTAGCTGTTTTAACATATTATGTATAAGCCGCCCTGAACCTGCCTTGGCAGGGAGAGCGGGATACAAATCAAATCAATCAATCAATAAATATTCCCAGGGCTTCTGGTCAGAGTAAAATGGCGAACTGATGCATCTTGCAATTGTGCAGGGTGGACGGTGGCTTCTTCTGACAGTTTGGGCATTTATATTGCCCAACGCAGCCTCCCCCAGGCAGGGGATCGACAAGCAAGCAACAAGGTCCAAGTGAGAGTTGAGATTGGCGTGTAAAAGTCTCAAAGGAGGCTTGTTTACACTTTGATCCCCTCTCAGAAGCGGGCGTATGCAAGACAGCACTAAAGAAGCCAACCAGGCTGGGAATCCAGCTTAAATTCATCATTTCTCGACTTCTTAAGAAAGAGAGTGGAGGTGAAAGTGAGAAGAAACGATGCGAAGCCCCAAGATAAGCATGCAAGGTAACATAAACATTTTGCTTACCGGAATGAAGTTTTAGCGAAATTTGAACAAGGCGGACAAGCGTAAAAGACTTAATCTTGAATAATCGGGCCATTGAGGATTTATAAAGAGTTTGTCAAAGCGAGCAATTTGAGAAAAATAGACATTGTTTATCATTCCTGCAGTTAGAAAGATCTGGAGCAGAGTTTAAGACTGAAACTAATGAGAACGATTGCGAGACTAAGGTGTTTCATCTATCTGTGTCCGGCTAGTACTGTGAATAAAGGTTAGAGTGGCTTCCGGAGGACTGAAAGGGTGGCAGAACGAAGTTTCCGGAAGGACGGTGTTTGAGGCACACAGGAAACAGGAAGTTCAAGAAGAGCCTACTCTAGCCAAAAAAACCCATAAGAGTAATTGCGCCCGCCATTTTTAGGAGGACCGAATTTTAAAACTGATTTTTATTACTGGAACTGTTTTAAAAGAGCAGTGAAAAGGTAGCGATTTAAGAGAAGACATAAAGGGAATTCGGATTATATAAAGAAGAAGAATCTGGGCCGATTTTAGAAATTTCAAAACGGATCCAAAATATCGACAAAGGGCTGCTTCGTCTGTGAATCCAAGTATGGCAGCGAAGGAAAAGAGAGAGTGGCAAGCTGCAATGGAGTCAATGGAAAGGAGAATGATGGAAGCGATTCAAGGATTGGTGAAACAAATAGAACAACAGTTAGAAAAGCAAATGGAAAAACAGCTGGAGCAGTTAGACGAAGTTCAAGAAAAGAATGTGATAGCTCTCAAAGAGCTGGTGGTAGCAGAAGTGGCTGTAATTACAAAAGAAATGGCAGACACAAAGAGCCAAGTGCAAGGTCTGACATTAAAATCGGAGCAAATTGGACCAAAAAACACAAGATATAGACAAAAAAAATGGAAACAACTCTACAGGATAATTTTAAATTGGAGGCAATGATAGAATATAGAGCGATGTTAAACCATCTGAGACTAAGAGGGATTGAAGAAAAGACAGATGAAGATATACGTATGACAGTGACGACTGCTTTGACGGAGTACTTGGGAGAAGATCAAGGAGAACTGGATTCTGATTTTGATTTGATTTATAGAGTAAACTCAGCATATGCTCAGAGAAAGAATTTGCCAAGAGATGTTATTGTACAATTTGTAACAAGGAAGATGAAGGAGGATATTTTCAAAAAACAATTTACACAACCTTTGGAAATTGATGGCAAAAAGATAATAATAATGAGAGAACTCCCAAGAATGATTTTGCAAGAAAGGAAGAAATATAAAAAGTTGGTAGACAAACTGAAGCAGCTAACTATCAGGTTCAGATGGGAAATACCATATGATCTGTCTTTTACCTACAACTTGAAGAGACATACGATCAAGACTCTAGGAGACATGTATAGGTTCAAGGCAGAAAATATAGACGATTTTGGAGATATTTAAAGACAAGGCATAATGGATTACAAATTGTTATCGTGGAATGTAAATGGACTTAATTCACCCTCCAAAAGGAAGTTAGTAAATTATTGGTTACAAAAACAAAAATCTAATATCATCTGCTTGCAAGAAACTCATATTAGAAAAAGGGACAATAAGTATTTGATTAACAGAAAATTAGGAGAAGAATTTTATTCACTGGCAGAAAAAAAAATAAGAGAGTTGTGACCTATGTAAATAAAAAATTGGATCCAAAACCAATTTTTAGTGATAAAGATGGGAGATATATTGGAGTTGAAATTACAATGCTTCAGAACAAGACTCTGGTAGTTAATTTGTATGCGCCTAATTGAGCTAAAGAAATTTTTTTAAAGATTTGATGAAGGAATTGGATCAAGTGAACTACGAGCAGATAATTCTGGCAGGAGACTTTAATGGTACGGTTAACAATAATTTGGACAGAAAATCTGAAAAGAAGGACGAGAAGGTTGGGAAATTACCAAAAATGTTCTTTAAATTGATGGAACAAGAGAAATTAGAAGATGTCTGGAGAAAATGGAATCCCAAAGTTAAAGACTTTACTTTCTATTCCAACTGACACAATTCCTTTTCCAGAATAGATATGATTTGGATGTCTGGTGACATGGCGTTAAAAACTCAAAAGGTGGAGATTTTGCCAAAGACTAATTCTGATCATAATCTGGTGATTTGGACGTTAAAAGAAAAAGTGAAACAGTTTCATTGGAAAATAAATGAAGATTTATTCGATAAGATGAAAGTAATTGAAACACTACATAAGGAAACGCAGTCATTTTTTCAATTGAATTTGAATCAAAATGTTAAAATACAGACGGTCTGGGGTGCATATAAGGCTTTGATAAGAGGATTAGTTATATTGTTGAATGTGACGGATAAGAAACAGAATACAGAGCAGCAAAAGGAGTTGCAAGAAAGAATTCAGCAAAAAGAAAAAGAATTGAAGAGGAGACCTGGAAAAAAGAAAATTATCAAGGAAATTCAAATTTTACAAGAGCAATTGAACGTGATACTTAATCGGGAACTTTATTGGAACTTAAAGAAATTACAACAAAAATCCTTCGAAGGAGCAAATAAACCAGGAAAATTTCTGGCATGGAAATTAAAAAATCAAAGAGAGAAAAGGTTAATAAACAAAATTATTGAAGAAGGTAAAGAAATTGTGGATATGAATGGTTTAAAAAGAGTTTTCTTCAAGTATTATGCGAAGTTATTTCAAAAAAAGACTATAGACTCTGAAAAAATTGTAAAATATCTGGACATGATAGAAATTCCAAAGGTTGGAATAAAAAGTAAGGAAATGTTGAATGGCCCAATTCAAAAAGAAGACGTTTACAAGGCAATAGAAGATGCCAAATTGGGGAAAGTTCCAGGTCCAGATGGATTTACAGTAAAATTTTACAAAAAATTAAAAGAGGAGCTAACCCCAATTTGGAACTTTTAGCAAATGAGATACAGGTAACCAAAGTGATACCAGAGACATGGAAGAAAGCCAATATATCGCTCATACCAAAGGAAGGACAAGACTTAACAGAAGTCAAGAATTACAGACCAACTTCTTTACTTAACAATGATTACAAGTTGTTTGCCAAAATAATTTCAGAAAGACTGAAGAATTATTTGAAAGACGTTATAACTGAAGAACAAGCCGGTTTCTTGCCAAATAGACAAATTAGGGACAACTTAAGGACAGTGATAGATGCAATTGAATATTATGATAAACATCCAGAAAAGGAGGTTGCTTTCCTATTTGTAGATGCAGAGAAAGCCTTCGATAATTTAAACTGGGACTTTATGTTTCAACTGATGGAAAGAATGGATATCGGACAGCCCTTTTTAAATATAATTAGGGCGATTTATTCAGAACAGAAAGCATCGTTAAATGTAAATAAAGAGCTGATGGACTATTTTAAGGTTCAAAAAGGGATCAGGCAAGGTTGCCCGCTATCCCCCTTATTGTTCATTTGGGTTTTGGAAGTATTGTTGGTGAAGATAAGAGAAGACATAAGGGGACTTACAACAGGGGTTTTTACCTACAAGTACAGGGCATTTGCAGATGATGTAAGGTTTTTGATTGAAGATCCACTAACTAATTTACCATTGTTGATGGAAAAGATCAAGGAATTTGGAAATTTGGCGGGATTTTATGTCAATAAGAACAAAACAAAGGTGTTATGTAAGAATATGACAAAAGAGAAACAGCAGGAACTGCAAGAATCAATACAATGTAAAATGGTAAAAAAAACAAAATATTTAGGAATTGAGTTGACAATGAAAAATACATATCTTTTTAAGAATAACTATGAGAAGATTTGGTGTAAAATCCAACAAGATATAAAAAAATGGGACACTTTGAATCTGTCATTAATGGGAAGAATTTCGGTAGTCAAGATGAACATTTTACTGCGTTGAATTTATGGCAGAAAGAAATTTCAAAATTTGTTTGGGCTGGAAAAAAACCGAGGATCAAAATGAAGATTTTATGTGATGCAAAGGAAAGAGGAGGATTCCAACTACCTAACTTCAGACTGTATCATGATGTGGTGTGTCTGACTTGGTTGGCTCAATGGGTTAACTTGGACAATAGAAAAATGTTGGCGTTGGAAGGGCATGACCGTAAATTTGGTTGGCACGCTTATTTATGGTATGAGAAACACAAAACGGATAATTTTTTTAAACACCACTTCATAAGAAAATCACTGTTTATGACCTGGATGAGATATAAAAGATTTTTTTTGACGGAAGACCATTATGGATAGTACCGGCTGAAGTAATTAAACCACTTTCGAGGTATAAAGGAGAAGACTGGATACCTTATAGAGATATCTTGAAGGTAGAAGGGAGTAGTTTCGTGATAAGAGCTAGAGAAGAACTGGAATTTGAATATGATTGGTTAAATTACAGACAGATTTATGACTTATTTAAGGCTGACAAAAAGAGGTATGGCTTCAGGAAGGAGAAAAATGAAATTGAAGTTGTGTGGATGGAGGAGGGGGAAAAAGTGATTTCAAAAATTTATAAAGTTTTGTTAAAATGGTATACTGAGGATGAGATGGTAAAAGAACAGATGGTAAAATGGGCTATAAATGTAAATAGAGAAATAGATATGTCAACTTGGGAGGGTCTGTGGAAAAAGTCAATTAAAATTTCAACATGTGTTAATGTGAAAGAGAATTGTTATAAAATGATGTATAGATGGTACATGACACCAAAAAAATTGCTAATATGAATGAGAATTTGTCTAACAAATGTTGGAAGTGTAAAAAAAAGGAAGGCTCATTTTATCATATGTGGTGGACTTGTGATAAAGCGGTAGTTTACTGGACAGAGATTCATAATGAAATACAGAAGATCCTGAAGTGTACTTTGAAAAAACAACCTGAAATGTTACTTTTAGGTCTTAAAATGGAAGAAGTGCATGTAACAAAAAGAACATTGTTATGGTACTTGATTACAACAACAAGAATGACATTTGCCCAACGTTGGAAGCAAGAAAAAATATCAGAAAAATGGGACTGGATAAAGAAGATGCTTTTTATGGTCGAAATGGATAAATTGACAAAGAAGCTTAATGGTAAAGAAGATGAAGAATTTTTCACAGAATGGAAAGACTTTAAAGACTATCTTGAAATGAATTGGGATGTAAGAAATAAGTTACTCTGCTTTGATAACTATTAAGGATAGAAAAAAGAAAGTAATGACTGAATTATAGCTAAAATGTTACCTAAGGGTCAGATTGAATGAATTAATTTGTTTTAAAAGAAAAATTAAATATGGGATAAGTTTTTATTGTTATTGAATATTGAATGAAATAGGTAGCGGAGTGGAGCATTGCTGGAAGCCAAGAGGGGGGGAGGAAGGGGATAATTGAAATGGATGTATTCAAAAGTATTATGAGTTATGGAGCATGTTAATATATCCTATCAATAAAAATTTTATTTAAAAAATATTCCCTTCCTGCTTTATGCAGATGATGCTGTTATCTTGTCTCAAACCAGGACTGGTCTGCAAATGGCCTTGCAGTCTTTCTCCATTTACTGTTCCTGAGAAAGCTGAAATCTAAGATCTTAGTTTTCAGCAAGACCAGGAAATGGAACCTGCTTCAATGGTCAATCAACAAGTATTGAGCAGGTGAAGACCTTCTATTTGGGGATCCTGTTCTTGGCAGATTTATTTTAGAACCCCAAATTTAGAACAGCATTCAACAAAGTAAAACCATGTGCAAATGCTATAAATAGGTTTTGCCATAATAAGGGGGGTTGGGGAACATATTCCTGGAGCTGTACAAGCCTTCAACTTGAAAGTGGTCCCCCTTATTCTTTATGGCTCAGCTATTTGAATCAAAGCTATCTCTAAAATATATTGACCAACTCCTGGCCCAGTTTTTAAGAAAAATACTGAATGCCCCCTGTAGTGTATCAAATGTTGCATTGTGGGCAGAATTTGGACAAATATCCCTGGAAGCAAGAGTATGGCTCGATGCTTTCAAACTGAGACTAAAATTGCTCTGTGCTGAAGATGGCTTGCTAGCCACTCTGAAATGGGATACCCACAAATCTATTTGGATGAAAGCCCTGGATGAGAAATTAATGATAGTTGGGATTTAGGCTAATCATATTTCTGATATGGGCAAATTCAAAGTGTTTTCTTTGATCAAAAAGCATGTCCTAGAAATGGATTACAGCAGTTTGATCTTAAGAGCCCACCATGTTTGCTCCCCCCTGTCTTTTGGTCTTTCCCCAAAATTTATTTATTTATTTATTTGGATTTGTATCCCGCCCTCACCGAAGGCTCAGGGCGGCTCACAACAAGGCACGCGTGCCAACTTTAAAACAAGTTCAACAGTATAAAACCAAAAACATATAAACAACATCCAGGCAATGAAACAAGATGGGGCAGATTATAGCCCCCGGCAAATGTTAGCCCCCAGTAGCCAAACAGTAGCTCATCACCCCCTCTCCTGCCAGGGCCGCCCCGCATTCAATGGTGACGATAGTGCGATGGCAGATGGCTAACTATGGCGGCGGCTCCTAATCATAGGCCCGGCGGAATAGCTCCGTCTCTTACAGGCCCTACGGAACTGAGCAAGGTCCCGCAGGGCCCAGATCTCCTCTGGGAGCTCCCTCCACCAGGTAGGAGCCGCCACCGAGAAAGCCCTGGCTCTGGTGGCAGCAAATTTTACTTCCCTGGGGCCTGGAATTTCCAGGAGCTGTTGACTTCCTGACCGAAGTGCCCTTGGGGGAACATATGGGGAAAGGCAGTCCCTCAAGTAGGCTGGACCCTGGCCATACAGGGCTTTAAAGGTCAAGACCAGCACTTTGAAGCGAATCCAGTACGCTATTGGCAGCCAGTGCAGCGCTTTCAGCACAGGCTGAATATGATCCCTCCTAGAGAGACCCATCAGCAGCCTGGCTGCAGCATTCTGCACCAGCTGCAGCTTCCGGATTTGCGACAAAAAAAGCTGGGGGGGGGATTTCACATATTCACCTGCTTCTCCAGTGAGAGGCCAGGATCTAATCTAACGCCTAAATTCCTTCCTTCCTTCCTTCCTTCCTTCCTTCCTTCCTTCCTTCCTTCCTTCCTTCCTTCCTTCCTTCCTTCCTTCCTTCCTTCCTTCCTTCCTGATATTCATAATACCCTGCCTGTCCCCTTCTCCATTTTGTCTTCACTATATCAACCCTGGGAGAGTGTGTAACTTATCACCAAGCTAGCTTCCATGGCTGAGTGGGGATTCAGATCTGGGTTTCTCAGGTCCTAATCCAACTATAACACAACCTTTCAAAGAAAGCCATGTTCCATCAGTCATGGTAAATTACCCTGTAATGTGGCAAACCTTAGTAACTAGGATTACCTCTGTCCTGTCTGGATTACATTTCAACTTATTTTTCCTTAGCCACTTGAACCACTGCAATTAGGCACTGGTCCAGAGTAGAGAGGACAGTAGCTAAAAGCTTATTAATCTATATCTGGCAGCCATAAGCATATTGATGACACATGACACTAAAGCTATGGACAGCCTCAATAAGGAGCCTCATATTAATATTAAACAGCATGGGTGACAATACAAAAAGTTGCAGACCTCCCCAATAATTAGATCCTATGAGTGTGACAAAATTCCTTGCCCCTTTTTGGGTTCAGTGTGGTAGAAGCCATTTTAATTGTGGACTGCCTTATCCAGATGCATCAACATCTACCGTAACAAAGGCAGCAGACAGATCTAACCACCACCATGAGGTTTAATGGAAGAGAGCAAGAACTAAAAGGTTTTGATTTTGTAAGAATTTGCAACAGTTAATAAGACCATAATGTTGTTTGAAGTAGAATTATTTTGTTTAGGAGATTTCAGGACAGACTTCCACCTCACACCAAGGGTTGCAAACTCAACATTGGAAAATTCCTGGAGCTTTGGATATGCAGCCTGGAAAGGGAAGGGTTGGGGGGGAGGGACTTCAGCAAGGTACAATGCCATAGAGTGCACTCTCCAAAGCAGCCAGTTTATCCAGGGGAACTGAACTCTGTATTTTGGAGATCAGTTATAATTATGGGAGACCTCCAGGCCCTCCCTGGAGATTAGCAACCCTGTACACACACCTGTCATTGGGTAAACTCAGAGTGCCAGAGAGTTCTTTAGGAACTAGCCTAAAATTACTACATAACTTCTCTGTACACTAATCACCTCTGATATAAGTGATAGTAAAGGTTCCCCTTGCTCGAAAGCTAGTCAAATCCGACTCCAGGGGGCAGTGATCATCTCCGCTTCCAAGCCGAAGAGCCAGCGCTATCCAAAGATGTGGTCACGTGGCTGGCATGACTAAACGCCAAGGCGCATGGAACACTGTTACCTTCCCACCAAAGTGGTACCTATTTATCTACTTGCAATTTCTTGCTTTCGAACTGCTAGATTGGCAGGAGCTGCAGCCAGAGACAGGAGCTCACTCCATCATGTGGCACTAGGATCTCAAACTGCTGAACTACAGACCTTCCAGTCTGCAGCTCAGCATCTTAACCTTTGAGCCACCACGGCCCTTGATATAAGTGATATTCATGTATAATTAGTATAATTATACTAATTAATTATTCTGACTTGGATGGCCCAGGCTAGCTCAATCTCATCAGATCTTGGAAGCTAAGTAGGGTTGGCCTGGTTAGTACTTGGACTGAAGACCACCAAGGACTTCCAAGGTTGCTATGCAGAGGCAGGCAATGGGAAACCACCTCTGAACATCTCTTGTCCTGAAAACCTACCAGGGTCATCATATATAGGCTGTGGCTTGATGGCTCTTTCCACCACCCCTGCTTTTAAAAGTACAATTGCACTTTATCAAGTGTGATGTGGAGATATCCTCCACCTCTCCCCTTTCTTGGTAATTAAGATGGAATAACTTTGTCCACTTCTGAGAATCAAGGAGACTGGCAGCAGTTCTCCAGAGTCTTACATCAACTACTGCTTATTCCTTTTAATTGGAGATACCAGGGACTTGAATCTGTGAAGTTTTGCATGCCAAGCAGAGGCTTTTCCACTGAGCTACAGTCCCTCCCCGCTTTGCTCAATGCAAGTCTTATCTAGCATTATCACTGCTGAACTCAATGGGAATCAATAAACTCTTTAAAATAAAATGATTTAACAAACAGATATTGGTCCACTGTAACTATTGTATATAGTTTTATCTTCTGTAATTAATGTCAGTAATCAATATTTGGAACTGTTTTCCTTTAGTTACACAGTGATTTAGATACATCTACTTGAAAGAAGTATATTCTTTTTAACTACCTGTTTTCTAGCTACTAGATCAGAAACTCTAACACAGCCATACTGAAACTTGATAAGAGGTCTCATGCTGAATTTAAGACAAACTAAGGCTTTCAACACCACCAGTCTTAACTCTTCATCAGGGAAAAATCCAAAGAGGCCCAGGAAAAGGTTTCTACATTGCTTAATGCCTTGGGCTTCATGCAGAGTTTTGTGCCTGATACATATACATCTGTCAACAGAAGCTCATGTAATAATGTTTCTACTCCACTCACACCACCTTCCTTTACATAAAACATGCTTTACAAGTAGAACCTTTTCAGTCAATATGTCAGCAATATTTCAACACAAAAAAACACAATGTATTTTATGCCAGGCATAAGCAGTTTGACATTGAAATGCTCAGCATTTCCAATTTTAGTAACACAACAGGTTATGCATTTTGTTTAAACAATGGAATGATTACTCACACTTGAGTCAAAGCTGCAGACACTGATTGAATCTTCATCCTGGGCATTTTGCTTGCGTTTTTTCTGTAACACAGAAAACAAACAATTTAGCAGAAGACAGTAAAATAAAATAATAAAACTGCACAGTTTATTTTCTTCATCATTTTCAATGGCAGTAAGGAAGCAACCCTAAGCGCTCTGTAACCCATTGGCCATCCTCTTGATAGACAAGTTTTAGATTTATTTTATGACAGAAGGAGCATATTCAAAAAACAAAGAACGGAAACCAAGTTAAAATTTAGCAACTTAGATCTTCAGACACTGAAAGCTCAGTGCAAGCTATTTAGCTGTGACATAGAGCCTTATTTGTATCAAGCTGTAATTTTAGAACTACTTACATAGTATTCTAAATGGACACATACATTTTTATTACAAACAATCTTCAAAATGTCTTTTCTTGTTACTTTACAGTGAAGGAAAAACATTATATTTGAACGTTAGAAGAATTTTTAAATACCTCTCAAAAATGGAAAGGTTACCATCTTTGACAAGAATTAAGTTAAAAATTGTTTTTCATTGAAGAAAGAAAATGCAACAAGAGAAAGGCCCTTTTCACAGCTACAGCACTGTGAGGTTTTTAGGGAGTGTTCCCAGAAACTCAAGAATTCTCTCCTAGACTCCAGCAACACAGAATCCACCAGAATACTTCTGACATTTTTACCTCAGTGTGCATCAATCTGTACGTACACAAATGTTCTTTTAATTACATGCTTAGGTTGGAAGACAGACCAGCAGTTACAGACAACTGGAGAGTCAAAGTGAGCAACTGTTCAATAATCACCCCCCAAAGTGGAAGCTAAAGTCAAAGGTCATATTCAAATATTGTAACACCCTTCTACTCGAGTGGAGTGTGATTGAAACTTCTGTTATCAGAGTTAATAGAATCAAGCTCAAATTTGTCATGAAGTAGGCAAACTGGAGTCTGATTCCTCACCTCGACTATGATCCTAAACTGAACTCACAATCAATACTCCCTCTAAGCTGTGGAGTCTTGTGAGCAAAAATTACTTTGTGAGCTACTGGCATTAAAGTTGTGAGCGAGTGATTTGGCTACTGCATAAATTAGTTTGCTCTGGAGCCATCCTTCCTGAGCTAAGACAAAAATGTGTGAGCTGAGACCAAAAAACTGAGCTAGCTCACACTAACTCAGCTTAGAGGGAACACTGCTCAGAAGCTAAACTGGTCCTACTGGATGATTCTTGGCAAATGCAATGGCAGCAAAAAGCAACAAACAGAGCAAAAAGTCTGCACTTTAGAAGTGTTTGTGACTCTTGTCAGCTTTGGTACTCTACCCTATTAATTCTGCTGCTGCTTCATACATTTCTGATCTTGAGCGTTCTTTCCACTGGCTTTGAAAACTGTAGTTGTCAGTGGTTTTGTTGAACCAAGGACTAGCAGGTTGACTCTGGCCATCTTTACTGCAGTGTTTCAGCTTCCCACCAGTTACTCTGTTCTCTGTGTGTTTGTGCCAAGCACTGGCTTGGATGGAGTCTGAATGCAGTGAGCCTGTACAAATCCTGTGCTACACCTAGCACTTTCCTTCCTGTCCCTTTACTTAGTGTCCAGTTGTAGAAGATCTTGCACAACCAGAAACACAAGCAGTTGCCACAGTCTTTTTCTTGTGCTTCCACTTGTGTGAAAGTTCTAAACCAAATCACAAACTTGCTCTGAAATACCAGTCTTCAAGCATATGCTAAAAGTCCACCAAATCATAAGCCTGAGTGATTACAACACTGCCACAAAGAGAATTCAGCTCAGTGAGGTAGTATGTGTTACACAGAAACTGAATCCCCAGAATATCTAAAGGCTCCAGTGCCAGAAATAAGCATTCCACATCAGAAATGTTTGCTTCTGGATACATTCTAGAAGGCAAACAGAGCCTTTTATTGAAATCCTCACTGTTCAAGACAGCTTCTTTCACCTTTGCTTTTTTCAAAGAGCTATATATATATATCCCTGCATATAACTTGCCAAGTTGCCAAACCCACCAAGTTAAGGTCTGCGTACAAAACATGAATCTGTGTGTCTACTAAACTGCTTTCCCATTAGACCCCAGAACCATCTTATGAAGTACTGAGACTGATGCAAAGTTTAGTGATTCAGCTCATACTTTATTTAAGAAGAACTCACAGGCCGGCTTATATTCGCAGCTCACACCACACCCAAATACATACCCACACCTGTGATAGGATATTTACATTGTACCCTAAGACCCGTAGGTCCCTCCTAGGATCCTAGCATTCCTATAGGATCCTAGCATTCCTATAGGACCCTAGGATCCATTTGGGCTATTGTCTCTGGTAGCGAAGCTTGGGTTCCTTCACTGAACCACATGTTTGCCCGACCATATGCGCAGGCTTCCCAGAGTATATAACACCCCTCCCCCCTTGGTCCAATTGGCCCAAACATACATAGTCCTTGAGGTATGCCGGCTTCTTGTGCTCCCGTGTGGAGCGGTGGATGGCCAGAGCGGGGCTTCTGGTTGCTAGTGCTGCGGGCTCTGGGGCTGGTGTTGTCACGGGGGGAATTTCCGTTGGGGTAGCCGAGCCACTGGGTCACCACCATCTTCCCCGCCAGGGATCAGACTGGATGCCAGAAGTGGGGGGTCCACGATAGCCAGTCCCTCAGGGTAGATGGCAGCCTTGTCCAGGCTGTCTGGGGCCAGGGGCAGGACCTGGCAGCAGAGCTGGTCTATGATGTTGCCCTGCAAGGCTTTTTAGCCTCTTTTTGGACTGTAATAAAATAATAAACTGTGCCAGTGCGTGTATGGGAAACTGAACCACATGGTAACCCTCCCAGATGCCAGCAGAGACTGCACCCAGGCAAGAGACGCTTCTCCTGACCTTTCCAGCAGCTCCAGTGCCCAGCAGAGGTTACCAGCCTGTTCCTCATGAAGGGAATATGGAACAGAACCAGTATACACCAAAGCACAGTATCATGCCCTGATAAAATACAAGAAATAGGAACTCCAAAAACGCCATTGAGAGTTCCTTCTACAGCAGGCAGCCTCTTTCCCTCCCCCACCTTCACCTGCAAGACCTCATGTAGCCCTGGCAGTCTATTCATCGTTGCCTAGTAACTGATTGAGGGCCATCAACAGCCGGGCTAATGCCATCAAGAAGACAATAGGATCGGCCGGGTGACTCATCCTGGCTGCTACCTGGTGTCAGACATGTGCAAGTTTCTAGCTCTCAGTACTGACCATCCCTCAGGCACACCTCCACACACCTCCCCTACATCTTCCAACCAATAGGGTGTTTTCAGGGACGGACTTACCAGGAGGCGGGAATCAGGGAGGTAACTAGCCCCCACCCTCCTGCTTATAAGGAGACGCCAGACCACCGGACCTCTCTCTGCTCTTCGACCCCTATCGAACCTTTGACCCTCTTATGTCCAGCTTGCTATCCCCAACCCCGCCTCCATCTTTAAACTCTGGTCTGCAGGCCGAGTTTCCACGTGTTAATCTGCTGGTCAGACTGCGTGGTCCCCGATTTTCTTAGTTTCTTTCCCCTCCATTTTTCCTGAGGAACGCTCTACACAACGAGACTGGTAAATATGACCCACCAACGACTTACCTGCTAATGCAAATGTGCTTGCCTCTCTCTGTATTTCTTAGACCTTGAATAATTGTGAGATTGTGAAACTGTTTGTGTGTGCAAAACCTCAGTAAAAGACTTTATTTTCAACCATAAAAAGTCTCCTGGTCTGTAACCGACTCCTTCCGGCGGGGCTGACCTCTGTATACACAGGTGTTCGCTCTCGCAGCCGATTGCTTATTAATAATCAATACAATTCCCCTCGTTATTATTCATAATAACGCGCAATCAGGCTAACAATGTGCCACCTCCAAAGCTGCCCGTCTTCACTGGCAACTTCATAGGATAGAGGACTGGTCACCCGAACCACTCACACTGGAATCAACGTGGGCCCCTGGCGTAGTTGTGAGCATAGACCGGATCCTCTGGGAAAAACCCTCTAGGGGCCTCTTGGTTGATCGGGCGGGCGATCCAGAGCCCAGTCAGAGTGGAGGCGTTCCAACTGGGTCGTCAGATGGTGACCCATGAGCAGCTCTGCTGGGCTGCGACCAGTGGAGGAGTAGTGTGGTGCACTGGTCGAACAGGAAAGCCACCAGTTTGTAGTCCCAGTCACCCCGGTCCATGCAGCGCAGTGCCTCTTTCATTGCGTGGACCATCTACTCCGCTTGGCTGTTGGTAGTGGGGTGGAAGGGTGCTGAGCGGATGTTCCGGATCCTGTAGTACTCCACAAACTCCAGGAACTTGGCCAACGTAAAGGCAGTGCCATTGTCCATCACTAAAGAGTCCGGAATCCCGTGGGAACTGAAGATCCACCACATTGTTTTGATGGCAGACTGGGATGAGGTGGAGGAGACCAGGATGAAAAATATCTGTCCCTGGAATGGCCTGGTGAAGTCCAGGTAAAGTCATGCCCAGGGCTTGTAGGACGACTCCCATGGTCACACTGGAGCTGTTGGGGGCCTCAGCTGCGACTCCTGGCACTTCTGGCACCGCTTCTATTTGTGTCAAGGCCCAGCCACCATACGTAACTCCAGGCCAGGGCCTTCAGTCTTACTATCCCCGGGTGGTGCTCGTGCAAAGCGGTTAGTATGCAACTTTGCAGCGACTGCGGAATCACCACCCAACTCCCCCACAATAAACACCCCTTGTGAGATGACAGTTCATCCCTGTGGCCTGCAAAAACCACAAATTCAGGACCCATCTGGCCCACAGGCCACCCCCTCCCCACCCAGTTGAGGACCTGGGAGAGAATGTGATACCTGGCGGAGTGGCAGGCAACCTCCCCCACCTGGACCAGGCGGTCAGGCAGGTCTTCCAGTAGGGCAATGTGATGGGCGGGAGCTGGGTCGGGGTCAGAGGAGGGCAGTGGCAGCCAGCTCAAAGCTCAAAGTGTCGGCGTGTCCCATTGTCTTACTGGGACGCTGGACAAGCACATACTGGTACCCTGTGAGAAACAGTGACCAGCAGAGAACCCGGGGGACAAGATCTGAGGGTTTTGGTGGTCCGGGGCAAGCAGTCCCAGCAGGGGCTTGTGGCCAGTGGCGATCGCAAATGGCCAGCCATAGAGAAAGCCGTGAAATTTTTTCATGCCGGCAACAATCGCAAGGGCCTCCTTGTCAATCTGAGCATAGTTACGATCCACAGCTGACAGAGCGCGGGAATAATAGGCCACAGGAACCTTGCAGCCGTTGGCCAGCCAGTGACCCAGGACCGCCCCCATCCTGTAGGGAGAAACGTCACAGGCCAACACCATGGGCAGGGACTCGTCGAAATGGGCAAGCACATCGTTGGAGACCAACAAGTCCTTGACTGCACTGAAAGTGGCATTGTGAGCAGGGCCCCAGACCCAGGGAGCCTGCTTGTCCAGAAGCCAGTGCAGTGGCTCCGTGATGGCCACTTTGTGGGGAAGAAAGGAATGATAGAAATTCAAGAGCCCCAGGAAAGCCTGGAGCTCCGCCTTTGAGGAGGGTGGGGGGGCCTCACTGATGGTGCGGATCTTGTCCTGTGTGAGGTGTATTTCATGGGTATTGACCATAAAGCCCAAGAAGTCCACCCGAGGCACTCCCAAGATGCATTTCTCCCTCTTCACCTTTAGCCCTGTGTTGTTGAAACGCTCAAGAACAGTCTGGAACTGCGCCACAAAGGTCTCGGAGTCCAGAGCCACGATCAGAAAATCGAAGAACAGCTGGACTCCTAGGATCCCTTTAAGTAGACAATCCATGAGGTTCTGGAAAATCCCTGGTGCCACACTCACCCCAAATTGCAGGCGTCGGACCCAGAAGGCCCCCTGTGTGTTACAATAGTCTGTGCCTCAGCTGAGGCATCATCAACCGGCAGCTGCTGGTAGGCTTGAGCCAGATCCAACTTGCCAAAAACCCATGCCCCCACCAAGGAAGCCAAGACATGGCTGACCACCGGTGCTGGGTACGTGTGGTCTTGCAGTGCCCTATTAATGGTGCACTTATAGTCAGCGCAAATGTGTATGTCTCCATTTGATTTAAGCACAGTGACAATGGGGGTTTCCCAGCAGGTGTGCGGTACCAGCTCTAGCATCCCCTGCTCGACCAGACGATCCAGTTCGGCTTCTATCTTTGGCCAAAGCACGATCGGGGCCTGCCTGGCTCTAATTCTGATCCACGGGGTTGAGGTCCTGGGAAACAGGGGGTTTGGAGTAACGGCCAAGCATGCCGTTGAAAACTCCCGGAAAGTCCCAGTAGACCGCGTCAAAGTCCTGCGGTTGTATGGCATGGACGCCTGTCACAGCAAAACCCAGGGCCCAAACCAAGCCAGTCCCAACAGACTTGTAAGTTTCCCTTCCACCACAAGCAATTCTAAGGGGCTGTCAAAGTCTCTGAACTGTACCCAGAATCTGCCCCAGCCCTTGATTGCCACCGAGTTCTTCTGAAAATCCCGCAGAGACAACCCCCATGGCTTTCCCAGAAGAGCTCCACCCAGGCAGATTTTCTGTAGAGTATCTGCCAAAATAACAGAGAAGGACGAGCCCGTGTCCACTTCCATGCGGCAGGGGGACCCCTTGATTAACGCAGTTACATGCATCTTATTAGGGCCATTAGGGGGCAGATTCATTACCTTGTGCTGGTGGTGGTTGATGGTTAGGGAGTGTGGGTCCAGGTCCTCCTGGTGCATTGAGGTTGACCTCTGGTGTCCTCGGGAATGGCAGGGCCAAGCGATGTGGACTTGCTTCCCGCATGTCCAGCAGATGGCGTCACAGAACCAGCATGACTTGTGTTTGTGGCCATCCCCGCAGCTGGCACAGACCGTAGAGTGACTGGTGTACTTGTGTGCTGGCATTGCCGGTGGCGGGCATTGATTCCGACGGCTGGGCTGTGGCACTTGCAGGACCTCCTCCTTGTCAGAGTTGTCCACCACTGGGAACATGTGGTGTGTTGCTAATGGCGATGCTCGTGGTGAGAGCCCTCAAATGTGGTGGCCATTTGCAGGGCTGTGTCCAGCTTAAGGCCTGTGGTACAAACAAGCTTGCGGCACAATTTGGCATTGCAGATGTCCCAAACAAATTGGGTCAGCAGATTGTACTCGACCTTCTCGTACTCGCAGTCCACTGCGAACTGGCAGAGTTAGGCCATGAACACTGTTTCACCAGGCATCTGAAGGCGCGCCTGGGAGTCCATGTGGTTGGCCAGCATGGTGGGCTTTGGCGGTAGTATTTGGTGAGGACTGCAATGATTTCCTCGTAGGTGTTTTCCTTGATCTTCTTTGGTGCTGGGAGGCTCTTTGCTAGGCGGATGGTGGCCACCCCACATGTGCTGAGGAGTAGGTCCCATTTCTTGCCTGCGTCGGTTATGTTGTTGTAGGAGATGAAGCTCTTGAGCTGGTCTACCCATGATTCCCAGAACTCGGGGTAAGTGGGGTTGAACATCATGAAGATTCCTGAAGTGACGGCAATGATTCTGCAGCGTGACGGTGAGCGATGTCCCGTGGATCGGGGCGCGGTGCAGTGCTGCTTGGGAGCAGAGCGGGGGGTCCGTTGCTGGATCGGTGCTCGATGCCAGGTCGGAGTCAGGCTCGCTCATTTGGATCCCACCTTCATTGCCAGTATAAAGTACTGAGACTGATGCGAAGCATAGTGATTCAGCTCATACTTTATTTAAGAAGAAGGACAAGAGATAACTTTGCCAGCTCGCAGGCCGGCTTATATTCGCAGCTCACACCACACCCAAACACACACCCATGATAGGATATTTACATTGTACCCTTAGATTCATAGGTCCCTCCTAGGATCCTAGTGTTCCTATAGGTGCACGCTAGGATCCATTCAGGCTATTGTCTCTGGTAGCGAAGCTCAGGTTCCTTTGCTCAACCACCTGTTTGCCCGACCACATGCGTGGGCTTCCCCGAGTACACAATACATCTCATTTATACTATTTTAACCATTGTCTGCCTTTTCTAGGAGTAGAAAATGGACACCAATAAAGAACTACTACCACTACAATGAGCACACAAAGGAGCATGACACTGCCCAAAGCACAAGGAACTTTCTGGGAAGGTGAGTCTGTCTACTTAATGCAGTCAATACAGGATTAACACAAAATAACCTGCAACAAGACTATAGGTGTTAGCATAGGCCTCCATTCCTGCTATGTTTTGGGCTGCATGACAGCCAACCTGCTGCTGTTAGTCTACATTTTCCTCAAACACTCACATATACTTATAAATCCATACAGCTGCTCATTACACACACATAGATCTCAATCTTGCACATTCACTAACCTTTGCAGTTGTATCCCCAAGGTCTCAGCCGCACAGACACTTGTACACCCAACATGTATTGCTTCATATCAATTATACAAACCACGTCACAAGCTACAAAATTCACTTCACCAGCAATCCCTTTCTCATTTGCTGCCACAACCTTTCTTGGGTTGCCACACACACACACACACATCAGATGGTAAGGGTATCCAAAGCAGGGCCTCCACTGATTATAGCAGTAGTCAGTTAGGTTCATATGGAAGTAGACAATCTATTTGGTTACATGGATTTGATAAACTATTTGGTTCATTTTAAAACCCAAACCTTCTATATTTCTAAAATTTCTTACCACACAAGACAGAGCTGAACAGCAACTGCATATACATGACAAGCCCAAATTTTACCTCTGCAATCATTCTTTAAGGGAAGCTGAGATACAGTGACTGATCGAAGGCCACAGAGTGTTTTGCATGACTCAATGGCAATTTAAAGACTTAGAGCAAATTTAACACTCTACACCATACTGGGTCTATATGCCATAAATAGCACATATTGTTTTAAGGATGCTTAGTTAAACGAAATGTCCTTTATGAAAGACTAGATTTATAAAGTCAGGATGTTTTCCTGTCTTTCTGCATACAAGATGATCGTCTTAAAAATTTATCTTACCAGAACTAAAATACCCAATTACATTAAAAAGCAGAATTTTAATGAATGCACTTAAGTTTACAAGGTAGTAGAAAAGGAAGCCAGGCTTATCATCATCACTGATGATAAAGGAGATCTATGAACATCCACTGGGAGAGGGAATGCAAGGTAAAGGTAAAGGTTCCCTTGCTCGAAAGCCAGTCGAATCTAGGGTTGCAGTGCTCATCTCCATTTCAAAGCCGAAGAGCCAGCGCTGTCTGAAGACGTTTCCGTGGTCATGTGGCCAGCATGACTAAACACCAAGGCGCACAGAACACTGTTACCTTCCCACCAAAGTGGTACCTATTTATCTACTTGCAGTTTCTTGCTTTCAAACTGCTAGGTTGGCAGGAGCTGGAACTAGAGACGGGAGCTCACTCCGTCATGCGGCACACTTGGGTCTCGAACTGCTGAACTACTGACCTTCCACAGCCTGCAGTTCAGCATCTTTTTTTTTTTTTGACAATATATTTTATTAATTTTCAATTAGAACAAGAAAAAATAAACCGTCAAACATCAAGTGTACACAGATTACAGTTATTTTAGCATTACATTAACAGGTAAGTAATAAACTTTAATATTTAGGTTGGTCTTTCCTACTGAAAGTAGTGAATAGTTCTTCAATAGATTGTATAATGTTTGGTATTGACTGCAGTTTAAAGAAAGACTAGCATGTACATATTCCACAAAAACAACATCATGGAGCACAAGTATTCATTTACCACAGCCACAAATCATCCATCATTTTGGGAGTGTCAGTGTGATTAATTAAGTACTCTAAGAGAGGTAACCAGGTTGCTACAAAAGAGGAGTGGGCAGGTATTCTGTCAAAGCGCGTAAGATTATCCGAGAGTTTCGCCATGATATATAAATCCCACAACTTATTGTGCCATTGTGTAAGAGTGGGTGTCATTGTCGTTTTCCAGTGTGTGGCAATGACAGTCTTGGCTGCAAAAAGCATTAGGGAGACCCGTTCTTTAGTTGCAGCAGCAGAGCCATGAACTGCCCATCTGTTCAAAAATAGGTGTTCTGGTGTGGGAAGGATTTCTGTATCATTAACAGATTTGATTTGTTTTAATACTGCCTTCCAGAATGGTAGTATTTTTGGGCATTCCACCCAACAGTGTACATAACTGCCTAGGTTTCCACAATTCTTCCAACATTTTGGGTTATAATTTGAGGATATTTGTGCCAATTTGTGTGGGGTGAGATACCAATGAGCTAGTATCTTAAAGGATTGGAGCTTCATGGAGATGATGTTTGATTTAAATGGTGGAGAAGACCATATGCTATTCCACTCTGTCTCTGACAGAGTAATATTGCATTTTTTACAGCATCTTAACCACTTAACCATCTCTGACACATATATTGAGAATCAGAGACTATTTTGGCACACTCTTGTGCTAAAATAATAAGTATTACCTGATAGCAAAGTAGTTATTTTGGTGCAAGTTTCTGTAGGCATGCACCAGAAGTCTGTAGGCATGCACCAGAATAACTAAACAAGATTTCTGCATGTGCATTAAGTCTTCAGTTCTCATCATTCAATTAAAAAAGTAAGCATAACAACAAAGTTGCAGCAGATTGTACTAAATTAGACCTTCTGTCCATCAAGGTCATTACTATTTACTTATACTGGCAGTGGCTCTCCAGGGTTTCAGGCAGAGTCTTTCACAGCTGCCTAGCCCTTTTAACTGGTAATGCGAGGAATTGAACCTGGGACAGTCGGCATGCAAAGCAGAGGCTCTTCCACAGTCATGGCCCATTGCCAAGTGGCTGTCATTCTCCTTCACATTATACATTAGAAGTTCTTATGTGCTATTCAGGGCCAATGTGATGTATAAAAACATGTTGTGTTATACCTTAACAGTAAGTCTACCAACAAGAAGAAGAAAGTTGTTTGAGCCACCAAAATGTGTAAGCAGACTGTTTACTTATTAGCATCGGCCTCTTGGCAAAAGCAGAAATGGGTCTGTAATGTGTCAATGAACTGTTACCTTCTGATATAGCAACTATTTATGATTCCCAAGGAAGCCCTCCTTGTATAAGAGTAATGTGGTTGTATATGATGTAGGATTCCTCTTTGATGCCCTCTTCCACCCTTTTTTAAAACCCCAAACCTCCAAGTTTATTGCAGGAGCCTTGCTTGTCTTTCAAAAACAACCCTTCTGGATAGCAAACAACTATGCTCTAGTAAAAGGTAACAGAGTTTATATTTCACACACTGAAAGCATCTTCTGGTCATGAAATCAATAATTAGATTTGGGATAAAAATTCCAAAACCTGAAAATTCCTTTCTGTGACCTGGATAGCTCAGGCTAGTCCAATCTCACCAGCTCTCAGAAGCTAAATTAGGGTCGGCCCTTGTTAGTATTTGGATGGGAGACCACCAACGAAATCCAGGTGCAACACAGAAGAAGGCAATGACAAGCCACCTTCGAACATCTCTTGCCTTGCAAACCCTACAGGGTCACCGTAAATCAGCCATGACTTGACAGGTCTTTATACCATGACTACACAAAATTCCTTAATTAGGTTTAATAAAAAACCTCTACATCTAATAGCCACAAATTAAGCTCTGCATATGGCTGGCTGCAACAAGATATAAAGTCTTCACTGTCTTTATCAAATCCCATAACATTCTTTTCAACAGGACCTGCCACAGGATCTTTAGTACCAGGGTCTCTACAACAGACAATATTTAAAATATTACAAATAAATTGTTCAAAACAAACCAATGATTTTTATGCTTGCACATTTTTTAACAAATAAAATAGACATTTAATTTTAAAACTGTTATGTATAACGATGAGAAAAATGCATACTAATGCAATGTTAGCTTATTTATTTGTAATGAAAATATATCAGGTGACCTATGTTCAAATTTGGGGGTTTTGAAACCAAAATATAATTACTTCACTTCAGACTCTACCTTCAGGACTTTAACAGGATTGAAGGGGGACACCAAGTTCAAAATCCCTGCTCAACCAGAATTGTTCTAAGCCTAACCTACCCAACATGGCTGCTGTGAGTGTACAATGGAGGAGAGGGAGACCAGGTACACTGCCCTGAGTCTCTGAGGAAAGATAAGATAAAAATGTGATTAATAACAAAACATTTTCCCCCTCCAAAAAAAAGTAAATGCATCCACCCTTCTAGTGAGAAGCTATTTATCATGAGAGCAAGACATTCATATTTCTACTAGTATAAACTAAGGGATAAGGGTAGCAATGTCTTTCTTCTGCCTACACAAGAGGCTACCGAAGGTCTGAAAAGGATCAGACAGGGGTGGCAGCAACTGCCTGTCGTCATAATCTCCAGGCTTGCTGACATCACCTCAGGGAACCCCTTCCCCCCTACCCTCCTTCTTCTTTCTGCTTCTTACAATCAACTCTCCAAGTTACACCTATTTCACATTCATCCATTATCTTCTTAATTGAAAGTAACCCTTTTACTTTGGAGCAGGCTGCAGTTAATCAACTCCTGTTTGAGGAATACCATCATGATAAGATCCTCTAGGGTCACCTTTCAGAGAGATGTAGCTGCCAATGAATTCCAAATCTGAGCCTCCGTTATTTCTCAAGTTTGCTCTTTGACTTTCCCCTCCCTATCTCTGCCATTTTCTTCCAGCATACTTGTTTTGTTATTTCTGCATAACAGGGCCTCAATACAACGAGGAGGCACTACTCTCAACCCTTAGCATCACAACAAAAGGCACACAAAATAAAATAAAATAAAGCTATATAGTGTGATTAGACATGGGCCCAGCGATCCAGCATAACATCTGGAACCAAAAGCCTCAGTTCCACAGTGTGGTGAGGCTAGAGCTCTTAACACCCCCCCGATAATGCAAAGCACAACCACTATTCTGGCACATGTACCCCACTATAAATATGCCTCTATTCATACATTTTCCAAGCACCTACTTCTGCATTGTTAGTTATAGGAATCTCTCTGGCATAAAGCTGGAACTTCCAGCACTGAAACTCAAAGCATTTTATACCCATGGTCCTCAGTTAATTATATGAGATCCAATTTCAACTGGAAATACAATGACCAGAGAAAGATCACCCATCTGATAAACTGCAATGTTAGTTACATGATTACTAATGTAACATTTCTGCTTACATGTGACAAATTAATATTCACTGAAAGGAGACCACTGAAAGGAGACAGCAGCTGGAGATGGTATGCTAGCTTTCTCTGAAAAATTGTTAGAACCTCATGCAACTTCAAAAGTATTTTGTTTTATCATATTACTACTTGGAAATAAAATTCACAGGTGCCAAAAAAGAGAGGAAATTTGAATACAATATAATATCCTTGCTAGGATTAGTGGCCATTTCTGAAATAGACTGATCTCACAGTTTTATCTACCTGCAGCAGCAAACTGACGCAGCCTGTGATTTTCCATTTGGAAAGCATCTTTTTTCTCCCCAGTACAGTATACTGAGTTTAAATTCACCTTTTCAAAACAAACATAGTAAAGAGTAACTGAACTTGGTTCTAGCTTAAAAATAAAACTAAATTGCTCATTCTCTTACTATTACTTATTTGGCAATTTGTATTTTAAGAGTATTGGATGGGGCTGAGTTTTATTTACCTCATGCTCCTTGGTTCACCTCAGAGTTGAAGGGGAAGATGAAGGTGACTCAGGCAGCTCTTAACCAAGTGATTACAACTTTATTAAAAAGAACGATCCAACACGAAAAACCATAGGAGCCGAAGCTCCTTTTAAACATCCTGGGCTAGGGAAACCATGCCCAGTAGAACAGTAAGAACCAATCATATTTATAGGATAAAGTCCAATAGAATTAATTCCCTCCAAACATACTACTATACTCTGATTGGCCTGCTGTCAAAGAGCAGCCAATCGGAATGTGCAGCTTAGGATACCAGGGTTCCTATGAGCCTCAGACTGAAGCTCAGCATAAGTCCATAGTCCAAAACACAACAGAAGATATGAAGAGAGACAACGGTGTACCTCTCAGAATCTATTTGACCAAATATGCTACAGGGTCCATTTGAGGTAGCAGTACTGGCAGCAAAGGAGGTTTACTTTTCTTCTACCACTGCATCAGTTGAATCACATCCAGCAAAATTATTTGGAGGAGTTTGATTTCTTACAACTCCAGTGGTGGAGTCTCAAACAACAATGGCTTTGCATATTTCTTTTATGGTAAACATCTTAGATATATTCTGACTTGGGAGCCAATCTGAAAGTAAATCAGATAGCAGAAGTGACTGAAGCACAATCAAGACTTCACTTTATTAATTTAGAAAATGTCTGTACTGCCTCTCCTGAGAATCTGCTTGGGTGCTTTACAAAGTAAAACATGATAAAAAATAACAAAATCTTTTAAAACCCAGGAATAAAAATCCCTCTGAGCATAAACACTGAACAGCTTAAAACAACAGTTCTCAAACTAGAAGCAGGCTGCACACCAATTTCAAAAGAAAAAAACCTTAATTAAATACTTGAATAAAAAGAAATATTTTGGCTTGCTGCCTAAAAAAAGAATAGATTAGATGCCAGGTGAGTTTCAAGAAGAGCATTTCACAGGAGATGCCAACACCAAAAGGTTTTCATCTCTGGTCACCACCTGTTTCAGCTCTTCAGACAAAAGCATAGAGGTTTTTGAGAAAGGTGGGCTAGACAGAATTGGGAGGAGGCAATCTTTACTAAGATTATCAATATCTCTTTGATATAGGGAGATTGTCTTAGATTTCTTAAAGAGACAGTTTGTCCAATTATTAAGAAACCTTCAGTGGACAAGGGGATTCTAGTCAACTAAGATCTGTTCTAGACAATGCAGACCTGTCTGTAATCTACCTTCTATGGGGCAAATAATTAAATTGAATTTTCTGCATGTGTTATTTCCTCATTTGGGTTCCTGTATTGCATCTTTTTTCCCTTTTCTGCATGTATTTTGCTCCCTCTAGCAGTCCCTTTGATATTGCATTGCTATATCTCCAGTTTATTTATGACCACTTTTAAAGGAGCAAAACACTTGTAGAAAGGGGGGGGATACTTGACACAGTAGGGGCACACAAGCAATGAAAATAAGAAGTGTGGAAAAGCTCAATGTGTTGAGGAAAAGCAGCAGTATGATGTTCTGGATGACACATCTGCCTTTTAAATGTGGCTTTAGGGCTGGCTATGGCCTAAAGGCAGCTTTAGTTGCTCTGCTAGATGATATCCACCTTCAGGTATACAGGAGAAATGCTTCTTTATTAGTCCTACAGGACTTAGTTCACCAGTGTATAGATTAGGCTATTATTCTAAGATGCCTGGAAGGGACCTTCAGGGCAGAGAATGCCATGGATCAATTTGCCTCAGCTCCATTAACTTCAAATGAAGCACAGGAAACTATTGGTTTGGCTGCAGAATGGTCAGCCAATCATGAGAGGGGTGGCAGATCGCTTATTCAGCAGCACTCTCCCACTTGCAGACATTAATAGAGATGCATATCACCCATTAAATTAATGTAAATAATAATTAAAATAAATAAACTAATTGAACTCACACTTGGTTGTCTCATATCATCATTTAGGGGGGGGGTGCCAGGACAATATGGCGTTGGTATTAGAAGTATGAAAATAAAATGGTTTCAGTCTCTTTTTTTATCTGACTGTATGCTGAAAGTGGTTATTGATGGCAGAACTTCTCACCATGGGAGCTATCGTGTGGAGTTCTGTAGGGATCAGTATTGCTGTCGATGTTATTCAACATCTACATAAGATCACTAAGATCACTCAAAGCTTTGAAGTGGACTGTCATCAAGATGCTAACACCTAGTTATACATCACATTAAATAATCCTTCAGAAGTAGCTATCACCAGGGCTTTTTTTGTAGAAAAAGCCCAGCAGGAACTCATTAGCATAATAGGCCACACCCAACATCAGAAACTCAGTAGCATATTAGGCCACATCCCAACAGCACAGCTCATTAGCATATTAGGCCACACACCCATGTCACCAGAAGTGTGGGCATCCAACCACACCCACCTTTTGCTTCTTATTCTGTTTACCTTGTTTGTTGTCAAACCCCAGGGCTTTTTTTGTAGCAGGAACACCTTTGCATGTTAGGCCACACACCCCTAATGTAGCCAATCCTAATGAGTTTCTGCTGTTGGGTGTGGCCTATTATGCTAATGAGTTCCTGCTGGGCGTGGCCAACTCAGGAGCCAGCCGGAACTCCGTTCCTGTGCGTTCCTGCCCCAAAATAGCCCTGGCTGTCACAATATTGCAACAGTGTCTGGAAGCTGTGGTCAAGTGGCTGAGGAATAATATGCTGAAGAGCAATCTTAATAAGATGGAGGTAATGCTGGTTGAGAAAGGAGATTTTGGACAGCCATGCCACCCACCTTGGATAGTGTGGCACTATCATTAACAGAATCAGAAGACTGGGAGTACTGTTGATTCATTTCTTTCGCTGGAAAAGCAGATGAACCAAGTGGCTCAAAATGCCTTTTTTCACAAGCAGTTAAGTGTTGTGAACACATCATATAAATATAAATCTGTTGTAAGCCATTTTAACTCCTGTTGTTCAGGAGAAAAGCAGGATATAAATATTTTAAATAAATACAATTCCCCAGGGTAGTATTGTCCAGCCTAAACCCATTTAAATCAGTAAGTTTAAACTGGGGTAACTCTGCACAGTATTGCACAACCAGATGGCAAAAAGGAGAAACATGCTAATATTTCCCATGTTCTAGATAAGCCTTCTTCAGGTAGGAGAATGCATATTTCTTTGAGGATGCTCAGAAATTTGCAATTAAAAAATCTTCCTGCCTTGTTAACAAGTGTATGCTGGTGTTCTACTCAACAGTTAATACAAAAAGATCATTACAAAAACTACCAATTAGCTAAAATTAGTAAAATTATATTCATGCACTAGATAATAAATGAACAATTAATAAATATAATGCAGTAATTTTTTAAAAGTCAGGCTATCCACTTGAAGCATAGGGGAGTAGCCTAACTTTTCAACTGAATCAGCATTTAATTTTCGTGTGCACATTTGGTGTGAATCAGCATTTAATTTTGGTGTGTACATACATTGCAAAGACAGGAAGAAGCCAAGCTCATCTCCATGAGGAGGGGAAACCTATGACTACTGGTTTAATGCTCTGTCTGTACACGATCTATAGTAGGTTATTCTCCCCTAACTACACTAACTGATTTTAATTTCCAACTGAATATGAATAAGGACTCAACTTCACTTGTCACCAAAAAAGATTAAGTTAGTCAGAATAATACAAACTACAAACAATAGACTGTTCTGTCTTGATGACTTGAACAACTTGAACAAAATATTTTTGAAATTAACTTGAATTTTGGTCACACTGGATTAAAACAATGAAAACCAGATGATTTAAATGCATCTAATCTTAACAGGAAATGGGTGTACTCATATGGGATGCCCAGAGAAGCTTGTTTGAGAACTGGCATTCTTTATTTAACCTTCTTCCTTCCCTTTTTCTGGTAGGCAAGGAAAAGCACAGGTACTGGACTATAACAGATGGCTACAGCTGTTAAAACCTGTTTCCTGATTTCTGATAGACTCTTCAGACAGAGTTCATGGGGGGAAATTATTTTCCTTTTCCCCATCAGTATTATGATTTTTATTTTACAGACACATACCCGTTTTGTATTTCCAGTATGAGATCTATAAGGACAACTAGCTTAAACTTTAAAGGCATATGGGAACAGCAAAAACAACCCACAAACTTTGAGTATATACACATTTTCTATCATCTTTCATCTAGACAGCAGTCTACATGCAGTCTATGTGAACTAATTCTTCTGGATCTTGAATTTCTAAACAATTTCTGTTCACCTTTTAGTGAAGTGATATACTACACAGTCATATTAGCAGAACAGGTATCACTTGACTTTCGGCATTCCAGTTTACATTCATGTAGAACTCAACCTCTTTATATTGGAACTTTTTAATTCTTTTGTAATGGGGCTACTACAATATCCACTCTTTCACTCCTTATTCTCAGCAATATCCATCAGGCTAGCTATCGAATTGGTCAACATCAGGAAGACCACAAAACCTAAGCTTCTTTACTTCTAGTGGAAAAAATCTACTGCCATACCTCCCTGACATCAAAGAAGAACACAGTTTCAGTTCTTCATAGTCAGCATACATATCCAACAGCCCCCAAAGTAAGTTTATGAATACTGGTTTTACAATCAAATCACAGGCATAGCAAAAAGCAGCCAGGCATCTCTATGGTTCTCCAGCTGAGAAGCCCCCTCCTGCTACAGCTTTCAACTGCTATCAGTGGAGCCCAAAAGAAAGCAATAGGCAGCCAGAAATCCCTCCATCGTGCCAGGATCCAACTCTGGCTGTGTCCCCTATAGTATTTTAAAGCCATTTAAATATATTATTCCCAGGATACACCACAATGGAAACCTATTTACCTGAAAAACAAGATAAACAAATTGCACACATGTGCACATGTACACACACACAAGCCTAGAATACTTTTTCTACAATGAAGCTGTTGTTATAAAATACCAGGAAACTTATTTATTTAAAGTTAATTCAGAAACTTGAGAAATTTGAATAGAATCTCTTTGTGCAGCATCAGGTAACATGCAGGGATTTGGGGAAGTAGAATAAATTAAACTTCTTTTTCCCAGGTCCTCAATCTAAAGCCTTACTGAGATTTTAACCCTAATTATCTCAAAACAGCTTACAACAATAGTGTGAAAAATAAAAGATACACATAAAAAATAACACATATTCAAAACCTCAATAAAAATAATATAGTTGCTAACATGCAGAACTGAAGTCACCAATGACAATACAGACATCAACCAAAGCTACAGATACAAAAGGCTTGGCAGAAAGTTTTCAATAACTGTCTGAAGACAACGACTGAGAAAAGATTAGATCTCATTGTGAGGACATGGTGCTTAGTAGCACAATTATACAAACAAATATAATACAACCATTCCAAGAATAATTAACAACTAGCAATTCTATGAGGGACTGCACTATATGGCCTTTATGTCACGACTGCAACAAAAATTAAGAGTTTTGATGAGGATACAGGAAATAACATTCATCTGAAAGTACATTAATATCTCTGTGAGGACTGTAGAAATCGAAGCGTGTAATTGTGCAGCCCTATGAAGAGTTACACCATTCTAAATTCCCTAAAGTCAGCTCACTTGGCTAGGAGAACTGTCCTTTGTTTCGACCATTCTGGAGCTTACATTTGTGACCAGAAAATACCTGTTTAAAAATTCTGCACAGCAAAAGCCACTACACAAAATAGTCACCAAAAACCCCAACTTACCTGATGCATAAAAAAGCAGCACCACCCCATGAGGTACTGCTGTATGTGTGTACTTGCCTTCAGGTATCAAGAGTACATAACTCAAGTGTAAATTTTACAGCTATCTGTAAATCATAGTGAGGCCCTACATTTCCCCTTCAGTTTCTTTCTGTAAGAACTCCTCCCTGCTTAGCCATAGTGCATGACAGGAAGTGGCAAAGAGCCATCTATCAGAAGTGAGAGATTCAGAGCTATCTGTATCTTGTGATTTTTCTCATCTAGTGTAGCACACTAAGCAACTAGAGAAAACAGGTAGCTAACAAAATGCTGTTGAAGAAAGAACCTGCACCTTCTAGATGCAAAATTTAAGCCATTGCCTGTAGGTGTCATTTAACAGGCACAGATCCACTGTGGCCTGGAGTATTCTAAACACACATCATGCACCATTGTAATTACCTTTTAACACTGGAGTCTATGTTTGTCTTCAAGAAAACCTGCCTTGCATTTTTTCTTGCCAACCTCTCTTCAAATGCTGCATGTGCAACAGCAACTTATAAAGGAAATATTTTTTTAAAAAAATGCCAACGGAGTTCTCATTAAAATGAACTATCTTAAGGAAAATACTGGATGTTGTGGGTGCTACAATGCAAGGAAGTTAAATAGGTTAGGCAGCTCTTAAAAATCATGTTTCTTGGCACTGCAGTTTCTTTATGTGATTTCCTTCAATCCATCAAGGTCAGTATCGTCCACTCAGTCTGGCCGCAGCTCTCCAGGGTCTCAGGCAGAGGCCTTACACATCACTTACAGCCAGATCCTTTCTGGAGATGCTGGGGATTGAACCTGGGACATTCTGCATACCAGTCAGAGACTCTACCATTGAGCCACAGCCCCTCCCCAAATACACTCACTCCAGTCTGGTTACAAATCTTCTATGAACTGAACTCATGCAAACAAACAGACAACAAGAGATATTAAGATTTGGTATTCTTCTGCATACATAAAGCATCTTCTGCATTACTGCATTACTAGCTTGTCTATCCAGTGTCTGTGAGCATTTGGAAACAGATGGCATTGCCCTTTCACACATCATGTCTTCACAATAGCAAACTGTTAAGCATACACTGCAAACTGCCACAACAAAGAAATCTGTGCATTGGCCCTGGAAATGATGTGTAAAGAAGACTCTGGGGAATTTCAGACAGATGATATAATCCGGAAGAGGAACGGTTCCCAAACGGTTTCTGGTCTGGCATTTCAGACAGAACCGTTTTAGAACCGGTTCCCTACCGGAATATATTTGTAATTTCACACAGAATCGCTTCTGTCCCGTTCAGGAAATGGGGCTGAAGCGTTTTACCTGTCAACCGCTTCCAAGTAGTCATCAGTTTCTTCTCCCGGATCCGATACGCTTTTTTCCCGCCTTTTCGCCCGCGCGGGCGATCTCCGGCTTTTTTTTTTTTTTTGAACGTTCGCTTTAGAGCGCTATAGCGCTATAGCGCAATAGCATCATAGCAACCCCATTGGAATGCCTGCAGTGTTGTTTTTATAGCACTATAGCGCTATAGCGCTCTAAAGCGAACATTTTTTTTTAAAAAGGCGTGGCGGGAACCGGCGGGAAAACAAAGCGGTGCAATCTGAAATGCCAAACCGCTTCTGATTCGGCTCTTTTCCGGTCAGGGAAAGCCATGTGTGAAATGGCAGCCCTGTACCGGTTTACTTCAAGACGAATCAGAAACGGCTTCAATCCGGCAGAGTCTCGGTAATGTGAAATTCCCTTCTGTCTTGCCCTGCTTACATAGGTAGGTTCAGATCTATATCACATGCAAGCAACCAGTTGTGAGTACACAAGGGCATAGACTTTCCAATTTCCCAGGGAGGGGGGCTGGGCTCTCTGGGACCACCCTCTCTCGCTCCCACAGCAGGTGGACAAAGCCGGGTTATTGTCCATCTCCACCGCTGGCCATCTGATAGGGCGGGGGGCACTGCGGCAGCCCAAGGAGTGTCTGTGTGCAGCTTGGCTGGGAGGCTGCAATGGGTGGATGGAGCAAGCCCACACTGGACTGAAACCCGATCAGCGAGGGCTGGCTGGCTGGGCTAGCTGGGAGGCACTCCCGCACGGCCCTTCCTGGGCTCAGCCCAGCTGCGCCGTGCCCTCTCTCCCTCACCTCGGTGCGTCCCACACTGGCCCCTCTCTCTCGCCCCCTGGCTGGCTGATGTGAGTGGTGCCACCAAACATACAAAGGATACCTATTAGATGGCAGGGATTGCTATCCCTATTAGATTAATTAATCCTTGAGAATCTCAATTCTATACAGACTCCCAAGAAGCTTATTCCCTTGCTGAATTGTTCTTAGAGATTTTCTTAGACTTTAATCTGAAGCTTACTTATTGTCTTTCACAATATTTGTTTTGCTTTACATGTTTAGGCAGTAATCAGTTATCTCAAGGCATAACTTTACTGCACTTAACTGTATCCTCAAAACTTTAGATTTTGAGTTCTTTGAAATTTTGCAGACTGCAGATGTCCAGGGAAAAACAAATAGTACAAAGCTTATCTACGGACATAAGGGAAATCTACACATCATCTATTTTCCCACTGCTTGATACACACATCAACAAACCGTTGACAATTAACTTGAAGAGCTTCCTGATCTATATACAATAGGGTGCCACTTGCCACATCTTGTCACCTCCAAGCAATGTTTCTTTAAAATGGAGTTTGTAGAAACCTCTACAAAGAAAACAAACAAAAGTTGTGATGTGTCTCAGCAAGTGACACAGTTTTTTGTGTGGAAACAAATAGCTAATACCTGTGCGGAAGTTGTTTCTGAGTGGTGAGCAATAGCTTAGAAAGCAGGGAGGTAAGCTATAGTTCTCAATTTCAAATCCCACACAAACTCTAGTTTATTTTATCAGAAAGAAAGAGCTTGAGAGCTTGAGAGCTTTAGAGCATCACCTTGTGGGTATTTGAAATGGAGGAGTATACGCTGTCCCCTGCCTCAGTCTTCAGAGACTGCACCATAGATTTAGAGACAGATAGAGAGGTCAGGACACACACAGAGCACCCTTTTCTTCCTGTTATTTGATACTATCCTTTGAAGGAGAATGCTTCCGGCTTGACACTTTTTCTCTCAAACACAAAGAAGGAGCACACACTGTCCATCTTTGTTATCATGGATGTAGGACAGGTATAACCCATCTGCATCCATCTCACTAGTTAGATTAGATTTTATCCCTGTTTCTCAGTCTGCACTATCTAGAATGTAGTTCCTTGAATAAAGAATTCTGAAAATCACAGAGTTGGAAGGGGCCATTATTATTAGTCTGAAACTGATAAGTGGCTCTGTGTAATTCTGTAAGTTTGCTAGCACATACAGTACTGAGAAGCTGCTGCTGCATGTAAACCTCGTGCACTCTGCTACATATAGAGATTCCTGGCTGTACCATACCAGTGAATCTAACAGTGGGGAGGGGGACATTACACCTGAATATTTCCTTCAAACAAAGAGATGTTCCCAATTAAAGCTGAATGTGCAAACTTTTAATACTTACATGATGCTTACCAGTGGGTAAGTTCTGTGAGAAACTGATTGCTCTCTTCTGGCATTTTAGTCTGCTATGTGCACAAGAAAGAGCATAACCTACTTTATCCTGTGTAGTTTGAAATACATTCATAGGCACATGTTACCTTTTCATATTTTTGACATGAAACTACTTAGAGTATACTGCCAAGTTTTCCTTCCATCTATCAACCCAGCCGAACAATCTGTAGAGGGCTAGCAAGACACTATGTTCTTGGCAGAAAGGTTTACCACCAATTTTTGTCACCACTCTTCAAGCAAAATGAACAGATTATTATGAACCTTTCCCTCTGTGCACTAAGAAAAGGTTCACAGCTGGTTAACACTGTTATCAGGAAAAGGACATAAGTGAAACAGCAGGCCCTCAATCTCCTTCCAAAGGACTGTGCACAGATTTAACAGAGATTGTTTTCTCCAAGTTTCTTTCATGCTAATTCTGATTTTTTTCCCCTAAAAGGAAGCCAACCTTCCATCCCTTTGAATAGAACTTTGTTGGTCTTAAAGGTGCCACTGGATTCAAACTTTGTTCTGCTGCTTCAAACCAACACGGCTACCCACCTGAATCTACTTTCAGCCCTGTGTAACAGAATGGGAAAACAGAAGTTAAAAATAAAATGAACTATTTCTTTATATGTAAGAAAACTGCACAGGACAACAGATTCTTAGCAGTAAGAGTGAGGGGGGTCTGTCACAGCTCACAACACTGTAGCTAGAAATATCCATTAAAACTGTTTTAGTTTTCAAGTTTTTAAAATTCCTTTTCCTTATTATGGTTCTTACACATGTTCATGTTCTTTATTATTTATCTATTTATTTAGGAAATTTGTATGCCACCTCTCCAGATCTGCTTGAGGAAGTTCATAACTAAAACAATAAGACAAAACTAATCAAGTTAATATAACAAGTCAGTATAATAAGCCAAGCCAGTAGAATAAATAAATGAAAACAGACTACTGAAAACAATCCCATTTATTACTAGTGCTTTCACTGAGAGACACATTCCTAGCTGCAAAAAGCCCCCTCCTCATTCAGTTAGAATGGAATTATCAGTGATTGTAATCCTTCTCACAAGTGAACACAGAGAAGTGTGACAGTGTTAGAGAGAGTTTGTTTGTTCACATTTCCCAGGATCTTCAAGCAAGGGGATGGGAAAGGTCTATTTGAAACAAAAACTGATATACAAGGAGAGCTAATCCCCACGACACCCAGGATTCTCATGTGGGAGAGGTGGCTCTATTTTTCAACAAAAATTGAATACATGGAGAAGGGAAACTAAATTATATTTTTTCAAGAAAATCCTAAGGAGGTAATAAAGGGGAAATCCTAAGCAGATCTACTTAGAAGTTAGTTTCATTTTATTCAATTGGCTTACTCCCAGGATAGTGTTTTTAGGATTGCAGCCAAAGTAGCTCACAATAAACACTGTTTGGCCTGAGTGCCAAAAAAAAGAGAAATGTCTTTCTGTGAGGATGCTGGTATGCCAACAAACAGAAAAGGGGGAGGAGACACAAGGGCTGTACTCGACCAGACATACTGCCAGCACACTAAGCCCCAACGATGCTTCCAGCACTTCTGGACCTCGTTTCAGACCCAGCGGGTGGTTGCAAAGGACCAGGAGGAAACAACTAGTATAGGTCCATCACTTACTCCCACTCTGTGGATCATGGGGGCACTGCCTGCATTTTAGAGGTTTATGGTCATCTCAGTTGCTTGAGCAGAGATGCAGTCTGGCATGTCAGGCAAAGTGGACTGGCATACCCCTGTTTGGCATGCATGCTGACAGACTGCCTATCCCTGTCAGAAATCAAATGTCTCCATCACATAATTCCATGATGCTAGATTTTTGCCCATAAATTTACAATCGTCATTAAGTAGTCTATCAATGTAATTCTATAATATGAACCATAACTATTTCTGAAGTTAGTTTTATCTCTAAGCCAAGAATTTCCACACTTAAAGTTGATTCAGACATTAACCTTTAAAATATTACCTTGAATCAAACAGGTATTGATGTATATATTCTACTCATATGTTATCACAGTTTTTTCTTGGCAACATAGCATTATGTGGAAGAAGGGGAGTCAAAATAATTTGTCGTTGATGGGTAGAATGCATATTCTACAGGATTTCTCTCATACAGGTTTGCTACCTGAACTGAGACACACATCTGAATAATACACTACTAACATATTTTCAATGAACAGGGCGTACTGATGAAAAGGCTCATACCCAAGGAAGCATGTGGTTTTAGAATTCTTCTAGAATTCTAATATACAAGTAGAACCCACACGGACTTGCTGGAAGCATCTAATTTTCCCCTCCCCTTCTCCTTCAACTTTCCATTCCCTGAAAGCCCCCATAGCCTCTCTCTTTTCTTGCTTCCTTCTCTCCTTCTAAGGTTGGCAGTCAGGAGATTGCTTGGAATCACAATGGATCTCCCAACTACAGAGATCAGTTCCCTTCAGGGTTACCAGATCCAAGTTGGGAGAAAAAATCCGAACTTCAAATATAGGCTAATGGGGTCTGAACTTGCTGAGACTTAGAGGGAAAAAGATCTTGTGGATGTAGTGAAAGTCAACCCAGTATGCTACAGCAGTGAAAAAGGCAAATTCTATGTTAGGGATTATTAGGAAAGAGATTGAGAATAAAACAACCAACATTGTAATGACCTTGTACAGATCTATGGTGCAGCCTCATTTGGAATTATGATTCTGGTAATCGTACTACCAAAAGAAGACTGCAGAACTGGAAAAAGCACAGAGGAGGGCAACCAAGATGACTAGGGAAGGCTGAAGAGTCTGGGACTTTTCAGTTTAGAAAAGAGATGACTAAAGGAGGACATGATAGAGGTTTATAACATTATGCACGGGACACAAAGACTTGACAAAGAGAATTTTTTCTCACTCTCCCAAAATACTAGAACTCAAGAGCATCCAATGAAACTGATGGGCAGTAGTAGGTTCAGGATGGACAAAAGAAAATACTATTTTACACAGAGAATGATTAAAATGTGGAATTCACTGCCAGAGGATGCGGTAATGGCCCCAGGAACAAATAACTTTAAAGGGAGATTAGATAGATTCATGGAGGACAGGTCTATCAATGGCTACTAGCCACTGTGACAGAGGGTGGGTGACCTCCACATTCAGAGGCACTAATCCTCTGAATCCCAGTGCCAGGAGACAACATCAGGGGAAAGCCTCAGCCTCTATACCCTGTTGTTAGCCATCCAGAGGAATTGGTTGGTGACTGTGTGGTACAGGATGCTGGACTAGATGGACCATTGGTCTGATCCAGCAGGGCTCTTCTTATGTTCTTATGACACACATGTACAAAATTCAGACTTGGACTACATGACTTAAAGTTGGATCCCAAAGAGATGATTAGAGTATTTTGCTGTCTATATAAGGCCTACTGAAAGTCTTTCACATTCCACCTGCTGTATCTTGGCTGGCAGTGGTGGTGGTATGCTGCTGTCCTTAAGGCTTTTTGTGTTGCTGCAGATCTCTGGCAGCTGCAGCTCTCTAGAAGCTCCTTCTCGGGTCACTCTGTTCTCTGCCTTTAGACCCAGATGGTTTCTGTCTCCCCTTTCCCCCTCAAAATCCCTTTTTTCTCCTCCAAACTCTCCTTTCCCTCAGGACTATCCTTTTCCTCCGAGCTCTTCTACAGCTCCCCCTGTAGGAGGGAGAAAATACTTCCCCCCCAAACTCCAACAGGGGGCTAAACTCAGGGTTGTACATGTTTGTACTGCACAGTATAGTCTGTAGTCCTGAAGGAATCCCGAGATGATGGGAAAATCTCCAGTTATCCTCCCTTGAAGGAATTCTGCTCTGTATGTAGAATGTAGCATGTAGAATGAGCCAGTCATAGATGTGGTATTTAAACCCTAATCATATTTGAGGTGGAAGTCTTTGAGCTCCTTTCCAATAATGGTAACTGAGAACTCTTTTTCTAACACCGTCTTCTCTCCTAGGGTTTACAACTCCAACTTGGAAAATTCTTATTGATTTGGGGATGGAGTTTAGGGGAGCAAGGATGCCCTGCAGGGAAATGACAATGTAGACTCTGCCTCCAAAGTTGCTATTTCCTCCAGGAGAACTGATCCCTGGAGCCTGGAAATCAGTTGTAATTCCAAAAGAACTCCAGGCTCCCCTGTAGGTTGGCTCTCTCTCCACCTTTACTGCTGCAATGGTTGCTGTCTGTAAATGCTGCTTATCCCAAGTATAGGAAAAACAGAATGCTCCTGCTTCTATTCCAATAACCATCTTGCAAACTGTGAACTGAATGTCTACCATAATGGCATCTGACTTACACACAACCATACACCTAAATACCTTGTCATCACCCTGGACAGGACCTTGAACTATAAATACCATCTTACCAATGTAGCAGCAAAAATACACATGCAAAACAACACTCTCCAAAAATTTTGTGGTACAACTTGGGGTGCGTCCGCTACAACAGTTACATGCTCAGCTTTGGGGTCAGTGTATAGGACTAAGGAATACGGTGCTTCAGTGTGGCTCAACAGCCCCCATGCCCACAAACTTGATATCCAACTCAATACAACAATGAAAACCATCAGCAGATGTATTAAACCCACTCTGATCTACTGGCTACCTACTTTATGCCACATCACTTCCCCACATCTCCGAAGACAAGATGCTCTTCTCAATGAATATAGAAAGATTTTTTTTAAATATAGTTTATTAATTTTTTAACAAATTGAACAATAAACAATAAACAATGAACCTTAACATTGGGTAATAATATGGAGACGTTAACAGAGTGGAACTTTAAGAAAAACCATTATATTAATACAACTGCAGTCTTATCACATCCTCTGGTATTTCTTTCTGTATTTGTAAATATTCCAAAATGGGCAGCCAAGTAGAATACCATAACTTACATTTGTCATAATTTGGACATTTAATAAAATATTTTATCTTCTCCATTATAAACATTTGCCATATCTTATTGTGCCAAATATTTAAAGAGTATTTAGTATCTGATTTCCATAGCTGTGCTATCACCAACTTGGCGGCATGAAGAAGTATAGCAATTCTATTATTATTTAAGACGCCTGTTTGTACAGCTAGTCTATCATTCAATAATATTATTTCAGGTTGAAATGGTATACTAATCTGTGTGATATACTTAACTTTTTCTAAAACGTTTTCCCAAAAAGCTTTAATCTTAGGGCAATACATCCAACAGTGTAAATAAGAACCGTTTACGTCACAACCTTTCCAACATTTGGGACTCAAATTTTTAGCATAAGATAATTGAACTGGTGTAAGGTACCAAAAGGCTAGAATTTTAAAATTTTGTAAACGCATTGATATAATGGAGGAATTAAATTCAAAAGTATTCCAAATGAGATTCCAAAAATCTTGGTTTAATTTCTGTTCTGTTAATCTATTCCATCTAGTTTGGTAAGTCAAAGGTGCTTTACTTGTCTGATGAGCAAGAATTTGTATTATTTTTGAGATATTTCCCTTTCTGGATCGTTCATTCTTACTGATCAGAATTTCAAAATCAGTCATAGGCAGCTTAAACATTTTTTCCAGTTGAAGAGAGTTATACATATGTTTAATCTGGAGATACTGAAACCATCCTAATGGAGTTTCTAACTTACTTTCTAATTCCGTTTTTTCTATAACTTTGTTATTTACTATAAGATCTTTCAAGTTTATGTTTAAGACCTGTCCAGTTTTGATAAGGTTTGTTGTGTAATCCTGGTAAAAACCAGTGTTGTCCTAAAAGTGGCATAAAATGAGAGTATTCTGGAACTATGCTTTTCCTATATTTGTCCCACACTTCTAAAGATGCAACTAAAAAATCGTCCTGTTCAGTCTTAAAAATTCATACCTTTTTGTTTTGCCATATCATTTGAGGTAGAGTATAAGGAGTAGTATAATTTAAATGTATCATCATCCATTTAGTGGTTGTCTCCATTTGCATCATTCTTAAAATCCTATTCAAATGGATTGCATTGTAATAATTTTGTAAATTTGGTAATTAGAATCCACCAAATTTGTGTTGTTGAAAAAGAGTAAAAGCACTAATTCTAGCTTTTTTTTATTCCACAAAAATTTTAAAAGTTTGTTTTGCCATTGTTTGATATTAATAGCATTAATTTTTATAGGTATGGCTCTAAAAAGAAAAAGAAATTTAGGGAGCAAGAAGGATTTTATTAAATTATATCTGTCCATAAAAGAAGGTGCGTATCTTTCCCATCTAGCTATTTTTTATTCACATCTTTTATAGTTTCTTCATGGTTATATTTAAAAATTTGATTTAGGTTGATAGGCAACTGTATTCCTAGATATTTTATCGTAGATTCTGTCAAATGGTATTTATATAAAGATTGAAGAGCACTTTTTTCAGAATCTGAGATATTTATGGGCATAATGGTTGATTTTAAAACATTAACTTTAAGACCAGAAATGCAGCCAAATTCGTTTAATATATTTTGAAGATTTTCTAATGACTCCTTTGGGTTTGTCAGAAACAGAAGCATATTGTCTGCAAAAAGCATTATTTTAAACTCTGAGTGTTGTATTTTGATCCCTGTTATGTTATTATTGTCTCTAATTGTTTGAGCTAAAGGCTCTACCGCAATGGCAAAGAGGAGGAGTGACAAGGGACATCCCTGTCTTGTCCCCATTTCCAACTTAAAAGTATTAGATATGGTATTATTTATATTAATAGATGCTTGAGGAAATTTATAAATTGCTTGAATAGCTGTTAAAAATTTTGGACCAAATTTCATTTTTTCCAATATAAATTTTAAATATGGTAGTTCCAAAGAATCAAAAGCTTTCTCTACATCTAGAGAAAGCAATAGAAGTTTTTATTTCCTTTTCTGGGCATATTGAATAATGTTATACGCTGTGCTAGTATTATCTACTAGGTCCCTTCCAGGTATAAATCCGGTTTGATCGGGCGAGATATACTCTGGGATAATTTGATTTAAACGATAGGCTAATATAGACGTAAAGATTTTAAAATCATTATTCAGCAACGAGATTGGTCTATATGAAGCTGGTATGGTATTATCCTTTTGGGGTTTGAGAATTACTACTATATTAGCTTGGGACCATGATGGGGGTAAAAAACCACTTCTAAGAACATGATTACATGTTTGCAATAAAGGGTCCAACAGAACTTTGGAAAAACAGTTATAAAAAATAGCTGAAAAACCATCCGGTCCTGGAGCTTTATGTATTTTCATTCTTTTTATTGCATCTAATATTCCTTGTTTAGTTAAGTCTGTATCAAGAAAAGTACTGTGTTCCTTTTCTAATTCAGGAATTCCTTTTTCTTTAAAAAATTCTATTATTGATTTTTGAGAGACATTTTGGGATGTATATAAACCTCTATAATAGTCCTCAAAAGTTTTTAAAATGTCTTCTGTTTTGGAATGCAATTTGCCTGTCTTATCTTTTATTAAATATATTTGTCTTTGTTGTTTTGTTTTATTTACCCTTTTATTCAAAATTTTTAAGTTTTTAGCATTGTAAAACCAGTCCTTGTTTTAAATATAGCAGATCTTTTCTTATTTTAGATGTTTCTAAATCCTCTAGTTTTCGTCTTTCTGCCAATAATTTTTTATAAGTTGTCTTACTACAATTAGCTTTATGTTGCTTCTCCAGCTCAGATATCTTTGTCATTAATACTTGTCTGTTCTCTTTTTCTTTTTTGTGTTTATATGCAGATTTCGCAATCAGTTCTCCCCTTATTACTGGTTTCATTGCGTCCCAAAGAATTTGTGGAGAAGGAGCCTCAAATTTATTTTCTTGAAAATAATAAAAAAAAAAATTGTTCTATGTCATCTCTAGTACTCTGGGATTTCAATAAATGAGTGTCTAGTTTCCAAGTTCTATTGATGTGTTTCTTTTCATTCCATATCCAGATACACTCCAGCCAGGCATGGTCTGACCAAATTTTTTCACCTATTCCTGTTGATTTAATATAACATTGTAAAGAATCAGAAATCAAAATATAATCTAATCTAGTGTGGACATTAAATTGGGCAGAATAATAAGTAAAATCTTTCTTTAATGGATGCTGAGATCTCCAAATGTCTATTAAAGCATAATCCAGTAGTAAATTTTTTAACTTTTGATCTCCTGTTTTGTTGTATTTTCCATGAGCATAAGTTCTGTCTAGCTCTGGATTTACTATGTAATTTAAATCGCCGCCCAAAATTATTTCTCCTTCCTTAAAGTTTTCTAACAGCTGGAAAGTAGCTTTTAAAAATTTAATTTGGTGTTGGTTGGGTGCGTATATGGAACCAAAGGTTAATTTCTTATCCTCCATAGTACGCTTAACAAAAAGATATCTACCATTTGAATCAGCTAGAACATCACGTACTGCAAACTTAAAATTTCTGAAAAACATAACAGCAACCCCTCTTGACTTAGAGTTATCACAAGCTTGTATCTGAGTTGTAAACCAAGAAGAACTAAATATTTTTTTCTCGGAGGATTTTTGATGAGTCTCCTGTAACATAAAACATCAGGTTTGAGATTCATTATGTTGTTATAAATACGTTTTCTTTTAACACAATTATTAACACCTCTAACATTCAGAGTAACAACCTTCAATTTTGACATCTTGTTATGAGTTTTTACTATCTAGACGCCAGGAATATAAACTTTATTTAAAACTTTGAAGAATTAACTAGTAACTATTCCGTTTGATTGTTAACGTCTCTGTTAAATACATTTCTCAGAACAATAACCTAACAAACAAAAGAACCTCTAAATATTAACAACTACAATACCGAGAGAAACCCACAAATTACTGTGGGATGACAGGAAAGCCCTGACTCTTATTAGGTACACTTAAAAAAATTTTTTAATAAATCTTAACAACCTTTCCCCTCCTCTCCCACCCATTTCTAATGGAACTTAACCTGTTTTCATTTCAACAAGATGAATAGCTAAATCAGAATAATTTTTAACCTAATGCAGATAAAGCATTAATTATTTTTCTATGCATATCTTAAAAAACTCTGATACTGTATTATTTCCAGAGTATTCAGCATGTTTACAGATGTTTTGCAGTAGGTACTGGTATTTTACTGTCTTTTGGTGGGGTGAACAAATAGTGCAGCTTTCTTTTGTAGTGAGGTTTGGTGGAGCCTTCTGATTTTTTTTGATTTGGCCTGTCCTCCTCATTTTTTCCAGCATTTTAAAACCTGAGTCTACATCGCTTGCTTGAAGTCTGTCTCCTCTGTAGTTGACTTGAATTGTAGCCGCTCCAATCCATTTATATTTTATTTCAGCTTCTTTAAGTTGTTTAGTGATAGGTTTTAACTCACGACGTTTACCAATTGCCTCTGGAGGAAGATCAGGAAAAACTTCAATTTTGTTTCCTTCATATTCAAAGAAGCCTTTTACTCTAGCTGATGCCATGATTTGTTTGCGCACTCTATAATCTAATGCTGTTACAACAATGTCTCTTGGCCCTTTTCTGTTTGGATTTTTAGGGGATCCTATACGAAATGCTTTAACTATCACAGGGACCATATCATCCTTTAGTTGCAAGACGTCTGCCATCCATTCAGCTATGAAGTCACTGAATTCTTCTTCTGTATTTAATTTTTCAGGAAATCTGCACAGCTTAATATTATTTTTACGTATTTCCATATCCAAGGACAAGATTTTATTATTCAGAGAGTCATCTTCTTTTTGTAAAAGGCGTGTTTCTTCTTGTATCATCTCTGCTAATGATAAAGCACATTCTGCTTTCTTATTTGTTTCACAGATTGATTTTTTAATGTCCCCAAGTTGATCTTGAACTGGCTTTAGTAAAGCGCTTAGTTTAAGTAGGATCCTATCTTCCATTTCTGCTAAGTCCATTTTAGTAAGAGGAGAAAGTATCTCGACATCTTCTATGGTCTCGGTAAGCTTGTCAGAAGCTCCGGACGCCATTTTGTTCTGCCGCGATTCCCGCCCAGGTTCTATCTCAGCAAGTATTTTTATTATAAAAAGGTCCTGCCGGTCGGGCTTCTACAGCAAGCTGTCCTTCAGTTGTTCAGACAATCTGTAAGGTCCTTTTGAAGACTTTTAATTCCGATGGAAAAGGCTATTTTCTAACTGATTGGGGTGGGTCAGGAGAGAGCTCTGAGTTTAGGCGTCCATCTTGGATCGTGCGATGCCACGCCCCCCATGAATATAGATAGATCATTGAAAACAGAGAACTGCCCATTCACAAAGACATGGCTGGCACGGGCCTACCCAGACTAAAGTCGCAGCACCCGTCAATAACATTTGTACAAATCCTGTAATCACAAAATTTCTATCTAGGGAATGAATGGTTGCAAACATGGATGAAAGCAGTTCCATCCAATATCCATAACCTAATAAACACCAACAAGAGGCCTACAAGATTTGACTTCCCATGGAAAGTATGGAATACGAACAGGCTTTGGCAGTTGTGCAGACCTGTTGTTTAATTGGGGCAAAATACTAGGACCCGAATGCAATTGTGGTGCAGCCCACCAAACTATTTTCCATCTGTCACAGGAATGTGAGTGTCATGTTTTCCAAGGAGATATGATGGGGCTCTCTGTACTCTCCCCAGCTGTGATTGAATGGACTGAAAATATAAATATTAGTATTTAGGAGGATTGCCCAATCTACCTGCATAACCGTTGTATCTACTTGGTTACATAATTTATATTATATACCTCCTGTGTGTAACTCTGCCATATGATAAATAATGTCTTTAGCTTTTCCCTCACCCACTGGCAGCTTCTTCCTAGGAAAACTATGGCCCAGTTGTGTGGTGCCAACCACTGGGCCAGGTCCACTTGAATGGTAGGGAACCCTCAAGGATTTGTGGGGAGTGCCTCACTTTCCCCTGTATTCCCCTCCCTACACTATTTCCTCTTTCTCTCTTCCAGGCAACCCCCAAATCTCTCTCCTTTACCCATCTCATTCTCTCCTTTCTCAGCCATTCACCAACCTACCTTTTATTTCTCTCTCATTTTCAGCTATATTTACTATTTATTTACACCACCTTTCTCCACAGTAGGGACTAAAGGACTCCTCTCCTTTTATTGCACAACAATGCTTTGAGGTAGATTAGGCTGACAGTATGTGACTGGTCCAAATTCACCCAGTGAGCTTCCACAGCAAGATGGTGATCTGAATCTTGGCTATATAACCCACTGGCTTTCATAGGGTGGCTGCTGTTGAACAGTAGCTTGCAGCCAGGCCCAGTTAAATCATGCAAACTGGACAGTATCAAGTTATCCAGAGGTTGCTTCCAGGCTTAGGGTTGCCAGCCTCCAAGTGGGCTTGGAGAGTTTCCAAAATTATAACTGATCTCCAGATGACAAAAAATAGTTCCCCTGGAGGAAATACCTGACTCTGCCCTCTTCAGACTGCACCACTAAATCTCCAGAAATTTCCCAACCTGGAGCTGGCAATCCTCGCCAAGCCTGGCCCCAGTGAATTCTCCCTCAAAGGCCAAAAGAGGCCAGGAAAGGCCCAAATTCCTCCCCTCCTGCCTTTATTGAAAGAATCAAGCTTGGAATGCTGCAGTTGCCCAGCAACAGACACTGAAGGAATCCATTAAAGCTACAGGCGCTCCTTCTATCATTCTCACGGATTTTCAGACCCCCTCAATATATTTATTTCAGATTCTTCTGCAAACCTGGTGTCATGATCATGGGCCTAATGGTGTGGCCTACAGCCTCTGGGGAGGTCTAGTGGCTCCAGGGAAGCCTGTAGGAGTAGACATCAGGGCCTACATTTCCCTCTGGACCCTGTGACTGGGTAACAGGAGATTTTGGAGGGAAAACTACACTAGCAGGGGAACAGAGGGTGGTGCCTGGGAAGAGGATATAAAAGGCCTTACCTAGAGTGGGAGGGTGTTCTCTCTCAGGGAGCAGGGCTGGTGGAAGCTGCTGCAGACAGAGGAATCCCTCATACAAAAAGGGGTGTTAGACTGTGAACAGGTATCTAGGGTAGGGTAGGTCTGTGCAGACAGATATATTAGGATTTATTATTTTACTGATTTCCCTGCCTTTACTTTGCTCATTTTCCCTACTTGTTCTTGATCTAAAGTTATTACTCAATCTATTAATAAAACTAGTTGTTACTCTGCCTGGGTCCTCATGCCTCATTTGTTCACATACAAGGGAAAACCTGTTGTGAAAGTACTGTAACAAGGGGTAGTGTGGGTGCTGTGGTCCCTCCCAAAAAGACCCATACCGGAGTGGTGGCAGCCATTAGTGAACCTTCCTAGCCACTGCCCACGACACCTGGTGTGACAGACCTTTGCTTTTTCTTCACTGTGAGGCACATTTTCCCACCAAAATGCTGTTCCTCACTCTGACTGAACAGCCTCTTAAAAATGTATTTTAATTATAGAATGTATAACTTTCTGTGTGTCCCACCCTGTGATAGAGAAGTTACTTGGCTTTTGCCCAGGCCAGAGATTTATTGTAGCTAAGCAGGAACCCTCTTATAAATCCCTTTGGAAATGGCACTTGGCACAAAGTGAAGTTCAAACAAAAATGTTGATTTTATTGAACAGGCACGGTTGGGTTAGGAATAGGGCAGGGGATGAGAAGTTGAGGTAAATTTTGTTGTTTATACAAACTATAATATTTTGAACAGGCAACAGAGTATAGTTGAAGCTTATATTCTTAGAGACTCCGTTTTTAACTGGGAGAGGCTTGTTTGCCTTGGAGATTTCTTTCAGCAACAATATCATTATTATTATTATTTCAATTTATACCCTGCCCTGTCCCACAAGTGGGCTCAGGGTGGCTTACAGCATGTAGTCCATAAAACAGTAAAACCAATAAAACAGTTGATGGCATGATAAGCAATATAATCAAACCCCATGCCTCATAGGTGAATATAGGTACTCCAGAAAACCTTGGTGCCCAATAATATTATCTGAGAGCAGGCACTGGGAAAGGGGCCATAAACAGGGGAGGCCAGAATGAAGTTGATAAAGTTTCATATAACTATCTGAGTTTCCTGGAAGTTAGTACTTTCTTCCTGCATTTAAATACAACTTTCTCTTTTTACTTTTGAGGAGTCTAAAACAATTTTCCTTTTCACACAAACCAGGGGTCCCTTTTGAGTTGAACCCACGGAATAAATGGGTAATATCGTCCTCTTTCTAAGAGCAATAATCCTTTTCTGTTTGGCTAGACTGGCCAAATTTACTTTTCAATTTACTTTCTTCTGTCAAATCTAAACCCCAGTTCTGGAGACTGTGAATAAATGGAATTCAGCTAGGGCTGACAATTAGACTTTCTGATTTCTGAACTTTTCCTCAAATGTGATGGTACACAGCCAGGGCAAGGAGTTGTGTCCTTTCACTGCCCAAGTGACCTTGTCTGTTTTCCTCAGACCCATACACACATTCCTCCTGACTGGCAATTGCCAAGCCAAAGTCCAAACAATGTCTCATTCCCTCCAACAAGATTTTAAAAACTCTCTTCAGGTGGCACAGGCCAATCAGAGAGAAAAGGGGTGCACACAGGCAGCAACCTGTCAATCAAACTGTGCTTTACAGTGAGGCATTAAACCCTAATCTCCCAGCTCTCTGAATTTATTTATTGTCTTTACTGGCTTTGCAACTGGAGTCATAAACAGCAAACTTTCATCCCATAATAAACCTCATTCCACAGGAAAACACAGAAGCTCTCTGAATTTGAAGCACTAATCAGAGAGAAGGGAGGTGCATGGCACTGTGCTTTACAGTGAGGCATTAACTCCTAATCTCCCAGCTCTCTGAATCTGATGCACTAAGCATCCTGATTTTGGAGGTCAGTTTGTCATACCTGGGCCCCTTTTTCAAGTTTGTGGAAAGATCTGTCTTGCCTGTTCACAGCTCCAGGCACCAGATTTAAGTATCCAAAGATTTGGCCAACTTCACTATTAGTATATAGACAAGAAGTGGACCCGCAATACTCGTGGGGGGGGAGTATTTCCCGCAGCTCCCGAGCTGCTAAGGCTTCTCCCCGCTAATTTGCAAAGGACTGCAGCCTTAGGAAATTTTTGCTCAGGGCAGAGAGTGCCCAATCTAGGGATTTGTAATAAAAATATTGATATTTCCGGGCAGTTTAAAACGACACCCTATAGAAAAAGTTAAGGTGCGAGTTTAATTCTTTCCTGTTGACTTCTGTGGGACATTGAAATGTTTCACCATGGCTAGATGGTGCCTGGAGAAATGGCTGAAAGGGCACGACTAATGCGTGCAGCAGGTGCAAGCGGAACTGGGCCCTGGTGGCATCCCCAAACCCCAGTTTTGTTGATGATAGGATTGCGTTGGCGCGGGTTGAGGCTCCCTTTCCACATCAGATCAGCTCCCTCCTTCCTTTCTGCCCTCCTAGCTGCCAAGGCTTCTCCCCACTGTGCCACCGTGGCCCACAACAGCGACACTGGTGAGCCCTGCGTGGCTCTGAGCTGCCAGGCCTGCCAGGTTCTCCCCTGCCACTGCCCACAACAGTAACACCAGTGAGTCCTGCATGGCTCTGAGCCACCAGGCCCGCCAGGCTTCCCCCCCGCTCCCTCCAGCACCAACAGCTCTGCCACAGATCCCAGAGGTAAGTGCGTTCTCTGAGCATGTGCAGGGAATGCTTTTTTAGTTTGGGGGGGATTTAAGTATCCCCCATATAGTTTTTTAAACTTTTCAGATTTTTCTCACCTGGGGACTGCTCCAAGTGTGCAGGAAAATCTCTCTGCCCCCCAAGTGCCCCCGATGTGTGGATTTAGATACCTGAACAGAGGGGGCAACTTGGCTATTAGATATATAGATAAGTGGGGGGTGCAATACTCACAGGAAGAATCCCATCTCTTTCCCACTTTCTTGCCAGGCTCAGTTCAGCCTCTGGGCTCCCCTGCAGCAGCCAGGCCAACCACCTTCTATTGCTGCATTTTGCAGCTCGTCTGGAGCTCCTCCAGGCAGGTTCACTGAGGCTTCCTTCCCAGCCTCCCTTTTCTCAGCAGCTCACCTGAAGCTGCTCCAGGAGGGTTTGCTGAGACTTCCTCCCCCCTCACCACTCTCAGCAGCTTATCCATAACTGCTCTGGGTGAGCTCACCAAGGCTTTCCTCCCCACTCCCTGTGGTGTTGTCTCCTGGCTCAAGGGTCAGATCATGATACCCAGGGGGATTTTCTCCCCCCAACTTTCACACCAAGCCCAGCACAACTCAGGCTTTGCCAGGCTGCACAGCCACCACTGCCAGGCCCATTGGGGCTCCCCGGTCATGTGGCTACTGCCAGGCTCAGTGTGACTCACAGGGTACACTGTTGCCATTAGCATGCCCCAGAAGGCTCCTGGGTTGCACAGCCACTGGGCCCAGTGGGGCTTCCAGGCTGCACAGTCGCTGGGCCCAGTGAGGCTTCCCTATCCCACCGGTGAACACTGGAAGTAAGTGCTTTAATTTGGGGAGAATTACCCCAGTGTATAGTTTTTTAAGATTTTTCCTAGAGGATCCCACAAGTTTGCAGAAAAATCTCTTTAGTGTCCATGTGGCCCCAATCCACAGATCTAGATATCCACAGATGGAGCCCACATGTGGCTAATAGCATATTGATACCCTTCCTAGTGATAAAACAGCAATTATTTATCATATAGTTACTCCAGTTGTTCTACATGCTGCTTGTTTTAACAAATGTGACAGTGATAAATTGCACCAGTACTCAAGCTTCCCTAAAGCAGACCACCCAGAGGGGAAAAAATAGCTTACTTCAACTGACTCTTGATAAAACAGTATTTAAATCAGATAACTTAACTGCTGCGGAGAAAGGTATAAAATGTTCTAAATTTTATTTTCTTGCTTTTTCACATTGAAAACAAAAAATTAATCTTGAGGTCTAACATCCTAAAACCCTGCAAGAACAAATTATCGTAGTGGATGTACCCATGCAGAGAAAGTGATGTCTGACCTAGTACAACCACATTGACAAGTGCTACCATCCAGCAATTAATGAAAACAGTTCAGGCAAGTAATGGGCTGCCACAACTTGGTGTTATTTGGAAAAGGTTTTGTCCAGCCCTTCACTGAAACTGGTCTTAATGATGGCTCACAAAAACTGGAGACAGATTATGTCTCAACATTACAGCATCTGCTTCACATACATAAAGTTCCAGGTTAAATCTTCTATATTTCCTGTAAAAAAGATAAAATGAAGCAAAGGACCTCTACCTGGGGAGTTGTTGCCAGTCTCAGCAGGCAATTCCAACCTTGATAGACTAGTAGTGTGGTTCAGTGTAAGGTTGTTTCATGTGTATTCAGAATCACACCAAACACATAACTAAAACATTTGACAAGTAAAACAGAAAAATAACAACGACAAAAAAGCAGTATACCAGCAAATGAGTGAGCCAACAACAAAAACACCAGCAAACCCTATTAAAATTTTAAAAAATTAAAAAGCGGGAGAGAGAATTACTACCACGCCTATATAATAATTCCATTTTGGAGTGGCAAGATTCAATGCGCACCAAAATCAGTTGGCTGAAGGTACTGGGCTGTGTTGGCTGCCTGGGTTGAGGGATCCCGCCTACAGAAGCAGCCACCGTCTCCGTCTCAGTGTGCTCTGAGCCGACGGGATGGACAGGACTCTCTGCAGAGCTGGGGATGGCTGGGGCCTCCTTCCCTCCGGCTCATGTGCAGCATCGGGGGTGGAGAGGGGGGTCCTCGCTTCAGTCCTCTCCCATGGCCCCCTCCATCCCTTGTGCGCAGCAGCAGGTTTCCCCCTCACACCCCATGCCTCACACACCGGCTCTGTTGCCCACCTCGCGCTGTTTAAAATGGCTGCAAGGCACTGCAAGGCGGGGAGCAGAGGAGGGTGGAAAAGCTGCGCAGCCAGAGTCGGGACGGCGGGCCCACCCACAGCAGTAGTGGTCTGGCCATGGCGCACGGGGGGAAGGGGGGCCAATGCAGGCCAGAGCACTCTCCCAGGCCCTCTTTCTAGAGCTCGTTGCATTTCTTTCTGCAACGGGCCTTATTACTAGTAATATATAATGAATAAGCAACATGTTACTTCCCTCATATCTGTACTGTCTTAGGACCATTTTGCATAGAAGGCTTTAAGAAGATCAATATCAATTCTAAATTTACCAGCATAGAACTTTCTAAGTACTAAACAACAAACAGATGCAACTGATTAGGAAACATGTCCACATAATAACCCTAGATGAGCTTTAGTTCAGAATATAACAGAATAGCTTCAAGAACAAATTTAGAGTCCAGTGGCACCTTTAAGACCAACAGAGATGCTTCAGACCAACATGGCTGACCATTCAGAATAGCTTCAACTTACCTCCAGGAATTCAGATTTACTAACATAATTAAGATGAACTATAGTTACTCTCATATGCTCAAAAGACCCAATACGGTACATCAAAACTAACACATACAACCACACACTCCCTGGGAAAAATCACAGACTAAACTCTAACATTTATATTGGCATGAATATGGAAACCTTTTAATTAAAACACAACTCAGCTCACGTTGCTCCATGAGACAAACTATTCATACAAAATTCTTACTAGCTAACATTTGTGTGGAGCATAACCCTAAATCACAGAATGATCTGAACATCCAGTACCCCCGAAACTGTAAACAAGGAAAGCAGGCATCAACCATACTTCATTCCACTCCGGTGTGAGTGAAACTGAAGAGAGGTCAAGTTCATCTGCTGCTGAACAAAGAACTGGCAGCAGGACCATACAGTAACACCCTGTCCCAGACTATAATTAACAAAGGGAAATTTGAAATGTTAACAGCATGGCACTTTGTTTCAGAGGGTGGGTAACAATCTTTTGTATACTGCTTGTAAATTTTAATTATCTTTTGCATGCAGAATAGTAATGAAGTGACAGTTTTACAACAGATGCTGGAATATTTTTACTTTTAACAACCACACCTATGATGATATAGCTGTCCAGCTGAAGAGGTTATAGCAGCATCCAATGAATATTAGGAGTGTAGGTTAGGAGCATGCTAGAAAGACTTACCTGACTTGCACTTTTAACCTGCCCTGTTTAAGAAAAATCAAGACTAGTATTATGCTATGGAATTGTAGACTGTCTTGTTTAAAGTTTAATTTTAAGCAACTAGAATAACTCCATGATTTACCCTGAGCCTGTACAATTCAGAAATCTTTCAGAAAAGGCAGGTTTTTTCATACTGAAACAAATTGAAAATATTGCTTAGCATTTGTATATTATGTGATCAGAGTAGCTCTGTTTGGGCTTTCTTATATAAGAGTCCATTTTGGCAAGCTGAGACAGAGACAGTGATCTGCCTAAAGTCACTTACGTACAAGGCTGAAGTGAGACTCTGCTCACAACTCATACTGCCACTGCACCACACCCAAATAATCACATTAAGATAAAAGTTAACTTATTTTATCCATATATGAAAATACTTCTATCCTCCCCACAGAAAGATAACCCTGAGATACAAATCTAAACATACATATTAGGTATGTATTCATAAAAAAATATTAACCCCTTTTCTTTATGAAAAGTTTTTAGAAATGTTTTATGAAAAGCTTTTAGAAATGGTTTTACAACAAATTAAAACTCATTTAATCATAAAGACTTTATAGACTTTAGAAAAGCTCTCAATTGTAGACTTTAGAAAAAGCTCTCAACTGGGAACTCTTCCATTCTTAGTTTTCAGATTTAATTCATATTTGCCTTCTGCAAACTTCTCAGCATTTGAAGATTATTTAATCAACACTTATAATTGAAGTTCATAAAATGAGTCACTAGTGAGCAATTGTATTTGATTACGCTCTGAAAGCTACTAAAAGATCATGTTTGCACTTGTCAAAGTTTGCTGCTCCTTAGTTTGTTAGAAGGCAGAGCAGAGACATAGCTGTACCCGAATAGGAAACCCTTTAGAAACAATGTTCATGCAGACTGCATCCACTGAGCAGACTTCAGTGCAGTGAAAAAGGAAAACAACAAAGGATGACTCATTGTGGACTATGAGGGCTTAATGCAAAATGGTGCATATCGAGTCACTAAAAACACAGCCTATTCTGATTTGACAATTATTATTTTCAAGCATGGTATTAGACATTTTGGGGGGAAACTGCTTGAGCAAAGCAAATTATTCAAACCTATTTTGACCTTTATTATTTTTACCTAAATTATTTTGACCTTTAAAGCCCTTTATGGTCAGGGCTTTACCTGAGGGACCTACCTGGGGGACCACCTTTCCCTGCATGTTCCCCAGAAAGCACTGCGATCTGGAACACAAAACTGCCTGGCCCTCCCTGGGCATACGTACGCCAGGTAGGTTGGTGGCGACTAAGACCAGGGCATTTTCTCTGGCGGCGCCGATGCTCTGGAATGAGCTCCCCAACAAGATCAGAGCACTGCAGGACCTCCAGCAATTCCGCAGGGACGTGAAAACGGAGCTTTTCCACCGGGCGTTTCAGGAGGAATTATTCTATCGGCTGTGCTGCACTTGCACTTTATTATATGTCACCGCCACTTTTAAATGGTTTCATTGTATTAACTGGAATTTTATTGACTTGTATTTTATGTATGCACTGATGCTGGTTTTATAGCTGTTGTAAGCCGCCCTGAGCTGCTTCGGCGGGAGGGAAGGATAGAAGTCTAACTAATAAATAAATAAACCTATTGTATTACTTATGGTGGGGTTGCTCTGATAATGCAAAAAGTTTTAGAAAAGAGGAAGGCTTCAGCAGCACCTTCAAGAATAACAAAATATGTGGCAGGGTATAAACTTTTGTGAGTCACTGCTCACTTCTTCAACTACAGCTAGAATGGGAGTCCATCTGTCCTATTTATTGGAAAGTGGAGTGATTTCAGATGCCTAATGACATTAGCAGGCAAATGACAAAGCGGGTGAATGACAATAGCAGGCGTGATTGTGAGATGTGTAGAGGGGAAATAGGTGTAGAGAAATCAGCATTGATGATGAGACAGGAAACCTAGGTCTCAATTCAGTTCAGGTGGATGTATTGTCTTGAGCTTCATTATCAATTGCAATTCAGCAGTCTCTTTATAATCTCCCTTTGAAATTTCTTTGTATGAGAACTGCTACTTTTAAGTCAGCAGCTGAACGTCCTGGAAGGTTGAAATGCCCCCCACTGGTTTTTGAATGTTGTGGTTCCTAATGTCAGACTTATGTCCTTTAAGTCTTTGTCGAAGGGACTGGCCTGTTTGTCCAGGTTCACAGTTCGCTTTTGATCCCAGATTGATCTTAACAGGGAGGAAACTGATAGGGTCCTTCCTTGGAGGTAGGTCATCGCATATGATAGTTACTGTGTGTGTGTGCTACATTCATTGAAATAGGAGTTCAGGCCCGAATTACAGTTTGTGAACCAGTTTGTGTCCATCCCTACAACAAAGTTTGGGGCACCATTAAAGGGCAGTAAATGATGTAGGTAGTGAATATATTTTTCCCACTGTGGTAGGCAACAATTGGATCTTGTACCTCAGACACCAACACTACTTGGGCCATTTTTTTCTGACTAAACAGACGTAGAAGCTCAAATGGAAACGGAAGAAGTAGGTGTTCTTATGTCTGGCTTACTGGATTTTAACAGTTGTTTTGCAGTACTATACACCAGTGTCCCTTCTAAGCTGAATTAGTGTGAGCTAGCTCACAGTATTTTAGCCTCCGGCTGACACATTTTTGTCTTAGCTCAGGAAGGATGGTTCCAGAGCAAACTAATTTATGCAGCAGCCAAATCACCTGCTCACAACTTTAATACTGGTAGCTCACAAAGTAGAATTTTTGCTCACGGGACTCCACAGTTTAGAGGGAGCATTGTTTCACACATACTGTGAGTCAGCAGAGACCAACTGCTTTCAGTTTCAGCCAGTTTACTAGTATACTCACCAGTACTCAGGAATATGCTAGGCCCCAGAGCCACCTGCACAGTAGTGTGCATAAAATATGTATTGGCTTCTTAATAGCACACACAAGGGCATTTCTGGTACCCCGTGACTTCACTGTGCGCTGTTTATAATACAGCCTGCTATTTGAATCATGCGCTGAAGGTCCAAGAGTACTAATGGACCATCTAGCATCTAGAGAGAAATACAAACCAATTGCATCTTTCCTGGAAAAGCATGACCTGCCCACAGGGTTCACATCTTGATTAGATTACTGCAGTGTACTCTACATGGGGCTGCCTTTGAAGACTGTTCAGAAGCCTTAGTTGCTTCAGGGTATAGCTGCAAGACTGCTGACTGGTGAAAACTCCCTGAGAACACAACTCATTTGGAATACTGTGTACAGTTCTGGTCACCACATCTCAAAAAGGATATTATAGCATTGCAAAAAGTGCAGAGAAGGGCAACTAGAATGATAAAAGGGTTGGAACACCTTCCCTATGAAGAAAGGTTAAAATGCTTGGGGCTCTTTAGCTTGGAGAAACGGCGGCTGAGGGGTGACATGATTGAGGTTTATAAGATTATGAATGGGATTGAGCAGGTTGAGAAAGAAGTACTTTTCTCCCTTTCTCACAATACAAGAACTCGTGGGCACTCCATGAAATTGCTGAGCAGTCGGGTTAGAACAGATAAAAGGAAATACTTCTTCACCTGAAGAGTGATTAACATATGGAATTCACTGCCACAGGAGGTGGTGGCAGCTACAAGCATGGACAGTTTCAAGAGGGAATTAGATAAACATATGGAGCAGAAGTCCATCAGTGGCTATTAGCCACAGGGTATAGATGGGAACTCTCAGTCTGGGGCAGGTGATGCACTCTATTCTTGGTGCTGGAGGGGGCAGCAGTGGGAGGGCTTCTAGTATCCTGGCCTCACTGCTGGACCCCCTGATGGCACCTGGTATATTTTGGCCACTGTGTAACAGAGTGTTGGACTAGATGGGCCATTGGCCTGATTCAACATTGGCTTCTCTTATGTTCTTATGTTCTTATGTCCAAGAATATGCAATTATGGCAAAGCTGAAAAAATACGTTAATCAAAGACTGAAAGATGAATTTGAAAATAACTGGCGAGTCTTCTATGATTACTATTCTGTAGTCATATATTTGAATGGTTTAATATTATATGATAGCTTTAATATAAAAGGATATCATTTGTATATGACTTTTATTAAAATAAACTGTTATGTTAAAATATGTTAAAATTATATTCAAAATTTCTGAGGTTATTTGTGTTTTATTATAGAAGAAGAGGAAGAGGAAGAGGAGGAGGAGGAGGAGATTGGATTTATACCCTGCCCTTCACTACCCAAAGGAGTATCAGAGCGGCTTAAAAACTCCTTCTCCTTCCCCTCCCCACAACAGACAACCTGTGAGGTAGGTGGGGATGAGAGAGCTCTGACAGAAACTGCTCTTTTTCAAGAACAGCTGTGCCAGAACTATGGCTTGCCCAAGGTCATCCAGCAGGTGCAAGTGGAGGAGTGGGGAATCAAACCCGGTTCTCCCAGATTAGAGTCCATGCACTTACACCAAACTGGCTCAAATAGATAAGATCGATAAGATAGGATAAAAATGATAGTATATTATGAGAAAATGGTAGACGAAGTCAAGTGGTTATAGTTGCTTTTTAAGCTACTATCTCATATATTCATTGTATATACACACATATTATAATCAAGAACTGTCCGTAATATATGCAAAATTGCCCTCTGTATTGTGTTTTTTATCATGTCTTTTATTCCTATTCTTCTGATTCCTTTTCTTGATTCTGTATTCCCTTAAAATAAAATGTATTTAAAAAGAAAAAAGAAAAGAAAGCTCATACTTTGCAATATACTTTGTTAGTCTTTAAGGTGCTACTGGACTCTTGTTCTTTTCTACTGCTACAGACAGACTAATATGACTACCAATCTTGATTTAAAAAAATGTAGTTAGTTGATTCGGTAACAGGAGTTGAAGAGATCTGAAACAGGCCCCAAACTCTTGGAATTTCCCTTTCAGAGATAAACAGAAATCCATTATAAACATAACATTTTTATTAGGCTTCTTTTTTTCTTAGCAGGTCACCTGTACAAGTGTTTGCAGAGTTGTAATAGGTGCTCATGACCAACAATTTTTAATTTAAAACACACTTGTCTAGAGCAGTGGTTCTCAACTGGTGGGACACATGCCACCAATGGGATGCAGAGTTTTCGTAACAGTAACTAAGAATTTGCACAGCTGGTTCAACATGCAGCAGCCAGGTTATTGTCAGGGGTTTGTATCAAGCCAGTGCTGAAAGATTTGAAGCAACTGCCCATTTGTTTCTGGCCACGATTCAAAGTGCTGGGTCTTACCTCTAAAGCCTGAAATGGCTTGGGACCAGAGTACTTGGAAGGACTGATAACGTAGAAACAAATAATAACGTGGAGCTTTTGGGTTGTATTATTTAGTTTTGTTGTCAAATATTTACATAGTTGCAAACAGTAAATTGGAGATATCCTGGTTGCAGTATTGAAGAAGATATATTGAAACGAGCTGATAATCTGGAAGGCACGTCAAAACACTGGATTCTTCAGGGGCAATTATCTTCTCCAGCAAGTTCAATGTTTCGACTGTGTTGAGAGTGCTGCTGCGCCTTTTGATTATCTAAATCAGGGGTCCTCAAACTTTTTAAACAGGGGGCCAGTTCACTGTCCCTCAGACCATTGGAGGGCCGGACTATAGTAAAAACAAAAACTATGAACAAATTCCTATGCACACTGCATATACCTTATTTTGAAGTGCTCACCAGCATAGCCCAAGTAGTGACCATGGGACTCACCTCTTCAGGGGGTAATAATGCACCCAACTTCCTCCAAGCTGCCTCTGCGCTGTGATGCCTCCATCTCCCGCGCTCTCTCTCCCGCTCTCTGCGCTCCCACTTCCGACCTTCCATGCCCACAAGTCACCGTGCAGGCGGCCCTCCCAAATGCCCTGGCTTCCTCTGAATCCTGGGAGATGGGAGTTGTAGTCCGGCTGCGCTGTTCGGTTCCTCTCACCGCCTGAAGCTAGTTTGTGGCCAGACAACAATTCCCATGATCCAGCACTTCAGCCGCCAGCCAATCGGCGGCGGCCACTGCTCCCTCTCCCTTCAATGACCTTCCTTCTCATGTAAAAAAAAATGACAGACAAGCAGCGGCGGCATAAACACCCAGCGGGCTGTATAAATGTCCTCGCCGGACCGCATGTGGCCTGCGGGCCGTAGTTTGAGGACCCCTGATCTAAATATTTGGCTTATTTTGCTGCAAGCCTTGACTCATATGATAATTACTATAAATGCTAATCAAAAATATGTTATGCTAATTATTGTAAATGTTATTTGGAAGCATGTTTCATGTGGATTGAGTTTACTGACACAGTAATTTACAATATTTCATAGAGTATATTATTCATTCCACATTGTTGCTTTTAATATATTGCATGATGACTAGATAATTATTTTTCTGCTCAATGAATCTTCCTACTGTTTCAACTATTGTACACCAAGGGTCCTCTTCTTTTTGTATGACTCACTTGAAGCTTGGCAGTGGTATTTCTCATGGAGAAAATGGCTGGTTTGGAGGGTAAAGTCTATGACATTATTACCTGTTTAAGGTCCCTTCCCTTCTGAAACCCCAGCCTCACCAGGCTCCACTCTTCAAATGTCCAGGAATTCCCAACCTGGAGTTGGCAACCCTATCTCCTTCACACCCAACAGACAACTTACCTTTATCTGTCTTCAGCTTTCCATCTCTACCCTCCCTCCCCCAAAGCTTCTGTCTAAGAAAACTACAATTTTTCCCCACAGTGGGAACCAAAGCAGCTTACATTGTTCTCTACACAACAACCCTGTGAGGTAGGTTAGGCTGAAAGTATGTGACTGATCCCCAATCACTCAGTCAGCTTCCACAGCAGAATGGGGATCTGAACCTAGGTCTTACAGACCATAGTCTGAGGCTCTAACTGCTGCACCACACTGGCATTGAACAGTAGCACCAAAAATAGTAATGCACTGTGTATAAACTCAACAATGAACATTAGAACCAAATTAGACTTTTGTGATTGTTATTGCATAGCAATCAAACAACGCTTATAAACACACTAGGAATAAGGCTTGACATTGACACTACTAATATAACTTAACAAGACAAACAAAAGGCCAAAACCTTTTTGTGTTTTATCTTTATCACAGCACTGCTCAGTTGCCACAAGGTTCACAACTGATGTTATCCAGATCAGATGTTTCAGTTTCTTCTTCAAAGTCAAAAACTTTGTGCTAGAACTAAAATGCATTCCTATAATGCCTTCAGTCATTTAAGATCAACACTGCCACGCTCTTCCCAGCAGAGATGGTTGTATGTTTGCTATGATTGAACAGTAGCAAGCAGCCAGGTCTAGCTAAGTCATGTAAGTCAGGTGAAATCAAGTCACCCGGAGAGTGCTGCCAGGCCTAGGGTTGCCAACCTGCAGTTGGGCCTGGCGATTCCCCAGAATTACAACTGAACTCCAGACAACAGAGATCTGTTCTCCTGGAAAAATGGCTGCTTTGAAGGGTGGACTCTGTGGCATCATATCCTTCCCTTCCCCAAACCCTGCCACCACTCAGACTCCATCTCTAGGAATTTTTCCATCTGGAACTGGCAACTCTTTTCAGACCTGGCCCCAAGGATCCCTCAAAGGCCAAAATCAGCCTGGAAAAGGCTCTGCCCCCTTCCCCTATCTTTTACTGAAAGACCCAAGCTTGGAATACTATGGTTGCCTAGCAGCAGCCATTGAGGGAAGCCATTTTGTAACATTATAGACACTCCTTTTATTATTTTCAGCTTCTTAAAGCTGCCCTATGGGTTTGTGTTTTTTTTAAAGATTTCACATTTTTCTGCAAACCTAGGGCCTTTTCAGGTTTGTAGAAAGATCTGTCTTGCCTGCTCACAGCTCCAGTCACTGAATTTAAGTACCCAAAGATATACCAACTTTATTACTATCTATAAAAGGAAAGTCAGGCATTTGACACCTACTCTCCCACTGGCCATTGGGGAAGCAGCCTTGGTGTACTATTGGCCCATCTCACCAGCTCCTCCATTCTTACACCTCCACTTTTGACACATTGCACCTTGAGACTTGTAGTTCTCAGCTGGCCTTACTGCAACCATGGCTAAGGGAATTAGAACTACAACTCCCAAGTTGGGAGGCCCGAGAGGCCATGTGGCATTAGAAGGGAGACAGTTGAACTGTTAATATGTTAAATTGCTAAATGAGAGTTGGGGGGAATTACAATTGATCTCCAGACTAAAGAGATCAGTCCTCATGGAGAAAATGGTTGCTTTGGAGGGTGAGCTCTATGGCAGTATACCTCACCGAAGTCCTTCAACCAACCTGGCCCTCCCCCTAAGTATTACCAACCGCCCAGAGGCACCTGGAGACCAGTTCCCCTTGAGAAAATGGCTGCTTTGGGCAGTGGACTCTATGGAATTATACCTTGCTGAAGTCCCTCCCCAGACTCTACCCCTCAAATCTACAGGTATTTCCCAACCCAGAGTTGCCAACCCTGTAACTCGCTACCCAGAAAACATGACATAGAAGGAGGTACTCTCTACCTTAGCTGCCACTGCATAGCCCCAAATCAACCTAAGTCAGGGATGGAGGGAACCATACCTGTTATCACCAGGGGCGGCAAAATGACTTGAGACAGCCCTGCCTAGCTAAGCAGAAGGAAACAAACATGGCTCACCTTCTTCTATTTTCCCCTTCTCTCCACCACCCCACCAGCTACAGCCAGAACACTCACCTGGATCCTCTTTCTAGAACCCATTGTATTTCTCCCAAAAATGGGCCTTCCTCCTAGTTAGAACATAAGATATACAAGGAGCATATCTGACCCAGCTGAGCTCTGAGAAGTAGCAGGAGACAGAGTTGCTAGAGGGGTGAGTGCTTTTTATTTGCTTTCAGGTGAGGTGATTTAGCTGAGGGTGTAACTCTGTGTGGGAATGCGTGGGTGAGTATTGAGTTGTTGCAGAACCTTGGCTGCTTGAGAAAGAGTGATTGTTTGACTGTAATTGAAATGCCTGGGTGAATTTGAATAGCTGCTGGCCACACCCTCTGCTGGGGGAGGCTTCTATTTAAGGTAGCACTTTAAGAACCTGTAAGAAGCCTGGGCCCTAGTCTCCTTGGGTCCAGTAAGGTAACTAGACTTCTACAAGGGGAACCACATCAATACAAAGGGTTTTAAAAGAGGGGTTATATTATTTTATAAGCAATTATGAAGCCAGAATGCCAGCAGGGGATTGGGGGCTATCCAGTGTTTTGCACGGAGTGTCCCATGTATGACTATCTGCCCACTGGACAGAAGTCTTGGGTGTGTGCCCGGTGCAAGGAGCTCCTGGTTCTCAGGGAACAAGTTTGCTCCCTTGAGGCCAAGGTGGCAGACCTGGAGAAGCAGAGATAGTCAGTTAGGTGCTTAGAGAAGACTCTAGGGGACTTGTTAGATATGTCCCACTCTGAATATGGCAGCCTCAGAACATAGAGAGCAATTAAATTCTCCCATAACACCACAAGAGGTATGGGACATTATTAAAACACTTAAAAACTGCAAAATGCCAGGAATTGATGGTTTTCCAGCAGAATATTATAAGGCCTTTTTAGACCTTTTAGCTCAACTACTAGTTATGGTATGTAATGAAATCTTGTCTTCGGGAATAGTCAGGGGTCTTTTTTTGGGGGGAGCGCATCGGAGCACAGCTCCGGGAGCTCAGGAGCCGAGCCCTGCCCCCAGCCGGCGTCCCAGGCAGCCGCATGTCAATTTCAGCTCCATTATATCCTATGGGCCATTGAAGTCAATGGTGAAAACATAGGGTATATTCTGGGGGCTGGAGGGGAGGGGGTTTGAGGAAGAGGCTTCAAACTCACAGGGTAGCTGATGGAGCCTCTCCTCAAGATATTCACCAAGTTTCAAGAACATTGGACCAGGGGGTCCAATTCTATGGGCCCCCAAACAGGTTGCCCCCATTCCCTCCATTGTTCTCTATGGTGGGGGAAAAGTTACTTGCCGCCGAATTTCTTTCATTCCCTCCTTTCCTTCTCTCTTTTTTCTCTTTCCCTCCTTCTTCTCTTCTCTCTTTCTTTCTTTCTTTCTTTCCCACCTTCTTCTCTTCTCTTTTTTCCTCCTTTCCCTGTTTCCCTCCATCTTCCCTCTCTTTCTTTCCCTCCCCTTTCCTTCTCTTTCTTTCCCTCTTTCCTTCCTTCTTTCCTTCTCTCTACTCTCTCTCTTTCCTTCCCTCTTTCCTCCTTCTGTGGCCCAACTCTAGTGAGAAGGAGTTTAAACTTTAAAAATGTGTGGGTAGTTAAAATCATCTATTATGACACAGTTAATTTGTCTAGCTGCTATCTTTAATTTATTCATCATTTTATAATCCTCCTCTATCTTTTGATCTGGTGGGCGATAACAAACTCCCAATGTTAAGCCTCCTTTTGGGCCCACTATTTCAACCCATAGCGTTTCCAGAAGCAAATCCAATTCTCTTACCCTCTCAATCTTACTGGACTGTATACCCTCTCTGACATACAGAGTCACCCCACCTCCAACCCTTTTCCCGCATCCTTCCGATATAATTTATAACCAGGAATCACTATATCCCACTGATTCTCCTCATCCCACCAAGTTTCTGAAATACCCACAATGTGCTTAGAAATTATTCAACAAAGAGAAATACTTGTGCTAAGCATTAACATTTCAGATCAACAACACAGTTCAACAAGGCAGATCCTTTAGCACAAGTATTTCTCTTTGTTGAATAATTTCTAAGCAAATGTAATTGCAGAATCAAAAGTTAGTCTGGATAAACATAAGATGATAAACTCTTTCAGTCTCTGAGAAGCTGATTACGTGGACAGAATTTTGCCGGGGTAAACATAACCTCTTATGAAGTGTCATGAAGGTCTACATACAATAATTACTTGGCTCTCTAAGCTGGAGTAATTGTTTGTAAAGCTGCATCTTCAGAGAGATAGAGGTTTGAGTTTGCAAAATATTACCTTAGAACATTACCTTAGATAGCACGGAAAATTACATTACAGTAGGTGAAATAAGAGCATGCTCATTAAAAGAAAAATACTCACACAAACGGCCTAGGAAAAAAAAGCCAAAACCTTACCCCTCTGAAATTCCAGCCTTTTGTGGAAGGAAACAGGGAAAAGTTGTTCTGTTGAGGCTGTTGAGACCTGCAAGATAAAACAAGAGCACATTTTTTCTTGCATTCTTAACAGTCAGATCTTCCTTGTAAACTGAGTTGGAGAAATAGGAGCGCTCAATGGCATGCACTGATGCTTACACAAAACACCTTAAATTTCTTACTGCCTTGGTTTCATTATAAAGACTCCTGCACAAATTCTCTTTCCACTGTGATAAAAAACCATCACCCCGTTTTCTGAACTGCTGGCCACCAACAGCATTCAAAATGGATTCTAGATGGTGCTGCTGAGGTGACTGGTGTAAACCAGCCTAGCAAGGCCTCTGGAGGACAGAGAGAAACCTTAGGAAGTCTCTTACGGTTATTACAGTTACCGTTATGAAAAATCATTAGTAAGTTAAGCTTTAGCTTTGTACAAATACAGTGACCGATTCCCCACAAGCAGCTGTGCCCTGGTTGCTCTTCCATTTCCCCCAGTTGTATTGGTCAATTTCACACTATTCGCTGCGTGGCCATATTTTGACCCGCATCTCCCCCCGATTTCCCCCACATCTTCCCGATCCTGTTTTTTGAGGATCAAGAAGATGTGGAGGAAATTGGGGGGAGATGTGGGTCAAAATGCAGCCACGCACCGAATACTGTGAAATTGACCAATACAACTGGGGGAAACAGAAGAGCGACAGCAGCACAGCTGCTTGTGGGGAATTGGTCAGAGTCTTCTGGCAGGGAATTGCCAAGTATTTACTTATAGTCTCCCTTTTTCATTGATGTTCAAGGTGTAAGTTAATGCAGTCAATAGGATGAGACATCTAATAAGCAATGCACTAAGACTCTGATTACAGAAAGATGACACAAGTATAGAATATTAGACACGATAGAGAATGCAGATACAATGCAGAAAAAAGTATTATATCAGTAGAAAATAATGCAAAATAATCCTTCCCTATTATATAAAAGCATAGTGGTCGAGTGGCATGCCCAAATAAGGTAAAAATGCACGGCAAAATAGGTTTGCCGTGGGGGCTGCCACTCACCACTGCGCTCTGCCCATTGGCTGGTGTGCCTGGCTGCGTGGGCTCAGTCCCGCCCACACAGTCAGCTCACGGCCTCTTCGACCTGTTCGACGCAATCTCCCTCCAGCCACCGAATCAGGTGGCTGCATGCTCAGGCTGAACGGCGGCCTCCCTCACCCCGCGGCCAACCCCCCCGGTAAGTCACTGGAGCCAGGGACGCCTTGCGTGGGGGGGGGGGCACCAGGGCTCGCCTCCCGCCCCAACGTGACTGACGTGACAGGGAGGCCGCGGTGGAGCTGGCTGCCCCCGAGAGGGAGACGGCCTCCTTCCCTCACCCCTCCGCCGCTGCAGGAACGGCCCGGGAAGGGGAGCCGGGCCTCGCCTTGCCCAGCGGCCACAGCCGCCTTGCTGGGGGCCGCTGCCGCCAGACATGGTATGGCTAGAGCCCGTTGCATCCCCCCACGCAATGGGCCTTGTCGCTAGTCTTTAATAATTCTCTTAAGTTTTGGCCATTTCCAGCTCTCCCATTGGCTGTGCAATGCACTCCATCAGCCATTGGCCCATCAACCGCCACTCAAGAGTAATTGTGTGCCATTGGCTGGGGGCTGGGTTGACTCCTCTTCCCCACTCACTGCCATCTCAGCCACTGTTCCCTGTCAGAATAACTGCCAAATGGCTATCTCCTGATGAAGACAATTCTCCTGCTTAGGTCCTGTAGGGCTAAATTTTCCCTCAGTGGCTGTTGCTAGGCAACCAAGCTTGGTTCTGTCAGTAAAAAGACAAAGGAATGAAGCCCTTTCCAGGCCTTTGTGGGGAACTCATTGGGGCCAGCCCTGACTAGGGTTGCCAGCTCCAGGTTGGAAAATTCCTGGAGATTTTGTGCTGAAGTCTACAGAAGCCAGGGTTCGGGGGGGGGCTTCATCTGAACAGAATGCTACAGAGTCCACCCTCTGAAGCAGTTATTTTCTCCAGGGGGAGAGAGAGATCTGTTGTCTGGCACTCAGTTATGTCTTCAGCCTTTCCTCACAGGGAAGGTGCTCCAGCCCCCTAATCATCTTGGTTGCCCTCCTCTGTACTTTTCCCAGCTCTGTGATGTCCTTCTGGAGATATGGGGACCAGAACTGTACACTGTGTTCCAAATGAGGTTGCATCATAGATCTATACAGGGGCATTAAAATACCAGACATTTTATTCTCAATCCTTTTCCTAATAATCCCTAACATAGAGTTTGACTTTGTCACTGCTGAAGCACACTGGGTTGACACTTTCATTGAGTTATCCACTACAACTTCAAGATTTTTTTCCATCTCCACAAGTTCAAACCCCATTAACCGATACCGGAAGCTGGAATTTTTCCCCAATGTGCATCTCTTTACACTTACCAACATTGAACTTCATTTGCCACACTGTCGCATACTCATCTAGTTTGTGGAGGTTCTCTTGGAGCTCTTCACAGTGGTTTTCGTCATCCTGAATAATCTGGTGTCATCTGCAAACTTGGCCACTACACTACTCAGCCCTAGTTCCATAACACTGATGAATAAATTAAGTAGTACTGGCCCCAATACTGATCCTTGTGGGACCCCACTTCTAACTTCATTGTGAGAACTGTCCATTGATTCCTACTCTTTACTTCCTGTCATTTAACCACTATTTAATTAGTAAGAGAACCTGTCCTCTTATCCCATTACTGCTAAATTTACTCAGGAGTCTTTGATAAGGGACCTTGTCAAAAATTCCTTTTAAATGGTTTGGGGAAAATGGGGGGCATATATAAACAGTGCTGTGTCCCTGAGATGATGATGTCACTCTGCATGATGTCATCACATTGGGGATGGCCCCTCCCCTCCCAGAACATCCCCCCAAATCCCCCCACAAGGGAGAAGATGGGACCTGGCAATCCTAATGTTAGTAGATCTTTTCTTCCAGTTCTACTGCTGCTGTGTCATTGTGGGTTTGCAGCTTACAGATACACACCTGAACAGCATACTCAAGATTGCAACAGCACAGACATTTTGATGCAATAATTCAGAGCAAGAGGTGTCAGTTATCAGGCACTGTTAAAATATTGCAAGAGTGCTAATGTTTTAAGCATGTTTTTATTTTAAGTTAAAAAAACCCTTTGTGTTTGTGTCCTTTATAAAATTTATATCTCTGCTACCTGGCATTATATTTTATGACACACATGGCCCGGCCCAACAAGGTCTCATTTATGTCAGATCCAGCCCCCATAACAAATGAGTTCGACACCCCTGAACTAAAGCGTATTACAAGTTACTTTGACTCAAAACATCATATTCATGATTTGAAGACTCTTTTTACTTGGGGGGAAAATACTATCCCAGATGTCTCTCATTTAAAATAAATAAAGAGAACATTTTTCTTAAATTTAATAGGAACATTATCAGTTGTTGCAATTTAACATTTTCAATAAAATTGAGTTAACACATGTGCATGGAAATGTTTACAAACTTGAACATATTTCTTAGCAAAATTTACAGATAAAATGTAACACAGATAACAATGTAACAATTAACAGCAACAACACATTTCTTTTTGCAAAAATAATCTTTCCAATGTGTCTTTTCCAGATTCCCTTTACAGACATTTGCAGCTGCTTGCAGAGCAGAAATCGTCCCCATATGTACTTTATCTTGACAGTGATAGCTTGAGCCAAAATCATTGGTAATTTCTCCAGGCTCCCATTCATCCATTAAATTCCTGACACTTTGCAATAATCTTGATATAAATAAATGGAAAGCAATTTAATACATAAGTTTTTCAACTATCATCAGACTAATTCAGATATTAGACTTTCCTAAATAATTCAAACATTTATTCATAAAAAAGCAAGCTATTAGTTTAAAAATAAGCACAAGTTTGCATTTCTATATGATTAGCTGAAATATGAATAACCTGGGCTTTCAAAAGTACTTTTTGGAGAACAATCAGATGGTAGGTGCATTTGAGATGGTGAAAAGACAGATTAATGTCTCAATAAGATAGCACATTTTATAATGTGAATAAAATCTAGACAGTCATTCCAGGTCAACTGTGTCTTATAAAACACAATATTAGCTCTTGGGAGCTGGCTGAGGAAAGAGTGCTAAGCAATGAAAACTCATAGATGGAGATTGTAATTATCTCCTCTAGATTTGTAATTGTCTGGCAGTTCCTCTAAGTTTCCCGTGGGCAGACGCACCCTTCGGAGAAAGCTTCAAGGAAAGCTCATCCCCAGAATTAAACTGGTTTACACACTGGAGTCTGAACGGGGTTTTCTTCTTGCGCTGAAATGCCACCGTCTTCCTGCCTTCTCCCACGGCTGTCCTTCGGCAGAAGGGCACCGCAGCTCCCCCTGCCTGCTGCAGCTCCTCCTCGGCGTGTCGGCTGCCTGCCTGCCTGCCTGCCTGCCTGTGGGGGGGAGGGAGGGAAGAACCCTCCCTCCTTCTCTCTCCCTCTCTCTGCCACCGGCTCACCCTCTCCGGCATCTGCAATGCAGCTCGGTTTCCCCCTTGGTGGGCAGGGCAGCGAGAGGTCAGGGGTGCTGGAGTGGAAGTGAGCACAGGGCCCTCAGTCACTCAGTACAAGGGCTGGGGGCCTGGCCTGGGGAGTTGTAGCCTGGCCCAGTGGTGGAGCCTTAGGGGGAAGGGGCACACTGAGTAGGAGGGAGGAGGCGGGGCGCGAGGTGAAGCAAGCTGGCAGGAAGGGGCGTGCAGAGGAGTGGTCGCCCAGAAAGCAATGCTAGGAGCGGGCGGGTGGCGACAGCAGGTCTTCTTAAAAGTTCACCAGATCCCATTTCCCCCTCTCTCTGGCTCTTTCCCTCCCCCTTCCTGCCCGGAGGAGGATGAAGAGGAGGAGCCCTCAGCCAGTGGAGGGAAGACTTTCTTTCTCTTCTCTGAAGCAGGAAATAGGAGAAACTGGCCAAAAGGAGCTGAAATGTTAGAAACAGGAAGCAGCACAGAGTCAGTTGCTCTCGGGCTGGATTGGAGGCTTGCAGGGGCCAGATCCTGCCCACATGCCATATGTTTGACACTCCTGGCCTAACCTATCTGCATCTCTGTGTCTGAAAGAGGTTCCATTGGGCAGTAGGGGGGGCCCACACCAACAAAATCATTCAGGTAATTCAAAATATTGTTAATATCAACAGCACTAGCTTCATAGCAATAAAATCCATCAGAGTTTAAAACCAGTAAAAGCCTGGAAAAATAAAATAACACTATTTGAACTCTGAAGGTAAGAGTCCCTAGAGGAAGTTATCAGTAGATTATTTCTGAATACAGGCAGGCTCACATAGAAGGCGGATGCTTATCAAAGTCAGTTCAATCCAAGTGCACCAAATAAATGATAGCTGACACAATTCAAGAACTTAGTAGCTGCTGCCCAACAGAGTCAGTCAGGTAGGTTGCGATCTAAAGGTGTAAAATTTCTGGAAATTTTGAAGCCACAAAACTATGAGGGGTTTCCCAATGGGGGTGGGGGAGATGTTGGGGGAAATTAAAATATATGTGATACTTTCTTATCAAACCTGAACTACTTCTATTGATTTACCAACATAAAATACATCATTTATAACTTAGAGCAAGAATCCAGTAGCACCTTAAAGACTAACAAAATTTGTGGTAGGCTATGAGCTTTCACGAGTCACAAAAGTTCACACCCTGCCACAAATTTTGTCAATCTTTAAGGTGCTACTAGACTCTTGCTCTTTTCTGCTACTACAGACAGACTAACCCATCTTGATTTATAACTTAGCATATATAATTGTTCTTTTTGACATATTTATGGAATTTAAAGGTATCTTATTTTCTGTAAGAAAAATTGCAAATATACCCTCTACCTAAAAAACTGTTGCAAATTGCTTTATACCTTATGCTATGTACATGTATCTTTAATTTTTGCCATCTAAAAGGTAGGAAAAATTTGTAGTAAACAAAAGAAGCTATTATTTTGAACAGAAACTCTCTTATGAAAGAGGTAGGACTATCAGCATGTTTGGATGTTAAGCTAAATGTTATAACATGGAAAACACTGAACACTTCAATAATGTTTCATCATAATGCTTCCCATAGTATAAGCTAGTAGACTGCAGTAATTGTAGGTTTTCAAGGGAACGCTCATTATGTGAAAATGAGTGAAATTCCAATTGTTGGGTCAATGCTACCAGACTTGACTTCCAATCAATAGTACTGGAACATAATCAGATAAGCACACAGGTGGAACATAATGTTGTCCAGTCCTGCAAAGGTAATAATGATTGCATCTCTAGCACCCCTGATCACGCTTTCTACCCAGTAATGTATCACATACTGCATATGTATTGTGATATGCTCAGAGTTTAGTCAAATTGTATTCACCTCTGTCCACTGGCAGTTATAGTTCCTCAGTAGAGCAAATATTGTCCCCAGCTGCATTTCCAAATCAGGAAAATTGCTGAGAGAAGCAAGTCTGAAACTCCTTCCCTACCCCACATGCCACAATCTGACTCTGAATTGAGAGCCCACCTGCCTGCTATTTAAAGGAGGAAGAACACTGGGAGTTCCATTCATAGGACTCCTAGCATCATCATATCTGGTACTCTAAAACCTGTACATAAGCACAAAATTTCACATAAGGTACCCTCAAGTGTAACTGCTTTCCTCATATGCCTGAAAAATGTTCCAGTTTTTTCTCCCAATATTAAATGTCTACAGGCTAATTTTCCTTGAACAAACATGAGAATCACCCAAAAGGCACAATCACACCTGTATCTGTATGAAGTAGTAACACACAGTCTTGCAAAAACTCCATAACATCACAGGATTCACACTGACATGTGGAAACTATTTACATGGGACTCTGCTAATTACTGCAATTGCTACTGAAGCAGGTTCACAGTTACATGGTGCTTTGTTTTGTATGTTTCAACAAAACTGAATAAGAGCTAGTGTGGTGTGGTGGTGAGATATCTGCCAAGCACTAGGGCAGTCTACGTTTGAATCCCCACTCTGCCACAGAAGCTTTCTGGGTGATGCTGGGCCAGTCACACACACACAGGGCTATTTTGGGGCCAGAATGCACCAGAACAGCCAAGGCACAGGGCCCGGGGAAGGCCTGCAAAGCCCCTCTGCCTTTCCTGGCCCGCCCATTCAGGGTACCCATGGTCTTACTGGTGCGGGGGGGCGGCGGCAGGGGCTTGATCTGGGGGTGGGCCATGGGTGCTCTGAGCCAGAGCTGCCCCCGTCATTGCTGAGCATCAACCTGGCTGAGCTGGTGCTGCAGTTCACATGGAGCTTCGTGCTCATTTTCCCCATGTATGTGCTGGGCTACCTGTGGCTGAGCTTCAGCTGGGTCCTCGTCACCTTGCTGTGCGTCTTCTGGGCGCAGAGGCACTGGGGTGGAAAGAACTCCTGCCTTGACTGGGCCCTCACCTTCCTGCAGGACGAGGAGCGGGCTGTGTGGCTGGCCATCTCCACCAGCGACCTGCCCGCATGGGCGAATGAGTGAGTAAGCGAGTAGCTGTCTGGCTGACATCAGCCCTACCCAATCTGTCCTGCTACTCCTACTCCATCTCACCCTTTGCAAGTTGTGTGCAGACAGAGCTTGCATGCAAGCAGAACTCCTGGATCCGGTGCTGCTTCCTCCGTCCCTTGGGACTCGTGCTTAATTTTCAACAGTAGAGGAGCTTGGGAGGGGGCACACCTTTAGAGGTTGAAGCATCTTCTCTAGATAGATCACAGTAAACATGAACAACTTGTTTGGCTTCAGGGCACCACTAGAGTGTTTTAGTTAGGAGACTTGAGCAGTTTTTAAAAAATATATAAATTTCAGCAGAAGTCTTGGTGGACTAGTGGCCAGTTAAGTGCATACCAGTGGGTTGGCATCCATCTAGACAGACCCCCGAGCCTGCTTGGGGCTCCCAGCTTTTCTTCAGAGGTTTTCAAGGCTGCCCCTGGCATTCAAAAGGCATGCTAGGATTCAGCTCCTAGGTCGAAGGAATCTGCCGGGAATGTGCCCCCTCCTTGAACTGAAACGCCGTTCCTCCTTTTTTCCTGGTACTTGCCTGGCTGCTATGATCTTGTTGCAGACCATTTCTGCCCTGTCTGAGGGAGAAATGGTTTGGGCATATAATTCTAAATTTAAGAGTGAGTTCGTTCCATTTATATCAGTGTTTCACCCACTTCATACCAGAAAAGAGATCCCTGTGTTGTCTGTAATCTGGGGAGGGGACTCAGTTCTTTGATTGCATGCTGACTGTCAACACTGACTGGAAAAACTGGCCGGTTGGAGCCTGTATTATTTAAGCTTCAGTTTAGAAATTTGCTACCCAGTCTTTCTCCTGTGAATGTTTCTGAGAATGACAGCCCTTTATCTAACTTCCCCAAAGCCCAACTGACCTTTCTTTTATAGTACTTGTCTTGAGATAATATTCTGAGAACTGTTTCCCTGGGTCTCCCTATTTGCTGAGATGTTGTTAGTGTGCGTTCCCCCCCACATAGCTAGCAAACCAAAAAAGTCCAGTGGCACCTTTAAGATTTGGAGAATTGTATGGAATTCTATTTTATATCTTGTAATTGCTGATTTTAAATTGTATGTTGGTTTTAAATTGTAAGCTGCCGTGAGCCGCTTCGGCGGGAGGGCGGGGTAGAAATTTAATAAACAAATGAATAAATAAGATCAAGGTTTATTCAGGTACAAGCTCTCCCTCCATTTTCACAACAAACAAGGTAAACAGAATAAGAAGCAAAAGGTGGGTGTGGCTGGATGACCACACTCCTGGTAACATGGGGGTGTGGCCTAATGTGCTAATGAGTTTCTGCTGTTGGGTGTGGCCTATTATGCTACTGAGTTCCTGCTGGGCTTTGCTGCACACGCACATTCAGCCTAACCTACCTCACAGGATGTTGTGAGGGAAAATGGAGAAGAGGAGTATAATGTAAGCCACTTCAGGATCCCGCTGGGGAGAAAAGGGGGAAACAAATCAAGTAAATAAATAATCACTAATCCTATCAGACAAAACACTATTGCCTTGTCCTTTCATTTGACTCAATCCCCATTTTAATTATACATCCTGAAGTGTTGCACAGAATAGTTATCTGAACTTACTTCTGCTTTATAGCTGATGGAAGACTACATATATAAATTCAAGATTAAGAGGTTTGGAGAAGGTCCAAAAAGGGACCAGACCAGGTTGCCCACTATCCCCCTTATTGTTTATTTGGGTTTTGGAAGTATTGCTGGCAAAGATAAGAGATGATAAGGCTATAAAGGGACTTACAATCGGAGGCTTTACGTACAAATACAGGGCATTTGCAGATGATGTAATGTTTTTGATTGAAGATCCAGCAATTAATTTACCATTGTTGATGGAAAAGATCAAAGAATTTGGAGATCTGGCAGGATTTTATGTTAATAAGAATAAAACAAAGGTTTTATGTAAGAACATGACAAAAGAGAAACAGCAAGAACTCCAAGAAACAAGTGGTTAAAAAAACAAAATACCTAGGAATTGAGTTGACAATGAAAAACATAGATCTATTTAAGAACAACTATGAGAAGATCTGGTGTAAAATTCAACAAGACATAAAAAAATGGGACACTTTGAATCTGTCATTATTGGGAAAAATTTTGGTAGTCAAGATGAATATTTTACCGCATCTAATGTTTTTATTTCAGACGATACCAATAGTGAAAGACTGTAAAGTGTTGGATTTATGGCAGAAAGAAATTTCAAAATTTGTTTGGGCCGGAAGGAAACTTGAGGATTAAAATGAAGATTCTATGTGACGCAAAGGAAAGAGGAGGATTTCAGTTACCTAATTTTAGATTGTATCATGATGCGGTGTGTCTGACTTGGTTAGCCCAATGGGTTAGTTTGGGCAATAGAAAAATGTTGGCGTTGGAAGGACATGACCGTAACTTTGGGTGGCACGCCTATTTATGGTATGAGAAACACAAAATGGATAATTTTTTTAAAATACCACTTCATCAGGAGATCATTGTTCATGACTTGGATGAGATATAAAAGATTTTTTTTTAAGCAAGACCATTATGGATAGTACCAGCTGAAGTAAATAAATCAATTTCAAGGCATAAAGGTGAAGACTGGATACCCTATAGAGACATCTTGAAGGTAGAAGGGAGTAGTTTCGTGATGAGAGCTAGAGAGGAACTGGAATTCGAATATGACTGGTTAAATTACAGACAGATATATGATTTATTTAAGGTTGACAACAGAGGTATGGCTTCAGGAAGGAGAATAATGAAATTGAAGCAGTGTGGGCAGTGGAGGGGAAAAAAGTGATTTCAAAAATTTATAAAGTTTTGTTAAAATGGTATACGGAAGATGAGATCGTAAAAGAACAGACGGTAAAATGGGCTATAAATTTAAATAGAGAAATAGATATATCAACTTGGGAGGGTTTGTGGGAAAAGTCAATTAAAATTTCAACATGTTAATGTGAAATAAAACTGTTATAAGATGATGTATAGATGGTATATGACACACAAAAAAATTGCTAATATGAATGATAATTTGTCTAACAAATGTTGGAAGTGTAAAAAAAAGGAGGGCTCATTTTATCATATGTGGTATTGGACAGAGATCCATAACGAAATACAAAAGATCCTGAAGTGTACCTTGAAAAAACAACCTGAAATGTTACTTTTAGGTCTTAAAATGGAAGAAGTGCATGTAACAAAAAGAACATTGTTATGGTATTTGATTACAACAGCAAGAATGACATTTGCCCAATTCTGGAAGCAAGAAAGAATACCAGAAAAATGGGACTGGATAAAGAAGATGCTTTTTATGGTAGAAATGAACAAATTGACAAAGAAGGTTAATGGTAAAGAAGATGAAGAATTTTTTACGGAATGGAAAGAATTCAAAGACTATCTTGAAATGAATTGGGATGTAAGAAATAAGTTACTCTGCTTTGATTACTATTAAGGATAGAAAAAAGAAAATAATAACTGAATAATAACAAAAAGGTTACCTGAGGGTTAGATTGAATGAATTAATATGTCTTAAAAGAAGAATTGAATATCGGATAAGATTTATTGTTATTGAACATTGAATGAAACAGTTAACAGGGTGGAGCGTTGCTGGAAGCCAAGAGGGGGGGAGGAAGGGGATAACTGAAAAGGGTGTATTTAAAAACACTTTGAGTTATGGAACATGTCAATATATCCTATCAATAAAAAAAAGTTTTACTAAAAAAAAAAAAAAGAGGTTTGGAGAAGTGTTTGTTTCTTTGTATAATTTCTTTGCTACAATCCTAAATTTTAAAGGGATTGTGGGTTTTTTTGAGGGGAGTGGTCAAGTTATGTGCTTTTGTTTTATAGATACAAAAAGTTCTCCCAGTTTCAGGAAAAAAATACTAAGAATCTGAAAGGACAATGGTTTGGATTCCTAATATCTAAGTCATGAAGTACAAGGAAAATAAACATGGAATATGAATTTGGTGGTAGATGATGGATTAAAAAAAATAAAGAACCAAACAAACAACTCCCTCTTCACCATTTCACATTCATTTCATCTTAGCTACTATTATCAGAATGACAGAAACACATGTTGGCATGGATATTAAGAAGCTCTTTTGATTCTGCTTATCTTGGGAACACAGACTGCAATGAAACTTCTCTATTTGATTGTAAATCTGTACACATAGAAAGCTTTCTGGAATTTTTCAACCATGCTAATAAAAGGCTTAAACTTCCTCCAGACAATTTACCCACCATTCTTTAGTTAAATGAAGCAAGCCACTAATAGACATCCACAACACAAGTGTGCTAAGAACACAATCTTAAACACAGGTGGGTAGCCATGTTGGTCTGAAGCAGCAGAACAAAGTTTGAGTCCAGTGGCACCTTTAAGATCAACAAAGTTTTCTTCAAAGTATGCTTTCATGTGTAAGCACACTTCTTCAGATACAGACACAGGAGGTAAGCATCACTGACAGATGACCAAGGTATCTCAAGTAACTCTTTATGGTAGTTCCATTTTCAGTATGGGATTTCTGTATCATCCTACAAAGTTGCAAGAAGAATTTAATCTCAACAGCTGAAGATGGAAGGGGTTTTGAGTCATTCATAGTCCTTTTCAACGAGTGCAACATGGAACACAGCACACCTCATATATTGCAAATAGGGTTGCCAGCTCCGGGTCTGGAAATACCTGGAGATTTTGGGGTGGAGCCTATGGAGGGCAGGGTTTAGAGAGGGGAGGGACTTCAATGGGATATGGTGCCATAGAGTCCACCTTCAAATCAACCATTTTGTCCAGGTGATCTGATCTCTATCATGTGGAAATCAATTGTAATAGTGGGAGACAGGGGTCTTTTGGGGGGGGGAGTGCACCAGAGCACAGCTCCAGGAGCTCAGGAGCCAAGCCCCGCCCCCAGCCGGTGTCCCAGAGAGTCTTTCAGGCAGCCGAATGTCAATTTCAGCACCATTGTATCCTATGGGCCATTGAAGTCAATGGTGAAAACATAGGGTATATTCTGGGGGCTGGAGGGGAGGGTTTGAGGGAGAGGCTCCAAACTCACAGGGTAGCTGATGGAGCCTCTCCCCAAGATACCCACCAATTTTCAAGAACATTGGATCAGGGGTCCAATTCTATGGGCCCCCAAACAGGTTGCCCCTATTCCCTTCATTATTCTCTATGGTGGGGAAAAGCTAAGTTTTTTCCCACCATAGAGAAAAATGGAGGAATAGGGGCAACCTGTTTGAGGCCCATGGAATTGGACCCCTGGTCCAATGTTCTTGAAACTTGGTGGGTATCTTGGGGAGAGGCTCCATCAGCTACCCTGTGAGTTTGGGGCCTCAAACCCCTCCCCTCCAGCCCCCAGAATATACCCTATGTTTTCACCATTGACTTCAATGGCCCATAGGATATAATGGGGCCGAATTGCCGCCGAATTTCTTTCATTCCCTCTTTTCCTTCTCTCTTTTTCCTCTTTCCCTCCTTCTTCTCTTCTCTCTTTCTTCCTTTCCCACCTTCTTCTCTTCTCTTTTTTCCTCCTTTCCCTGTTTCCCTCCCCTTTCCTTCTCTTTCTTTCCCTCTTTCCTCCTTCTGTGGCCCAACTCTCATGAGAAGGAGTTTAAACTTTAAACCCCTTCTCTCTTAGCTCCCCCACCCAGACCAGCTGGGGAAGGAAAGGGGAGGCTTTTGAAGATGCCTCCCCCACTTTTGCTTCCCCTTCTGACATCACTTCCGGTGATGTCAGGGGGCGTGGCATATGCTAATAGCCTAATAGCTCATTAGCATACCATATGCTAATGAGCTCCTGCAGCTGTTTTTCTATGAAAAGACCCCTGGTGGGAGATCTCCAGTCACCACCTGGAGGCTGGTAACCCCAGGGAATAAATGGGGCAATGGTGCCTGAATGCTTTGGTTCCTTTCTATATGTGCTTTGAAGCTGCAGTAGTCAAAGACCATAACCATTTTTCTTCATAGATAAATGTAAGTTTTACACAAAAATCATCAAGTAACAACCTTTGCCACATGCACACATCTTTGGAAGCTACCAACCAGCGCTGACGAAAGCACAACCCAAACATGTGCACTAGTAGCAAATTAAAGCTTCTGATACTTTCATGCAAAATGTAGTGCACTAATGTACAGGAGAGTTGGGACAGTGTATTATGCATTAAAAAAGGGGACAGTGTATTATGGATAATGCACCACGATACTAATGCTACCCACACAGCAAATTTTGTTCTTTAAAACACAGGAAGTTGCAAGACTCAAAATAAATGAAAAACTTTATTATTTTAAAATGACCAATTGTATAAACGCATTTATTGAGGGGCTCATTAGCATTAAGTTCTAGCACACCCAATATTGACAATACGAACATTCAACCATACAATAGAAAAAAATATCTAGTTTTCTAGTTTTTAAAATACCGTTTTCATAAAACTTTGAACATGTTAGATGATGTATAACTTTTTACAGGCTGAGAATCAAAGAACAAATATTCTACACAAATTTATACAAACACTTCATATCTCCCTTTAAAGACCTCAATGGAGCAAATAATTGATGAAAACAAATACACTAACAAAAACATTTTCAGCATATTTTTAAGAGTCAAAGACAAAAATATCTGTGATGCATTATTGCACCTTTGGGGTCACGGTTTACAAATTAGGAAGAAAAGCAACCCAGCAACAGCAAATCTTGATAAATACAGCCCCCTGCTGTTCAGAGTTGTTAAATCCTCAAGATTACAGTATTGTTTCAGCGCACTTCATGACATCAGTGACTCCACCATACAAAAAATGATTCAGGTGGGTAGCCATGTTGGTCTGAAGCAACAGAACAAAGTCTGAGACCAGTTGCACCTTTAAGACAAAGTTTAATTCAAGGTATAAGCTTTTGTTTGCATACACACCTCTTCAGATACAATGAAATGGAAATTACCAGTCCATACATAAACATAGAGGGGTGAGCAGTAGATTAGCATACAGCATAATGAAGATGTATCCTTTGCACACCCTACACCAAAGAATAAATGGACACAAATCTGACATCAAGAATCATAAGACTGAGAAACTCGTAGGAGAACGTTTCAACCTTCCAGGAAATTCAAGGGGTGACCTCAAAGTAGCTGTTTTATCGCAAAGAAACAGACTAGAGAGGGAAATTGCTTATTACAACACTCAGAACAATTGAATCCACAGGACTTAACAGGGATATTGGTTTCTTATCTCACTACATATGCTGACTTCATTCAGCCCTTTCATCTGTATTCTCACCAACCCCAGAAGGGCTATGTGTCCTCTTTATTTTATTTCTTATTTGGAATAATACATTAGAATAGCAGATTGTAATGTGATGTAATGAATAGTAGAATGTAATATAATTTGGAATGGTAGATTGGAATGTATTTCTCTTGTCTGGAGATAGAGAAATAACTCTACACAGCCAATCACCTTACTTCAAAGAAGAAGATGCTGTAAGGTTGCCTCCATTCTTGAGAGGAGATGGATGGAGTGTAATGGCGGGGTCTCAGTTAATTACCCTCAGTATTCCACAATTAAGGATACATCTACCCATCAATCTCCAGCTTTGACATACTTCCTTCTCTACATTTTCCCCACTATGTGGGTATTTGAGGAAGTGTGTCACACGAAAGCTCATGCCTTGAATAAAACTTTGTTGGTCTTAAAGGTGCCACTGGAATCTAACTTTGTTCTATGTTTCCCCCCGGAATTACTCCCAAACAAACTAAGCTTGTTATTCCTGTTTGGCCCTTGAATCTGTTAAACATAATGCTGTACATTAATTTACTGCTCACCCTCTTATCTATATGTATATCTATATAAACTTTAAACGAAAACTGAGTAAGAACAATCATCCTAGGCTTGTCCCTGGTTCTCATTGATTACCACCTCAGCTGCAGCCAGTGGAAGGAAATAAAATATTGGATTAATGGGGGGGGGAGCTGACACTGGTTAACTCACACATCTGCTTTTGTAAGTCGTGGATAACCAGAATTAATGTTTAACCACTATTCTTAGTGCAGGAAGAGAAGAGGGAGGATACATAAAAGTTTGTCAAGGTGGGCTTGTGTACATTTTTCCTTAACCACAGCTACATGGAACATCTGAATGCAGCTATTGGCTTTCAAATAACTTGCAGCATCATACTGATTTGAAGACCTAGTAAGAACTGCACTTCCTTTACTCTTCCATAATGACTAAGCAGGAAAGAGGCAGTAGAAGATCAAGGTATTAACTAGCAGATAAGGAGATACTTTATGCATGGTCAAAGGTCTGGACTGAAATACCATTTTGGTTATTGTGTACCTGATTTGGACACAAGGCTTATTTAGTACATCCTTGCCTTGTGTCACTGATATTTATCAGAAGTAATCCAACATTATGCAATTTTTAACATATTCCCATGTTCATAATTGTACCATTATATATTGTATGCAAATTGATAATGAAAAATGTCTTCCTTTTCAGCATAATCCTCACTTAGTCCTATATTAATATTAGCAATGCAGTAATTGAGCCTATGTGCAACATTTATGCTTGAGCACTGAAAAAGACTGATAGGCCAAAACACATTTGTTTTAGAGTCGCATAAGGTCCCAACTTTGCATATTCTACAATTTATAATTCTTACTGAGGCTATATTTGGGCCTAAAATTGGTTTTTTTATACTAATGCATAATACATACATATATTGTTGATCATCTGTAATATTTATGTTGTGTTTTTATTGATTTTAAAATTGGGGCCCCTAATTTGCATCCATGTAACCTTTCAGGTTCTTAATTTTTGAGCTAAATTTTTGTTCCCCTCTTTCTTTCCCTAAAGGTCTGGATATGCCTACCAAGATGTGTTGATTCTTTCCTCCTTTCAACACCAGGCCCTTGTGCCATGTCACACACTGCTTTTAAAACTCTACTAAAAGGTAATGGTTTCCCTTGCTCGAAAGCCAGTCGAATCCAACTCTAGGGGGCGGTGCTCATCTCCATTTCCAAGGCAAAAAGCCAGCAATGTCCGAAGACTTCTCCATGGTCGTGTGGCCAGCATGACCAAATGCCAAGGCGCATGGAATCCTGTTACCTTACCACCAAAGTGGTACCTATTTATCTACTTGCAATTTCTTGCTTTAAAACTGCTAGGTTGGCAGGAGCTGTGGCCAGAGACGGCCTATCATGCGACACTAGGGTCTTGAACTGCCGAGCTACCGCCTTTCCAGTCTGCAACTCAGCATCTTAACCTCTGAGCCACCATGGCCCCTATTCTACTCAGTTTTAATGGGAGTTTACCTTCTGATGTGGAATGCTGTCATTTGAGATGCAATATATCCTTTGTGAACTAATTGCATGGTTCTTTGGAACCCGGGCATTCTGTGGCATAGTTTCCAATACGCAATCTTATCCAAAAAAACCATTCCCAACTAGTTTCGTAGCCCTTTAAAAAAGTGGTGTGCAGGAAACCAAATGTCACTACCATCTCCCTCTAAACTGCTCAAAATTATTTTTAAAAGGGCCATTGGTTACTTACCAAGAATATCTCCTCTGAGATAAGGAGGACATATTGATGGATGTTTCCCATCCTATCTGTAAGGAGGCAGGAACCAATCTTTCACTTTCACTTCCTGTCCTCTTGGTGGGATACGCCCCTCAACTCAGTTCAGGAACTCCCAGAAGCAGTAGGTAACAAAGCTCAGTAACACTGAATCATAACTTGGTTTAACTGTGAAAAAACAGCAGAAGAACCAAGAGAAAAAACAGCAGGGACAGGAAGGAGTACTCAGGTGGGTATAGGAAGCAGCAAGGTGAAGGGCCAAGATCTCAGAGGAGAAGGACCCTTCTTGGTAAGTACCCAATGGCCCTTTCTCCCTCTGAGAGGAGGACATCTTTATGGGACCTCCCATCATCTTTATCAGTCAGAACTTACTGCAAGATCCTTCAGCCGAAGGCCACATCAGCTGAGTCATAGACATTTATCTTATAGTGCCTAATGAAAGTACAGACAGACAACCATGTGGCTGCTCTGCAAATGCCCTCCACTGTGGCACGGTTTGTCAAAGCTGTGTTTGCTCCTGCACTACAAATGGAGCAAGCTGTGATTCCTAGAGGGGGAACCAGCTTCTGAGCCTTGTATGCTTCAGCAATACAGGCTTGAGAGTAGAGCTAACGGTAGCCTGCCTTGGACATCTTGCAACCCTTATTAGGTGGGGAGATGGAGATGAACAATGATTCTGTCTTCCTAAAGCTACTAGTGCTATGGAGGAAGGTCTTTAGAGCCCGTCACACATCTAAGGAGTGCCAAATCCACTCTGCAGGATGAGATGGATTTGGGCAGAAGGATGGCAGGCCTCTGACCTGTGAAATCGAGAGTTCACCTCAGGTTGAAAGGTAGGGTCCGTAGTAAGCACTACCTTGTCCTTGTGGAACACGCAGAGACTGCTGAGAGGGCTCCTATCTGTGACACCTTGTGTGCTGAGGTCACTGCCACCAGAAACAATGTCTTCATATGTAGCCACTTAAGTGGAATCTCCTTGATGGGCTCGAAAGGAGTCCTTGTCAATGCATTGAGGAGATCTCCACATAGAGCAGATCTGTGAGTTGTGGGTGGATCCTGGTACACGGCCCCTTTAAGGAAACAGTGAGCATGAGGATGTCTTGAATGCCCCCAGCCGTTGAAAGTTGGAAGGACCGTAGCCAAGGCTGCCACCTGGCGCCTAAGGGTGGAAGCCTTCAAGCTGGAGTCATGACCGTCCTGCAAGAAGGCCAACACATTCCTGATATGGGGCTTCAAAGGATACACATCCTTCTTTCTGGACCACCTAACAAAGGCCTTCCAGGTGGTATTGTATATCCGACTTGTGGACTGTCTGCTAGATGGCAACATAGTACTTGTCACCTTTTCAGAGTAGCTGAGTCTGAGGAACTTCTCCCGTTCAATCGCCAAATGGTCAAGGGAAGTGATCCTGGGTCTGGGTGCCAGATGGGCTCCTGAGTCAGCATGTCTGGAAAGACCAGCAGAGGAAGGGGCGGATGTAAGGTGAGATTCTGGAGCTCTGAGAACCATGGCCTCCTTGGCCTATATGGAACCACCACTATGATCTCTGCTTGCTGTTCCCAGATCCTCAGGAGCTTTGGGAGGACTGTGGTCAGTGGATACACAAACATGAGCCGGGTAGCCACTGGGACACCAGGGCATCTGTTGCTTCTGTCCTATAGTGATAGAATCTGTTGAAGAATCTGCACACCTTGTGGTTATCTGGGGGCGCAAAGAGGTCCACTGCAGAGAGACCAAAGCAACACGTAATCAGGTTGAAGAGGTCCAACTTCAGTGACCATTCCCCTTCCTGGAGTTACCAGCAGCTGAGCCAGTCTGCCCAAGTATTCAGGGTACCCTTTATGTGCTCTGCCTTGATTGAGGCTATGTTGACTTCCACCCACCGAAGTAGCTTGGAGGCTTCCTTGTGGAGTAGCAAGAACCTGTTCTAACAGGTTTATAGGCAACTTCTTTTCCTCTCTGGACCATATGCCCTATGCCAGAGTGTCGAGGAAGACTGCTCCCCAACCATGAAGCTGGCATCCATAATTATCTGCTTCCACTCCGCAATATAGTAAATGCGGCCCCGTAGAAGATTCTTTACCTTGGTCTACCATACTAGACTGACTTTCACCTCGAGGGGAACCTTGATGGTGAGGTTAAAAGGGGGGTTATAGAAAAGTATTTGTTTAAAAACAATTATGAAGCCAGAATGCCAGCATAGGGCATATGGTCCAGAGAGGAAAAGAAGTTGCCTATAAACCTGTTAGAACAGGTTCTTGCTACTCCACAAGGAAGGATAGGGGGGAAAGGGTTGGAGGTGGGGTGGCTCTGTATGTCAGAGAGGGTATACCGTCCAGTAAGATTGAGAGGGTAAGAGAATTGGATTCACTTCTGGAAATGCTATGGGTTGAAATAGTGGGTCCAAAAGGAGGCTTAACAGTGGGAGTTTGTTATCGCCCACCAGATCAAAAGATAGAGGAGGATTATAAAATGATGAATGAATTAAAGATAGCGGCTAGACGAAATAACTGTGTTGTAATAGGCGACTTTAACTACCCACACATTGATTGGGTCAATATGAGTTCTAGTCGGGAAAAAGAGATTGCGTTCTTAGACACTCTCAATGACTGTGCTGTGGAACAGATGGTCACAGATCCTACCAGGGGAGAGGCGATCCTGGATTTGGTCCTAAGTAACACCCAAGACCTGGTGAGAGATGTAAAAGTGATTGCACCACTTGGGAACAGTGACCATAATGTCATTGAGTTTAACATTTGTACAGATAGGGAGTTGCCCAAAAAGACTGATGCAACCACTTTTAACTTTAAAAGGGGTAACTTCTCTGGTATGAGGGGACATGTGAGGAAGAAATTGAAAGGAAGAGTGGAGAAGGTCAAAACCATTGGGGAAGCTTGGAGACTATTTAAAAAGACAATCCTAGAAGTTAGGAAAGGTACAAATAGGTATAGAAAAAAGCCTGCATGGTTAACAAATAAAGTAATGGAAGCTGTAAAAGGTAAGAAGGATTCCTTTAAGCGGTGGAAAGCTAGTCTTAGTGAGGTTGATAAAAGGGAACACAGACTATGGCAAATAAAATGCAAGTCTGTGATCAGGCAAGCAAAAAGGGAATATGAGGAGCATATCGCAAAAAACATAAAGACCAACAATAAAACTTTCTTCAAATACATTAGAAGTAGGAAGCCAGCCAGGGAGGCAGTGGGGCCCTTGGATGACCAAGGGGTAAAAGGAGTAGTGAAGGATGATAGGGAAATGGCTGAGAAGCTGAATGCATTTTTTGCCTCTGTCTTCACTGTGGAAGAGGAGAAGTGTTTGCCCACTCCAGAAGCACCGATTTCGGGAGGGGGTTTGAAAGACCTGAATCAGATTGCGGTAACAAGAGAGGAAGTCCTCCGACTGATGGACAATTTAAAAACTAATAAATCACCAGGCCCGGATGGCATTCATCCGAGAGTTCTGAAAGAACTCAAATGTGAACTTGTGGATCTCCTGACAAAAATATGTAATCTTTCTTTAAAATCTGCCTCAATTCCTGAGGACTGGAAGGTAGCTAATGTCACTCCCATCTTTAAAAAGGGCTCCAGGGGAGATCCAGGAAATTACAGGCCAGTCAGTCTGACATCGATACCGGGTAAGTTGGTGGAAACTGTTATTAAGGAAAGAATTAGTAGGCACATTGATGAACAAAAACTATTGAGGCAGACTCAGCATGGGTTCTGTAAGGGAAGATCTTGTCTCACTAACCTGTTAGTGTTTTTTGAGGGAGTGAACAAACATGTGGACAAGGGGGACCCAATAGATATTATTTACCTTGACTTCCGGAAAGCTTTTGATACAGTTCCTCATCAAAGGCTCCTAAGTAAGCTCAATAGTCATGGGATAAAAGGACAAGTCCTCTTGTGGATCAAAAATTGGCTTATAAATAGGAAACAGAGAGTGAGTATAAATGGGAAACGTTCTCAGTGGAGGGTGGTAAGCAGTGGGGTACCACAGGGATCAGTACTCGGTCCGATGCTTTTTAACTTGTTTATTAACGATTTGGAATTGGGAGTAAGCAGTGATGTGGCTAAATTTGCAGATGACACAAAGTTGTTCAGGGTGGTGAAAACCAGGGAGGATTGTGAGGCACTCCAAAGGGATCTGTTGAGGATGGGTGAGTGGGCGTCAACGTGGCAAATGGGGTTCAATGTGGCCAAGTGCAAAGTGATGCACATTGGAGCCAAAAATCCTAAATATAAATACACATTGATGGGGTCTGATCTGGCAGAGACGGACCAAGAGAGAGATCTTGGAGTCGTAGTGGATAACTCGCTGAAAATGTCTACACAATGTGTAGCTGCAATAAAGAAGGCCAACGCTATGCTGGAGATTATTAGGAAGGGAATTGATAACAAATCAGCCAGTATCATCATGCCCCTGTATAAATCATTGGTGCAACCTCATTTGGAATACTGTGTACAGTTCTGGTCACCACATCTCAAAAAGGATATTATAGCATTGGAAAAAGTGCAGAGAAGGGCAACTAGAATGATAAAAGGGTTGGAACACCTTCCCTATGAAGAAAGGTTAAAATGCTTGGGGCTCTTTAGCTTGGAGAAACGACGGCTGAGAGGTGACATGATCGAGGTTTATAAGATTATGAATGGGATTGAGCAGGTTGAGAAAGAAGTACTTTTCTCCCTTTCTCACAATACAAGAACTCGTGGGCACTCTATGAAATTGCTGAGCAGTCGGGTTAGAACAGATAAAAGGAAATACTTCTTCACCCAAAGAGTGATTAACATATGGAATTCACTGCCACAGGAGGTCGTGGCAGCTGCAAGCATGGACAGTTTCAAGAGGAAATTAGATAAACATATGGAGCAGAAGTCCACCAGTGGCTATTAGCCACAGGGTATAGATGGGAACTCTCAATCTGGGGCAGGTGATGCACTCTATTCTTGGTGCTGGAGGGGGCAGCAGTGGGAGGGCTTCTGGTGCCCTGGCCCCACTGCTGGACCTCCTGATGGCACCTGGTATATTTTGGCCGCTGTGTGACAGAGTGTTGGACTAGATGGGCCATTGGCCTGATTCAACATTGGCTTCTCTTATGTTCTTATGTTCTTATGAGGTTCTCCTTTCTCATAATTCTGTGCTGATAATGTTGAAGAAGCTGTTGCAGCTTGCCTGAAGACCTGCATTAGTTCAGGTGAAATTATGAGGTTTCCCCTTTTGGGGGGTTACTCATGAGTAGACCCATTGGTGGTTCAGCATCTCCTCCATGGTCCATATTGCAGACTTGGGCATTAGGTATGTCTTGCCTGTCTTCCATTTCCATAATCCAGCTTGTGGAAGCAGCGACAACCGCCCCACAGCCTTCCCCCATTCTTGCTGCCTGAGCCAAAATGGCGCCTGCGCCAATTGCTGCAGGCAGTGAGAGAAGTCACTTTTTGGTGCATTTTTCCTTTGGTGCATTCTTGCTCCCAGTCTCAGCAGGGGCTGAAGCCCCTGTCTTCCCTTTTGTTTGTTAGGACTGGACAGCTGCGAGGGAAGCTTCCTGCTCACCCTTGGAGAGAAATCTGTCAGATTCACCCTGGTCCGACATGCTCCAGAGGGACAGCCAGTAGCTGCAGAAAGGTGAAGGGCAGGCAGGAGGGGAAGAGAGGAAGAAGGTACTAGGAGGAGTGAAGGAGGAGTGAAGCTGGAATAAGGAGAAATGAGTAGTAAAAGGTAAAAAGGAACAAGTGCTAACTTTGTGCTGCTCTCCCTACTGAGGCAGGAACAGAACTGAGTTGAGGGGCGTATCCCACCAAGAGGACAGGAAGTGAAAGTGAAAGATTGGTTCCTGCCTCCCTACAGATAGGGTGGGAAACACCCATCAAGATGTCCTCCTCTCAGAGGGAGAATTCTGTTTTCTGAACACCAAGGCAGCAATCAGCATGGCAACTGACAGCAGCTTCCACCTGTACACTCTTGGGTGCTTATAATAATGTACCATACCAACACAAACTGTAGTGAAATTATGGTGGCATCCAATGGCATAAGAAGCAAATGCAATTATTTCTACAACACCTTGTCTTCCAGCAACAGCTGTTTTTCCATGCAAGACTGAGCAGCTGGTGTACATTAAGCATGTTCCTCATAGGTTTCTTTCCATATTTATTTGCCTCCTGGAGCTCTGTTCTTTTGATACAAAGCTCATTTTTTCTGGATGAATATACAGAGACTGAGATCACCTTCTTGACTGCCACCACTGGAAGGATAATGTTTTGTATTCATTTCTGGGCATGCACTACAACTGCTATGCTATGTGACTCATCTTCTCCATACGTAACCTCAGCTTCATGGAATTTTTTCCTATTTCCTTTAACAGACTAATTCTCAGGATGTCAGTCCTCATGCAGCTGACATCTTTGAACTAATTGAAATCTATTCATTTTATAGATATACTGAGCTAGGTATTTTTAATTAAATAATTTAAGCATTCAGAACAAAAGACTTGAGGTTAATCTTTTAAAAATTTGTGAACTATATCAGCTTGCTGCACCTACCCTAGCATCCAGAAGGCACAAAGAGAATGCTTTCAGCACATTAGCGTTATAAGCCCCAAGAATCACAGAAGATCATGCTGTTGAGTCACAACAAACTCATAGTGACTGCATTCACAGGGTGTTTCAGGACAGAGATGAACAGAAGTTGTTTGCCCTTGCCTTCCTCTGGAAAGCAACCCCAGCCTTCCTTGGTGGTCTCCCATCACAGACACAAATCTAAATTAAGAAGATTTAGATCAGTCTCCAAGTAATTTAACACTGGAACCTTCAACTACTTAGGTGGCAACACTAAAATTATTTTGAAATTCAAGTGAAGTGCTTTTTTTAAACCAGATTTTAAGAGTGGGGTTGTTTTATTTTCAAGTGAGCTGTTATAGTAAGAATGCTTGAGAAAGAAAGAAAAGTTAAGAAGATTTGTTACACCTTTTCCATAGTGAGTGAATAATTAACAGAACACACATTTAACAAAGGCCTTAATTGCTCAGAATCTGGAATGCTATTTTGGCAGCTCCAGCTCATTTTATAAACTGGGTTTCTCCACAAATCTAAGTCAAGTAACACAAAACTAGACCAGTTCAAACAGTATTTTATTTTTAATAGTATGATTAATTTAGAAAATGTACATGCTGCCTCTCCAGAAAACAGCCTGAGGTCTATAAACATAAACACTGAACTACCTAATATGATATGCATTTTTCAGTACTCATATACCATTGTTTGGATCATTATATAAATCACTACTTCTTCGTGAAAAACACTCATGTTATATCCATAGTTCCTTATCCTATCATCTATGCCATTACTGGGTCCATATTTCCATTACCCAAATCAAATTTAGAAATTCAATCCATGCTGTTTCTGTAGTAAAGCTGTTTAAATAAAGTCTGTGTTATAAATAATTCCTTCCATGCTTGTATCTAATCTCTACTGCATCTCAAGAGTTGATGATATAAGGGCCCCTGTTTCTTACATGTCTTCCAAATCAGTAAGGCCCAAAACTGCATGCATCACTGAGATATTACAGAAAGAGGAAACTGACCCAGCTTGCATAATAGAGGCATGGTTGGAAGAAAATTACATGGTGCGTCTGTCTCAACTTACTCTACCTGGTTATGCTGTCTTCTACCAGCTCTGTTCTGATGGCTGGGGATGAGCAGCTGCAGCCATCCTCTGCCTCTTGGCAATCAAGGGAAGGTGTCCTGAGTTAGTGACTGATTTATGATAGTCATCAAGGGCTTATCAATGTGGACCTTATGTGATTTTAGCACCCAGGATTGGCAAGGTTCCAGTGGACAAGTGGTAGTCTTCACAGATCCCAGGAGCCTGTCAGTATCCATCAAAATAACTGGGTAAAAATGGTCCACAAGCAGACTTGCCCTATATAATGTAAGCCACTCTGGGCCCCCACTGGGGAGAAAAGGGGAAAACAAAAGAAGTTGAGGGAGTTATCAGACCACTGCTCTAAAAACATCCCTTCACATAACTGATGCAGCCAATTATCATGCAGTCTTCAATCTGTCCTTTCTAGGCAATCCAACTTCAGATCTTCTTTGATAACTCATATGCCCTGGATCTTTTTCAATCTGGTTTCAGGCCAAACTATGCGACAGAGACTGCTCTGGTGGCTTTAGGAGATGACCTCTGCCTGAATGTAGAGGAAGGCCATGCTTCTCTGTTGCTTCTAATGGATCTATCTGCAGCCTTTGATACAGTAGATCAGGGGTGGTGAAACTGTGGCTCGAGTGCCACATGCAGCTTTTTCACATATATTGTGTGGCTCTTGGCAGGGCAGCTGGGGAAGTGAAGGGGAGGCATGCCTCCTCAATCGGTCTTCCCTTCCCCAGCCAATGTTCCCCTCCCTGCGTAAGCTTGAGGTGCATGTGAGGGGAGCAAAGAAAGAAAGCAACTTTAACTTTAAATGCATTCTCAAAGTCCCTCCCCACTGGCTGGCTTGAAGGCATTTGTCTCTTTAAATCCCTTCTCCAAGCCAAGCCAGCTGACATGGGAGCATGGGGAGGGGGGCTTGGAGAACACATTGCTTTCTTTCCACATCTCCCTCCCTCTCCCTTATCTATTTGCTTTCTTTGTTTCTCTCTCTCTCTCTTTCCACCTCTATCGTTCTGACAAATAAATATCATTAACAAACAAATAAATATCATTGGACAAATAGATATTATCAATATCTGTTTTTACCTCACTGTTTTTATTTTTTGCAGTCTCATTTAATATTAAGAGCAAATTTGCATACTCTTCAATAAAAACACGTGTAATTTTTGTGCATATCTTGCAGCTCTCAAACATCTGATATTTGTTCTATGTGGCTCTTACATTAAGCCATTTTGGCCACCTATGCAGTAGATCATGCCATCCTGCTGAGGAGTTTGGAGGCAGAAGCAGGTATGAGGGGAAGGGCTTTGGACTGGTTTAAATCTTTCCTCATGAACTGGACTTATAGGATTGCCAAGGCGAGTCAGCTATCCTCAGTGTGGGACCTGTTCCGTGAGGATCTGCAGGGCACAATCTTATACCTCCCATGTTATTCAATCTCAATGTAAATCCACTAAGGCAAATCATTTGCAGCTTCAGAATTTGATGTCATCAGCATGAAGAAGGCACCTAGCTTTACATCTCTCTATCCAAATCCCCTGGTGAGGTGGTAGAGGTCTGAGTTGCTCCCTGCCTGCTTTAGTCAAATGGCTGAAAGCAAATAAGTTGAAACTGAGCCTATACAAGATAGAATTGATGCTAGAAGGCAGACATCTTGAAGGATGTTATATTTCCCACTTCTGATGGAGCTCAGTTGACCTTTGCTTTGGTTAAAAGCCTTGGACCCAGCATTGTTGCTGGAGACGCTGCAAAAACTGCTTACTTCCAACTCAGTCTACCTGCAGGATAGGTGACACAGCCAATCTGCCCACCTGGATCCATGCTACAGTAACATCAGACTAGACTGCAATAATGCACTCTACAATGGTCTCCCCCCCACCCAAAGTCAGTTTGGAGTCTCCAGCTGGTACAGAACGTCACAGCTCAGTTATTACTGAGCGATAGGAGGAGCATGCGTATTGGTTCCATTCTGCAATCACTTGTTTGGATGCCCATCTGTTACTTCACTTGAGGTATTGGATTAACACATACAAAGCCCTTCATGGCCTTCTTTCATCCTATCTGCAGGACTGCCTCTCACCCTATGCTCTGCTACTATAGCTTTGCTCATCTGAGCAGGGCCTTCTACAGGTGCCACCCTGCAAATGGGCAAAAATCAACAACTGCCCATAAATATCCGTTCTCTGCTGTGGCCTTCACCTTGTGGAATGGTCTGCTTGGAATTGTCAGGAAGGCTCCCATTGTCCTGAGCTTTCTGCAACCTATGTAAAGCTGAGTTCAGGAGGGCTTTTTTGCACAGGTACTATAATGAAGCTGTACTATAATGAAATATAGTACAGAAAGTTGCATTGTAACAGGATAGGACCTGTGGACTATATTACTGTGATCTACCTGTTACTGTGAATATGCTCCCAGTTTATAATTTCTGCATTGTTTAAGATGTTTAAATAATTATCCTTCATTATTAGGTTGTTTCAGCTCTGCTTCAGATTTCTGCAATTTAAACCCAATTGCATTGTTTCCTAGGGCTTTTCCGCATTCCATTTTCCTTGCTTGTGTGTTCCTGTTGCTTCAGGGAGGGGGTCTGTTCTGCACTTGTTTTGCTCCCTCATGTGGTCAATTCAATATTGCATCGCTTTATATCCCTGCAGATTTTCTTTAAAAAACAATGCAAAGCAACAAAACACTTACATGAGGAAAAGGAGAATGTGGAAAAGCCCCTGGATCACAGTTCCCTCTAAGCTGCACTAGGGGGTGCTGGTGCACAACATTTCAGAGGCCAGCTCAGAGGATTTCTGCTTCAGCTCACAACCAAGCTTCCTTAGGAAACAATGGAGGATGGAGTCACCTCCTTTTGGGGCCCATAGAATTGGACCCGATGGTCCAATTTTTAAAAAAAACTTGGGTTTTTTTTAAAGAAAGGCACCAGTAGCTATGCTGCAAATTTGTTGCTTCTACCTAAAAAAAGACCCCCAGAGCCCCAGATACCCCTGGGCAGGTTGATAACATTTAAGCAACTTTCTGTTTGTTAGGTTAAGCAGGGTTTTCACAGCGATTATTCCACCTCTGTTATACTTGACCTGCCATATTTCACTTAAAAAAAACAAAGTAGACTGCAAGAGTTCCCTCACCCATGCTGGTATGTTTTCTAAGGGTCATCACAGGGCAACGGTCCAAGGCACGATCTACCAATATAGTGGACTGGGCCAGGTAGACCTGTTCTCCAGAAGCCAGGTCTACCAGTATAGTGTATCTGGAGCCCAGGCCTACCAATATAGTGGAAAGGGGCAGGTAGACCTGTTCTCTGGAGGCCTGGTCTACCACCATACAGGACAACATTTTCTGTAATGAAATTTGCCTTGATTTTGTTTTCTCTTATAATGTTTAAATTATTCTTAAAATATAGTTTAAATATAGTTTAAAAGAATTCATTCTGAGATTTTTACAAGGTTATGGAAATAATCTTCTAAAAATAATTTATGCAATAGTCAAATGTAGACTTTCTCACAACTTTAATGCTACTAGCTTTTTTCACTCACAAGGTAGAATTTCTGCTCACAACACTGTGGAGCTTAGAGGGAACATTGCTCTGGATGCCCCAATCAGTTGACTTTATCTCAATTACACTACATAATCTACCTTGGGTCTTAGTGAATATGATGGCCACATCCACTTCCCTCCCTCAAGATTTTCCCCTTCATTTTTCTTTCCCTTTACTGACTGAGCCACTCTAGTAATGTGTTTTCTTGTTTGCTGAAGAACTCTGGCTGTCCCTCCCTGTCACAGTACAATATTTTGGCTGCTGGCTCAGCCTAGGAACCTGAGGGAAGGATTAGGAGCCCGCTTTAACTTAAACAACTTAAATGGCACTCGAGGGGTTTTGAAATTCAAAAATAACAAAATATTTATTCAACAAAGGGGGAAAAGTCAGGTGAAATCAGGGGCTGAAATTTCTGTGGTAAAATCAATATAGATAACTCTGAGGTAAAATCAGTACATGCACAGACCTTAGTTCTTATGTTAAGGCCAATGAGAGTTTCTTAAACTATTCACAGTTACTTAAATCTTTATGTTGGGAGGCTTTTGTTTCAGTGTTTTCCCAAACACTCCAGTACACTTTCTTTGAGTATTCCCTGATTCTTTTGGTTTCCAGAAGGCTGGTACATTCTTTCCAGTACCCAAATCCCTACTCCTGGAACACCGGTACTTGTCTTGATTTTTTAACTGACTCTTCAGATCTCTAAAGGCAATTTCTAACCACACCAAACCAGGGATCTCTACAGTCTTCAAAACTAACTCCCTGTCTGACTGGGTAGGGAAATTCTTCTCTCACTAGAAGATCTATCCCCTTTCTTTGACCCAAATGGGAGTCTTCGCTTACTTCCCAAACTTCCTTGCCAACTTTCCCTTAATTCTCCCATCTATGTTACACAGCTCTCAGTCAGAGATGAATTCCAAAGCCATCCATACTTGACTCTTCTCAGCTAGGGCTGAAATCAGACTACACTTCTCCTCAGCATTCAATTCAGAAGTCTTTCTCTGCTCAACTGATGCTAACTAATCAGATTGCTTGGAGCAACCCTTCACAGTCCTATATATGTTAATATAACACTTCTAAGCTTTTAAAAGTGCACTCTGTCACAGTGAGGACAGACTTTACATAACGTAAACAAATAAATCACTCAGATCACGGCAGTTGACAAGCATCCCTATCTTTGAGCATGCCCCACCCACAAGACCAACAGCATCCCGTACATTCTCAAGATGCCAAAGTCAGGGCCACTGCATTGTGAACCAGCTTGCTGGAAAGTACCACATCCTGGGAACAAAAAACACTATCACCATGATGCGCTGCTAGTGTCTTTTCTGAAGGCATCTGACCACCAACAAATGCCAGAAGAAATCACCTCATGAAAGGAAGAACAGCTAAGAAGTAGAAGATCAACAGTTTACACATAAAATCATGTATGCAACAGGAAGAGGAAAGCTATAAAAACTAAGAGTTCACAACAGAAGAAATGCTATATTTGAAACATTAGGTAGGGAAAGGCAGCATTGTTTGTTTGGCTGGCTTAAGCTAGAACTCGTTGCATGTATCCTGCCTTCGACTGGAGGAACTCCTTCCACCCTAAGGAACCTTCCTCCAAAGGTTTCAAACTTTGCTCTAGAGAAGTGGTAGGATGCATGCCTGTTCTTAAGAAGTTATGCATCACACACTATTATTTCTGGTTTCATCAATTTTCTTATGTTATTTGTACCTTTTCTAGAATCTTGTTGTTCTTATGCTGACTTTATTGGGTCTATTGCTACTGACACACTTGGTGAAACAGAGAGTTCAAAAGTTCAATTCATTTGGTAAAATCAATCAACAGAACAATAAAAATTCTCCCCACCCCAAGTAAGAGCACTGGTACTTGGCATTCACCATCATCAACTAAATTCTCTCAACTGTCTGGGCATGTCCCCTGAGTAGCTTCATTCTATGTAAATTAATTAAAAGAACTCCCAAGCCACTGATATGCCAGGAGATTAGTGGGTTTCCCCCTCTAAACTTAAAAAACACAGTTGCCAAAACAGTATATCTCAAGTTTTCAAGGTTTTCCAGCTTCCTCTGGCTAAACAACAATCTGTGCTAGTTTAGCAATATTAACAGCAGCAGCTGCATTTTTCAGTATCTCTGATTTACACACATTATTGCTCTTAATACTGCTGTTGTTGAACCACACAGCTAACTTGAGTTCACCTAAGAATTCTCTGTAAGAACTTCCACAACTAGCCTATCATCTATTTAGCACTACAATGTGCAGGGGTATTATATGCAAAAATCAAAACCTTGCGGCAGACTAGTAAATTTCCATTCACTCGACCAATTGCAACATGTAAGAATTACCTTAAAGTGAACAGACAGGTGGTAGCCTTGATTGGCTGAAAGACAGGATATAAATCTTGTAAATAAAAAACTCAGGAACATTCTTATGAACAGGAAGAGAAGCAGGAAGGAGGGAATTATTCTCTTTTCATTTTGTACAAGACCTCATTAATATAATGTGGAATGTACACAAAGTGAACTTCAAATCACCACATTATTTATGGTATCTGAATGTCTATACAGGACTAGCTTTACATTGTTTGCAACATTATCAAGAATAGGTTTGGTATGCTTCCTAAGGAAGGCCTTTCCAAAAAATGGGAGACCTGGCCCTTCAAGAAAATGTCTGCTGAGCAGAAGGCACTTTCAAAAGAAATCATTGGGAAGACCTTATCTGATGTGTGGTGAGGTGGATACATACAGAGTGAGATGGTCCTTCAAGCATGTAGGTTATAGTATGGCATCAAGACCAACAACTTTTGTTAACTTATAATTGAATAATATTCAAATAACCTGTGACACAAAGTAATAATTTACAAATCTGCTTTACATGCCTGTGGCACATAAACATCATTAAATTTTTGTACTGACAAAGGAGCACTGACACTAGAAAGCTCATACCCTGAAAATCTAAGATGCTACTAGACTGGAATCTAGCTGATCATAACATTTGTGACTAAATTCAATACTGTCCAACTTCAAAAAGCCGTAAAGTAAAACAACTTGGAAAAGACTAAGAAAAATTACAGAAGTAGTGAATTAATGCAGTTTTAAATGTAACCTTTGACAGCCTAAAATGTGATACAGAGCCTGAGAGAGTTCTTATATGCCCACTGCTGCCTTTGTATGCTCAATTCAGCATCTAGGAGGTTGTCAGCATTAAGAATTGGTGAACACATTACACATGCCAATAGGAGACTACTGGAAACAGAATCTTTGTGTTGAGCGCTCCATGCTTGGGGCCGCGATGCATAAGAAAGCCTACTGCTGGGGTTGTTGCTATCTATCACATTTTTACCCCAACCTTCATCAAGGGCCTCAGGGCAACATACGTTGTACTCCTTTTCCCATTTTATCTTCGTAACAACCTTGTGAGGCAGGGTTAGGCTGAGAGTGTGCAACCTACCCAAGGTCAGCCCAGAAAGCTTCATGCAGAGTGGGGGGAATTTGAACCAGGTCTTCTAGATCCTAACCCAGCACTCTAACCACTACACCACACTGGCTCACATTACCTATAGCTCCCATTGGAAATTTATGGCAACTGCTAGGAAGAATATGGAAAACAGAAAATTGTGTATTTACTAAATCAAGTGACATTATGGGAGGTCTAGATTTTGCTTATCTGTCTTTTCATTTGGTGTTAGTCTCAGAGTACATCTAGGACAAAACTAGACGTGACATTAGGAGGTCTAAAACAGTATTGGAGATTCAGTAATGGCAGCAAAAAGACTCAGAATGGGTCTGTGGATCAGATCATTTTGCTGACCCCAAATTGCTCCTTTTTTTCTGTTTGCTATTATTTGCCTTGCTCCAGTATCATAATAGGAAAAATTAAGTGTACTTGTACATGAAAAGCTTATACCATGAAAAGCTTATACTGTGACTAAAACTTCATAGTTCTTAAAGGTGCCACAGGACGCCAATTTTGTTCTCTTAGATTTAAACAATGGGAGATCCTTCCATGGATATCCCATTTAGTTTGACCTTCAGAAAAATAACTGATATTAAGGACACAGCTTGCCTGGAGAAACTGAAAGCAACTGAGCCAAGCAGATTTTATCATCAGTCATCCAGTCTGCATCTTTTCCAGCTACTATGTAAGGGCAGGGTTTATCTGGGATGCAAGCCCAAGAGCTCTTGACCTTTGCCTGTGGGGAAAAGCTCAGTGGTAGAGCATCTGTTTGGCATGCAGAAGCTCCCAGGTTCAATTCTCAGCATCGCCAGCTAAAAGGATCAGGCAGGAGGTGATGGTAAAACACCCCAACCTGAAGAGCCACTGCAGGTCTGACTAGACAACACTGACCCTGATGGACCAATGGTCTGATTTTGCATAAGATACGTCATGTAGATGTGCCAGCCGATGACCATCAAGAGATAAAGTCAGAAGAGCTCTCAAGAAGAGACAGCTGCTAAGTCTAAAAATCTAGATACAGACCAAGGGCTTCTCCCCTTCCATTTTACTTCCTCCTCCAACATTCCTAGCAAAACTGTATGTGTTTGAGGTGAGAATTGTTTTTGACTGGGCTATGAGTAAGATTATCAGGTATTCTTTGATGGAGGGAAATTTTCCCTGATCTCTTAAAAAGAGGCAGTGATTTGTACAAAGAAACTTTCAGTGGATAAAGGGTCTCTAGCCGATCACAGGCCAGTTTCTAATCTTTCTTTTGCAAGGAAAGTAACTAAATATGTGGTAGCAGAGCAACTCCAAGGTCTTCTGGATGACTCATCTGCCCTTGATGCTTTTCAATCTGGCTTCTGGCCTGGCTATGGCACAAAGGCATCTTTAGTTGTTCTGTTGGACAACGTCTGCCTTCAAATAGACACAAGTAATGCTTCTTCATTATTCCTATTAGATTTATCAGCCACTTTTAATATTTATTTTATTCAGATAATGTTTGTCACCACTCCAGCATCCTGCTCCAGAGCAGCTTATAAGTAAAGCATACCATAAAAACAGTTAAAAAGATACAATTTTCCAACGTTGTCCCGCAAAGAGGACATTACAGTAATCTAACAGCACAAGTCATGGTGTCCAAGTCACACTTTAAAAAAAAATTAAGGTTTTTATTGAAAAAACACGATTTTGAACAATATCAATGTACAACAATCTGCAATCAAGAATTTACAATTTAGATAAAGAGCAATGACATAACAGAATGTAAATAGAGCATGTACTCTGTGGTTAAACATAGTTTGACTTATAGTAAACATACATATTAAACAGAAAGGTATCTCAATTCATTATCATCTTCTATGAAAGTTCTTCCTTTCACTGCTCGATGGCGCTATATTGCTGAACCTAAACTACATCTTTGTAGGATGTTGATGCTCGAAGTAAAACTGATTATAGAAGTATAAAAAATAATTGGAAATAATAAAGATGATGATATTAATAATTCTGATAATAATGATGATATCAGTAGCAGTAAGAATACAATATGTATTAATAAAAATAATTTGAGTAATAATTTAGAGCATTTTTTCGGGTTGGTGTCTAATGTCATCAAAATTAACTTCTTTTTCAAATCCATTTAATATAATTGTTCCATACAGATGAAATAAATTTTTCATGTGATAAGGCATCCAGAATAGGATACCATTTTGCAGTGAAATTAGAATTAGTGAGATTCTAATATTTCTATTATGCTTATCAGAGATACTTTCCATGATGAACTGGTTCCAGAGTTTCCTAAACCACACTTGTATGTTTGGTGGGTCAGTGTCCTTCCAATATGAAGCTATGGAGACTCTACTATGAGGATTTTTTAAAAAAATCTGCATTCTGGGGCCAGACTAAGAATTAAATATATTGATTGTTTGAGACCTATTCCTAAAACCTTTAAGCAGTGAAAAAATACAGTTTTCTCAATAATAAAGGACTGCAGAGCTAAAATTAATGAGTTAGAGACAATTTTCACACATGAATTGAAGATGCATGTTTTTTACAATAGTTTCAGCAGGTAGCTACAGTAGAAGAACAAGATGTGAGTCTAGTAGCACCTTAAAGACCAACAAGATTTCCACAGTATAGGTTCAAAAGTCAATGCTCAAATATACCCTGGGAAATTTGCTGATCTTAAAGATGCTACTGGACTCAAATCAGAGTTTTTACTATTATCTTTCTGCTTCCATGCAAAAGCTACAATTTCTGTTTTATCTGATTTGCATTGATTTCTCTCATGAAAATTATAACATGTAATTTAATTTAATAAATTTAATAATACAGAAATTGCCTTACCAAGCTACATTTTCTTCCATCTCTCTTTCAGTACAATTGGTTATCACTGTAGAGCTGTTTATGAGGATTCCTGGGCTACTAGTGTTCATTTCCCCTAAAGAAAACATAAACCTGCAGTGAGTATTTTTTTAAAAAAAGATTAAAACATTTCTACATTTTTACAAACATTAACGCCAAGTAACTGATATTAGTTAACTTCTTCTATGCAAGTGAGAAAAATTGCTTCAATATCAAAAGAGATATCATATAAAGCAAAACTGACTACCCCTACCCCCCACCCCGTCCCTTTTCCTTCATTCTCCAGCAGTTTGGCATACATTATTTATTATTATTTATTATTTATTAGTTTCTATTTATATCCCACCTGCCTGGCAGGCAGGCTCAAGGTGGTGTACAAGGAGTTAAAATTACAGTAAAACACAAATAAAATTCCAACAATAATATATAAAGTGCAGATTAAGTACAATAACAAAAGTGTGGATGGCAATCATTGTAAGGTGATCTGGTATGACTAGACCAGTATCCCAATGGAATGCCTTTCATCAGTGGCAGCTCCTAATCGAAGGCCTGGTGGAAGAGCTCCATTTTACAGGCCCTGCGGAACTGTAAAAGGTCCCGCAGGGCCCTGATGTCCTCCAGGAGCTCATTCCATCAGTGTGGAGCCACCACTGAGAAGGCTCTAGATCTGATAATGGCCAGTCTGGCATCTTTTGGGCCAGGGAGAGTCAGACAGTTTTGGGCCCCTGATCTCAGTTGTCTCTGGGGAACATGTGGGGAAAGGCGGTCCCCTCAGGTAGGCAAGCCCCTGACCATATAGGGCTTTGAATATCAAAACCAGCACCTTGAAGCGAATCCAGTATGCTATTGGCAGCCAGTGCAATGCCTTCAGCACAGACCGGATGTGCTCTCAGATGGAGAGGCCCATCAACAGCCTGGCTGCCGCATTTTGCACTAGCTGCAGCTTCCAGATTGGGACAAGGGCAACCCCATGTAGAGGGCATTGCAGTAGTCCAATCTCGAGGTGACCATAGCATGGATCACCGTTGCCAGGTCATTGCGTTCGAAGAAGGGAACCAACTGCCTAATCAGCCGTAGATGGTAAAAGGCTGCCACAGGAGTGGCTGCTACCTGGGCCTCCATTATTAAGGTGGCATCCAGAAGCAGTCCCAAACTCCTAACCCTCGGCGCTGGCACCAGCGGCACCCCATCAACAGTTGGTAATGGGATCCCTACCCCCCAACTCGCTCTGACTCAGGCACAGGACCTCCATCTTCGTCGGATTCAATTTCAATCAGCTCAGTCTAAGCCAACATTAGGTCACTAAATATATTTTCTGCAAGACCCTGAAGCCTGCCTGGGTACTGGCATGTGCTTCTGACACCTTAGCTCCAAACAAATCTGACAAAGTGCTTTTTGCTTCAACAAGTCACCAAAAAAGGTGCAGAGGCTATGTCATTGTAAGTGTTGCCAACTCTGCAATGATACCGCTCTAGCCTTTCCAATTTGCTTTCAACCCAGCAGAAGCCGATCTACTATGTGTGGGAAAGAAAGAGTGAAGAAAGAGAAAGAAAGAGTGAAGCAAATAAAAACAATGATCCTAGTGAAAGATAACTTTAAAATTTCCAAACTACACGTAACACTGGTTTTTCCTCACAATTCAAAAAGTTGGACAGAAACGTATTTCCATGGAGTATCTGAACTGAAAGAAAATGAGAAACAGGTGTTTTATATCTATGATTAAGTAAACTGAACGACATTTTAGGCCTTCTCTTGTCAACTATTCCCTTCCCCTGCTACAGAACCAACACAATTTACCTTTTGTTTATATCTCTGAATGCATGCCAGGACAGTTGGTGTCAGAAGCAGTATTACGCCCAAAGCGATGCTAAGTACAAGCACCAGTGCTGAAAAGCAGCATTCAGAGATAATGATTTAGCAATGAGTTAACATTGGCAAGCATTATATTCTGCAACAGAGGGGGCCTTGATCATTAAGTTTTAATGTTGCAAAGGTAAACTACAAGACTTTTAAATAAGATTGAAATTTATAAGACACCATTATTGGCTATAATTACTGCCAAGCTGTAATGTTGCTAAGAGAGAAACAAAGCATCAAGGAGGTGGTTATTGTTCTTATTATTTAAGCCTGGGCTCAACCCAGGCAGTCCCAGTATTTTAAAAAAAACACCCTCTACAGCCTTAAATATACGTAATATACAACATTAATTGGAAATTGTTCTCTAATACACTATTAAGAATCAGCATGTAACTAGACATGGTGGTAAGGCAAACAGCAGTGCAATCCTAAGCAAACTCAGACCCTTCTAAGTCTCTTGAAGTTGGTAGGCTTAGAAGGCTGCAATTCTGCTCAGGACTGCACTGCATGGATGCCCATTCTTCACACAACATTGCACAGCGAACACCAGCCTGAAATGCAGAAATTATCGTCAGTACCTGAAGCACTGTCAAAACAAAATGAAGTAATAAAGACAACTACAGCGATAGGTCCTGCTTGCAGGCATACAATAAAAAAAAAAAAACAGGGAAGAAACGCTGCAACAGTAGGAAGAAAAACTGGTGGAGGTACATCTAGCAATTACAAGCCAGAGAAAACAACTGTGCCTTCAAACACTGCTGAATACTGAAAGAAATATTCTTATATCAGAAGATGGGCATTTCAGACATCAAAAACAAGAAGAGAACATACAGATTCAATTTTAGGTAGAACAAGGGCTCATTTCCTGCAGGAGCACACAGGAGCGAAGCTTTGCCAGTAAGGAGCCCAGGGGGTGGGCACATGCAGCAAGCCCTGCCCCCTGCTCCCAGCAGCCCCCCTCACCTTTCCCAGCCTGCTGGCTGACCCAGCAGAGCACTGCTGCGAGCTGGCCCTAGAGCTGCTCTGCCACTGCCTGGGCCATGGCACCCACCCAGCCCGCCCAGGCTATGCCCATCCTCATGCCGGCCCTGGCGCGGCGCCTCTGCAAGGTGGGCCCCAGCTACTCCCACGAGGCCTGCAAGGAGGCCTCCTCCTACACTTCTGCCCCTGCTCAAGGCCATGCGCATCCTCCATGCCACCCTCCTCGACCCACAAGCAGCCACGCACTTCCCTGCACTTGCCGGCCATCCAAAAGAGTCCAGTGGCACCTTCAAGACCGAGGTTTATTCAGGTACAAGCTCTCCCTCCTCTGTGAGGGCAGATCTGCATGTTCTCCCCCCCCCCATAGCTAGCAATCCAAAAGAGTCCAGTGAAGCCTGAGCAGTGGGTGTTGCCTTCTGACAAACTTCCAGTGATGTCAGGGGTGTGTGACATATGCAAATAAGTTATGCTAATGAGTTATGCTAATGAGCTCCTGCACCTCTTTTTCTACGAAATGATTAAAGTATAAAGAGATAAGATGACAGACGTTAACAAGGAGTCAGAGCATGAAGCTATTTAAACACTAACCCAAAAAAAGTTTATTGAATCGTAAGGGAATTAATATGGGGCAAAACAAAGATGAAAAACAACAGTAAAAGGAAAAGCAACAAAAACCAAACAAGCATCAGAATTTAACAGTGGAAAGTGGCTGAAGATAATCAGTTTGTCATCCTACTTTCTTCTGTCCCTTTAAGCTATTTATTTTTATCCATCTAACTTAACACATTTATAATTTTGGGAGTTCTTTCATCTTTTTTATTTCTTCTACAGCTAAATTTTGTCATTTCTAATTCTTACATATTTCTAAGTGTCAATATTTCATCTGATGCTATAAAGATATTGTCTGTGGTTGACTGTTGTAATGGCTTTCTATCTGGCCTACCTAAATGCTCAGTTTTAGATAGATTCAGTTTCAAAAAATGAGAAAATATCAAAGAACAGACTTCTGTAAGACAGGCAGAGGCAGCTAGTGGAGAAGACAGACACAACATAAGGGGAGTAAAAGACACTTGTATGGGCCATCAGCCTGAAAATAATAGCTGGCATTAACAGGGCCTACTAGAAAAGCCAAAGGAAGCAGATGAAAAAAGAGCCAAGAACAAAATCCAACAGAGTGAAGAACCGCCATTAACTGAAAGAAAAGGAACTTCTGACAGAAGAGTGGAGCCAGGAAAAAAAGAGGGAAGTAGCAACCCTAAATATAACAGACCAGTGTCTTAATGCTACTGAAAGGCTTACAATGTACACGAGGAAAGCCATCGTCAGAGTTTTCCACAAAATGGTTAGACACAGCTATTTTTCAAACAAGTATCTCATTGATAAGCCACTGCCTCTGATACTAACAGTTTCCACTATTTACACTGGACCAGCTGTTTCCTGACCTGCTTGGCCCTGACACATGCACTTTTTCTCTTGTTAATATGTCTATTGTTCCAAAATCCTTGCCTAAGTAGTTCAGTTATCTGTTGTAGGCTCAGAGTACCCCTAACTGTTCAGAATATTTCACCTACTTGAAATTATATACAGTGGAGCAAGGATAACAAAAGTATTATATTATTTATGAAAAGCAATTTGCATAATTACGGAAATATCTACATTTCATTTTTAGTAGAATGTTATCACTGGAACCACCTTTTCATCTGTAGTCGTACACCTGAAAACCTGCTATGAATATCGCTATAACATTTTGCTTAGTAAAATCATCTAAAATCACACAAATGTAACAACAAAATATTTTGCCCTCTAAATGAATCCCATGTTGTAGCAAAGGTAAATCTGGTTAAATTGCATCACCTCCTGCAAACACCCCAATTGACTACAATTTGCTTGTTTGTACTCTTACCACTACTAAGAGTATAAAATGAATCCAAACAGGAACGCCACAAGGCATATGTTGTTCAAGACCAGCTCTCTATAGGTAAGGAGGCATTGCATGCCACAGAGCCTAAAATAGCTAGGAGCCTTTTTCCCCCTGGTTATCAAGTCACAGCTGACTTGGGGCTACCCTGTGGGGTTTTCAAGGCAAGGGACACTGAGTGGTTTGCCATTGCTTGTCTCTGCACCATGACCCTGGAATTCCTTAGTGGTCCAAATACTGACCAAGGTCACCCTGGCTTAGTTACCAAGATTGGCTAGATAGGCCTATCCAGGTCAGGGCAAGAGTCCATTAGGAGCCATTAATGGCGTTCCAAAGGTTTCAGTTTTGATACCCATGCTTTTTAATTTGTATGTAAGGCCCATGAAGAGCTCATAATTTTTGTGTTGTGTGCCAAAAATACCCAGCTACATATTTCCATGTTTAAGCCACTTAATGCTGACATGACCATCCTGGCTTGGTTGCCATAGTCAAGTGGCAAAAATCAAATGAGTTGAAATCTAATCCTGACAAGGCAGGAGTTGATGCTGAGTGGTACAGCTGAGATCTTGGAAGGTACTGTGCTCCCCAGATCTTGCTGAGTCTGGGGTTTTACCCAAACCAGAACTGCTAATGCGGAAACAAGTGAACTAAGCTATGAAGAATGCCTTCCATCTTCACCTCTACCCTAACTTGGCTCAGCCAATCTGGCTACACAGATATGATCCATGCCACACTAATCTTGAAACTACTGTAACACACTTCACATTGTACTGCCCCTGAAGACAGTTCAAAAGCTCCAGCCAATGCAAAATGCCACAGACTGCTTATTTGTTTCATGTATATCCCACCTTTCTCCCCAATGCACACCCAAAGCAGCTTGCATCCTCCTCCTTTCCACCATTTGACCCTCACAACAACCCTGTGAGGTAGGTTAGGCTGAGACCATATGATTGTCCCAAAGTCACCCATCAAGATTACAAAGCAGAGGAGGGATTTCAACCTGGATCTCCCAGATCGTAGTCCAGCACTATAACCACTACACCATACAGCAAGGGAAAGTGATTGTTACCACCAGATTTATGATCACATCATTGGGTGCTGATTCATTTCTTGTTCAGTTCAAGGTGCTAAGTATTACCAATAAAACTCTTCAAGGCCTGGGACCCACATATCAGCAGGATAACCTCTCAAATTATGCTCCTCTGCACCAGCTCCAGTCATCTGAGTAGGGCCCCTTGAGAGTCCTCTACTGCAGATGTGAGATCTGTTACAGCCTTGCTTGGGCCTTCTCGTTTGAAGCTCCTACTTGGTGGAACAACTTTACCAGAAGAAATTAGGGATGCTCTCAGACTTCTGTCCTTCCACATGCTGTGCAAGAGAGAAAAATTTAGGGAGGGCCTTTGTGTAAATCAGCATGCTGTTTTTCATCTTGTTTGAATGTATGTTTTATTGCTATTTAACAGTTGCCAACAAAATGCCAACAAAAGTCTGCATGGTCAAAGCAATGGTATTCCCAGTAGAATGTATGGCTGCGAGAGTTGGACTATAAGGAAGGCCGAGCGCCGAAGAATAGATTCTTTTGAACTATGGTGCTGGAGAAGACTCTTGAGAGTCCCTTGGACTGCAAGGAGATCAAATCATTCAATCCTAAAAGAAATCAACCCTGACTGTTCCCTGGAAGGCCAGATCCTGAAGTTGAAGCTCAAATATTTCGGCCACCAAATGAGAAGGGAGCACTCACTGGAGAAGACCCTGATGCTGGGAAAGATTGAAGGTCAAAGAAGAAGGGGACGGCAAAGGATGAGATGGTTAGACAGTGTCATCGATGTGACGAACATGAAATTGAGCAAACTTCAGAGGACAGCGGAAGACAGGAGGGCCTGGCATGATCTGGTCCATGGGGTCGCGAAGAGTCGGACTCGACTGTGCGAGTGAACAACAACAACAACAGTTTTAAATAGCCTTGTAATCCACCTTGAGTCTGTTTTGAGAAAGATGTTGTAAATAAGTCAGGTCCTGATTGTTCACCATTAAGTACTAGGATATAAGACTACCTATAAAGAGAATGTTCTCTCCACTTTGTACAACAGAGGAGTGTGATACATTTATATTTTGCTTCTTTTAAGTCATGATGTGTAGAAAACAGAGAATATATGTGTACCTGTTTATATATATTTTTCCCTGCTGGTCATTTTCAGTAGGGTAAACTGTACATGGGAGGGGGAAAGTTACAAAGAAACTCCTTTAATAACCAAATTCTTACAAACACCCCTGATGTTACAAGAACTTTTTTTCTTATCAGCTACAACCAACAGATCCCTAAGCCATTGTTACACAGATGGAGAGCATTCAAGCTTCCAGTACCATAAAAGTAAACTTCCAGTACTGCTCACAGGAATGCATAGCACACAAGAAGCCACCACATTAATTGTGCTGAGGCATGCAAAAGAACTAAACAAGTTCAACCAGGAGAAAAATATCAGCCATCAGTTTACAGTCAGATCATAAATCCTCTCGTCAAGAGTGTCCCTAAATCTCCCAGAAGTGATCACTGAGACTAGAGTACTATATCGATGTTAGCACTATCATCTATTTTTATACACTTGTTCTAGGTATCCAGTACTTGATTTGCACTCTAGAATTGCATACTAGTGGGCTGCCACAATAAGTTTACTACTACATTTTACATATAATTTGAAAAAAATCTAATTTAGAATGAGCAACAAACCCATGTAACACAGATTAAGTCTTGCACATTCTTTTATTAGAAAAGCAGTAGTATAACCTGAAGTAGTTGGCAGATAGGGCAGAGGATGTCTGAAAAAGCTGTACAACATATGTTGTTTCATCAAATCTTAAAGTATCCCTATACTTGGAACTTAAAGACCCTCCCTTGGATATGTGCATATAGAAGCAGCAGCAGCAAAGAAGAATCCTGGCAACTAAGCATGTCCTTCCAAAACATCCACTTGTCATTTCAGTTAGAAAATACTGCACGTCATTACAGACCTACTTAATCACATTACAAGACACTGCTCCACCTAATATCATTGAAAAAGTATACCTGCCACACCTACTATCAGTCAGAACACGTTGTATTATCATAAACAGATAACAGAACTATCAATGTGGGCATAGATGTAAACTTTAAACCTGTTTCCAAGTGGAATTATGTGCCAGTACAACCTAACTTTTTAAGTAAATTACTTAAGGTAAAACAAACCAAAGCTTTCACAATACCTTACGATCACACTCCAGATACTTTTAAAGCCAGCTTCCTTGGAAATAACACATCCAACTAATACTCATATTTAATTACTTCATATACCTTTTTGAAGATTCCTCATAACTTATTTTAAGGATGCCCCAGGCCACCAAGAATTTTGCAGGATTCATGCATATAGATTGTGTGAACAGCACACACTTATTTAATATACAAGGAGTTATCCCTTCTGTGTGTCATGGGAGACGCAGTTGCTAACATGTGCACATGGTGCCTCCCCCCCCTCACTGGATGATGTGGCAGCCTTCAGCGTGAGGCAACTGCTGCCACATTGGGGTAGCAGCCTTGTCAGTGATATCTGGCTTGAACCCCTGGCATAGCCTCTCAATGGATTGCATAGTGACCTTGGCCAGAGGTGGCGGCCACCACACAGGAATCTCCAGCTTATCGGGCTTTGCTCGGCCTGGGTCCTGCCATGCATGTGGCCGCATGCCTGGGCTGCCACCCCCCACACTTCCACAGGTGGGGGGGGTTAGTTCAACATCTTCCCGGTCCCTTTCTCTAGCAGGTCGTGGGTTGTGGGGCAGGGGGAGCTTGCAACACACAGCCACTTTGCGTTTTTCCCCCGGAGCCTGGGCTCACAGCACTGGCATCAGGATAGGGTTGGGGAAGGGTTTGCCTTCCCCTACAGGCAATGCAGGGGCATCTGTCCAGTACTACACAGCTGGCTCTCCTGTCCACCCATTTGGGTTTTCCTCTGCAACCCCCCTCAAGCCCATAGGATCTCACAGTGAGGACACATCAACTCAGAGCTTACCAGCTGCTGTCCTTCACAAAGTTTGTATCTCCAGTAACTGGCATTGCATTTTATGGCACACATGGCCTGGCCCAACAGAGTGACATTTATGTCAGATCCGGTCCTCGTAACAAATGAGTTCAACACCTCTGCTTTAAGCAGCTTACATCATCTTCTCCTCCACTTTCTCCACAAAACAACCTTGTAAAATAGGTTGAGTGTGAACCATCCATGGTCACACAACAAGCTTCCAGAGCGAGGATTTGAATATGGGCCTTCAAGATCCTAGTCTAATTATTACTGGTTGGCAGTGTGTGTAGTATAGCCAGGAGATCCTAAGATTGTCTGGCAGCCAGGAATTCTAGCTCTTTTAGCATTATGCACCACTAGGAGGTGAACTAAACTTGTTTTTAAGATGAGAAACATTTCAGAGGTGTCTTGCCATTGCCTGCCTCTACGTCACACCCCTAGTATTCCTTGGAGGTCACCCATCCAAATACTAACCAGGGTTGACCCTCCTTCGCTTCCAATATCTGATGGGATTGGGCTAGCCTGGACTATCCAGGTCAGGACAGTCTGACACTATAACCATTTATCACACTGGTTCTATATCAGACATGAAGAACTAGGGGTGAAACACAATCTTATTTGCTGGTAAGTGAAGACCCATGATGATGACTTTAATGCTATCATTATCCTAATGCAATTGGGCTGTATGAATGCGACTTTCCAATTATAACGTTTCCATTTCACCTCTCCATCCTAGGGACCTATAAGGCAGCTATCAAACATACATTAAAATCACAATAAATTAAAAACACACAATTTCAGATCACAAAAGAGCCCATAAAAAGTAAAACAAACTCATAAGAACAAACCACAGCAACAACATCAACATGAAGAATTCTGAAATAGAAGCTGACACCTGAAGACCATCAAAGATACAGCAAAGCAAACCTTCACAGGAAAAAAATGCTATAATCTTGGTACCAGCATACAGACCTGGTGAAATTCTCAAACTCAATATACCACACATACTTATTTTTTAATCTAAGCCATTATTCATTGACCTCAGCTCATTGGAAACCCACACTACTACCAACAGGTTTCCTGCTGAGTTGCACAAAGGGCCATTACAGCCCCCACAACAATACATTTAGCCAGATACTGCCAATACTACGCAAACAAAAGCAGACTAGCTTTAAACTGCCCTGAGCCCGTTTGCGGGGAGGGCGGTATACAAATCAAATCAAATAAATAAATAAATAAAAGCCTCTGTGGCAATAAGGCATCCTAGACACTAAACTAAAGTGAAACTGTATAATCCGAAAAATTATTGGAAGTCAATTCCATCAAATTCAACAGAGTTATTCTTAGCACTGCAGCTGTTACACCAGTCAGGAGGTCCTTTGAACATCCCAGTGGCCTTTCATTTCACTTCCTCCCATCAAAAGACTGCCTATAAGGACAAACGAGAAAAACCTGTAGGAGCGCCTCTGCATCTTAAAAGACAAAACCAATTCATTGTGGCGGCTTTCTTTACCAACTGAACGACAAGTGCCCTTTTTAATCGCGCGGCGGTTGCTCTTCAGGAAGGCTGGTGCCCGGTTACCTTAGGCGGTGCTTTGAATCGCAACCCCTCCAGAAGCAGGTGCCCTTTCCGCCTCTGGAGACCAAACTGCTCGGCTCCACTTCCAACCCGCTCAGCAGCTAGTCATTAAGAAGAGCCCTCCCAAGAGAAGCATAACAGACGTTTCCTACGTACACAACAAAAGGAAAAGAGAGAACCCCCTTTCCCACCCTCGCGGCCGGGGCGGAGAGCTGGTGTGAATCTTTTAAACTTTCCTCAGACCAACACATGATTGGGGGCTTTCCGGCGAGTACAATTGCAGCCTCTGTGGGCAGCAGTTCGCCACAGTTGCGGGAAGTGTTTTCCTTTCTCTGTCTGAAAAAAAAACGGCCGCTTTCCAATCTTCCCTCCACTCAGACCAGAAAAAAAAAAAAAAGTCCCCTGTCTTCGTTTTCGCTTGACAGGCAGGCAGACGCGGCCCCGCCCCAGCCTCAAGCAAAGCCTTTCCTCTCTCCGGTCAGATTGCTGCAAGACATATGCCAGCCTCGTGACCTCCCGCAGCGCGGACACTTTACCTGTGGCTTTCCGGCTCCTTCTTGGGCCCCTACATGGAAGTTCCGTAGTTGCATGCAAAGCGAGGCAAGGCAAAGCTACTCGCCCTTTCTCTTCCAGCTGAGACCTCCTCGCGGATCTGGAGAGCAGCTGCAGCACCAGCCCAGAAAGAAAGGAGAAATCAGCGTGAGGGGAAACTGAATAGTGGCAATCAAAGTTTCACCGCTGCCTGCACCTTTTCGAGTCAACGCAGGGCAAAGAGGCGCCCCACGGGAGAACAAAACAAAAAAAAGGGGGGAGGGAGCACTTCCACTTTATCCAGCGTTGCTTCCTCGGCTCCAGCACAAAACCCGCCCCTTGGCTTCGCTCTTCTCTCGACGCCCGCCTCACTTTTGAAACAGCAGGGACAGGGGCCGCCGGTAAGGCGCTTGCCCCGGGGAGAGTCCCAGGCGCGCCCGGTCATGCAGAAACGGCTCTATGGGAGCCGGCCTACTTGACTCTAATGGCCTACCTCGTCAAAGCTGTTTTTCTTCAATATTGTTCCTTTTGGACACCCACACCCCTTTTAAAATATCATCTTCAACACGAAAGAACCCATTTGGAGAAAACCTATTATGAAAAATTCCACAGTGGAATTTTTAGACTGCAGCAACGACAACAAACAAGTCGTGTCAATTTAAAAATCTTTTTTAATGATCTATTTATTTCATAATATTTAATACATGAGACTACATAATACACGAGCCTACATAGTGTCTGAGGAAGTGAGCAGTGACTCAGGAAAGCTCATCCCCTGCCAGGTGTTGTTGGTCTTTAAGGTTGTTACTTGTTAGTCTTTAAAGACTCTTGCTCTTTTCTACTGCTACAGCCAGACTAACATGGCTACCCATCTGGATCTACATAATAATGCTCCCTCTAAGCTGTGGAGTCTTGTAAGCAAAAATTCTACTTTGTGAACTACTGGCATTAAAGTTGTGAGTGAGCAATTTGGCTACTGTATAAATTAGTTTGCTATGAGCCATCCTTCCTGGGCTGAGACAAAAATGTTCGAGCTGGAGGCTAAAAAACTGTGAGCTAGCTCACACTAACTCAGCTTAGAGGGAACACTGCCTATCTCTCCTTATAATAATTATCTTTTGGGTTGGTAAGATTCCATGAGCTCCCATTGGCTGTAAAATGCCCTCCCTCAGCCATTGGCCCATCAGCCACTCAAGAGTACAGTGTCTGCTCCTCTTCCCCATCCACTCCCCCTGGCAGACAGCTCTCTCTCCTGAGGAAGACAGTTCTCTGGACTCCTGTGAGGGACTGTCCCCTCAGTGGCTGTTGGTAGGCAGCCAAGCTTGGTTCTGTGAGTAAAAAAACAAAGGACTTTCAGCATAACCCCCTCCCCCGCCCATAACCTCCTCCCCAACTGCCCTTTCCTGTCAGAATAAATGGGAAAAGGCTTTCTCCTGCTTAGCTTCAGCATGGCTGGCTGGCTGGCTAAGGAGGTGGGCCAGAGACTATCAAACCATTTTCTTCAACTCCCCGCTGTGCAGCTGACTTTCCCCTAGGGTTGCCAATCTCCAGGTGGGACCCGGATATCTCCCACTGTTACAATTGACCTCCAGATGACAGAGATCAGTTCCCCGGGAGAAAATGGTTGCTTTGGAGGGTAGACTATGGCATTATACCCTGCTGAGTCCTTCCACACACACCCCAAATGCTGCCCTCCACAGGATCCACCCCCCCCCAAATCTCCAGGTATTTCCCTAATCAGAGTGGGCACCTGTACTTTCTCCTCTGTCAGTAAAAGGCCCTTTCCACACCTATGTTGGCCTTTGGGAGAAAACTCATTGGGCCCAATCCTGATCAGGTTGCCAACTCCAGGTGGGCAATTCCTGGAGATTTGAGGGATGGAGCCTGGAGAGGGTGAGGTTTGAAGAGGGGTGGCACCTCAGACAGGTACAATGCCATAGACTCCACCCTCCAATCCAGCCATTCCCTGATGGGGAACCATTGTTGCCAATCTCCAGGTGGGGGCTGGAGATCACTCAAAATTACAACTGCTCTCTAGGAGGGAGGGGGGAGGAGATGGAAAACTAAAGGTAGGTTGATGGTTGGCTGGGAGGGAGATAGTGTTATCAACTCCAGGTTTGGGAAATTCCTGGAGATTTGAGGGGTCAAACCTGGAGAGGGTGAGTGTTGAGGAGGGGTGGGACATCAAACAAGTACAAAGCCATAGACTCCACCCTCCAAACCAGCCACTCCCTCCTGGGGAACCACTGTTACCAATCTTGGGGGTGGGCTGGAGATCACTCAAAATTACTACTGTTCTACAGGTAGCAAAGATCAGTCCCTCTGGAGAAAATGGTGGAATCTGTCATTATACCTTGCTGAGATTGCCACAGCAAATTGTCACTGAGTGCCCAAAGCCAGGGCACTCTCCCAGAGCCTCTTTCTAGAGCCCATTGTATTTATTTCCACAACGGGCCTTATTCCTAGTAACATATAATGCAATATCCCTGAGATAAGATTTGACAATCACAATCTAAACAAAAAGTAATGAAGGGAGACCAGACTTGTGCACATTTATCCTGTGCACATTTGTTTCCATCCTAGTACTACCTGTATGCAGATATTTTCCCCATTTAACATGATGTACTTTCCTTAGCCATTTCTCAATATCGGATTCCCCCCCCCATCTGCCGCAGCTACTGGCTTGTGTGATCTGAAATCCATCTCAGCATAATGGGCATAATGTTCAAAAGAGCTACACTAGGATCTTTTCATATTTTTATATGCAGAATTTCTCTCAGTAACTTAAACACCTTATTCCAAGAACTTCTGTAATCGGACTGTGATATGCATGAATGAGCCCATATGTCTTTTATATCTCCAACATATATTTGATGTGGAAGATGTTATTTTCTTTAACCTGTCTGGTGTCAAATAGCACTAACACCTGAGTTTAATTTCCCCTTATTGCTACATTTGTTGATATGTTCCTCATATTTTTATGGAGCGTATTCCACTGGTTATCAGATAAATGTATTAGCTGGTCTTTTCCCCACCTCTCCTTACATAGAGAGTGTTATAGGTTACCCTTTGTTCTGTCTCTACAAGTATGCTGTAACTTTAATGGTGTGCCTAATGAAAGCTGTTTAACATAATCTTTTTCTTTTTCTTCAGTATTGTTCCTTCTTAACACCCCCCTCCCCCAATATAGTCTTCAACATGAAACAGCCCATGAGGAGAAAACCTGTTATGAAATACTCCAGAGTAGCCTATTAATCTGTAGCAACAAAAACAAACAACAGTTGTGGCATTTTAAAATCTTAACACAGTTTTACTTCAGAATAAGTTGTTATGAATTGGCAGAAGCTTCTTTAGAAGCATTTTGAAGTGGGCACAAAATTTAAGCTGGAATATAATTCTGTCTGTCATTCAAGTGCCATAAGACTCTGGCTATTATGAAATATAGACATGTATAATTTGTGAAGAAAAAGGATGTTAAATTGGCAAAACAAAATTAAAGCAAAACACTTCCCCCCCATAGTACAGTGCATAGAGAAAGCGTCATGTATTCGCTGTGTTTGGTCTGATGTCACAGTCTTCCAACAAAGACACAAGAATATAAGCAAGAAGTTTTTTTGGTCTGAAGCTCAAGCCTTTTCTCCTTTATAGAACTGAGGAATTATTGCTGGTGTCTATACATTGTAGCCCTGCCTGCCAATTGAGATCATCCTTAAGAGGCCTTTCTTTATATGCCCCTATCATTTTAAGTATGATGGATAAGCACCAAAACAGAATCCTTTCTGCTATGAAATTCCCTCCCCAATGAGGCTCACCTGGTACTGAATGTAGAAACTTTAAAGGCCAGGCATTTTCTCAAGCTTTTCATTAGTTTCCCCACTACCTGATTTGGTCTTACATTCTTTCTGTTTTATCTGAGCCTCATTTCATTTTTATGGTGGTTTTAGTATTATGAACCACCAGACACTTTGCAGTACCATCTGTCTTGAATTGACTTAGATAGGCTTAACTCTGCTTCAAATGGTGCTGTTGCTAGACAATGTGAGATCTAAGCATTGCATAAATGAATTTCTTCCGGTCATTCAATTTTCTTTTCTATTCTCCTGCATATAAACTTACTTCACATTTTGTAAATCCATATACTAATAGTGAGGTTGGCCAAATCTTTGGATACTTAAATCCGTTGACGAGCTGCTCCGGGTTTGCAAAAAAATGCAAAATCAAAAAAAAGAACTGGCGTTTTAAAAAAGCCATTTCTTCCATGGGAACTAGGGTTCCCAACCTCCGGGGGGGCTGGAGATCACCCAGAATTACAACTGTTCTCTCAGATGAAAGATCACTTCCCCCGGATAAAATGGCTGCTTTGGAGGTTAGACTTTATGGCATTGTACCCTGCTGAGGTTGCTTTCCTCCCAGTCCTCGTTATCCCAAGGCTTCACTCCCAAATCTGCAGGAATTTCCCAACCTGGAGCTGGAAACCATAAATGGGAACTGATTTCTGTAGTTGGGAGATCTGTTGTGATTCCAGGAGATCTCCAGGCCCCAACTGGAGGTTGGCATCATTAGAGGGAGAGAAGGAAGGAGGAAAAGGTGAGAGACTATGGGGGCTTTCAGGAAAGGGAAAGAGGAAATAATAGGGGAAGGAGAATTGAGATACCTCCCACAAGTCCTTGCGGGTTCTCCCTTGTCTGTTTCTGAAAACAAATATGTAATGGTTTTATTCTACTGTACATTTTAGGCCCTGCATGCATTTTACCTCTGCCACCTTGAACATTTGCAGCTCCATTAACAGTCTATCACATGATCACAATTTTGAAAATACTCCTTAATGTGTCCTCAGCAGAACAGTTGTACTCCCTCTGCTTTAAATTAGGATCAGAAATGGAAAAGATCTAATAGAAGTTCTGACTACCTCAAGTGAACCACTGTTACAGTAGATGTTTCTGAGATTCAACTACTGCTTCTGGCTGCCTCCAGAGAAAGAGCTCATCCTTATCAAATGCAGAATAGTCACTGTCAAAGAATGTGCATCTTGCATTTCATGGTATAACTCAACTTTCGTAATTTATATGTGCGTTTGTATCTATATACTGAGCGTTTAATGCATCTGATAAATGGCTCTAATCCACCACGAAAGCTTATGCTACAATAAATTTGCTAGTCCTTGAAGTGCCACAACTCTTCTTTCCCCCCACTTATCTGATGATTTAAATTCACTTTAAATTCCCTAATGTAAGGCTATCCAGTTTCCTTCCCCCCCTCACCTGAATGATTTAGATGTCCTAGAGTGTAATTATATCCTAGAGTGTAATGAAGTGACTGATCATACGCAACATTAGGTGCACTTATACCTATCAAAATAAACTCTCCAAAGAAGCAGGCTGAAAAAGAGCTATGAACACCCTTCATCCCTGCGATCACCTGTAATAGACTGGAACGTTTATGAATATTTTAAGTATATAGTGTAAATTCATCAGCATTAGTATCAAACTCTTGAACAAACTTACTCCCAACAACACTTTCTTGGCAGTCATTTGTTTATTGACAGATGAAGATGTTTTAAGCTAAGATGATCTGTGTCAGAAATGACCCTCTTGGTGCCAGTTCTGATATTATACATAGTTCAAACAGGCCTCCCCCTTTGTGGCTAGTCCAATCACACCAACACATCCAGCCCGCCAAAATATACTGTGCATCATTAGCCCTCCCCAGCACCTACAAGCTTAGTATCTAGTAGTGTCTGATGTCCAAGGTCAAGCATGCATTCTTCCCCAAAAAGGGAGGCCCCAATTAATTCAGTTGCAAGCTAGCGTGACTTTAGCAAAGCAGTCTCCACACCCACACACTCATGCGCTCACAGACTCACCCTCCCAACCAGAATGACACAGGACAATAGGCATACAGAACCAAAGAAAATTAAGAACTCCATGGCAAATGAGACTCGAGTTTGACAAGTAGCAGGAGGAGAGGAGAATGGTTCTGGAATCCACTTTGGTTTTCCACAGAAGAAAAAGCAAGGTATAAATCAATAAATGAAAGAGTGCAGATTCTTTAAAGGAAATAGAAGTTCTGTTTGTGGAGAGGGGCAAGACCCCAGAAGAGGAGCAGAAATAAGCAAGGAAAGGGTTTTTTATACTTTTAGGATTGAGTTTAAGGGTAGGCTTGGAAATAAAGGCAATGTAGGTGGTGGCAGAAATGTTAATACATTGGTTTAACTAGACAAGTTTTGGCTACTGGCGTATAACATACAATAGAATCCTACACATCTTGCCCCAGAAGTGTCAGTAAGTTCAGTGAATATGCAGAGGGTTGTCTTACCTTTTTAACACTATATCATATGTTTACAGTACATTTACTCATATTGTAGCAGAAAGAGTAAAAAGAAACAAGTAATATCTGTAATAGGAATGAAGCACATATGTGGCTAAAAAGATTTCACCGGCATATATCCTCAAGCCAGTGTGAAGCAAAGAAACTAACCTACTAACTGTCTTGACTATATTTATATGCTAGCTCTGGCTTGGGAAACACCTGAAGATGGAGTCTGGGAAAGGTGGGGCTTGGAGAGGGGAGGGACTTCAGTAGGGTATAATGCTATAAAGTCCACCCTCCAAAGCAGCCCTTATATCCAGGGGAACTGATCTTGGTTATCTGGAGATCAGTTGTAGTAGCAGGAGATCTCCAGGTGCTACCTGGAGGATGATACCGCTAGGTAAATCCCACAAATTTTAGTGGAATATGTTTCCAGGTAAACATCTTTAAAATTGCAGCACCCATATAATTATGTAATTATAAAGTACTGAGACTGATGCGTTGAAGAGTGATTTCAGTTCATACTTTATTAGTACATAGGAGAACTTGAGATAACTAGCTGGACCCATGGTCCACTTATATTCCCGTTCTTAACCACACCCAACACCCACACCCATGATAGGTTTATTTACATTTAACATTCACCATTGGTCCCTTTTAGGATCCTGACTTGCCGATTGGCGAGTACTCGGATCTTCTGCTTCTATTGTCTATGGGAGCGAAGCTTAGACTGTCTGCATGGCCATGTGTGAGCCCAACCATATGTGCAGTCTCCCTAGGTACACAACACCCCTCTCCACTAAGTTCAGAGCCTCCCTAGCTGACATAGTCTCTGAGGTACGTGGGTCTCCTCCACTCCCGAGTTGAGCAGCACACGGCTGGAGTCTGTGCTGGGCCCTCTGGCACTGCACTGGCCGGTTCTGGGGAAGAGGTTTCTGCTGTTGGAACTTCTGTCAGGGCTGGTGTGCCACTAGGTTCTTGGATGTTGGTTGGTTCCATGTTGCTGCTGTCATCACTGCCAGGTTGCTCGCTTGGCTGCGGTGTGCTGGAGCAGTTGTCTCGGGTTCCCGGAGGTTTGGACTGCCGTAGTTGATGTCGTTTTGTGTGTCCACTGGAAAGAGGTGGCAGCGTAGTTGGTCAATATGCCATCTTACAGCTGACCGTCTTCGTTGGAGACTTCACCTGGATGTCTCTAGCCGGAATACAGGCGGGACCCTGGGCGTAATTCTGGGCATACACGGGGTCCTCTGGGAAGAACCCTCACTGAGCCTCTTGGTCTTTGGGGGCTGTGCTGTGTTCTGGTGCCCTGTCCAGATGGAGGTGGTCCAGCAGGATCGTGAGGAGTCGGCCCATGAAGAGCTCGGCTGGACTTCAGCCCGTTGTAGTGTTTGGGGTTGTGCACTGGCCAAAGAGAAAAGCGGCTAACTTGTAGTCCCAGTCCCCGATCCATGCGGCACAGGGATTCTTTCGTAGTTCTGACCATGTGCTCTGCCTGGCTGTTGGTTGCAGGGTGAAATGGAGTGGAGCGAATGTGTCTTATGCCGTAATATTGTATGAACTCCTGGAACTCCGTTGAGGTGAAGGCGGCACAGTTGTCAGTAACCAAGGAGTCTGGTATCCCATGGGAGCTAAAGATCCGTCACATTGCATGGACAGCTGACTGGGATGAGGTAGAGGGGACCAGTACCACATCCAGCCACTTCGTGTAGGCATTAACCAACAAAAAGAAGATCTGTCCCTGGAAGGGTTTGGCAAAGTTCAGATGTAAAGTTGCCCAGGGTCTGTGGGACGACTCCCATGGGCACACCGGGGCTTGCAGGGGCTCTGGGCATGACTCCTGACAGTTCTGACAGCACTTCACTTTGTCCTCGAATTCACTGTCCAGCCCCAGCCACCACACATAGCTCCTGGCCAGGGCTTTCATTCTGACTATCCCCAGGGATTCTCATGCAGTGTGCTGATTACTCTATTTCTGAGCAGTGTGGGGATCACCACCCGGCTGCCCCAGAGCAGGCACCCCTTGTGGGAGGACAACTTGTCCTGGCAGGAAGAAAATGAAGTGAACTCAGGCCCCACCAGGCCAGCGGGCCACCCCCTCCCCACCCAGTCCAAAACCCAGGAGAGAATGTGATCCTGGGCAGTGTGGCATGATACCTCCCCCACCTGAACCAGACGGTCAGGCAGGTCCTTGAGCAAGGCGATGTAGTGAGCCAGGTAGAAGTTTAAAGTCCTAAGAAGGCCTGTAGTTCTGCCTTGGAGGAGGGGGTTGGTGCCTGCATGATGGTAGGGATCTTGTCCTGCATTGGGTGAATCCCTTGGGCATCCACCACAAACCCCAAGAATTCCACCTGCGGTACCCCGCGAAGGCACTTCTCCCACTTCACCTTTAAGCCAGTGGAGTTGAAGCGCTGGAGCATCATCTGGAGTCGTGCCGCAAAGGTTTCGGAGTCTGGACCCACTATTATAACATCATCGACAAACAGCTGGACTCCTGGGATGTCTTTGAGGAGACAATCCATAATATTTTTACAAATTCCCGGTGCCACGCTCACACCAAATTGCAGCCATTTAACTCTAAAAGCTCCCCAGTGGGTTACTATTGTTTGGGCCTCGGCGGTGGCTTCGTCCACCAGCAGCTGCTGGTAGGCCTGGGCCAGATCCAACTTACCAAAAACCCTTGCCCCTTCCAAAGAGGCAAGTACATGACTGTCCACCGGTACCGGGTACACATGGTCCTGAAGTGCCTTATTAATAGTACACTTATAGTTGGCACAAATTCTTACATCCCCGTTTGGTTTCACCAGGGTTACTATCGGGGTTTCCCACTGGGCATGCGGCACAGGTTCTAGTACCCCCTGCTCCACCAGGTAGTCCAGTTCCACCTTGAACTTGGGTCATGGCACCAACAGGGGTCACCTGGCCTTCATTCAGATTGGCCTCACTGTGGGGTCTAGTTCTAGCGAAACCAGGGGCCCAGAGTAGCGGCCAAACGTGCCATCCAACACCCCTGAGAATTCATTGCATACTGAGTTAAAGTCCATTGGCCGTACTTGATTTACTCCCATCACACCAAACCCCAGAGGACCAAACCATGAGAGTCCCAGCAGTCTTGTGAGCCTCCCTTCCACCACCAGCAATTCCAACAACCCATCAAAGTCTTTGTACTGTACCCTGAACTTGCCCCACCCTTTGATGGCCATGGGGTTCTTTTGGAAGTCCCATAGCAAAAGACCCCGTGGTTGCTTTAGGAGGGGCCCCCCCAGAGCAGAGCGTCTGCAATGTTTCTGCAGAGATTATAGAAAATGATGAGCCTATGTCCAGTTCCATTCTACAGGGGGACCCCTCTATTGATATGGTAACATGCAGTTTGTTAGGGGCGTCCAGGGGCAAGTTCAGAGTACCTGATGCTGGTGGTGGTTGCTGGTCAGAGTATGCAGATCCGTTGCCTCTTGGTGTGCGGATGCCTTCTGGCGGGTTCCTTTGGAGCGGCAGGCACGGGTGATGTGTCCTTGCTTCCCACAGGACCAGCAGACAGCATAACGGAAATGGCAGGTCCTTTGTTCGTGCACTTCTCCGCAGCTGGCACAGGACACTTGGGCGGTGGACCTCTCAGGATGGGTGGTCGCTGACAGTGGGGGTCGTGGATTCCGATGGGTGGGATGGCGCACCTGTAGGACTTCCTCCTCATCCAAGATGTCGGATGCTGCAGCCAAGGAGATGTGTTGTGTCAAAGATGGTGGACAGTTGCGGTGTGACCTTTAGAATGTGGTGGCCATTTGCAGTGCCGAGTCCAACTTGAGGTCGGCTGTCCCTACAAGTTTGCATCAGAGCTTAGCTTACAGGATGCCCCACATGAACTGGGATAAGGTGTTGTCCTCTACATCTCAGAACTTGCAGTCCACAGCAAGCTGGTGGAGTTCTGCCATGAAGACGGGGACCACTTCCCCAGACCTCTAGAGGTGCGCAAAAAGTCCATGCACCTGGCCATCTTAGTGGGCTTCAGCGCATAGTATTTCATGAGGTCCCAGATGATCTCATCATAGGTTGCGTCTGCCAATTTCTTGGGAGCGAGGAAGCCCTGGGCCAAGTGAACTGTGGCTATTCCTCGGCGTTCTTCTTACCCACGTCGGTGACCTCTTGGTATTCGAAGAAGTTCATGATCTGTTCTACCCATGCTTCCCAGAACTCGGGATGAGCAGAGTTGAAAGCAGAAAGGTTACCCTGAGTGGCAACCATGACTCTGGAGCAATGCGGGGCACGATGTCTTGGAGGGGATTGGTGCACCGATCCAATGCGGTGATGCATTGGATCGGTGCGTGGTGCGGCATCCAGGAGATCGGTGTGCGGTGCAGTGCTGGAATTGTCGTCTGGCTGGCTCATTCAGATCCCATCCTCATTGCCAGTATAAAATACTGAGACTGATGCATTGAAGAGTGATTTCAGCTCATACTTTATAAGTGCATAGGAGAACTTGAGATAACTAGCTGGACCCATGGTCCGCTTATATTCCCGTTCTTAACCATACACACACACACACACGTGATATGTTTATTTACATTTAACATTCACCATTGGTCCCTTTTAGGATCCTGACTTGCCAATTGGCGAGTACTCCGATCCTCTGCTTCTATTGTCTATGGGAGCAAAGCTTAAACTGTCTGCATGGGCACGTGTGAGCCCGACCGTGTGCGCGGTCTCCCTAGGTACACAACAGTAATGTATTATTATAAGTCCCCTTGAACCAAGATAAATAAATAAACAAATGACCAATGCACAATTCATAGCAAAACTAGTTTTAAATAACCATTCGTACAGCTCTTTAGAGAATTCAAGGAGCTTCCTGTTATTTCTATAATGCTTAAAATAAGTTTAAGAGGTCATCATCATGATCCTAATATGGTAGATATAGGGATGGAGGACAGCAAAGGCTCAGAGAACAGTAGCTTGCCAAAGACCTTAAGTTTATAGCTAAGGTGAGATTTAAAGATTCCTAGCTACTTCATGAGTTTGGTAAAGAAGATTTTGTTTTTAAAAGGGGTGGTTTAATTTGGAGAGCAAGTTTCTTTTAATATATTTATCAAATTGATTCCCCACCATTCTGCTGACCAGTCAAGCTTGGGGCATCTTCCATCGAGGTAAAATACGATTCAGTACACAACCTTAAAAGCAATAGCAATAATAAATACATAACACAATTTAAACCAAATATATGTCTCCTATTGAATATAACTGCATCCAACAAACCAACAGTAAAATGATCTGGTGGAAACTATACAAGAATTGCAAAAGACATGCAATGACTAATTAAAAGCCTTTTGGAAGAGTTCTGTCTTGCAAGCCCTGTGGAAACTAACACACATGTCCTCTGATAAAGGATTCCACCAGGATGGGGCCAGGATGTTATAGTTCATAAACTCCAAGGAGCAGTGTGTGTGTGTGTGGGGGGGGAGCATAAAAGTATTTGTTGAAGAAATAGTGACTAGGTGTTTGAAAATAAAGTTAACACAGAGGCTGATCTAGCATAATAGTCTATATACTTGGCCCATCTACACAGGCTCCCAATTTGTTTCTAAGTCCAATTCAAGGTGCTAGTGTTGACCTGTAAAGCCTTATAGGAGTTGGGATGTGCATACCCGCAGGACCGCTTACTTCCTTAAGAATTACCTGATCATTAATGTCTTTTTCCAAGGCCCTGTTTAGAGTACTTCCACCTTCTAAGATTAGGTGAGTAGCAACCCAAGTGAGGTACTTTTTAGGTCATGGCCTAAAATTATGGAACTCTTCCCAGGGATTTCCATCCGTCCACTTCTATCTTCCACTGTCTTCCACCCGAGTGTGAAGACCTTTTGCTTCACCTGGAGCAATCCCTCCTTCCTTTTTTTTATTTGCCCTGAATGGGACAAGGTTTATTAAAAGTTTTCTTTATAAGACAAACTAACATAAACAAACATTACATTTTAAACCAACACAAAACATATATGGGGGTAATAGTACAGATTACACGTTTATCCAAATAGCCTATGGTACTATCAAGTTACACAATTTGCATAGCCATGTAATATTTAAGACCGCTTATCTGACATAATGAATTTTATAATCAACTTATAAAACCAATCTTCTGTCAGCATACTGTCATGTATTGCAGGCAAGATGACAGCCAGGTAAGGAGTGTGAATTAGATCATCTTGATCTGAAGGTGACAGGAGTAGAGTCATGTGACTAGTCACCAGATCTGAGTTGCATCATACTCATAGGAGTCACAGTGAGTCAGCACTTCAATGTGATTGGTGCTTCATAGTATATATTCTGTGCACTCTGTATATACTGCTCTCACTCTCATGAATTGGATTCTTGCGAAGCACTTTGTTGGTCTGCCTGATGAATTGGATGCTATAAGTGCTATCCTTGGACTGTATGTATATTCTTGTAAATAAACCACTGTATATAGTTCAGCACAAGCCTGTTGCAGACTGCGTCATTACTCTCGCTGCCCCTACATTGACATCTTCATCATTCATTGTATTTTATTATATTTATTGTACCAGGTGTAGAATCTTGACCAAGTGTTTTTGAATGTGGACTCTGTATGGTTTTTCAACCATAAAGTCAATTTATCAATTTCTGCAAAATTTTATTGATTACTTCTTTCTTCGTTGGAACTTTCGATACTTTCCAATACTTCGCATATAGAATTCTCGCTGCTGTAATTATATAGACAATAAGATAGCGGTCATCTTTTTTACACATATCAGGCAAAACATTTAACAATAGAACTTGAGGGGTAAATGGTATGGTACATTCTAATATCTTTTGCAACATTTCATGGATCTATCCCCAATATTTTCTCACTTTGTCACAGTGCCACCAAATATGATAAAATGACCCCACCTTATTCTGACTCTTCCAACATTTGTTAGAACAGTTACTATCACATTTAGCTAATATTTCTGGAGTTATATACCATCTATAAAACATTTTATAAACATTTTCTTTGTAAGCGACTGCTTTTGTTATTTTAATATTTTTCTTCCATAAATGGTCCCATTGTTTAAGCTCAATATTGTGGCCTACATTTTGTGCCCACTGAATCATATTAGATAAGCATACATTTTTTAAAATAAATATTTGGTCTACAGAGGTCAATATCTTTTCAATCTCCAACACATTTTCATGGAAACCTATCTTTTTATCTTTAATAAACCTAGATTCAATTTGTGCCACCATGTCAAATATTTTAACGGCTTCAAATCCAAATTAGAATTCAAGATGTCAGTGTATCGTCTTGTTTTCTCTTCATTGTAAATTTTGGGGAACGTAAAAGCTTCTAGGGGTGCAATCAATTTTGATTTTTTTTGTATAAAATTGTTTAGGAATTGCCTTCCAAACTTTCAATAAAGATGCTCTTAGCCAGTGTTGCTTAAAATATTTATGTGAGGTTCCTTTCCCATACTGCAAAGCAATCCCTCCTTCCTGTCTTATGCTTTAATTACTGTTTTATATACTTTCAATATACATTTTAGTATGGTTTAATTTTTTTAAATTTTTCTCTGGAATACCCTCCCCCTTGAGGCTTGCTTGGCATGCCAAAATACATCTTTTTACCCAGGCTATTAATTAGAGGTTTTCTCTTACCAGCTTTTTAAATGTTCTGCTTCTGTTTTATGGATAGTTTTTACCCTATTTATGTCCAATAGCTTGTTTTTTTAATGTTACATTGTTTTAATTGTAATTCCCATGGAACAGGATAGAAATATCCTAAATAAATAAATAATATTTAGTTTTACCTGCTAGGTGCCTTGGTGGACCTGAGTGGCCAGAAAAGCAGGACACAAGTTTTGTAAATAAATAAAAATGAATGAAATAAACAAGGTGTTTATTAAAACAGAACTAAACTGTTGAAAATAAGAGACAGTGTTGGATATTGTCTAGCATTCTAGATAGATCCAAATCTCCCTTCTGCCTCGAAGTATATGGGTGTCTGTCTCTTAGCCAGTTATAATCACTTGCTACCTCTGCTGGCTCCCTGATTGATGACAAGATAAAATAATTGAAGGAAACACCGTACACACTGCTCTGACCTTCTCAGAAGAAGGCTGAAGTAAGAACAAGGTAGAAGACAAATGTATAACCAGCATTTTATTATAAAAAGGTACATTAATTATTAATTGACTAGGGAGCAAAGCCCGTTGTGGTGGAAGACAACGGGCCCTAGAAAGGAAGGGAGGGAGGTGGAAGGGAGAGAGGGTTGGAGGAAGGAAGGAAGGAAGGAAGGAAGGAAGGAAGGAAGGAAGGAAGGAAGGAAGGAAGGAATAGGGGGAAAAGTGAAAGAAAGGAGAGAGGAAGAAAGGAAAAGGGGGAAAGGAAGGGAAGAGGGGCAGAAAAGGGCTTCTCTGGGCCCACACACCATCCCGTGGGCCTTCTATGGAAGCAGTAGGCAGTGTGTGGGGGAAAAGGGCTTCTCTGGGCCTACTGCCCTGATAGAAGGCCCAGGGGATGACGTGTCGGAGACAGAAAATGGCTTCTCTGGGACTACTGCCCCTATAGAAGGCCCAGGGGATGGTGTGTGGGGGACAGAAAATGGCTTCTCTGGGCCTACTGCCCCCATAGAAGGCTCAGGGGACGACGTGTCGGGGATGGAAAAGGCCTTCTCTGGGCCTACTGCCCCCATAGAAGGCCCAGGGGATGGCGTGTCGGGGACAGAAAATGACTTCTCTGGGACTACTGCCCCCATAGAAGGCCCAGGGGATGCTGTGTGGGGGACAGAAAAGGCCTTCTCTGAGCTAGTGCCCCATAGAAGCCCCAGGGGATGGCGTGTGGGGGGCGGAAAAGGCCTTCTCTGGGCCTAGTCCCCTCATAGAAGGCCCAGGGGATGGTGTGGGGGGGCGGAAAAGGGCTTCTCTCACTTGCCTCAGCCTTGAGGGCCTGTCCCTGCGCTCACATTCCAGACGGTCCTCTCCTGTCGGAGGACTGGAGCAGACTGAGCTGAAAACACTGACCAGGTGGGCCCAGGGGATGCTGTGTGGGGGACAGAAAAGGCCTTCTCTGGGCCTAGTGCCTCATAGAAGGCCCAGGGGATGGGGTGTGGGGGACAGAAAAGGGCTTCTCTAGGCTGAGTCCCCTCATAGAAGGCCCAGGGGATGGCGTGTGGGGGACGGAAAAGGGCTTCTCTGGGCCTACTGCCCCCATAGAAGCCCCAGGGGATGGTGTGGGGGGGCAGAAAAGGGCTTCTCTGGGCCTACTGCCCCCATAGAAGGCCCAGGGGATGGCGTGTGGGGGAAGGAAAAGGCCTTCTCTGGGCCTAGTGCCCTCATAGAAGGCCCAGGGGATGGCGTGGGGGGGCGGCAAAGGGCTTCTCTGGGCCTAGTCCTCTCATAGAAGGCCCAGGGGATGGCGTGTGGGGGACAGAAAAGGCCTTCTCTGGGCCTAGTGCCCCATAGAAGGCCCAGGGGATGGCGTGTGGAGGAAGGAAAAGGCCTTCTCTGGGCCTAGTGCCCCATAGAAGGCCCAGGGGATGGCGTGTGGGGGGCGGAAAAGGCCTTCTCTGGGCCTAGTCCCCTCATAGAAGGCCCAGGGGATGGTGTGGGGGGCGGAAAAGGGCTTCTCTCACTTGCCTCAGCCTTGAGGGCCTGTCCCTGCGCTCACATTCCAGACGGTCCTCTCCTGTCGGAGGACTGGAGCAGACTGAGCTGAAAACACTGACCAGGTGGGACAGGACTTTGCGAAGCAGCCAGTCAGCCCTGGCCAGTGTCTTCTGACTGCCAGTTCTTGAGCCGAATCAATTATGGCAAGCATAGAATGCTGTGGAACCAAAATTCAAATATATATAAGGACAGGATAGCTGCCCATTCTTGTTGAGACTCAAGGCAGATCACACAATATAAGCAATGTAATCAGACAGCATAAGACATCCAATAAATAATGCCATAGGAGTAGAATTAGTCTCCAGGAACAATAAAAAGCGCTGGTTCTTATCTTTTAAAGGCCTTAATGGCTTGCTGCCTTTCATATTGTTCAGCCCTCCATTTAAAATCTGCCTCACAAGCATTACTCTGTGTAATCCACCTTCGGAGGCAAGGTGGGTGGCAACTAGAGACAGGGCTTTCTCAGTAGTGGCATCTCAATTGTTTTTTTTAGTTTTTTTTATTTTATCATTAAATTTATACCCCACCCTCCCCAGATGGGCTCAGGGCGGCTAACAAATGAGGGCCAAGGTTAAAACAAGTAAAACAGGATAAAACAAGCAATAAAACAATCATTCATATAAAAATACAAGTGATCTAGATATCACAAGTAACAGATGGGGTCACACATGACTAGGTGGTCCCAGAGTGACACAGTAGACTCCAGGTAGTACAGCAATCCATCCTTCCTCCCAGGGCCATCTTGTTCCCCAATGACACCCACTCCATTTAGTGGTGGTGGTACAGTGATGGTATAGTGATGGTGTAGTGATGGTGGTGGCTCCTACTGAAAAGCCTGGTGGAAGAGCTCCATCTTGCAGGCCCTGCGGAACAGCGCCTGGTCCCACAGGGCCTGGATCTCCTCCAGGAGCTCATTCCAGAATGCCCTTCTCTTTCAGGCTTGTCTGGTGCCCATGTTGCTTTCTTTTAGGTGCCCAGCCAAAAATTTTCTGTTCGCCAAGGATTTTAATTAAAGAATGGACCTTTTAACACTATTTGAGTCTGGAAACTGTTGTTTTAAGGCGTGTGTGTGTGTTGTCTATGCCTTATTGCTGGGCTGGGTTCTAAATGCTGGATTTTAGTAAATATGTTTTAATGTCTGAACAGCTAGTTCTTAACAGTTAGCAAGGGTCGCCTGGATCCCACTAAATTAGGATAACACAAGGTCCTTCAACCTTCCCAATCAGCATTATGTTTCTGTCTTTTCAAGATTAATTTTCAACTTGCTCATTCTTAGCCAAACAGCAGTAGTCGGGTAGTGGCTCAAGACATCACCAGGAGATTTGAATAATGAACTACAGAGCTGGGTGTCATCAGCATATTGCTGATACCTAGCTCCAAAATCACAAATGTTTTCTCCAAAGATGTTTAAGAACATGGGGGGGGGATAGGACTGAACCTTGTGGGAACTCCACAGGGCAAGTCCCACAATTAAGACAACTAATTTACAACAGTAACTCTTTACATCTGATCAGTAAGAAATTATATAAACTCAAAAACATGTCCCTTGATACACATTTCTATCACCAAATGTCTGAAAAAGGCGTTATGATCCAGTGTATCAAAGACTGCTAATAAATCCAGTAACAGCAACAGAGACATTACCCATGTATACATTAAAACAGATGTTAGCCAAATTGCTTTAATTTCTTATCAATATTGGGGAAGTTATGATTATTAATTGGCAATTGGCAAACTAAGGAATGAACACCAGTGTCTACAGAGGTCCCGCCCTTCCAGAGGTACCAGTAACAGACACAGAGGCTGTAGTTAGTTTAAAATTATGTCTTTACTGTAGTTTTCTTCACACACAAAGAATACACAGTCACACACACACTTATTCAGATTCTAGGAAATAAAGATAGATAATCAGCATGTTTGCATGAGCAGGATATTAGTTGTTTGGGTAATAGTTACCTGTCCGATGAGATGAAGGCTTCCAAATGGAAAAATAAGGGATCATGCTAGGAAAATGGAGAGTGCAAACTGAACCAGCAGAAAGCACATGGAAGACTCTGGCGGCCGTCCAAGAGCTTCAGGGTAAGGTGTTACAAGATAGCCACAAGTTCAAGAGTAAGAGAGTATATATAGAGAGAGACCATGTGGCTGTGTGTCCCCTTTTATGAGGGGGGCTTGGGGGGTTGGGCCAGGCTGGCCACATGTCCTAGTCACATGCCTCTTGGGAGTGGCCTAAGCTGGTCACATGTCTTGGCCCACCTCCTATTAGTCTGTCCCCAAAACATGCTGATTGGTGTTGGGTTCAAGGAGGAAGGGTCTAGGGGAGTGGGCAATATTGAGAACTAGCAACTTAGAGTGGAGTCTGGCACCTGGGTGTAGGTGATATGAGTCATCAGGCCAAGGCCATTTTTCCTTGATGGCCTTAGCTGGGTCCTTGATGGGCGAGTGATTAGTTGCTAGGCAACTATGAAGAGAGTCTCTTAGCTACGTGTAGCTTTGCAGGTGATGGGGGGAGAAAGAGGTTTCCTGTGTGTGTTGGAGAGGTCTCCTAATGGCGTTTTGGAGTCCTTTGTCCTCATGCCTTGGCATGGCATTGCATTTTGGTGCTTTGTGCCTACTATGGAACCGGTCTATCTTTCATCAGGTAAAAGAGGGCTGGTAACCTTGAAGGGCCACTGGAGCAGCAATGAAGAAAGGAAGGATGCAGTCTCATTTGGCATCATAGTCTTCTCTGAGGGTACAGTCTCATTTGGCATCATAGTAGGCTACCATGCTGTACAATTCCTTAAGCATACTTTGCACAGTTCATATTTTATTATAGTCCATAAAAGGCATTCACTGCCTTGCAGGGCAACACAGAGGTCATCATCTAAAGCCGCCAGCACCATCTCTTAACAAAGCCTGGCCTGAAATCAGACTACAAAGAGTCCAGAGCAAATGAGTCATTCAGGAAGAACTGAGGTTCTTTCGCAGCCACTCTCCCCAGCTCTTTTGAGCCTGCGGACACCTTTGGAATTCTGAAAAAGGGTGATGGGCACAGCCACGAAATGGCTGTTAACAGGAGTTGGAGTCAGCCACAAAATCGCTGCTGTAGCTTACTTTCAGTCACACAGTGAAGATCCTTGTGCTGTTGTGTGCTGCCAAAGCAATGTTTCTAAAACTCTGCACAGCCAGTCAAATCTCTAATGGTCAGTCAGAAGCCCTGCTGGGGAAAAGCCACACTTGGTCTCTCCTACATTCTAAAAATATTTGGCAGGCCCTAGGAAAGATATTGGCAGGCATCATGGCACCCACAGGCACTATGTTGGGCACCCCACTCCATATCATCTTGCTCAGTAAGGGCAGATAAGAGATGAGGCAATAATTTGCCACATAATTGTTCCATAGTGATATTTTAAAAGTAATGAACAGATAACTGTATCTTGGCTGAGGAAAGGTGTTATGTCTTCAGGGACATAAGTGTCAGCATAAGCTGAGCAGGTGCTCATTATGCGGATTCAGAAACTGTCTTGTATTGCCCAATCAAAGGGCTTATGGAGGGAACATCTTTGATTGGCTATTATTATGAAACATGATTGGTCATTAACTGTAAAATATGATTGGTTGTTATACACAACTGTTATTGGATATTAATGTTATTGTGGGCGTGGCTACCTCAGCCAGGATTGTATATAAACCGCTGTTTTGGACTGCTTACTGGTCTAGTTGGTCTAGTCCTTAGCTGGTCTAACTTGGAGCTGAAATAAAGCTGAAATCACTTTTTTGAACTTACCTACGGTGTGTTGTCTCGTACTTATCAAAAGGCATTCTTGATTTAGTGACTGATTTATGATGGACAAACATTAAGTATGTTTTTGATGGATTAATGAATCATATTAAGGATAGTAATGCTAATGTATCGCAGGGGATAAGGATGGCAATCAAGAAAAAATTGCAGCAAACCCGCCTGGCCCTCTGTTTACAAACTTGAGCAAGGCTGTTAACGATAGATGCTTTTGAGATCATTAATTCATAGGGTCGCCGTAAGTCAGAAGAAACTTGACGGCACTTAACACACATAATACACATCCTGTCCTTATATATATTTGAATTTTGGTTCCACCACATTCTATGCTTGCCATAATTGATTCGGCTCAAGAACTGGCAGTCAGAAGACACTGGCCAGGGCTGACTGGCTGCTTCGCAAAGTCCCGTCCCACCTGGTCAGTGTTTTCAGCTCAGTCTGCTCCAGTCCTCCAACAAGAGAGGACCGTCTGGAGTGTGAGGGCAGGGACAGGCCCTCAAGGCTGAGGAAAGTGAGAGAAGCCCTTTTCCGCCCCGCCACACCATTCCCTGGGCCTTCTATGGGGACTAGGCCCAGAGAAGGCCTTTTCCGCCCCCCACACGCCATCCCCTGGGCCTTCTATAAGGGGACTAGGCCCAGAGAAGGCCTTTTCCGTCCCCCCCACGCCATCCCCTGGGCCTTCTATGGGGCACTAGACCCAGAGAAGCCCTTTTCTGTCCCCCACACCCCATCCCCTGGGCCTTCTGTGGGGCACTAGGCCCAGAGAAGCCCATTTCCGCCCCCACACGCCATCCCCTGGGGCTTCTATGGGGCACTAGGCCCAGAGGAGCCCTTTTCTGCCCCCCACACGCCATCCCCTGGGCCTTCTATGGGGACACTAGGCCCAGAGGAGCCCTTTTCTGTCCCCCACATGCCATCCCCTGGGCCTTCTGTGGGGCACTAGGCCCAGAGAAGGCCTTTTCCGCCCCCACACGCCATCCCCTGGGCCTTCTATGAGGGGACTAGGCTCAGAGAAGCCCTTTTCCGCCCCCACACGCCATCCCCTGGGCCTTCTATGGGGCACCAGGCCCAGAGGAGCCCTTTTCCATCCCCCACACGCCATCCCCTGGGCCTTCTATGGGGCACTAGGCCCAGAGGAGGCCTTTTCCGCCCCCACACCCCATCCCCTGGGCCCTCTATGGGGCACTAGGCCCAGAGAAGGCCTTTTCCGCCCCCCACATGCCATCCCCTGGGCCTTCTATCGGGAACTAGGCCCAGAGAAGGCCTTTTCCGCCCCCACATGCCATCCCCTGGGCCTTCTATGAGGCACTAGGCCCAGAGAAGCCCTTTTCTGTCCCCCACACACCATCCCCTGGGCCTTCTATGGGGGCAATAGGCCCAGAGAAGCCATTTTCTGCCCCCCACACATCATCCTATAGACCTTCTATGGGGGCAGTAGGCCCAGAGAAGCCCTTTTCCCCCACACACTCCCTACTGCCCCCATAGAAGGCCCAGGGCATGGTGTATGGGGGACAGAAAAGGCCTTCTCTGGGCCCAGAGAAGCCCTTTTCTGCCCCTCTTCCCTTCCTTTCCCCCTTTTTCTTTCTTCCTCTCTCCTTTCTTTCACTCTTCCCCCTATTCCTTCCTTCCTTCCGTCCTTTCTCCAACCCTCTCTCCCTTCCACTTCCCTCCCTTCCTTTCTAGGGCCCGTTGTCTTCCACCACAACGGGCTTTGCTCCCTAGTTTGAAATAAATTTTGAAGGGATAGAAAGATAGTAATAAAAATAAGGGAGAAAATAATTACAGAAGTTAGTATATAGCACTTAGAATTTTGACAAGTACCCTGTAGGATGGTCATGGAGACATGATAGAAAGTGGAAGACAGAAAACTTTGCTTTGTAGGTCAAGGCTGCAGACTGAAATCTGTGAGTAACAGAAATTACAATTATTTTCCATCCTCATAATTTAGGTAGATGAGTAGGGAGCTTCAAGGGAAAATCAGGAAGTTGCTGTCTACAGTCCTATTGTTTGGGTGACTCCACATGATAACTGGAGGACTAATCTAAGCTGGAATGGGATGATGGTCTGTAACAGCATATGTAAATATACTTGTAAGCAGGCACTAATAAAATGTTCATACATCTATTATTATCACAGCAGCTCTGGCACAACCCCCATCCTTAATTACTGTATACTGTATGTGTATTACCCTGAAAGAGAACTGTTAAAGTTACCCCTCACCCAGAACTTTGGTATGTTTGTACATGATGCGATAAAGGTAACCAGCTTGTTTCTGGTGGTCACTGCTACTAAGTTGGGCTGAATGGAGGAGGGCAACACAGCCCAGTGGAAAGTATCTAGGTGACAATAAGGGAAAGAAGGACAAACAGTATTGTGGTTGGAGTCTGCTATAGACCTTCTGACCAGGATGAGAAGGTGGATGCTGCCCTTGTTGAACAGCTTGACAGTGTATCCAAACAACATGACCTGGTAGTTATGGGTGACTTCAACTTCCCTGATGTGTGCTGGGAGACAAACTCTGCAAGGCATCCACAGTCACACAACTTCCTGACCTGTCTGGATGACAACATCCTTCATCAAATAGTGGAGGAAGTTACAAGGGGCTTGGCCATACTTGATTAATATTGACCAACAGGCATGAGATAGTAGATGGGGTGAAGGTGGTGGGGACCTTAGAGCGAAGTGACCATGTTCTGCTAGAATTCCTTTTGCTGTGGGGGACCAAGGAAGTTCATAACCACACATGTAAGTTAGATTTCAGTAAGACAGACTTTAATAAACTCAGAGGTATGATGAGAATCATTCCATGGGCAAGACTGCTGGAAGGGAAAGGAGCAAGTGAAGGGTAGGCCCTTCTAAAACAAGAGCTCTTTCAAGCTCAAGATGTCACTATTCCAACAAGAAGGAAACATTGTAGGGGATCCAAGAAACCAACGTGGATGATCAGAGAACTGCATGATGTGCTAAGGGAGAAAAGGGAAATGTTCAAGAAATAGAGGCAAGGACATACCTCTAAAGAAGAGTATCTGCAGGTTGCTAGGCACTGTGGGTCAGCCATCAGAGAGGCCAAAGCTCACAGTGAGCTAAAGCTGGCCAGGGAGGCTTCCTACAACAAGAAACTCTTCTTCAGATGTGTGAGGAGCAAATGTGAGATAAAAGAGGTGATGGGCCCACTGTTGATGTTAAAGGAGAAACTGTGTCAGAGAACAGAGAGAAAGCAGAAAGGCACAATGTCTATTTTGCCTCAGTTGTTTTCCCCTGAAGAAGAGAACAGGCTGATCTTCAGATGGTAGCAGGCAAGTCACAGCATCTGGGCTGCTGGTTGACATGGACAGAGAGGTAGTTGAGAAACACCTAGCTGCACTGAATGAGTACAAATCTCCAGGGCCAGATAGTATGCACCCAAGAGTGCTCAAAGAACTTTCTAGAGAGCTTGCAGAACCTTTGTCTATCATTTTCCAGACCTCTTGGAGGACGGGAGACATGCCACAAAACTGGAGAAGGGCAGATGTTATCCCAATTTTTAAAAAAGGGAGAAGGATGACCCAGGAAACTACAGGCCAGTCAGTCTGACCTCTGTCCCAGGGAAGATACTGGAGTATGGATCAGTCTGCAAACATTTAAAGGACAACCTGGTGATCCGGGGAAGTCAGCATGGATTTCTCCCCAACAGGTCCTGCCAGACCAACCTTATTTCCTTCTTTAATTGAATGGCAAGCTTACTGGATTGAGGGAATGTTGTTGATATTGTTTACCTGGGATTTAGTAAAGCCTTTGACAGGGTTCCCCATGATGTTCTGATAGGTAAACTAAGGGATTGTGGACTGGATTGTAGGGATAGTTAGGTGGATAGGGAACTGGTTGGAGAACTGCACTCAGAGAGTAGTTGTCAATGGCATCTCAACTGAATGGAGGGAGACATCCAGTGGGGTGCCACAGGGCTCATTTCTGGGCCCAGTACTTTTCAATATTTTTATAAATGATCTGGATAATGGTGTGGAGGGGCTACTCATTACATTTGCAGATGACACTAAATTGGGAGGAACACCAGAAGATAGAGATAAAATTCAATGAGATCTGAACATGCTGGGAAAGTGGGTGGATGTGAACAAGATGCAATATAACAAGGATAAGTGCCGAGCTCTACATTTAATTAACAAAAATGCCGAGTTCTACATCTAGGTAACAAAAATGAGGAACACACATACTGGATAGGGGATACACTTCTGAGTAGCAGTGTGTGTGAACAAGATCTTGGGGTACAGGTGGACCAAAATTAAATATGAGCAGCCAGTGTGATGCGGCAACAAAAAAGGCTAATGCAATTTTGAGGTGTATCAACAGAGGCATAACATTCAAATCACAAGATGTCATTGTCTTGCTGTACACTGCATTGGTCAGGCCACACCTGGAGTATTGTGTGCAGTTTTGAAGACCTCACTTCAAAAAGGATTTGAACAAAATGGAGCGCATGCAGAGAACGACAAGGATGATCAGGGGCCTGGAGACCAAGCCCTATGAGGAAAGTCTGAGGGACTAGGGAATGTTTAGTCTGGAGAAGAGGAGGTTGAGGGGGCACATGATTGCTCTCTTTAAGTACTTAAGGGCCTGTCACAAGGGCAGGGAGCTGTTCTTGTTGGCAGCAGAGGACAGGACTCGCAATAATGAGTTTAAATTAAGGGCAGGAAGGTACCGGCTGGATATTAGGGGGGAACATGTATAAGAGTTGTCCAACGGTGGAATCAGCTGCCTAGGGAGGTGATGAGCTCCCCCTCACTGGCAGTTTTTAAGCAGCGTCTGGACAAACACTTGTCAGGGATACTGTAGGTTGATCCTGCATTGAGCAGGGGTCGGACTAGATGGCCTCTTCCAACTCTGTGATTCTGTGATTTTATGTAGGTTGTGAGCTTCTGGTGCCCTTCAGGTCTGCCCCCAGCAAGTCCTTCTTCATCAGGGGATGGGACTAGGGATGGGTATGAAATGCATTTTTGTGGTTCGGTTCATGGTTTGCATAGGTTCATGAGCCATTTAAAGTTTAAACCCCTGCTTTCTGCTCCCCACAGCTTTTCACAGGGAGCAGAAAGCAGTGGTTTAAATGACTGAGTCGAATCAGAAGAAGATATTAACTATATTTTTTTTCATTATGAGCAAAGATATATTCAAAATATATGGTGAAATAAAAATATAATTAGACAATGTATGAGGTAACTTAACAGATAAATAACGTTGTAACTGGAATACCCAAATTTTTGTATGTATGTTTGTTTTTGTTTGTCTTGTAAAAATAAAATTGTCTATAAAAGAAAAAAGACTTCCTGAAGGTTTGTACTGGTTCTTCAGTTCATGAACATCACTTTGTGAACCACCCAAAATTTTTGATGAAATTTAGTTCATCAGCCAGTTCATATCCATCCCTAGATGAGACTCTTTCCCTAGATGAGACCTATTTTGGTCTCCAAGTCTACCCCTGCTCCCCGCATGGCTTTGCTTTAGGGAAACCAAGTCTTATATGGCTCAACAATATTGTTATGTCTGCCTAGCAACCTCCAAAATGGTGACAGAATGCTCAATGGGCATCCTTTTCTTAATACTACAGGTGTTGTTTCTATTATTTGTGGGACTTTTAATGGCCCAAGTGTTTTTTAAGTTGCAGATATTTTTGCAAACTTTGGACTACAGGATTGTAGAAAAATCCTCTCTGTCTCTAGCTTCATTTTGTGCATCTATTAATCCAGCTTTATGGCCCAGCTCAAAATTAGTTACAATTATACAGCATATATTCAGTAATAACTGAAACTTTAGATGGTTCAGAGTGAAAGCCTGGTTCTGGGAACTGAATTCAGGCAATTTAATACATAAACCTGTTACATCTTATGAAGTGAGTTATCCACTGTGTCAAACTGTTTAGTTTCAGGCAACTTTTCTCCCCTCATTGCATAAGGATTGTAACAGTTGCCTTTTAGTAGCATTTCAATTGCACTACACTGTGCAGCACTTCAGTAGTAATCCAGGTTTCTGAACCCAGATTGACCTTTAGACAAGCTGTCAGGCAGTTGGATTTTATGGTTTGACCTTGAATTCTCTCTGAAAGTTCAGTTCTACATAGCACAGGAATAACATACACCTTCTATGTGGCGAACTATCTACTGCAATTCAGATGCCAGCTCCACTTAGCTGAGATATATTTGCTTTTTACTTTGTAGACTGAAGTAAATTGCATCAGGCTTAACCATGATTGTCAGGATGAACCCAGCCAGCCTTCAAGATACTGAATGGTTAACCAGTCTTAACCCATTTATTGGGACGAGTCTGTATTTTGGCACTCTGTAGTACAGAAGCGGTATATGAAAAGACCTGCCTCAGAACAGCATATAATAAAGAATGTAGAGTTCATTTCTATCAGTAGCTTGTATTATGCTGCCAAGAAAGGATGTCTTTCCTTATATATAAAAGAGTTTTCGTGTCCCTCTTACCCACGCTTCCACAGCCTTTGGCCTGCTCAGCTGCCACTCCCAATAGTACTTGCGTGCCATTGGCCAGGTGCTGTTCTGCTCCTCTTCCCTGCCCACTCTCACTTCAGCCCCTGTTGCCTGTTATATTTACTGGCAGACAGCTCTCTCTCTTGAGGGAGATGCTTCTCTTGGCTCTGCAGCGCCACAGGCCGCTGTGAGATTCCCTTTCTTCCTTCCTCGCGCCCGCCCTCGCCAGCTCAATCTCGCAGTGGCCCCAGTGGCTCCCTCAGCTCCATCCAGTCAGCACCTGCCCCGCCATCTCCCTTCCTCCCTCTCTTCCTTCAGCCAAGGATCCGAGCACCATCTGCCTCCCGCTCCGCCTCTTCCCTTCCCCGGCTGCTCCTGGAGCCATCTGAAGCCAGCCCTGCTTTTCCCGTCCCCGCAGGCTGGCTAGCTGGATGGGCGAGGCTCTGCCATGAGGAAAGGGGAGGAAAGGAGAAGACAAAGTGGCAACAGAAATGTCCTGCTCTCAGGGCCACATCTGCAGGGAGTGAAGCACAAAATGGAGCATTTGTTGGCTTCTTAAAAGGTCAGATTCAGATTTATTCTCCAGAGCCCCCAGGTACTCTCACTCCTTCATATGTGGAGAGGGGCTAATTTCAGAAAGAGGCATTCTAGTTTAGGTTTCTTCACACAGGAGCCTGGACGTCTTTGTAAGCCGCGTGTGAAGCCTCCAAGCAGCCAGATTGTTGTACTTTAAAGGTGCCCAGGGTGCTCTAAGGACTTGGGGGGGGGCTCAGCCATTGGTGTCTTGGATCTCACCAATCATTTTAGCAAAGAACCAGGGTTCCAACATCAAATACACTTTTGATTCAAATGATAGTTATACCTGTGTGTGTATATCTCTCCTTTTTATATATATAATCAAGCCCACTGTTACAATTCAGCTCCACATGACAGAGATCAGTTCCCCAGGAGAAAATGGCTGCTTTGGAGAGTACACCCTATGGCATTATACCCTGCTGAGTCCTTCCATCCCCTCCCCAAATGCTGCTCTCCATAGGATCCACACCCCAAATCTCCAGGTATTTCCCTAATCAGAGCTTTCTCCGCAGTGCCTGTTGCTAGCCAACCAAGCTTCCTTCTGTCAGTAAAAGGCCCTTTCCACACCTATATTGGCCTTTGAGAGAAAGCTCATTGGGGCTGGTCCTGCTAGGGTTGCCAACTGCAGGTGGGGAATTCCTGGAGATTTGAGGGATGGAGCCTGGAGAGGGTCAGGTTTGAGGAGGGGTGGGACCTCAGACAGATACATTGTCATAGACTCCACCCTCCAAGCCAGCCATTCCCTCATGGGGAACCATTGTTGCCAATCTCCACCTGAGGGCTGGAGATCACTCAGAATTACAACTCTCTAGGAGGGAGGGATGGAAAACTGAAGCTGGGGGGCAGACACTGGTATGTTGCTGGTTAGCTGGCCAGGATATATGGTTGCCAACTGCAGGTTGGCAAATTCCTGGAGATTTGAGGGGTCAAGCCTGGAAACGGTGAGGTTTGAGGAGGGGTGGGACCTCAGACAGGTTCAGTGCCATACACTCCACCTCCCAAACCAGCCATTCCCTCATGGGGAACCATTCCTGCCAATCTCCAGGGGAGGGATGGAGATTGCACAGCGCTACAACTGCTCGTCAGATGGCAGAGATCAATTCCCCTGGAGAAAATGGTGGACTCCGTTTCATTATACCCTGCTGCGGTCGCCTCAGCAAATTGACGCTGAGTGTCTCAGGCCAGGGCACTCTCGCAGAGCCTCTTTCTAGAGCTCACTGTATTTCTTCCCACAACAGGCCTTATTCCTAGTCTGTAATATTTTAAGAATGACTTACCAAAAAAAAGAACAAGGTTAGAGTCCAATGGCATCTTTAAGACCAACAAAGTTTTATTCAAGGTGTGAGCTTTTATGTGCATGCACACTTTGCCAGATGATGAAATGGAATTACATATCATAGTAGAATTACTTATCAAATGGAATTACATATCATACAACTATGATATGTAATTCCATTTCATCATCTGACGAAGTGTGCATGCACATGAAAGCTCACACCTCGAATAAAACTTTGTTGGTCTTAAAGGTGCCACTGGACTCTAACTTTGTTCTATTGCGTCAGACCAACATGGCTGCCCACCTTGATTTACCAAGAAAAAGAATTCTAAAACAAAATTAAGATGAAATGTTATGATCTTTTATTCTGATGTTAATTTCTAGATTATGGCAACAGTAAAAACTAATTTTTTCCAAATATCAGCTATTGTCACAAGTTAATATAAATTTACATAAACTTAGAAAATGCCATTTATCCATAAACAAAGAGCTTGAAACATGGTGTAGATTATTGGATTTCCACATTTGTGTAGTGTAACTGTGACACAACTACATTACCATTTTAAAGTCTGTTCCATTAACAGTACTGAAGTAATAGTAATCAAACTTTTAAAATGTATACAAACATTTTTTGGCTTTCATACAATAGGTTGTTGCTGACCTTGGGATGCGGGAGGGAAAAGCAAATTCTTCCAAATTCTGTAACCAAGCCCCAAATATAAACATTTGCTCCAATCTAACAAAAATTAAACACTAAGCTCCACTAAGTTCAATGGGAAAAAGTTAAAATTGTGATCTCTCCTACTAAATTTAGTGTAATATACCACTTTTTTGTGTGTATTTATTAGTCTACATATACCACAAGTATTTCCAGTACAAGCCTCCCTGGAGTTACATGGGATTTGCCTAGGGGATAAGTGCCGGTATAAAATGTCCTCCTATATCAAAGGTTCACGGAAGTCAACCAAAGTCTGTTTCTCCTTCCCAGAAGTCAAGATTGTACCAGAGTGTGGTTATACTATCAAAAAATATGGAAAAATACTTTGGAGAATGATTTCAGAATCTGTCATATCCCCCCCATTAACAAGTAAAGATGCATCTTTCACTGGCTGAAAACAGAGGGAACTTTTACAATTTGAGCATAAATTATCTACACAGCCTGTGTAAAAACTACTTGCTGGAAAAGATCGATGTATAGAGGCATTCCACCACTCAAAACATTTCCCAGCTTCTAGAGCATGTGTGTGAAAGCCAATGTATGCATAAAAATAAGATCAGAAGGCATCCACTTAACACACATGGTTGTTCTGGGCTGGTAAATCTGCTGCTTGCCACTGGTTTGGATAGTTACCTACTTCCATGCAGACACCCAGGGGTCACAATCCAGCATAGTAAAATTTACTTCAGTGCCCTTAAGCATGCACAAATCTGCATCAAAGCATGGCTAGGAAAATCTTCTTTTAAGCAGCCAAGTAATCTGACAACCTGGGGCCTCCTACAGTATACCATCTAATTCTTCTGAACTGCAGCCTTTTCATATGACCAGCGTATCAAGGAGCAATTGTAAGTTCATTTCAAGTATTTTTACTCAAGAAAACTGAGAAAATAGTTTACTGCCCATGCACAAGTAAATTCTAGTTTGCCAGCAATTCCTGAATTCTTTACATTATTTGACACAAATAAGGCAAGGGCCATTGCATATGCTAGACCAGCAAAACAGTTTCATTCCAAAATTAATTCTGAGCATGATATATTAAAAGATAACTAGTTTGTCATTCTTAGTTTGGTTTTCTATCTTGCAAATTCCTAAGGCTTACCCAAATTGAGATGCATGCGCACTGAACCAGTAGGCAATGTACAAATTTAGCATGCATTCATGTTCAGGGCACATAAGGGGGATGGTTTTGCCATCTCCTAATGATATTTTGTGTATTAGGAACATTAGTTAAAATGGGCCAATGTCAGGCATCAACGAAGAGTCAAATATTACATGAAAATGCTTGCAAGGAACACTCCAACAGCTTCTACAATGGTTTCCTTTGTTAGAGAAAAAAACTCCTTGGGGAAGGGGTAATTAAGAAAAGACATGGGGGTTCCAGATGTATGGAAACAAGAACTCTACAGGAAGAAAAATGTGTTGAGGGAGGAGCTGAAAAAGCAGCGAGTGAGGAAAAGTACCTGCTCCAGTTAAAGCACTATCTCTCCTCATAATACTTATCTTTTGGTTTCGTAAGAGTCCATGCACTCCAATTGGCTGTAAAATGCCCTTCTCAGCCATTGGCCCATCAGCCGCCACTCAAGAGTACTTGTGTGCCATTGGCCGGGTGCTGGGTCTGCTCCTCTTCCCCACCCACTCCCCCTTCAGACAGATTTGCATGTCAGATTTACTGGCAGACAGCTCTCTCTCCTGAGGAAGACAGTTCTCTTGACTCCTGTGAGGGACTGTCCCCTCAGTGGCTGTTGGTAGGCAACCAAGCTTGGTTCTGTGAGTAAAAAACAAAGGACTTTCAGCATAACCCCCTTCCCCACCCATAACCCCCTCCCCAATGGCCACTTTCCTGTCAGAATAAATGGAAAAAGGCTCTTTCTCCTGCTTAGCTTCAGCATGGCTGGCTGGCTAACCATCAAACCATTTTCTTCAACTCCTCGCTGTGCAGCTGACTTTCCCCTAGGGCTGCCAATCTCCAGGTGGGACCTGGAGATCTCCCACTGTTACAATTGACCTCCAGATGACAGAGATCAGTTCCCTGGGAGAAAATGGTTGCTTTGGAGGGTAGACTCTATGGCATTATACCCTGCTGAGTCCTTCCACCCCCCCCCAAATGCTGCCCTCCACAGGATCCACCCCCCCCAAATCTCCAGGTATTTCCTTAATCAGAGTTGGCACCTGTACTTTCTCCTCTGTCAGTAAAAGGCCCTTTCCACACCTGTGTTGGCCTTTGGGAGAAAACTCATTAGGCCCAGTCCTGATCAGGTTGCCAACTCCAGGTGGGCAATTCCTGGAGATTTGAGGGATGGAGCCTGGAGAGGGTGAGGTTTGAAGAGGGGTGGCACCTTAGACAAGTACCATAGACTCCACCCTCCAATCCAGCCATTCCCTGATGGGGAACCATTGTTGCCAATCTCCAGGTGGGGGGCTGGAGATCACTCAAAATTACAACTGCTCTCTAGGAGGGAGGGGGAGGAGATGGAAAACTAAAGGTAGGTTGATGGTTGGCTGGGAGGGAGATAGGGTTATCAGCTCCAGGTTGGGAAATTCTTGGAGATTTGAGGGGTCGAACCTGGAGAGGGTGAGTGTTGAGGAGGGGTGGGACCTCAGAAAGGTACAATGCCATAGACTCCACCCTCCAAACCAGCCACTCCCTTCTGGGGAACCACTGTTACCAATCTTGGGGGTGAGCTGGAGATCACTCAAAATTACTACTGCTCTTCAGGTAGCAAAGATCAATTCCTCTGGAGAAAATGGTGGACTCTGTCATTATACCCTGCTGAGATTGCCACAGCAAATTGTCACTGAGTGCCCAAAGCCGGGGCACTCTCCCAGACCCTCTTTCTAGAGCCTGTTGTATTTATTTCCACAACGGGCCTTATTCCTAGTATGAAAGAATGCACTTTGTTCCTTTTTAGCCTGAGAGCCTGCAGGGAGAGCTTTTAGCGCATCCGTAGTTGCACTGTGCAATCCATTTCCTATCATGTGTAGTTTTCTACTACTTTTCATACTTTATGTTTGTCTTTAGGTAAGAAGAGCCAATGTGGTGCAGTCATTAAGGAGTATCTGACAAAAGCTGGGGATACCCAGGTTCAAACTCCCACTCTGATCAGATCACTAGGTGACCTTGGTCACATTCTGTCAGCCTAATTACCTCATGGTTGTGAGGCTAAAGTGAAAGATGGTAGAGTGTGAAGCATTTACAACATGGGAAAGGCTGGATAAAAATATGACAGATCTACCTCAGGTTATAGGATACAATTAGCAACTCATCATATGCAAGAATCAACACAAAACAAAAGGAATGACAAGCTGGCTATATAATCACTCCCTTCCTTTGGAAAAATGATTTAGTATGGATAGCATTAGCAGACAAGAGCTCTGGAATTTTCAGTAAGAGCAGTGGTCATATGAACTGAGAAGTCATTCATTTTTTTCCTATGCCTGACAAATGGGCCTAAACTGTCTGTACTGAGAAGGGGGAAATTGGCAAACTCACAATCCACCACTACCACTAGAAGTGTCATTCCACCAGTATTACTGCCACTATGGCAGCAGAAGAGCATTTTTGGATCTACCTTCATGAGTTTTGGTAACATAGCTAACACTACAGGTTTTAACTTTTTAAACATTTACATGGTGAATTTGATTCTTTTAAATGAGACAAATGCTGCCAAATAGACCAGACTGTGTCACAAAGGGAGATATTATGATCCAACTGTTATATGACTTTCAAGTAGCTAGGATACACAGGCTAAAGTTCCAGGTGATCAGCAAAATACACCCGAGGCAGTCAACAGGCAGTGCAAAGTTTAAAAATAATTAGCATAGTTAGTACATGTGAAAGTATCATAATTTACTGCAATTGTTCAGAGTTTCTTCTTTTAAACTAGCCAAGGAAGTATACATTCCTTTTTGGAATAGGTTGTACTGACTTATTTACCAACTATCTCTACATTGGTGGTATACACTGTCATTCAGCAGTGGCCATACAACAGTTTTGAGAACTCTGTTTTCAAGGCCTTTGTATCATGGCTACCATCTCATAGACTTTGCATATAGAATTTTGCATATATATAATAATCTCCAGTGTTTTTCCTATGTTGTTATTGTAGCAGCCTCATTCACAACCAACAACAGCATTGCTAAATTTTTATTTAAATAAACTAGTACTGGGATATGACTAGGAGGGTGAAGCTTGGCAAGGTCAAGGAACAGGTTAGAGAAATGGATGAGAACAATACTACTTCTGTTAGCATATGACTACATTGCTCTACCATCACGCCCCCTTCCACAACAGTTTTTTTTGGGGGGCAGCTCTGAATGACCCTGTATACAACCCCTGTAATCTCAGCATGGCAGGGCTGAGCACTACCACCAGGCACTCTGCAGGACAAATCTGCAAGGAAACTAAGAACATATACTTGAAATAAAGCTCAGCTGAAACAGGTGGGTAAGACCTTGTTGGCAACATGCATAATAAGGTAGTACAGTTCTCACATAGGGACTGTACTTTTACAAGTTTCACATGGGAAAGTGACCACAAATTAAAACAGACTCCTGGTTTAAAAAACACATCTTGTCTGCTCAGGGAGGCTTGACTGGCCAACTGGCACTCACTTTCCAATGAGCAGTTAAACAGTAGTCCAATAGATCAATAACATAAGGTATAATTGATAGTTACAGAACAGAAAATTTGTATACAGGTAATGTATGAAGAATGTTACATTAATACTACCACTAAGTCTTCATAGAGTTTCCACTTGCACTTAAAATCTCTTTTCTATATTATTTTTGCAATAATTTGTACTCATCCAATGTTTCTCAGAGCACTTAAAGCACATGAATTAAGTCACTACAGTGGACACCAACCAGCTTCTTCAGATGTATCCCATTACAGAATGCTATGTTTATTAAATGCTGACAACAAAACTTTGAACACCAAGTAAGATTCAATTATAAGTCATCAACTATAAGGTACTGCCAAGTTCCTGTCAGAGCTGATGCCTTTTCCCAGACGTGTGAGTTGCGAGAGAGCAGTGTCAATCTTCTTGTGTGACCAAAATGAACTTGAAATTATGGCTGAAACAAACATGATCATCATAATCTTATCAGGCAAGAGAAGCACTGTGTAGTTTTGTAATTGTATAGTCACACACAATATGAAAAGGAAAGCAGTATCATTTCTTCAAGAATGCGACAAGATACTGATAATCCATAAAGCTACTGGTAAATTGTGTATGTTTGTGATAAATATCCCCCACATGAGAAGATGGGAATTAATGGCAGTGACACTGGAGAAAGAGTAATAAAAGATATATAGTAATAACAATGGGAGGTAGTCAAAAGTAAAGCCACTGAACATAACAATACCCATACATAAGCAGTGTCTAGACTGAGTTTTTTCTGATGGCACATAGACCCTTTGATTTAAGACAAGTAATTGCCATCATATATCTTTAGTTGGTGTTCAGGCTATGATGAAGTGAAAAATTATGAGTTGTCAATGTTCTTCAGTTCAGCATCTACAGTCCAACCAGGTGCATTTATCCAGCATATGCTTGCTAATGTTCGTATAAATTGTTTGTACCACAGATTGCTTTGGAAACTCTTCATGTTATAGAAGGTTCCATAATGTCTCACCAAGCTGTGAACACCATTTTGCAAATCACATCCAAGCAGAAATGCATTTTTATATTAAAAGCAGTCTTGGCATTATTTTTCAGTAATGTAAGAATTTTTTCCTAAACTGCCCAACAAAGTTGCAAGTATGGATTCTGTTGCCAGTTTGACAGTCACTACAAACCAAGCCTAATGAAATACTTCTGACCCAAGAGGAGTACTCTCTTTAAGAACTGGGTGTTTGCTAGGCTTCAAATGCCTTTTGCACCGATCTTGAGTGGGTCTTGAAGAATTGTGGCAAACCGTATAGAGCAAAGGCTCCGTACCTCTTATGATTAAAGAACATGCACATGCAGTATGCATCTACTCTCTCACACACCATTATTGCTAGCTGAGATCATCTTCCAACATCTTTGAATTAATACTGCCATGAAGACTGCCCTTCACAACTGTGCACTGATACAATGGACAAAAAGGTTTCACTGGGGGATATCACTGAAAACAGTGACAATAAGACTGCAACTAGCATTGTATTGAAATGGCAGAGGAAGCTGAAAGCCAGGCTTTAAAACAGTATTTGTCAAATTATTCTATTTGAATGTATGTCAGAACAGAGGTCTGTAGAGGCTGGAGCTACATCTAATCTGTTCAAAAGATGCTGCTACAATTCCATGCTGCTGGCTGTCTTCTAGATGCTATAGAAGAACTTTTGTTACTTATGACAGATGAAATCTTCACAATCTAGGACTACCAATTTATACTACATTATTACTTTACTGTTCATACATCTAACAAAGTTTGGGCTGGACAGGAGGCTGATCTTACTGGCCAAGTTGATTGCTACATGTATTGAGGTCTGTAACAATGGAGGATTTTGGAGAATTTAACAGTTTGTATATGTAAAAAGCTACTATTTGTGAATTCCTAGTTCCTTCACATAAGTTATTTGTTTTTCTTGTTTTGAGTTTAACTCTTTGAAAAATAAATATGAAATTTGGGAATATATAGTAATGTAATCTATATATGCATAATAAAATATATACAACAAACCCATGGTTGTCAATGCCTAATGGGATCATACAGGCGGAAGTTCCACTTGTTGAACACACTGAACCTGACTTCACACCTCAAAGTCAATACTGGCTATTCTGACTGGCAGTTTCTCTGCAGGGTCTCACAGAGAGGTCTTTTGCATTACCTGTTACCTGTTCTTTTTAATTGGAGATGCCCAAGAATGAATCTGGAGATGCCCAAGAATGAACTTGGGATCTTATGTATGCAAAACAGATGCTCTACCACTGAGCCATGCCTTATTTTTAGCATTATGTTATAGGCACTTCATCAGACACATATGCAGATTTTCAATTTCATAACTGTTACTGGTACTCCAACTCTGGCAAATCTATTAGACTCCAAGTAGTACTTCAGCTTCTACAAAATCAAGCAACTAGAAACAGTTACAGAGATGCAAGGTTCCACAAGCAACAAATTAATCCTAAAATGAAAGTCACGGGAGAACTAGTTACATAATTGGTCTACATTAACATTAATTTTCATGCTGAATTGGCAAAACAAAGATTACTATCATTACGTCCACAGGTTAACACAGGACACATGCCATAATAAGGAAAAACATTGTGGGTTTAGCTTTCTACCAAAAACTCTGGGCCAGATAAACATAAAACAAAGTATAACAAACATGGAGATATTTCTCTGTTAATAAAGCCTATTTCTTTTAATAGGGCTGGTCTTTGGCATTTTATCACTGTGAATCCCACCCACCCTTCCCTCAAATCCTGCTGCTTTTAGATCCAGCAGCACTGTTAAAAGACACTCTCAATATCAAGCAGCCAAACTTTTCTGGCTAATCACCTTATATGTCTTCAAAATATATTTTTGTTATTAGAAAGTTGGTGTACATATTTCTGTATATATAAATTCATCATGAAATCCAAGTTGGTTGCTGGAATAAGTTCAGTTATTTAAAAATAGTTACAGTATATAAAACCAGAAAGTTCTTTATTTTTTAAAAAAAACCTATATAGAAAAATCTACTGGCCATAAACTCTCCTTAGAAGTAACAGATAATCCTCCAGGAAAGCATCCATTCCTTCAAGTCAGTCACGTGGCTGTGATGATGTAGAGAATAATGCATGCACCGAGGCAGTTGATAAAGTGGCAATGCATAAAAATCTTGCAACATGTTATAAAGGTGCAATTGCCTGCAGTTCATCAGTGCGAATATGGCAATGAAGTTCTGTTTTACATATTTCAGGTACAAGGGTGTTAGCTGATGCAAGCATGGGAGGTTCTTCTTCTCCTAGGAGGGAAAACATTGGAAATTTCCTGCTGTTTAGTCTGTTCAACTCAACTTTAGAATAAATAAAAATGAAGTATAATTATTTTCACAACATGAAACACCCCAGTAATAAGTATCCTATCCTAATGTCTTACTATCACTAGAAAATAATCTTTAAAATAGAGGGAAGATGGTTTCTATGAGTTTGCTACACAAATAGAATACACTGAGAGATTTTAGAATCCCCAGACCTTCAGTTTAAAAATCTAAGTTACTTTCATGTTATAGAGAGAAATTTGGAAATCTATAAGTAGACCTAATGAGAGTTCTGGAAAACCAAGAAAGATCTCCAATGGTCATGGTACAGAACTTGAATATCCTGCACTGCTTTCTAGCCCTCTCTTATGGTTAAGATTTCACTTAAGAACGTAAGAGAAGCCAATGTTGCATCAGGTCAATGGCCCATCTAGTCCAACACTCTATCACACAGTGGCCAAAAATACTAGGTGCCATCAGGAGGTCCAGCAGTGGGGTCAGGACACTAGAAGGAGTGACCTATTTAGCACCTAATATATTACAAGTAATACAGCTTTCATGGTCCCAAGGTCCCATAAGAACATAAGAGAAGCCAATGTTGAATCAGGCCAATGGCCCATCTAGTCCAACACTCTGTCACAGAGTGGCCAAAAATACCAGGTGCCATCAGGAGATCCAGCAGTGGGGCCAGGACACTAGAAGCCTCCCACTGCTGCCCCCCCAGCACCAAGAATAGAGTGCATCACCTGCCCCAGACTGAGAGTTCCCATCTATACCTTGTGGCTAATAGCCACTGATGGACTTCTGCTCCATATGTTTATCCAATTCCCTCTTGAAACTGTTCATGCTTGTAGCTGCCACCACCTCCTGTGGCAGTGAATTCCATGTGTTAATCACTCTTTGGGTGAAGAAGTACTTCCTTTTATCTGTTCTAACCTGACTGCTCAGCAATTTCATGGAGTGTCCACGAATTCTTGTATTGTGAGAAAGGGAGAAAAGTACTTCTTTCTCAACCTGCTCTATCCCATGCATAATCTTATAAACCTTGATCATGTCACCCCTCAGCCATCGTTTCTCCAAGCTAAACAGCCCCAAGCTTTTTAACCTTTGTTCAGAGGGAGAGTGTTCCAAACCTTTTATCATTCTAGTTGCCCGTCTCTGCACTTTTCCCAATGCTATAATACCCTTTTTGAGGATGGAAATATTGCAGTGAGAGAATCAAGTCAGTTTGCTAGAATCAAATACATGATCAGTAGCCCGGATAAATGGAGGTCTGTGCATGTTTAGTCAGTGTTCATGATCCTGATGATTTGATGTCACTGAAATATTACCAGAGTGGTATTGGACCTAGGCACTGGAAAGTATCAGCCACACCAGTCTGGTTACATCTCATATAAGTTAAGCTCTAACTGACACAATAAAGTGTGTTTTGAATGGCTGGGCAGTTGGTTCCTGACTCTGCACTTCCATCTTACCCAGTCCTGACGAAGAGGAGACACTCTCTGTAATTGAAGAGGTTTCAGTGTGGTCTGCTAAGAGGCCTTCCATTAAAGGCAATGACAACTCAGAAGAAGGAACAGAAGAATCATAAATCCCAGAGTCCCGAGGCATATCTGGAAGATTGGCAGCTTTTACAACATGCAACAAGGGTTGCAGAATGGAGCTGCTATTTTGAATATCCTCAGATTCTCTGTCCTCTCCAAGATTCAAATGCTGCATCATACTGTGAGAGTCTGAATTTAAAGACAGGATAATATTTGCATCTGCTTTCAGGTAGAAATCCCCATCAGCCACTTGTTTGCTGATTAAGTCATTTAGCACCAATCCAGAGTCAAATTTTTCCATCACAGCCTCTTGGTAATGTAAAGGAGCTGGAAGAAAAGGGACAAATTGTTTCTCAAACCAGTCAGGCTCCTGATCAATGTACTGATGCATGTTGCAAATGGCTACATAAAGGGAACGCCCAGATTTGCTCCTGAAATAATTTCTTTTGCTAATATGTACAGGATACAGTTCTGAATCATGAAGACCAAGATCTCTAGACTGTAAATGAGAGTAAAGCTGAGGTAGGTTGTCCATGAGCTTGTATTTCGTACTTAGATCCAGAATACCAGGAATGTCACCCTCACAGGAGTAATCAAAGTAAACTGCTATGAACTTGCAGAGGTCATGTGAATTCTGTTTTGCCTGACGCAGCTTCTCTGCTATTGTAGATATGGCAACCAGGAAGAGTTCTCCTTTTCCAGAATCCCTTTCCCGGGACCCTTTGTGCCTCCAGTTCTTTTTCTCCACAAAATACTTCATTCCTTTAGAACACACAACAATGATATACTGGGACTCATTGATTTTTCGATGAAGCCACTCTTTCTGTCCTTCTTTGCAAATCCTCAGGTCCTCCCATAAATCCAAAGAAACCTGTAAAAAGGAGGTTATGATATTAAACATGAGATGATGACTATAGTAACATATGTGTTTATACACCAACATGGATATAGGATGAAAACACATCCAGGCAATGACTTACTACCAAGATATATGTGCCCAGAAGAATTAGAGCCAGTTCGTGATCTCTCTCCTGTCATGACCATCTCATGCATCTGTAGAGCTGACATTGGTTATAGCTTGGCTGTGTTTGCATGGTGCTTACACATGGGTGATGGATAGGCAGCTACCATGACTTCCACTACAATAGTATCTCCAAAGTAAGTATGTTTACTAAAGCTCTATGTTTAACGTCTGTGTGAAAGCATCAATTCGTACTAATTTGACCTCCCAAAAACAGGTAGCTGTGCTGTTTAAAGTAGCCCAGCGTTTATCAAAACTACTAATTCCCTTACAAGATCTTCAGTAGGAAAGAAATCTTGTAGGATAAGAAATAATTTTGTTGGAATAAAAAGCAGCATAAAGTTAGCTATATAAGACTAGTATGTACAGAAAGTAATACAGACTAGTGGTCTTTTAAAAAATTATTAAAACACCCTCTAGCAACCAAATAAAATTTCTGGCACAGTAGCTACCCACTCTTCACTGCATTCTGTCAAGATACAGAATACAATTTGTAATCTATTCTGCTGAGGATAAATCTCCCATTACCATCCGTGGTTCAAAGTAATGCTAAGAAGGTGCAAAAATGCGCATAAAAACTCCATCATACACAGGGGTCTGCACCCATCTCTGCCCCTTTTTCCTTTCACTATGATTAGACTCTGCCAGTACAGGTAAGGAGATAACATTATTCCCTGTAGTACTCCCCCACTCCGTTTAGTAACTATGGGGCAAAAAAGGATGGAAACAGACTGTATGCCCAGGCTTAGCCAATCTAGTGTTTTCTGACAACACCAGGGAGAGTTCAACCTTGATTTGGTCTATAACCCACTTTATTTGTTTTTTTGGCAGTCCACAGTGTCCATAAAACTCTCCTCCAACACTTGGATGCAGTCTCCCTTTTGGTTTATGATGGACCCAAGGAATAGAAAATCTTGAACAATTTCAGTTTCTTAATCGTTAAACTTAAAGTTGTCTAATTCCTCAGTAGTCATTACTTTTGTCTTCAGAAGTAGCCCCACATAAAATAGGTTGCAGTAATGAAGCCAGATATAACTGGAACATAATTACAGTTGCAAGAATTTTTTTATTGAAATGGAGGTATAATAACAGGTGATAAAGCTGCAGCTGATACAAGGCAGCTTTCTGCAACTGATGCCACTAAAGTATCATGGAACAGCTGCTCACAGGCAACCAGTGTCACTTGAGCATTGGCAGATTCATAGGTGTCCCCGATATCGACGGTACAGTCCTGAAGAAGCTCCCTGTGCAAACGGATGGTGAACTATGGCTAAAGCATTGCAGCACTAATTTGAATCCTTTAAAAAATTGCAATGAACATCACTCTGAAAAAAAGCCAAAGTATGACGCAAATCGTTTGGCCACTAGAGGTCAGAGATGGTACATGAATCTGCCCATGACAAAAAATAATATAAATTCCTATTTAATCCTCGCAAAAACCTGAAAGAAACCCTAACTAACCAACCCCTCCCCCCAAAAAAATCAGTTCTGCAGGCTAACTTTTTCTCATTTTGACTCGGCCAAGACTAGGATATTTATAACAGATACTTTTACATAATTTTGCATGTTTAAAGAAAGTGACCTGGAAAAAGGTAATTTTAAATATAGTATTAGAATTGGAAGGATTCAACAAAATTCAATGTTTTTAATATACGATTAGTTTTTTGCCAGTGTCAGTGACTACAAAGACTTTTACCTCGCAACCACAGAAGTCCTGAAGAAAATAAGCAAAGCACTGGATGACATTAATATGCTTCTGACAATCTTTACTGGAATAACAAATAAACACTTTGGGCCGGGGCCGTTGCCTTTCCACATGGAGGCCTGCAGAGTAGGTCGAAGATTCTGAACTTTCCTCATCTAAATGGGAATAGATATTTTCTAAATTGAAAGAGAGAAGTATTTTACTATCTACATATATACAAGTGCTGCAACTTCTTTTTCAACTGCTCAGTTGTGTCTACTTGTCTTTATTCCCCCCAAATAAAGGGATTGTCTCTTACTCAGAAATACTGTAAAAATCCATCTTCCTCTCTTACTTCATTTATTGAAATCACTTCTGTCAGCAAGTATTGCCTAGCCAGTTCAAGACAATCTAACATAGATCAGTGCATCTAACGAACATATACATATAGTTGCAAGCATGGATTAACAAATCTTTATCTAGCATAGGCCAAACAGCCATCCTGACAGCACAGACTACCCCAATCTCATCAGACCTTGGAAACTAAGCAGGGTCGATACTTGGATAGGAGGCTACTAAGGAAGACCAGGGCTGCTATGCAAACCCAAGCAATGGCAAACCACCTCTGCTTATCTCTTGCCTTAAAAATCCCATGAGGTGAAACTCTATGAAGCTGCCACAAGCTGGTTGCAACCTGATGGCACACTTTGCTTTTTATAGCCCAAATACAGAGCCACCTCCCTATATATCACCTGCCCGTTTACTCTCCATTTCTTAGCAAGTCACTAGAATCCAGCAAGATTAGCAATACAAGAGAATTACTTCATGAGGTATACTATAACACTACTTCCTGACATGCAAGCACAGGGGACTTGAACCTAAGCAAATGAGGATCATTCACAGGGTCAGGCCTGGTTCCACAGTCGAGCTGCTATTCAGTTAACAGAAGCATTGCTATGACTGACTGAAGCAGCTGTAACACCTCTCAGCTAGGTGAGAAGGCACTCTGTGAGTCTGTGGCTCCTCACCAAGGGCTGTGACATCTACAGCATCATAATCTTCCAATCCCAGGGTCAAACAGAAACAAGTTAACCTCAATACAGGGTTAACACTAGGCTGGAAATTCCAGCATCAAGACAGGTTGAGGGAGAATGGAATCCAGGTTATAGAAATATCCTTTCATCCTTGACATTAGCTCTACTATAATACCCTCCCTTTAAGATCAGTTTCATGGAAAAATACATACCTTGCTGCTTTTTACGACACATCACTGTAAAAAGGGTTGCAAATGCAGAGATGACCACCAAGGGAACAGTAATTGCTATTGCTCTTATTGGCCCTGCCCATGGGGAATGAACTTTAAAAAGGAAGAAAAAATTAAAATTAGCTCTGCTGAAATCTCATCTTCCTATTGTTACTTCTGGCACAAACATTGTAACTGAATCACTTTCCACAACAGTATTAGATATTAGCACTGCACTGCTTATTCATTATGCAAGGCTACCATAATGCATGTATGGGGTGGGTAGGTGTTGGTTCTTCCATTTCTGTATATAATCCATATGTAAGAACCATTACAGAAAACATTTCTAATGTAGCTTGCTGTACCCTCTGTACCAAGGCATGTAACCTTTTTGGCCCAAGTGCTAGAAAAAGGCCACAATATCTGTGAATAAGTTAGTGGCCTGGCCAGCCAACAAAAAGGAGGTGTGGGGAGACTAAGGTTGTTACGTGGCTAGACACACTGTGAGTCTGTGAGCAAGCTGAGCCCCAACTGTGCTGCCAGTATTTCTGTACCTTGGGCAGAGCTAGCCATGTGTGCCAACCTAAGCAATACAGCATGTTGCGGTTCAGCAAACACACGGGGAATGCTATACATCTTTCATAAATTATTAAAATTACCAAGAAAATGACAAAAAATACTCTCATTCAGGAAATTCAAAATGCTGTAGATAGATGAGCACATATTGCTGTGCCCACAGCTTGTTTCCCCCACCACCACTTCAAATGCAACCAGCACTGTTTGGCAGTGCTCATCATGCAGTATGTGTGGTGGGAACAGGGACAAGAGGAGAAAGAAGTAAATGTACTATATGTATCCATCCATCCCCTGGTTCCTCCTCCTCCAAGATATGAATGAAGAGGCTTCAGAGCAAAGAGTTAACTATGAGACAGCACATAATGTTTTTTTGGACGGGGGTGTGTGTGTGTGCGCATAATTGTAGTAAATCCGAAAAAGGAATCCCAGCTGCAGATTAAAACTGGGAAGGGAGAACCTTGTGCTGTCCTTGGAAGAAGAGTGGGCTAAAAACATTTTAGATAAACAGATAATTATTCTTCAGAAGGAAATGGCAAGTTAACACATGGTGGGGGGGAGCATACCTGGCTTCAGGGCATAATGCATTGTCTTCCTTGTTGTGTTTGTATCATCAACCAGCTTTAAAAGAAAACAGGAAAGGACTCATTTTAAAACTGATGTAGGAATATTTAATTTCACAGACAAATCACTGCTAGATATCTAGATTTCAAGAACTGAAACTGACAAAGAATACACCATTTATAAACTGGTTCACACATACATGTTAGCATTTGCACCATTAAGTGATCATCTGCCTGTGTGAATGATCAATTTAACAACATTCATATCACCCCCACAATAATGGCTTTCAACTGAGTCTGTTAAAGGATTCAGCAGTGAAGGATTACAGGTGGACATAAGTAAAGAGGTCATTTAGAAGTATTTGGATGCTTTGGATGGGTATAAGTCCCCTAGGCCAGATGGTATCCATCCAAGAGTGCTTAAAAAACTAGCTGAGGAGTTGGCACAGCCCTTAGCCATTATCTTCAAGGACTCTTGGAGGATGGATATTGTGCCAGATGATTGGAGAAGGGCGAATGCTGTCCCAATTTTAAAGGGGAGGAAGGATGATCCAGGGAACTATAGGCTGGTCAGTTTAAAATCTTGGAATGGATTTTAAAAGGGCTGATTTGCAAACACCTACAGGATAACTTGATAATAAGTAGTACTCAGCATGGATTTGTCCCTAATAGGTCCTGTCAGCCTAATATTAATTGGGTGATAGTTTGATAGATTGTGAGGATGCTGTGGATATTGTATATTTGGATTTTTTGAGAAGAAGCCCCATGATGCTTTGATCAGCAAAGTGGAGGGCTGTGCATTAGATTTTTGGTTAGGTAGGTAAGGAATTGGCTGGATAATCACACCCAAAGAGGGGTAGTTAATGGCTCCTTATTTGATTGGAGGGCAGTATGGTGGGATGTCACAGGGCTCAGTTTTGGGGACTACTCATTAAATTTGGAGATGGAGCCAAACTGTCTGGGTTAGCGAACACTCTTTTAAAGTATTTGAAGGGCTGTCATTTAGAGGAGGATAGGTAGTGGAGGATAGGACTCATAAAAAGGGGTTTAAATTATGGATGTAGAGATATCAATGGGATATTAGGAAACAATTTTTAACAATAAGGGCAATTCAATGGTGGAGCTGACTGCCCAGAGATGTTGTGGGTTCTCCCAAGTGTAGACTGGATATTTGTTTGTCAAGGATACTTGGTGGTTAGACTGCAAGGTCTTTATGCCCCTTCCAACTTTTAATTCTACGATTCTATGAGCCATCTATCAAGCAATGAACAAATGCATGCGTGAACCAACCCAGACTCAGGAAGAAATTCCAAGAATTTTCATAAAACTATAGCCACATTTTCTACAAATACCTTTCAAAAAGAAAAAGATATTTGGCCTTCACAAAACTGAATTAGGCTCATGAAACTCAACAGAAAGGCTACACATATTTTAAAATATTCAGATATGTTGATATGTGAATTGCTATGATCTACAAAACCCCAATCCTACAGTAATTCAGTTGCCACTACAAATAACCATTAGATAGATTGCAGTTTTAGAACTGGTCTGGACCAAGAGAGGTGCTGAGTGTGTTGGAACTTGAGATTTGTTTGTTCCTCACCTCCTCATTTTTATAAGTAAATGTTCATACAGGATACACTGTCACTACAGTAATCATGCAGTAATATAGCAAGGGTATATCATCATCTACAAAACTTCTTCAAAAGGAAGGTACAGAATACTGCTGATTTGATTCCAAATGGAAAGCAATTTCTGTAGATACCATTTCTGAAACTATAAATAAATGATATTACCTCAATTATATAATCTCCTGGTGAGACGTTCTGAAGAACACAGCTTGTGAAATCTGTATTTTTCTCCTATGCAGAAATGAATGCAATTATTTTACAAGGAATTTAAAAGTTTGAAACTAGCAGAAAACACGTTCATATTCAAAGATTGCCACAATGGAGATTCATATTGCTTCCAAGTGTATAAAATTCTCCTGGTACAGAAAACACAAACATAGAACAGCACAAAAAAGCGCAAAGCACTCTTGAGTCTTTGGTCTAACAAACGTCACAGAGTGATAATTAAAAAAAAATGCTAAGCACTGAGCCCATAATCAAAAGCCTTGCATTAGTGTAAGTACACCAGGCTCTTTTTCTTCCTACAGCCAACAACAGAAGAACCCCACTACACTCAAAGACTGGCACAAAGCCAAGTGTCTAGCAGAGTAGATTCCGGAGATGAATACATCTGACTGAAATCAATCGGCATGTAACCCAAGGAAATTAGAACTGCACACTGCCTTATGGCCGACAAAAACATATCATTTGGATTTTGTTTTGTAAGTATTTCACTTTGAACAATTCTTACCCAAAATATATTTGCTTAATTTTGCCAGTTTATGAAAAGTGCTAACAGTTTGCAAAGAGGCAAACTTACTTCTAGCAACCAAAGCAGTATGCATATATACCTATCTATGGGTTAATGCATGATTTCAGTGCTTTGCACCATCCAAGGGTCAATTTCATCATGCTAAATGTCATAAATAGACATTAAGACCTCAACATTATGGCATAGGATTACTTAAGGAAAATCTCCAATATAATAGGCATGATCTAGCCAAGCTGAAGACTTTCATGTCACACTGATTTCAATGAGAGAATTCAGTACATATTTCAACTTTTATCAAGTCAATCATACTTGAAAGCACCTCGCTGTGGCTGGATCGTATACAATGGGCTGTTTCCTAGAAAAGGATTGAAACTTCCAAATGTCCCTGTAAGAAGCACAGCACGTTCTTGGCGCAGCTGTAATAACCAATGAATCCCATTCCAGCAAGTTTATTTTCAGACCATTAAATAATAAATTAAACTCCACCTGCTACAAATGAGGTCCATTAGCACCCAGCAGTTCACAGCAAACAGCTACATATAGCATTGCATATGTTCAGCATACCTGTTTGCAAGCCTTCTGTTTGAAGTGTCCTTCATTTTTAAGTTTGTAGTGCAGGTAATAATATTTGAATCCAAAATTATGCGGTGCGTGGTCAAAAGATACATGCATATTAAAACCTTGCTGGGTAACATTCAGATTCCTTGGCTTCCAAACTATGGAAAAAGAGATAATTTAGATACTGATGCATTACTGATTCAAAAACACTGCTTTTTACTTTCATGAAATGTGAATAAGCTAATACTTCTACTTACAAGGTTTGCAGGCAAGATTTTCAGGTTGCAGAAGCAATTCACAAGCTAATGAGAAACACACATACAAAAAAGAATAGTTATTTTCTGATCTGATCACCTGCTGATGAGATCTACCATCAACTCAATAGGGGGTTATAGCTAAGCAATTCTTTTTTCTCAGTCTTTAATACAGTGGCCTCCCTTGCTTCAATAATGCACATGAAATGTTTTGAACACTGCTGTACAAAAGCTGTTTTTAAAGCTTAATCTCAGTGAAAATCAATTTGCAATTAACTGTCTACAAATGTCCTTCTCTACCTCAAATAGAAGAAACCTTCATGGTAAGTCCAAAGTTCCTTTTTCATTTGAGAAGAGGAGGACATCCTGACATTTGGGATGTTACAAAGCTTTCCCTGAGAAGGGCAGCCCTGTGTCTCAATTCCTCTCACACTACCTGTTGAAGCACTTGCTGCCCAAAGGCTGCATCAGCTTCTCTATATGAGTCCCATTTGTAATGGCCTATGACATAGCTGCCCAGGTGGCTGCTTTACAGATCTCCAAAACTGATCCAACGGATGGAAAGGCGGCTGCACTGCTGGTTGAGTAGGCTGTGATTCCTTCCAGAGGTTTAAGCCCTTGAGGAGACCAAAACAATTCACTTTTTCAGCCACCTACAAAAAGGTGCCTTACAGTGCAGTCCTAAGAAAACCCTCCTAGGAGTAAGCCCCATTGAATAGCCCTGAGCAGCAGTCAGAGTAGACCTGCTCAGGATTCCTCTCTCTGTCACCTTTCTGCCCTTGGCTACTGGACGGCAAGCTATGAGCAGAACATCTGATCTCCTGACAGCAGCTGTAAATTGGATGCAAATATGTAAGGCTCTTCACACAGTATGCCTATTCTTCTCTTTGGGGTGCTATAGATTGGGACACAGGATGGGAGGTACACATCCTGAGGACGGGAGGTACACATCCTGAGATATGTGGAACACAGAATTCACCTCTGGGATGAGCAAAGGGTCCAGACAATAGAACCACCACATCCTTTTGGAAAATGCAGAAGCCTTTAGCTACAGAGCTCCCAGTTCTGAGAAGTGTCTGGCAGAGGTGATGGCTATAAGAAACAGCACCCTGAACGTGAGGAAACTGAGTGATACCTCTCACAGTGGCTTAAATGGAGGTTTTCTAAGTGCTTGGAGAACCACATGAAGTCTCCAAGGAGGAAAACTGTGAACTATTGGTGGGCTGGAAAGCATGGCTTCTCTGATGAAATGCTTGATGGCTGGGTGATGTGAGAGACGACTACACTTGTAGAACTGAGGCAGAACTGAGGACAAAGCTGCCGCCTATCTACGGAGCGTGTTAGCTCTTAAGGCCCTGGTGAGTATTGGGCTCCAGGACAAACTGTCTAGAAGACAATTATTAAGTATAGAAGTGTAGTAAGAAAATGAATTGTATTAGAAGTGTTACCTAATAGCGAGAAATAGAAAAGGAAAATATTGAAAATGATGATTTGAATACGGAATAAGAATTGAATGTAAGAAAACGTTGATAGAAATATTAATGGGGGTGGAGCATCGCTGGAAGCCAGGGGAGGGGGGGATAGAAAACTGTGAAAAAGGATATGTCAAGAATTGGTTATCAATTATGGAACGTTTATTATATCCTGTTAATAAAATTTCTTTTTTTAAAAAAAATAGAAGAACTGGAAGTGTCCAGTGAGGCTGGATTCAACTTGCAATCTGGTCTGAAAAACAAGGTCTTGGTGCCGATGCTCTGGAATGAGCTCCCTAGCAAGATCAGGGCCCTGCAGGACCTCCAGCAATTCCACAGGGCCATGAAAATGGAGCTTTTTCACCGGGCGTTTCAGTAGGAACGATATTATATCAGCTGAGCTGCACTTGCACTTTATTACATGACGCCGCCACACTTAAATGGTTTTAACTGTATTTATTTGGAACTGAGTTAGTTATTTTATGTATGCACTTATGTTGTTTTTATGGTCGTATGTAAGCTGCCCTGAGAAGCTTCGACAGGAAGGTAGGATAGAAATTGAATAAATAAATAAATAAATAAATATGGAGCCAAGAAGATCACTTTTGCTCTCTCCCACTTCTTGAGTTTGTTCAGAGCCCTGGAGATCATTGGGACCAGAGGAAAGGAACATAGCAGGCCAGCCAGCCACGTAGAGTGGAGCACATCCATCTTTTCCACTTGCAGACAGTTGTAATGAGAAAAGAAACAGGTGGTCTTTGTGTTGAGAGGAAAGGTGAAGAGGTCTATACAGGGCTGATCGAACTGATGAGTCACTTGTTTGAATAGGGCCTGGGACAGGGACCACTCCCCTTGGTTCAAGCAAGTCTGCGTGAGTGAACTGGCTTTGATATTGGAGGTGCCCTTTGATGTACTCTTCTCAGAGAGATGCTAGGTATCTTTCTGACCATTTCATTATCAAGGCTGCTTCCTGTTGAAACTTCCAGGATTGTGTGCCTCCCTGGCAACTGACATGGGCCTTAGACATGGTGTTGTCTGTTCGAATGCAAACATGAAGGTGCTGAGGTGTTTACAAGAAGAATCTTAGTGCCAGGAAAACTGCCCTGAGTTCCAGGAAATTGCTGCTCATGGTCTGTTCCAAGACCAACCATGTTACCTGGATCTGGCCCAAAGAGCAGTGGGCTCCCCAGCCCAAAAGACTTGTATCTGTAGTAATCAGTAGGTCCATCTCCAGATGGATCTCTTTTCCTTTGATCAGATGTGAAAAGACAGTCCACCAACAAAGGGAATTCCTTGACTGTGGATAGACTTTCAGTCTCAGGTGGTGCTTGAGGAAAACGACCATTGGACTTACCGTGAGGGGTCCTTCTCCTCTGAGGTCAGGAGGACATCTCCAATGGGTTATTCCCACCGTGCCTTTAGGGAGGCAGGAAATAGTTTTTTCCCCTTCCTGTTGGCGCCTTCGGAATAGCCCCACCTCCAGTTCTGGGACTCCAAAAGCAGTGCTTGCAGCCTAAGTAACTGGTCTTGCCCTATAGAAAACATAACTGTAAACAGTAAACTTAACTTTTCAACACAAGAACCCTGCAGACCTAAAAAAGGGCAGAGTACACCAAGGAGATGAGAGAAGAATCAGCACAGACTAAGAAAAAGAGGAAGATGAAAGCGGGAGGGCCGAGATGTCCTCCTGACCTCAGAGGAGAAGGACCCCTCATGGTAAGTCCAATGGTCGTTCTCCCTCTGAGGTGGAGGACATCTCCAATGGGACCTCCCCGAGCAGTGTCCCTTATTCGGGTGGGTTGCCATCTTCCTCCAGGTCAATAACGTGCTGAAGAATTCTTCTCCCAAACGCCGCATCAGCTGATGCTAGAGTGTTGATCTGGTAGTGTCTCACAAACGTGGAAATGGATGACCAGGTAGCCGCTTTACAGACTTCTTCTACCGAAGCTCTGTTAGTGAAAGCTGCATTGGTCGCTGCGCTCCGCAGGGAATGAGCCGTGATGCCACTGGGTACCTCCTGACTGGAGGCTCGGTAGGCCTCAGTGATACATGCTTTCAATACTGCGCTGATCACTGACTTCGACATCTTCTCCCCCTCCCTTGGTGGAGATATGCCAACGAATAAGGACTCAGTTCTCCTGCAGGCCTCAGTTCTCACTATATATATCCTGAGGGCACGCTTGACATCTAGGGTGTGCTATATCCGCTCCTTAGGATGCTTAGGATGCGGGCAAAAAGTGGGTAAACAAATCTCCTGGGAGCAGTGAAATTTGGAACCAACCTTGGGCTGGAATGTAGGATCCGTGCGAAGCACGACCTTATCCTTGTGGAAGACGCAAAGGGATGATTTCACAGACAATGCCCCAAGTTCAGAAACTCTTCTAGCCGACGTGATGGCCACCAGGAACAGAGTCTTCATCCGTAACCATTTCAGTCCCACCTCCCGGAGAGGTTCGAAAGGTGACTTAGTGAGGGGCAGCAAGTACTATGTTCAAGCGCCATGTAGGGAAGCAGTGAACTTGGGGTGGCGACTTAGCCACGGCTCCCTGAATAAACAGCTGTATATGAGGGTGTTTGGTGAGTTTGTGTCCCTCAATAGAGGAAATAACAGTAGATAGAGCCGCCAACTGTCTATGAAGTGTAGCAGATTTCAGTCCTGAGCTCAGACCGTCCTGTAGAAAGGCCAAAATTGAGGCTACAGAAGGAGATAATGGTTCAACCTTCTTGCGTCGGCACCAGCGTACGAAAGCCTTCCAGGTGGTGTTGTAGATGCAGACTGTAGATTGTCGTCTGGAAGCAAGAATGGTGTCCAGGACCTGAGGCGAGTAACCTAGCGCTGACAACTTGTGCCGCTCAATCGCCAGGCGGTCAGACACAGCCACGCTGGATCTGGGTGCCACACCGGGCCCTGTGATAACATGTCGGGAGACACCGGAAGTACTAGGGGTGTGAGTATGGACAACTCCTGTAAAGCCGAGAACCACGGGCAACGTGCCCATCTCGGAGCCACCAGAATGACCTCCGCCTTGAGCTCCCGAACTCTGCGGATGGTTCTTGAAATTAGGACGAATGGAGGGAAGGCGTAAAGCAGACCCTGGGGCCAAGGAGACGTGAGCGCGTCGGTCGCCTCCGCTTCTCGATGGAGGAACCTGGTGTAAAATCTCGGCAGGACGTGGTTCGTTGGGGAGGCAAACAGGTCCACCTTGGGTCGTCCGAACTGCGCCGTTATCATGTCGAACAGACGGGGATGGAGGGCCCATTCCCCCTCCTGAAGTGTGACTCTGCTGAGCCAATCGGCTTCTACGTTTTCTGACCCTTTTATGTGTTCCGCTGTCAAGGAAATCATGTGATGCTCCGCCCAAGAGAGAATCTTCAGAGCCTCTCTGTGAAGTTGCGATGATCGGGATCCGCCCTGTTTGTTGATGTGCGCTTTGGCTGATATGTTGTCCGTTCTTATTAGCACCTGCTGGCCGCGTAGATGGGAGGCTAAGTGAAGGAGAGCCAAGCGGATCGCCCTGAGCTTCAGAAGATTGATGGGCAGGTCCTTCTCGTTGTCCCGCCACGTTCCCTGGACCGGGGCACCGTTCAGCACCGCCCCCCATCCTAGTAGGCTGGCATCGGTGAACAGCTCTCTGGTGTGGGAAACGTAATAGTTCTTGCCAGACAACAGGTTGTCCAAATTCGCCCACCAACGTAGGCTCCTCTTGACCCTCGGGGGTACCTGGAGGTTGAAAACCTTCCTTTCCATGATGGAGAGTTGGTGAGGACGTAGAAAGACCTGTAATGGTCTGGCATGAAGACGAGCCCATTGGATCAAATTGATGCTGGCGATCATCAAACCCAGTAGACTGGCTAACTCCATGAGTGGGGAGGACCTGCTGTTGTAAATCCGCACAGTGGATTCCTTGATCTTCTGGGCCTTGTTCAGTGGAAGGAACAACGCATTGAGAGTGGTGTCGATCACCGCTCCCAAATGTTCGATGCGTTGAGATGGTGTCAGCGAGCTCTTTTCGAAGTTGACCAGGAACCCATGTTCCTGCAGACACTGTAGTGTCCTTTCCGTGTTCTCGATGGAGTCTGTCAGTGTGCCAGCTCTGATCAAGAGGTCGTCGAGATAGGGATGAACGTGAATCCCTTGGGATCTGAGATGTACTACCGGATTGATGATCAACTTGGAGAAGAGTCGGGGAGCTGTGGAGAGGCCAAAGGGGAGTGCCCTGTATTGAAAGTGCTGGTTGTAAATGCAGAACCGGAGGAATCGTTTGTGTGCCGGATGAATGGGTACATGGAGATACGCCTCCGTCAAATCTATGGACGTCAGGAACTCGTTGGGAGATAGAGAGTCCGCCACAGCCTTCAGAGTCTCCATAAGAAAATGTCGTAGCTTTATAAACTTGTTCAGAAACTTGAGATCCAGAATCGCTCTCCAGTCTCTGTTCTTCTTGGGAACCATGAACAATATGGAGTAAACACCCCGGTTCCTCTCGGCGACTGGGACAGGTTCGATGGCTTGGATTTCCAACAGATGCTGTATTGCCTTGCCGATTATGGATTTCTTGTTTTCTGACTTGCTTGCTGGAGACTGTATGAATCGTTCTGGAGGCTGACGCAGAAATTCTATCGAATATCCCTGAGACACCACCTCCACAGCCCAGGCGTCTGCCTGTGAGTCTGTCCAGATCTTTGAGAAATGTAGAAGGCGAGCCCCTACCGGGACGGAAGGATAGTCACGCCTGCTTGGGTTTGGTCTCTCTGTCTCCTCAGTCGTTCCTGTTGAACGGCTTGTTGAATCTGGAGTTGAAGGGGCCACGTTTGCCTGTCTGTTTGGAAGGCTCCCAAGATGACTTCTTAACGTCCTGTCGATATCTTGGAAGGGAGTGCTGCGTACGAAAGGACTGAGGGTTCCGCCTATCCGACCGTCGGAGAGATCTGGGCATGGCTTTTTTCTTATCCCTGGTTTCCACCAGGATGTTGTCCAGAGCCTCTCCAAAGAGACGGTCACCCTGGAACGGATAAGCAGTGACAATAGATTTAGACAGAGCATCTGCCTGCCAGGCTCGCAGCCAAAGAGATCTTCTAGCCACCGCCGTGGAAGCCATGGCTCTAGAAGCAAAGGAAATAATGTCCAGGGTGGCATCAGCTGAAAAGGAGCTAGCCTTAAGGACACGAGAAAGCCCTTCCAGAATAGCCCGGTTACTCTCTGGAACGATTTGGATTAGTTTCCGCAACCAAACGATAGATGCTCTGGTGGCAATGGAAGTAGTGGACGCTGCTCTTACCATCATGGCGATAGCCTCATGGATTCTTCTGAGTGTTGCCTCCACCCTTCTATCAGTCTGATCCTTGATGGTGCCTGAACCATCTTCAGAGACCAGGCCCGGCGATTGGAGTGCAGCCACTGGACCGTCCACCGGGGACACCTGCAATAACTCATTAGCATAGTTAGGCATAGCATATAATTTTTTGGCAAAAACAGGAAACTGTTTATTGACCATGGGCTTGTCCCACTCTGCCCTGAGCTGGCGCTCAAAATACTCAGGGAATGGAAACACCTTTTCAGAATGTTCCTCAGGAGGAAAAAACTCACGATTGCCCCCAGATTTTGACTTGAATTTAGCTTTGGCCGCCTTCTGGTACTCAGAGGGTGATAGATCATGCAATTCTAGGGCCTTGAGGGCTTTAGATAGAAGGAATTGATAGTCCTCAGGTTTGAAGAACCGACTGGACTGTTCAGGGAGCTTCAATTCCTCCTCCTCCTCCTCTGATAAAAATTCTCCCTCCTCTCTATCTTCAATAGAAGAGGCATTAGATTCCACCTCCTCCCTCCAGCGCTCATCACTGGATCTCCCTGGATGGGGGGGGGAGCTTTCTTAGCTGCTTTGGTTGGCCACCCAAGGGGAGGGGGAATTAAGTTACCCTGAGAAGAATTCCCTTGTGACAAGGGAGCTTCTGGTCTGGAATGGAGCTGAGCCATCTCCTGCTGGATGGTCCTCCTAATAATGGCCATAATATCAGAAGAGTGCAATAAGACTCCCTGTTCAGGGAGCTTACCCTGGCTGGATTGGGCTCCAGAAACTTCCTCTTCTTCTGAAAGGCCCGGGGGAGAGCATAGGAGTCCTCCTTCTGTCCCCCTAGTTCCCGAAATCGCAGTCAGAGAGGTCCCAAAGGCCGAAGCTGGACCTTCAAAATGGCCGCCGCCCGCGTGTATGCGCGCGGGAGGAATGGCGGGGTCCTCCTCTTCTGGCTGCCGGCGGCGCTTCAGAGCGCGGGGCGCTGCCGCCGAGTCAGCCTTGAGGTGCGGGAGAGCACGATCATGCCGCGAAGGCAGATCGGTCCCGGGGTCGTCTCACGCTGCCGTGGCCGCGGCGCGCCTGTCTCCCTCGTCGTCAGAGGAAAAAACCTCCGGGAGCTCCGTTGCTGCCATGGCGGCAGACGAAGAACTTCCTCTTCGGGTCTTTGAGACCCCACAAACTTCGCTCCAAGGTAGGAGCAGAAGGAGAAGGAAGAAAAAGGTGGTGAAGAGAGAGAAGGCAAAAGGGGCAAGACAACTGGCTGAATAGGAAGAGAAATTGAAAAGAAAACTCAGAGGAACAGCTAAGTTTGAAGAAATTGCTGCTTCTCCCTACTGAGGCAGGAATAGAACTGGAGGTGGGGCTATTCCGAAGGCGCCAACAGGAAGGGGAAAAAACTATTTCCTGCCTCCCTAAAGGCACGGTGGGAGATGTCCTCCACCTCAGAGGGAGAACTGACTACTGGGAAGGACGGAAGAACCACTGAAAGCCCATGGACTGCACTTGAGCCCATGGGAGTGTGGCAATGGCTGCAATTATGGAATCCAGATGCTGGGTCAGAAACATTAGGTCCACCAACATTGAGGCAATGACAAGATTTGCTGCACTCTTTAGCTTTGCCATTTTTTCGGTGGGAGGAAAAACTTCAGAAAGACTGATTCCACAATAACTCCCAAGTCAGTTACCACCTGCAACAGGGTCAACTGGTTCTTTCCAGTGTTTATGAAGAAGTTGTGTGATGATGACAAATGCTGGATAGTGGACTGCATGTCCTAGGACACCTTCTTTGCTGAGCAAGACCTAATGAGAAGGTTGTCCAAGTAGGGATGCATATGGAAACCTGGGATCTGAGGCTTGCTAGTAGGGCAACCATCATCTTCATTAACCCCCAAAGGGCCAATGCTAGTTTGAAGGGCATGGCCCTGAACTGGTAGTGATCCCTTCCCAGGCAAGGTGGAGGTACCTCCATGTGGGGAAAAAATTGGGACATGTAGATAGGCCTCTTTGAGTTCTATGGATGTCATGAAGTCCCCTGCTGTAATCACCTGTGCAATTGATTTCTGTGTCTCCATTTGGAATTTTTTGCATACAGCCAATTTGTTGGAATGAGGGGACTGTAAGAAGCACTCATGTGGAGGGGGGACTCGATGGCATAACCTTGCCTAATGATGTGTTGCACCCAGGCGTCAGACTTTGATGCAGTCCATTTCTGCCAGAACAGTTGAAGTCTGCCCCCACTGGTGGAGGCCTGGCATCAGGAGAGCTGTGGGTGAGGTTTGTTGCCTCTCCTCTCCTCAGAGGTGGGAAGAAAACGACATAACATCCTGCCTCCAGGGATTGTGAGAGAAGGAGTACCCAAATGTCAGGATGTCTTCCCTCTACTTCAAATGAGAATAGACTGTACCCCCCAGTGGAGAAGAACTAGAAACTAATTCTGTTTAGTTAGCAATAATTTTGAATTATAGCTTCCGTACCCTAAAGAGAATCCACAAGGGGCAAAGCCAAACAATATTATATGTATTAATTAAAATATCTTTATCCTGTATTTTCTAGCAGCTCAAGGCAGTTTAAGTCATGATTAAATGTTACAGTTTAAAACCGATGAAATAAAACGTCATTTCCCCCCACCCCCAAAAAAGTTGCTTTCAGTTTATCCATACACTGGAAGCCCTGGCAAATAAAATGGCCTTGTAGCACCTCCTGGGTATTTCTAAAGATGGTAACCCCCACCTCCTCAAGGAACCCATCCCACCAAGTGGGAGCTGCTATGGAAAAACATAGGCTCTGATTGAGGCAAAGTGGGCAGCCCTAAGTAGGGGAATGGCCAGTAGGTGGTAGCTAGAGGACCATATTTGGCATATGGGGGACATATGAAAGAAGACAATCCTTTAGATATGTGGGTCCTAGGATGAGAATGACTTTAAAGGTCATAACACTACAAACTGGCAGCCTCTGCAGCTGTTCTAAGATAGGCAAGAGATGGTCCCATCACCTAACCCCTATTAATAAACAGGCTGCTATATTCTGAATCAGCTGCTGTTTCCAGTCATGAGGTTAGAAAAGCATAAATAAGTGTGGCCTGATGAGCTGAATCTAAGAAGGGAAAGAGCTAGAGGACCAGATGCATCTGATAGATGTCCATGAGCACCCCCAAGCTCTTAACAGGCTGTCAAATACCAACCACTCCATCCAAGATTATCCAATTTCCCTAAAACATCAGCCTGCATGACCAGCATCACCTATGTCCTGTCTGGGTTCAGCTTCAGTTTGTTTTGCATTAGCCATCTGACTACAGTCTCAAAGCACCATTTCAGAGCCAAGATGGATGCATCAGAAGGCTCATATAAGGAAAGACAGTATTCATTACCTGGGTGTTTATATAGTAATTGCAGTTGTCACATGATAGTTTTCATTTTAATCTTGATGATCAGTCCATACACAGTGTTGTAGGATGTATGAGCAGTGGGTACATCCTTTCCTACTGTAAGGTAAAGGTAAAGGTTCCCTTGCTCGAAAGCCAGTCGAATCCGACTCTAGGGTTGCGGTGCTCATCTCCGTTTCAAAGCCGAAGAGCCAGCGCTGTCCGAAGACGTTTCCGTGGTCATGTGGCCGGCATGACTAAACACCAAGGTGCACGGAACGCTGTTACCTTCCCACCGAAGTGGTACCTATTTATCTACTTGCAATTTCTTGCTTTCGAACTGCTAGGTTGGCAGGAGCTGGAACTAGAGACAGGAGCTCACCCTGTCATGCGGCACCCGGGTCTCGAACTGCTGAACTACTGACCTTCCACAGCCTGCAGTTCAGCGTCTTAACCACTTGAGCCACCGCAGCTCCTTTCCTACTGTACCTAGATCTATTATATGGGGAATCTCTTATAATCTATTTATAATCTATTATAAGGAGGGAAAATAAAGGGGAACGATTATAAGGGGAAATTCTTGCGCAAGTAGACTGTTCATGCCATGCATCCATACCTGAAAAAGGAGGAAAGGGAGAAAAGGAATGCATAACAGCAAGGCCCTACTCACAGATGTGTCAGTTCTAATTCACACTAAATGTTGTACACGTAAGTGAAAAGGAACTTGAACCTTGCTCTCCATCCAAATGCATGTGCATGCTGATTGAATGTATGAGCCAGTACTCTGAGATTTTAATGTCTTAAAAAAATGGCCTTCATTGGGACAGGAACACAGACACACTGTTATCATACAAATGAATTAATCAGTGCTCAGTTGAATCTACCAAAACCATTCTGCCATCTTCTCTAATATGGGGATGTGATGCCCATTCCCAATCTTTCCAACATGTCCAAACAGATTTGAAATGTTTTGATACTAATTTTAACAAAAAGTGGATGTATGCAGTTCCAATTGCTACTATTTACAGTAACACTCAAGACACAGAGCGCTATTTTAAAAAGAAAGTCATAAGTATTGTACTTACGCCGTGTTCTGAAGAAAAATGGGTGGTAGTTACTTTCATTCTTAATGGAAGGAAAAGGAACAATCTTTACAAAATAATCCGTTTCAAATTTCAGATTTAGAAAAGGCTGAGATTCCACTCCCTTGGGGGAGAAAAGAAATTAAAGCCAGTCAGTAATGCATTTTAATGTTTCACCTATGGTTACTGGAATGAGTGAGTGCATTTGCATCCATGTATGTATGCGTGTTTTCCCTACACAAGTCCACAGCTGATTTTTACATAAATATGAAGTATGAAACGAAGTGTTTCCAATCCTGACATAATCATCCAAACAGGAATCTCCCAGAAACAGTCTTGTTCATGGGTACTTCACAAACTGATTCCCTTTCAACAATGGGATCTCAGTAGAAGTCACAAAGAGAGGCAGCCCATGCTACAAAAACTACAGAGCATGGCAACAGAGTTGTACCTTTTGCTTTGGGTAAAAAGTGAAGCTGAGCAGAGCCACTCAATTGGTTCACCAGCTTTCTGCATATTTAAAGGTTTGGGATCACTTTCACAGTCACAACTATCCTACTTAAGGTTTGTGTAATGTCTTGCAACCACCATCTTGAGCTGCACATGAGCACCTCACTCTCTCTTTCACTGCTCCACACTAGGGACACATACAACAGTGACAAAGACAACAGGCAATCAAGGGCAGCAATCCGCAGGGCTGAGGCTCTATTATTTATGCACTCAAACTAAGGTACAAGGAGCCAAATACACACACAAACGATTATGCACAACTTTTGACACAGAAAAGTGCTCCTTCTGCTGACCAATATCAAACCCATAGGGTGCCCTCAATTTCTTCCAGAAGCAAAAGGATTCACCTGAAGTTCACATTATTTCAGATGCCAAAGAAGGAAACAAACATTTGGGAATTACACCCCTGAAAAAAGAAGGACCTTGACATGCTGGAACCCTGGGCTGTAACTAAAAATGGTAAAATTCAGCAAGTACTCCCTTGTGTACTAGCAATCATGACCACACCTCTGAAAACAGCCTGTCATGAAAAGTCCCACCAACTTCAGTAAGGCTTCTTGTGAATCAAGGGGTCAGAGATGTCAAGCCATAAAATTCAAAATTCCAAAGTGTCAACATTATGTCTTCAACACTTTGTACAAGATTATTAGAATATTGCCCTAAAGCACATCACTTACAGTCCACTTATAACTCGAGTTGAGCTGCTTTGGGTCTTTTAAAACCAACTGCTGACACTGTCTTCCCTCCGACTTTAACTCTTCAAGTATTACTCGAAATCCCCTCAGAAATTCAATTCCTGCAGGCATTTAAACAAAACACAAAAAAGACCACATATAATTAAAGACTTCTATTCATAAGCAGACTCTTCCCATGTGACTTCACACTTCCAATCATTACTGAAGTTGTATAGGAAGTTATATTCCTATACAACAATTCCCATATTGCTGAGTAACGTCAGAAGGGCCCTCTGTGTTGTTAAAAATTCCTGATGCATTAAAATATTGCACGTAATGTTCAGTTTGTACCTTACATTTTTTATTCATTACACACAGCGTTAACCCGATGGTTAAATTTTGCTCTGCAGAGTGAAGCTGCTTTCAGATATGCAACTTAATGCAACTTAAATAAAAATGTGCAGTTACCCACTTATACCAGGCAGTCTTGAGATGGAAGGAACCTACCTTTGTTTTGCCAGGTGCCCTCATGTGGATGCCATGATAAACTGGACTTTGAAACCAGAAAATCTTCCATCCTCTCCAAAAATATGAGGATAATAAGCACACACAAAGAAACCTATGTCTAAATAGAACTATCAGCTCTAAGTATATGCAGTAAAATAGTTTAAATTCTAATGGGATGAAATTATTATAAGGATAGATATTTGAAAACAGGCTTTGAAGAGAAGACAATCGACATAATCAAGTGATAATGGTGCAGAATCTTTTTCTTCTTAATTGTGGAAACTCCAGGGGCAAGCAGAGGTATAGCTAATTTGACAGTCTATGCAGTTTATAGTAAGAATACCACTTATTAAGAAAACAAGTTTCTGAATGAAAGGCTGACATTAAAAAGTCTATTTGCACAGCAACACAGCTGTGTGCAGCTACAAACAGTGTGAGAACCTTCCATATTCTAACAGTATGTAAATCAAAACTGATTACCATAGCTTAGCTCTGTATATTTGTTGTGCTTAAATTCAGTATTCCAAGTGTGTCTTTCTGCATGAGTATCTTATTTCTTGGGTCTAAACACTCTTGCAGTTGGAAAGCCTGCTAAGCCACCCACTGTGTTCTTAATATTCAGAGGAATAAAAGCAGTGTTTCTGCTAGTATACAGACCATGAAAGAAAAGAGTTAACGGACTCCCTGTTACCTGAGCCCCTTCAACTACAGTTCCCTCTTGATGCTTTCAAAAGGATTAACCTCTGATCATTACAGGAGAAAACACCAAGCTTTGTATCCCATGGAGATTGGATGCAGCCAAACCTTCAGCTGCAGATTAGCTATTCAGAAACTCTGTACTCTTGGAATCATTGCGTATCACTTCCACATTCTTTCTTAGTAACTATTCATTGTTTTCTATTCAAGTTCACCAGCATTTGAATATACTTAAATATGCTGCAATTGTTTATCAGCCTTTAGACAGCTCATTTTTCTCTAAAGCGTATTTATTAATTGTCTGGTTTGTTATTAATTGTTTGGTAAAAGTATGCTTCCACTATCAGCTCACTTCTAAAGCCTATTTTCAAAGCTAAAGCGCTTCCAGTACAACCAACACACACATCATGCTGAGAATTTTGCTTCAAGTGCCTAATTGTTGTTGTGTTTAATACTTTGGCTGTATCTCTACACATTTAAGAATTCCATTGGGTAATTATACCTTCTTTATTGCAATTTTGAGAATCGATCTAGGGGACTGGCATATAAATCTTAAATACCTTTACTGGGGTGGGGGAGAATCAGAGTTAAAGGACCTTTAAATCCAATTGATTCAGTGCCTGTCATTTAAACAAATTCTGGTTGGCTTTTGCACACAGCATTTTTTAAAAAAAATTAACTGCTTGTGCAAATAAATACAACTTTTAAATACCTTAAACCTGTAATCACTACTAAGCTTGGACTATCCACAATTCCTTGCACAGTCCCCCCCCCAATGTTAAGAGTTTTAGCCAGGTTAGGCAAAACAGATGAGGATATTAAGAGCAGTATTACATTCATGCCTACAAATGGAGGCTCAGGTCTCCCCTGTGAGACAGAGTACCTTTAAGCAGCTTCAGGTGATATGAAAGCCATGGCCTTTTCTTGAGAAGTGAGATTGGGCTGTGATTATCAATATCCCATTCACATGCAAGCTATAAGAGCTTCCAATACTACCAATGTGCATGCAATATGCTGGAATGCACACTGTGTCTGAAGCAGTTCAGAAATTTAAAATGGTACAGAATGTGAAAGCAAATCTGTTTACTGGAGTAAGTTACAGGCAACATATTCTACTACACTTAAATAACTTCATATGCTGCCAGTTTGTTTTCAGGCAAAATTTAAAATGCTGATGACCAGTGAAATCCTGAACAGCCTGACAGGAGGGCAGCTGAATGTCCTTTCTCTCCCATACCAACCTTTAGATTTCTATATTAGGCCCTACACTGTGTGCCCCCGTTTTCTGTAATAAATGTTAGTGTTGACCACAGACAGTACCAATTCTACAGTCGCACCTTGGCATGGAATGCCTCTCTCACACAATTCATCTGGCACCTGGCCTTTAAAGTTTCAGGTACCATATGACAACTTGGCTTGCCATTCTGGTGACTGATATCTGAAGAAGTGAGCTGTGACTTATGAAAGCTCATACCCTGCTATTTTGTTAGTCTTTAAGGTGCTACTGGACTCCTGCTCTTTTCTATTGCTACAGACAGGATAACACAGCTACCCATCATGATCTTGCTGACTGGTTAGTACAGCTGTAGTAACACACATTTAACTTTTTGACTGGCCTTGCAGACATGGTTTTATCGACCTGTGGGCATGTTTTTATGCTGCTATTTTTACTAGTCTGTTTTAAAGATTTTACCAATTTTATTCATTGTTACTGATTTTCCTTGTCCATTTTGTTTGAAAACCACTTCAGGTTATAGAGAACACAACCAAGAAAAAAATTCAAACATAACTGCATGGAAGATGCAGACACAGACTGATTCCCCACAAGCAACTGTGCTGCCCTCGCTCTTCCTTCCATTTGCCTGGGTTGCACTGGTCAATTTCACACTATTCGCTGCATGGCTGCATTTTGACCCACATCTCCCCTCGATTTCCCCCGCGTCTTCTCAATCTCAAAAAACAAGGATCAAGAAGGCGCAGGGGAAATCAGGGGGAGATATGGGTCAAAATGTGGCCATGCAGTGAACAGTGTGAAATTGACCAATGCAACCGGGGCAAACGGAAGAGCGAGGGCGGCACAGCTGCTTGTGGGGGATCGGTCATACATTATTTTAGGATACTTAATTACAGGAGAGTTGAAATATTCTGGATGCTCCACACTATGTTGGTAGTTTCTCAAGCTAGGTAGAAACAACATCAATGAAATAATTTCTATTATTGCCTTATACTTTCACAGATAGATAAACACAGGTGTATGACCCAAATTCATTTTCTGCCACTCACCAATGGGATTTGCTGTCCACAGTATTGTCACTGCAACTTGATCAGAGCATGCATGCTGGCTAATGGTGATGTTCTGTACATCACCAATCACATGCTTCCCCACTGAATTCAAATAAGGTGTACAGTCTGAAAAAGAAAACCATTATGTGCATTTCAATCTGGGCCTTGAGACACACTGCATCATTACATCAGCTCATATTCAGGCAACAAAAAGGAAAAAGTTCAGTTGCAGATATTACTATTATTTGTCAAGTTTTCAGTCCATATAACAACTCTGTTTACTCAATGACCATTCAAACTGTTGTGTACCATCTCTTTAAGAGGCCATCCCAGTAGGCCTCAGAGCAAGCAGGAGGGTAGGAGGGACTCAGTACTTCTCTTTTCTGTCTCCCTAAGAAGCCTACAGGTGTGCAGGACCTACTAAGAATCTGCAGAACCAGGCCAGGACAACCCTGGCCTAGAGATCTAGAAACAGCTATTGTTATTCCTGATTCCAATAGCCACATAACCCGCCTTAGAGTTACTGTTAATAAAGAGGCCTTCAGCCAAATGGAACTGGGTGTTTGTTGTTTAGTCCACTACACAAAACAAACCAATTAAAGCTACCATACCCAACCTGTTTCAGGAATCATTGATCTTAGCACCTGTTCTTGTTTTATAAGGCAAGCAGACACAAATAAAAATAATGTGAAGGGTTGATTTAAAATTAAGGGTGTCCTAGAAACATGTTTCCTGCCATAATCCAATGGTCAGATCCCGCTTGTTACAGCAAACCTTGAAATGCTGCTGCAGCAAGTCAAACAAATGACAGCAAGAGAGTCCTATTAGGAAAGCAGAAACTTGTCCTTTAATGGAAAGTTTGGAGCAACAGCTTCCTACAACATCTGGATCCAATTAATAGTTAGCCTTGCATTTCAGATCCATGTCAAATGTTTAATGCTAAAGAATGACAGCTTGCTAAAATATAAGAATGCAAGATTAGAAACATTTATTTCAGCTTATGATCAAGTAGAAAAATAATTCTTGCTCTGAACAAATTATTTAAAACATTTCAGTTAAAAATCTTCAAGAACAAAATAAAATGCTCAATTTTGAAACAGACACAGAAGGATTTAGTTCCTTTGATGATGTCTGTAATCATTGTTTTATACTATATATACATTTTCAATTCTTCTGTAAATCGTCTATTCACTCTTTCATTGAAAAGTAAATCTGGAAGAAGACCCAAGATCCCTGGCAATGTCCTCATCACAGGCATTTCCTCCAACTGGCACTGGGGGCTCTTTTTAACTTTTATACTAGAATATCATTATATCTATAAAACCATTGTAACAATACATGTAACAGGTTCTCTGAATTCCCAGCTTCTATTAAAAATAATCTCTAGCCCCTTCCCTTGTGGAAGTCTAAGGGGAAAGGTATATCTCTGCAACAGAATCCCCAGAAACTGGGGATTCAGAGAACCTAACCTGTTACATATATTGTCTGGTAATTGATTCTATGTCTGTTCTAGCTTCTGAACTTAACAAAAATTTCCAGAAAATCGTTGGCTTGGGATCCCAGTTCTTTAGAAAGCCTTAAAACTGGGTATCTGACCTACCAATAGCTACACTGGGTCCTAAAGAATTATATTCTTTCCATATGGGTGAAAGAACATATCCATGCCACGTTGTTACTTTGAGAGTATATTCTCTTGGCAGCTAAAACACAGTTACTAAATAAAGAATTGACTGCACTCTACCTTTTAACTTCTTTTCCTCTAAAGATGTTACTCTATTATTGGCATCCTGCAGGAATGCACAACAGATCTTAGCCATATTAAGGCAAAAACAGCTATCTTGTTGAATAAATTTGTTTCTTTCATGACAGGGCAGCCTTTTCCAGGTATTACAACTAATTGCCTGAACTAATGTGATGCAGTCTAGAAAAGAAATCTGGCTCTCATTAACTGATAAGAAGCAAGGTCATGTTAACAAAGAGAACAAACCTCTTCTTTCAAATATGATTGGATACTAGCCAAGATAGGAGTAATAGGTTTAAAGAGGGTAGAGACTCTACGCACCTGACATAGTATTTGGGTGTTAGGCTAGTGAAACTTTGTATTCATACAGAATCCCTCCGCCCCACTCCACTCAGCCAGAAGGAGGCAGCTTCTGGAAGACTCTGCAGCTATGCTTGCTTGAGCCTTGGTCAGTTTTTAATAAATAAGCCTTACTCTCCAGCAACACTTAGTCTATGCTTGTCCTCCACCCTCTCTTAATTATAACAAATTCACAATAGCCTAAGGCTTTAGTATCATCTGGAAGCAATATGATACCATCTTGTTTGGACAAGCATGTAATGACTGCTGGAAGGAAGAGATTATTAGCAGAACGTTTTAACTACTTTTATGTGCTGTTTGAAATCTTTATCAACAGGTTCTGAACCTTCAGATCTACTTTTATGTGCTGTTTGAAATCTTTTTCAACAGGTTCTGAACCTTCAAATAAGTTAACAATCTCTATGAATGTTAAATGGATAAAAATGGTTTCGTTTAATTACCTTCTCTGTCACTGCACTTTATCTTTTATAATGCATTAGCATGGAATCTTCAACTAACTGCATGCATTAATTAATGAAAAACTGGTTATTTTCTTTTTAAAAGTGAGGACAAGAAGAACTTACTGTCATACTTAAAGGTGATATTGAGGAGCCCAGTATTCTTTCCAATTGGTGACAAACCCTGTCACGAAAAAGAAGAAAAGTTAGTGCAAGACAAGCAGCTTTGGATTTGACAGTAATTGTGTCCCAATTCATTCACAAAATCTCATTTGAGTACTCTTGCCCTTAATCTTACAGCTGAATATTTCAACTGGCTTCACTAAAAGTGTTCTTTCTGAGGAAATACCACATTTGGGAATCCTAATTCAGACCACAAGTCAGGATTAAGAAAAAAAAATAAAAATAACTAATAAATGAGATAAGAAATATATATATATCCCTAGTACCTAATTCATATATTCAAACAGCATTCTGTATTATGTGAATGGAGTGTTTTTTGCTGCTATTGTTGTTGCAGTCAAGTCATAGCTGACTTATGGCAATCCTGTAGGGTTTTCAAGGCAAAAGAGATTCAGAGATGGTTTGCCACTGCCTGATTCTACGTAATGACCCTGGTATTCCTTGGTGGTCTCCCATCCAAATACTAGCAAGGGCAAACTCTGCATAGCTTCTGAGACCTAATGAGATTGAGCTAACCTGGGAAAAGTGTCTTTCAAGGCCAAAGAACCATTTTTTACATAATTATTTTACCACATTTCATCCTACCCTTCCTGCATTGAGCTTAAAGCAGCAATACAAGGCTTTCCTCTGCACATTCTATCCCCATAGCACTCCTATGAGATATATGTGACAATAATTTTCACTCATTCAGAGAGCCCACCACCCTCCACAACTTGTCTTCCACAGGTTCAGGGTTACAGGTAGGTCAGACATCACACTTCAACACCCAAATTGCCTCTTTTAAAATACAGAGACATGATAATTTCACATCCCAGGTCCTCTCTCTCACTCAGAGAGACTTCGCTAGACAGGGTAGTCCAGTTCCGTTCAATAATCATCCCCTATTCAGACCCTGCACAGAGGTATTGTGCTTAGGAATTCAGACACTGCTTCACTCGCATGTTGCCACCGTTTATTCAAATCCTAAAATATAGATAGACCAATCTTAGCTTGTGTTGTGTGTGCATGCTTCTTTCCCAGAGACAACCAGCTCACAGGGTTAAATAAACAAGAAGTTAACTTTTATTTCTGGTTTGAACATAACACTGAAGTAGATCAGGTACAGGTTACACAGTTTCTTTTCCTTTGAACTTTTGAACTGTTTTCCTTCACCAGTATTTGGGATCCTTCCCTACAAACTGATTCTTTTCAGACACCTTTAAGCAGTTCTTCTCCACAGCTTCACTCCGCCAGACTCATTCCTAACTCAATTAACTGCTGTTTTCAACTGTCTAACTCAACAATCTGTCAGTGAGGGAGAGGTTAGGCTGATAAACTGTGACTGGTCCAAGGGGCATCAAAGGGGCATCATGGCCTAACTGGGATCTCCCCATTGCTGGTCTAATACTCCAACCACTACACTACAGTGCCTTATGTTAGCCTTGTAAATAGCTAAGAAAAAACCTATGAACTCTTCTGGTCAACACAGAGGCACTGAAGACTGTCTTTAACTAGATTCAGATGTTTTACAACAAAATATCAACCCACCTTGAAACAGCCCCTGATCACTGAAAACATCATCATTAAAAAGGTCACAACATTTTCTAGGCTTAAGGGGGACATAAAGAAGAGGAAAAAACACAATAAATCTGACTTTATGCAACTGACCAATGTTCCCTCTAAGCTGAGTTAGTGTGAGCTAGCTCACAATTTTTTAGCCTCCAGCTCACACATTTCTGTCTTAGCTCAGGAAGGATGGCTCCAGAGCAAATTAATTTATACAGTAGCCAAATCGCTCACTCACAACTTTAATGCCAGTAGATCACAATGTAGAATTTTTGCTCACAAGACTCCACATCTTAGAGGAAGCACTGCAACTGACCATATCAATGTGGTTTTATGTTCTTAGAGAAAAAAAGCTATATACACAGGTTGGAAGTTCTGTTCTTAGTGAAGATGACAGAAGAAGAGATTGGCTTTATACCACGCCCTTTGCTACCCAAAGGAGACTCAGAGCAGCTTACAATCTTCTTTCCCTTCACCTCCCCACAGCAGACACCCTATGAGGTAGGTGGGGCTGAGAGAGCTCTTTCAAGAACTGGTCATGAAAGAAGAAGCTCTGAAAGACCTTGTAACTGACCCAAGCTCACACCAGCAGCTGCATGTGGAGGGGTAGGGAATCAAACCCGGTTCTTCCAGATTAAAGTCTGCGCTCCTAACCACTACACAGCTATATACACAGGTTGGAAAATTCACAATCTATACGCAGTGCTTATGCAAAATGACAGCTGGCCATGGGGAACAAAAACAGTTTTAAATTCAAAACAAGACAAAAACTTTGAGGGGGGGGGAAAGGATCAGGTTTGCCAGCCCTTCCTCTAGATAGCAACCCCATTCTTCCTTGATGGTCTTCATGAGAGCCAGCATGGTGTAGTAGTTAAGAGCTGTGGAATCTAATATGGAGAGCTGGGTTTGATTCCCCAGTCCTCCACATGAAGCCTGCTGGGTGGCCTTGGGCTAGTCACAGTTCTCTCAGAACTCTCTCAGCCCCACCTATCTCACAAGGTGCCTGTTGTGGGGAGATGAAAGGAATGTGATGGTATGCTGCTACGAGACTCCTTAAGGTAGAGAAAAGTGGGGTATAAAAACCTGCTCTTCTTTTACTGCTATTACTAACCATGACCAACTGTGCTTAGCGTACAAGCTTTGATGAAATCAGGTTAGTCAGGCTGCTACAAAGAAGAAAGGTGGGGTATAAACTTTCGGTGGCGGCTCCTACCTGGTGGAAGGAGCTCCCAGAGGAGATCCGGGCCCTGTGGGACTTTGACCAGTTCCGCATGGCCTGCAAGTTCCGCAGGGCCTGCTCTTCCACCAGGCTTTTGAGTAGGAGCCGCCACTGCCGCTATTCCACCTTCGATATCCCACCTCAATAACCATGCCATCATACTCCCGTCATGTTGGTTTTAAATGTTATGTTTATGTTGTATTGTTTGATTTTATAATTTTACCTGTTGATATTGTTTTATATTGTTTAAATTGGCATTCATGCCCACTGTTAGCCGCCCTGAGCCTTCGGGGAGGGCGGGATACAAATCGAAACAAATAAATAATAAAATAAATAAAATTAATTAATTAATTAAAAGTGACCACCCATACCAGGAAACATGTAAAAAATGTTATTTCTGGTTTTTTAATTGAAATCAGTTGTCACCAATTCCAGACAAGCTGTCAATGAGAATAAATTGACAACGCTTTGGATACAACCTTATGCCACTTGGTCAATTCCATATAATTATTTAATTTTTAAAACTTCTTAAAGTTTTTACTCCAGCCATGAAACAGGATCCAGGATCCAAAGCAGTTTACAATAGTCACACTGAACATGATAGTACAACAAAACAGCATTAAATATTTCTCACATAGTCTCTTGGGTGGGAAAGCTCAGGTGCAGTGCTTTTCCTTAGGCAGAAGAAGTATGATGGAAGTCATACTTCTATCCCTTAAGGCTGCTAAAAGTATATAAAGCAATACCTGCTGCAATCCAAGACACCAGAGAGGTGTGCTTCATCTGGCAGCAACACTTTGGTGTCCTGTATAGCTTCTTGTGCTTTTTGCATTACTAGAAATACAAGAATAAATTACCCAAAATATGCAAATTTGCTCATGCTGAATCATTTATACAAGTTGCTTAATTTTTGTTCAGAACTAAGAAATACCTGGATGCAGCATTTTATTTATTTTTAATATTATCATGGATGGAACCAAGTAACTTTTAAAAAACATGTATCAGTCAGCTACACTGAGGGCAGCAAACCAGTATCTGAGCCATAAGGGCAAAGAAGATAGATGCAAGAACTGCATTTCATTTTGCTGGAGTAGGTTAGTTTTCAACAGGAACTAAAAGTATTATTTGCTTGTGGTCTTTGAGAACCTCTAATTGGGCTCTGAACAGAAGGGTTTAACAACTTCCCCCTAGGCTAGGTTATCAGCCACCTGGACTGCCAGATCTGGAAACACTGGCTGCAACAGATTGCTGCTTTATTTACTGATTTAGCAGCATAGATTTACTTCCAAGGTTTTTCCCAAGGTCCCTGATGTATGTACAAAGCACAAGAGTGCTGAGGTCATAGTGTTCATTATTTAATTATTCATCAGCTAAATAAAATATCACTAGCTGAAAGGAGACAAGGTAAATTGAAGAGATGAAAACACATGCCTTGCAGTAACATGTAAACACGGCATAATTTTGTAAGTGAGTTAAGAAACTACAGAGTATTCAAAAACATTTGGAGTTACTGTGAAGTAATCAATGCAGTGTGCATTTTCTGAATAGAGGGGACAAGGGTTTTTTTTCTGTGAAAAATGTTCTTGCTTAAACACTGTCCCCTCTTCTGCTTCTTTTTAAGGTCACTAACTATGGAAGCTGGAGAATGAACAAAGAAATAAATACTGTATTATCTTACTACAGTTGATTATTTCCTTTCTTTCACAGAGCTTTTGCAAGATCCGCCTGGACAGCTTCACCAAAGCACACCCTCAGCATTACTCTTGGCCTCCAGAATGGTAGCAGAAAAACGCAGGCATTGTTTTCTATTCTCTCAGTACAATCAACGGATTAAATTCATTCTCTACCTCCTATGGAGTTACATCACAAATGAATTTAGGTTAGGGTAAAAGTTTGTTTTTCACTTTAAGTGGCTTTTCATTCTGTGGGAATGCACTGGTGAACTGCTTTGCAGGCAAGAGGAATAAATGAAAGTATTGATCTTTTACATTTCGACTTCCAGCCATTCATTCTTAAAAACTCTAGCAACTGCTGATCAGGATTTCATTATTTATAAAATGTACTTAAATATTCAGAATTAACAGAACCCAATGGTTTGGGTTATTAATATTAGTAGCACCTGCTATAAAATACCATATATTATATCAGTTGTGCAGCCCACTGTAAACACGGAGGTAGGTACTAATTTTGAAGGTGTTCAGGGCAGGACACATTTAAGCAAACTCATATTGTACAAAACATGGCAACAAAACCAAGTTCCTAGATATTTGAAGTGAAACCCCTGGCAGAAACCCACGAGGCATGGTTTGGGACCCCGCGAGCGTCGGTGGGGGGAGGCCACCCCGAAAGATCGGTCCGCAGACTGATTACGGCGGGAGCCCTGGAGGAAACCGGCCGAGACTCCGAGAGCCTGGAAGGTGCCGTGGTGAGACGGAGGTGGAGTGGGGAACCGAGCCAAGACCGCTTGATGCGCTACCTAGATGAATCCCTCGCCCGCATCCCACAGATGATCGCGGAGGGCATCCGAGAGGAGTGTGAGCGACAAAGGCGAGAGGAGCCACCAGACCAAGCTCCCCAGGACCAACGGCCGGTGCCGGATCAAGACCAGCAGAACGTATCGGCCGGCCCTCCGGATCAACCCGCGGGGCCAGGGCCGCAGGGGCCGCCGGGGCAACCACCCCCTCGACCTTGGGGGTTTTTGCCACCGAAACCTGCGGAACTGCTGGATGCAGATTTTGACGGGGACCCTGAGAAGTTTCCGTTTTTCCTCGTGAGAGCCGAGAGGTTTATCGAGACTTGGGGCCATCTATTCCAGCGCAAAGAGCGTATGGTCGATGTCATAGCAGCCCACCTGAAGGGAGCGGCCGCTGACTGGTATGTGGGACTTCACCAGGCTGATGGGCGTGAGTTGAGAGAAATCGATTCTTTTATGTGGGCCATGAAAGAGCAATTCGAGGACGCAAACTCTAACAAAGCGGCAAAGGCAGCGATCCGAGCCCTCAAGCAACGCACGAGATCGGTGAGAGACTACACGGCGGAGTTCCGTAGGTGTGCGGCCAAAATCCGAGGGGTGCAAGATGGGACCTTCGTGGACTACTACAAGCTGGGACTCAACGCGGAGATCCGACGAGAAGTCACCAAAACCCAAGACCCAGACACCCTCTCGGGATGGATACAAGCCGCCATCACGATGGAGAACCGGCTGAAAACCATCAAACTAGATGATGCCGCAGCGATGGCCAACAGCGGACCTGCGCCGGCAGCAAGGGGGAAACCCCCTACCCCGAATCCAAAACGAGAGACGGTACGAGGGAACTCCGAATGAAGCAAGGTCTTTGCCTCAAATGCGGAGAAGGAGGCCACTTCGCCGCAAACTGCCCGACCGCATCAGCATCGTCAGGAGCGCCCAAGGGAGCCAAGAAGAAATTCGACACCTCCACACCGAAACCGGTGGCGAAGCCGAGGGGGCGAAAGCCCTGCAAGCCAAACCGCTCAGCGAAGCATCCGATTCATCCGATGGCGAAGCTGCGCCGCAGGGAAACGAGACGGACCTGCTGTGAACAGCGCTGAACAGCAGGTCCCGGACTCCCAGGCGCAAACCCCGGTGAGCAAACCCCCCTCTCTTTTCTTTCTTACAGTGACTTTAATGGACCCGGGTCTATTGACCCATGTGAGAGTACGGGCTCTCATTGACTCTGGGTGTGGGAGAGATCTCATCAATCCCACACTAGTGACGGGACTGGGGGCAAAAGTTATTAAACTAAACGACCCCTTGATATTTACTCAGATGGACCATGAAAGAACCCTGTAAATACGAGACTGTACCTTTGAGGGTGGGAATTGGGCAACATTGGGAAGAAAGGCCTTTCGTTGTTACCCCAGCTGCCCGCTTTCCCCTAGTACTCGGAAGCGCGTGGTTCTTTGATCACGATCCACACATCCTATGGGGGGAGGGGAAAGTGAATTTCATCTCCGACAAATGCCAATCCCACTTATGGAAGAATGAGTGGGGACCCATGACGGGGGGCAACTCCTAGTGACGGTGGGGGTGGCGGAAGCCGAACTGGAAGGCATTCCCCCTGAGTATCACGACCTGGCCCCTGTCTTTGGGGAGGAGGAAGCCGACGAATTGCCCCCCATAGAAACTCAGACTGTGTGATTGAAATTTTGCCTAACCAGAAACTACCGAAAGGGAAGTTGTATTCCATGAGCCCTTCAGAAAAAGTGGAGCTGAGGAAATTCATTGACAAAAATCTGAGTAGGGGTTTTATACGGCTAGCATCCTCCCCATTTGCGGCTCCTGTGCTTTTCCGGAAGAAAAAGGATGGGGGGTTGCGGCTGTGCACCGACTATTGTGGCTTGAATGCAGTCTCTAACACAAACGCCTACCCCATGCCCCTGATAAAAGACTTGTTGGCTGCGGTGGCTGGGGGGAAGGTCTTCTCGAAGCTAGATCTCCGTGATGCCTACTTCAGGGTCCGAATTCGGGAGGGGGACGAATTTAAAACGGCGTTCAACACCCCTCTGGGCCAATTTGAATACCTGGTCATGCCGTTCGGGCTTCAGGGGGCCCCGGGAGTCTTCATGAACTTGATTAATGAGGTGCTCCACAAGTATTTGTTTAAGGGGGTCCTTGTTTACCTTGATGACATTCTTTTATATTCCCCCGACATGAAGTCCCATGTGAAACTGGTGAGGGAAGTGTTACAAACGTTGCACAAGCATAAACTGTTTGCAAAACTGTCCAAGTGTGAATTTCACAAAACAGAGATCCCTTTTCTGGGCTACCGCATATCCCAAAAGGGGATTGAGATGGACCCTGATAAAATCAAAGATGTGATAGGGTGGGAAGCCCCTAAAACACGGAGGCAACTCCAAGGATTCCTCGGATTCGCGAACTTTTATAGATCGTTCCTATCGAACTTTGCCCAGGTGGCCCTTCCCCTAACTGACTTATTGAAAACAAAAGGGAAGCCACCCGAATGCACTCGACCAGGGGCCAAACTAGAGTGGTCGCCACAGTGCCAGAGGGCATTTGACAAATTGAAAGCCCTTTTTACGTCGGAACCTGTGTTAGCCCACCCGAATGAACTTAAAAAATTCATTGTCCAAGTCGACGCTTCCGATGTTGCTATGGGGGGGGCGATCCTCCAAGAGGGGGAGGATGGTAAATTACACCCCCTTGCCTATGTTTCCAGAAAATTTAACGATACTGAACGGAATTGGTCGGTGTGGGAAAAAGAAGCGGGATCGATCCGCTTAGCGTTGGCTACCTGGCGACATTGGCTTGAGGGGGCGCGAGTTCCGTTCGAGGTCTGGACTGATCACAAAAACCTCGAGCTTCTCCGCTCCCCCGTTCCTTGAACGCCAAACAGCTGCGTTGGGCTGATTTCTTCTCCAAGTTCAATTTCACACTACACCACTTCCCGGGAACGTCTAACTCGCTGGCCGATGCACTGTCACGCCTCCCTCAACACGACAGCAAAAGGGAGGAGATTCATGACTCGGTCTTCACGCCTTCCCAGTTGGGAGGGGCAGTAACCACTCGGGGGCAGGCCAAACATTCCTCCCCGTCCCCAGATCCTCCTACCAATGACTGGGTGACGAAATTCTCTACAGCTATGTCGGATGCTGATAGAGAGGAGGTGGGAGGGGAAGAAGGCGTCTCCCAAAATGCGCATGGCTGCTGGACTAAAAATGACAAGCTCTTTGTCCCACGTTCCCTAAGGGGGGAGGTGATGAGCTGGGCACACGGGTCGAAATTGGCTGGACACACGGGGTTTGTGAAATCTCTCCAGCTCCTGCAAAGACAATTTTGGTGGCCAGGGCTTAGAAAAGACATTTCACTTTTCACGTCGGCTTGCCAAACGTGCTTGATGAGTAAACCCCGACCCGGTAAACCCCCGGGGGCTCTGCAACCCCTCCCCACGCCGGCTCGGCCATGGGAAGTAATCTCTATGGACTTTATTACTGACCTACCCCCGAGCGGGGGAAAGACTGTCATATGGGTGATCGTAGACCTGTTTACAAAACAGGCTCATTTCGTTCCGTTTGCCGCTATCCCCTCTGCCAAGAAACTAGCCTCTGCGTTCCTGCAACACGTAGTGCGGCTCCACACTTTGCCTGCTAAAGTGATCTCGGACAGGGGGGTGCAGTTCGTCTCACGGTTCTGGAGCGAGCTGATGTCACTGCTTGGGGTGGAGCAGGGGGTCAGCAGTGCATACCATCCAGAATCCGATGGACAGACTGAACGTGTGAATCAGACTCTGGAACAGTATTTGCGGTGTTTTTCCAATTTTCAACAGGACAATTGGCATTCTCTTTTGCCTTTGGCTGAGTTCTGTTACAACAATACTCAGCACTCGTCAACAGGGATGTCCCCGTTTAAGGCAGTACATGGATATGACGCCCCGCCTCTGCCTTTTCTGACTTCTCCCGACCTCCCGGCGGGAGACGCTGGAGACTGGTGCAAACAGTTGCAGATGGCGTGGTCATCGTTAGCTAAGACTCTGGATGAAGCTAAAAATGCTTATAAAATCCAGGCCGACAAGAAACGCAGCCTTGCCTGGATTCCAAAGTGTGGGGAGTTTGCTTATTTGTCCACACAACACTTGCGTCACATTCAACCGAGTCGCAAACTTGGTTGGAAGTTTGTTGGTCCATTTGAGATTGTGAGGGTAATTAACAATGTGACTGTCGAATTGGCGTTGCCCAAATCTCTAAAGTCTGTTCATCCTGTTTTTCATGTAAGGCTTCTTCGCCGGGCACCTGAGGAGAACAAATGGAGACCGCGACGGCCAACCCCGCCTCCGCTGCTGGTGGGGGGGGAACCTCACTACGAACTATCGCAAATCTTGGACTCTAAGATCTCTCGCAATCGCTTGTTTTACCTTGTTGAATGGATTGACTTTGGGCCGGAGCAGAGGGAATGGGTGCGGGCGGAACATGTTCTGGCCCCCGGCTTATCCGGGCGTTTCACAAGTTGTACCCCCACAAGCCTAAGGGGTAGAGTTATTTTCGAGGGGGCTGCATGTCAGGTAGCCCTGCCATGATGGATGGAGGGGAGGGGAGGATGGCAATGGGCGCCATAGTGGCGTGACAGGCGGGAGGTTGGAATCCAAGGGGTGTTGATTTATGACTAGGGTGTGAGAGTGGAATGTGCATCTGGTAACCCCTATCTCTCGCAGACTGAACATTCTGACCTTGAGAAGTCAAGCTGCGAGCTTTACTATCGCTTTCAAAGCTCCGGCTTTCCTGAGAATAATGGGGGCGTTGGGAACTTCATTAGCGTAGTAACTTTCGATTCCCAGTCGCATGTTATTCCCTGATTGGTAGAAGGGGGGGGTCCCCATTCACCCCCTTCTCGGTATAACCACTTGCTTTCTGTAACCAAGTCATTCTGAACAATGTACCTGCTACAGTGACCTTTCTATTGCAGCTCTATAATAAATGCTATTCTTGCTTGAACCGCAAGGCATGGTGTTTTGCTGACTAGGTTAGGACTTCTGACACATGTACTCTGTGGCTCAGATATGTGCCCACCCCCTGCCAGTCCTTTATAGGATTCTAAGAAACTCTGAACAAGCAACCATTCCAGTTGAAACATGTCTACAGGCTGCCAAGTTTGGGACTGTGCTATAGAAAATGAAAGGCGTCTATCAAAAACATGTATAAACATACAATACTGCTCACTAACCTTAGAAGTCAAAGTCAGGTGTAGTCAAACAATGAATCCAGGAGATACCTCTTTTAAAGTGATGTAAACTGCTACTTAAAGGATCAAAACAAATACTGTTTAGTGTTTTCAGAGTGCACCTAGTAATCTGGCTTCCCTGTCTAGTTGCCTTTTCATTTGCTTATCTTATCTTTAGCTTTAAGTATACGAAGTTAAAGAAAGGCTTCCTGAAACAGGAAGGAGACAAAATTACCTCCCACTAGCCTCTTCTGTTGTTCCTCATTCATGCCTTGCAAGCAACAGATGAAATTCTTTTCAGTCATTTACCATCAGCCCACGAGTAACAGTGAAGATATGTACTGGATTCAGCTACTTTGAAATAAAGAGCTTGCAACATATGGATCAGACGGTAGCATATTTAAAAGAGCTACACGAACACAGCTCATATCAGAAAGCAAATATGCCCATTGACAACCATATAGCAGACATATTCCTGACAGTTTCAATTTATCAGGCACAGTGCTTGTTTTACAGTTAAAAAAGGAACACTACCATGCCCCGATGAATCCCAAGCTTGCCTTTTTGAAGATGTCTGGGGCACTTTTTAAAAGTATTTTAGTATGACTAACAGCCAATAAAACACTTAGATTTCCATTCCTACTCATGTTTGATGAAGGGAGCTTTGAAGCTTGAAAGATTATACCTGAAGCTCTTGTTGGTCTCTAAGGTGCTACTGATCAAGTCTGACCAGCTGATATATGTTGCTCAATGTGTCCATTACATTTATTCCATATCCAATGGATTGCCAGAAGGAGATTTTGGGAACTGTCTTGGGTTGCATTGGGAAGTGCCTCATGGATACAAGTCCTTGTGCAGGACTACTCACTTCTTCAGAACCAGCTAGAATGTGAGAGTAGAATGGAGTACAGTGACTGGAGAGTGCCGTGATTTCAGATGCCAAATGACAGCATCTGAAATGGTAATGCGACAGGAAACCTAGGTCTCAATTCAGTCCTGGAGGATGCATTTTCTTGAGCTTCATTATCAGTTACAATTCAGCAGTCTCTCTTTTTAATCTCTGAAATTCCTTTGTAAGGGAACTGCTACTCTTAAGTCAACAACTGAATGTCCTGGAACATTAAATATTCTCCCACCATTTTTTGAATGTTGTTGTTTCTAATGTCAGACTTATGTCTGTTCTTTGCATCCTCCTGGACTGAATCTTCCTGGACTGAATTGTGACCTAGGTTTCCTGTCTCATTACCAATGGTAGTATCTCCATGCCTACTACCTCTCTGAATATCACACCCAGTCCAATCAAGCCTGCTATTGTCATTCACCTGCAATTACCATTTGGCATATGAAATCACCTCTCTCATAGCCATCTAAATTATGAGAAAGGCTCTCTACTAGAAATGGAGAAATGAACTCTCTACCATCATTCAGCAGGCAAGAGCTCATAGAACCACCAACAGCTTCTTTACAGCTCACTAAGGAGCACTGGCCAGGTTTGTTGGAGGGATCTAACAGCTCAGCCCTAATTGGCAGAGTTCGCAGGAGAAGTACAGCCTTAATAAAGACATCATAATATTTATTTATTTATTTTGGCTTTTATCCTGCCCCACCCCACAAGCAGGCTCAGGGTGGGTATGAAACTGAATTAGTTTTCACTCTGTTTTCCATAGCTGATTTTCCATGGCAGAACATGAGATTACTGAGAGAATGGGAAGGAGGTATGAGTGGGCAGACTTTTGCAGGACTTCCCTAAGTATGCTCTCTCACTGCTTTCCATATCCTGGATAATGTCTATTTAAGACAACTGCCTCACAGATGCCAAAGGCTTTTTGTCATTTCAAGAAGGCATGCAGTTGATTTTGACAGGAAACAAAATTAACTTTTACAGAGGCATTCTGAATAGGTAGAAAGGGCTGGAAAGGCCTACAGGATAGAGGGGAGCAAAGTAAAAAGGTTAGTATTCCGATATATCTACAAAAGAAGTACCTAAGTACGAAGGGAGACACAGTGACAGTGGAAAAATATAGAATAAATCCAAGTGATTCCCACAAAATTAAAAAATTAGATTGTAAGGGGAAAAAAATCACATTGCATCCAACAACTCACTATTCATATAAAATATCAACATGACAACAATACCTCAAAAATAGGTACCAAAACCTTTACAGCAAAACCACAAATAGAAAGGATGGAACAAAGGTGAAACAGAATGGAGCCAGGCAAGCCCAAGTCAGTTTTGGTCTGATAAATGCATGCATCCCCAGACATCAGCACTTGTTGTCATTTATTTAGTAATTCTACAGCTAATACTGATGCCATGATGATTATTTTTCAATGCACTGTTGTCATGTTGATACACTGTAATAGTGAGTTATTGGACGCAATGCATTTTTTTCCTTGTATGTGCATTTTTAATTGAAATTTCATTTTTTATTTTGTAGGTGCCAGTTGGATTTAGTCTATATTTTTCCATGTTCACTGTGCCTCCCTTTGTACTTAGGTACTTCTGTTGTTGATACTACCGAATAGAAGGTCAGATTACAATTGCTGGGATGAGATAAAAACTTCTCACAGAAACCATGTATCAGAATTATGGGTTCAACACTACACCTCTTTGAAAATAAAGATCCTCAGCTAGAACCTGGTACAGAACAGCATTCACTGAGGCTTTATCACACAGCCTGGTTTGTTTCCATTCCTTTTACCCTCTGGAGGAGGCTGTGGAGGAGCTGAACCTTGTTAAGAGAAACAATGTGGGCAGATCATCTCCCTCAAGAACAGCTCACCTCTTATGAAGACCTATTTATCCCAGTATCTATTTCCAGCAAAGGCTGCTCAGATCCTTCTGGGAAGCATACAAATACAGCATGAAGTTAATAAGTCTTCTCCTGTGGTTTCTGCCCAGAAGGTGGTCAAGAGAAGGTAGAAAGGTGTATGTATTGCTTAAAAGGGAACTTTGCCAGTGGACTCAGAGAGGACTCTAAAAACCTGGAAGTTACAATGGGATCCACTGATCCTAAATGATACCACTTTTTCATTGTTCTCTATGCAAATATATTTTGGAGGATTTATTTAATTTATATCTAATTGTTAATTTGTATATGAAGGGCTGTTTATAGGCTTTGTGTGGGTGGTGCTCTTCCACAGACAGCAGACTTTACAAATGCTTAATAGATCAGACTTGGTTCTGAATGACTTTAGTTATTTAAGCTTAGTTTTGTTCCTGTTTGTTTGAACTTGCATGTAGTTGCATCTCTCCAGTCCTCTTTTATAACCCTTACATTTACTTCATCATTTCCCATCCTGAAAACAATATGTACATATTGCAGCCTCTTGTTCAAATGCAATTCATCACTATGGACAAAAGAACTCTGCCAGAAACCTTAAGAGAAGTGACTGGAATTTTAGATGCAATCCTAAATCCGCTTGCAAGTTACTCCCACTGGAAATCAAATAATTGTATTTAGGCTGTGCCAGGTATGCACTAGTTGGATTCAAGCCTATGCAACACAGCTGGAGGCCTTAATAATGAATAAGGACCTTAAATGGCTAAACTAAACAAGTGCCTATCTGTTATGGTCATTCCTTATGAGCTTTGAACTTGAAAGTGCATTACTTTGTCCTCCGAACATGTGACTTTAATAAAACACCTAAAGACACATGGCTTGAAATTCAAACTAGCAAGCAGCTAAGCTATTTAATTAGCTCACAATTAAGACTTGTTTCAGATATATCTTGCTTCAACTATAAATGTAAATGTACTGCCTTAGAGCTATACAGTCGTTGTCAATTAGCCACTAACATTTGCTGAACTTATGGTCAGCTTTTAATTTGTTCTGATTATTGCTAAAAAGCAAATCTCCTTTGCCTGGAGCCGTTTCAATAAAATTCCTTTGGTCTGTGCACCATAACTGAGAGTTAACAGAGAAATTTAATGACCAACCTTTACCTCAGAGTGGGAAACAGAATCCCATGCATTTTAAGGATATACTAGCATAACAAGATGCTTGCCAGCAACTTCACACTTCATAGCATATCATTTGAAGGGTTAACAAACTGTATAGACAAAGTGCAGAGATTCTTTATAAATGCTAATAAATCAGTACATTCAATTACTGGATACATGGAGACAGACCTAATTCAACAAAGGGAAGTGTGGTATAGTCTTTAGTGGCCAGTGTGTTGGACTAAAAAGAATCCCAGGATCAAATCCCCACTCTGCCATAAAAGGTTGCTGGGTGACTTTGAGCCAGTCACCCTCTCTCAGCCGAACCTACCTCACAGGATTGTCAGAATAAAGTAGAAAAGATGACACTGGTGCAAACCACCTTAAGCTTCTTGGAGGAAAGTGTAAATATTTTAATATGTAATATTTGCTCTGGATAGTCCAGGCTACCCTGATATCATCAGATCAGAAATTAAGCAGGGTCAGCCCAGGTCAGTGTTTGGGATGGGAGACCCACCAAGGAATACCATGGTCACTACGCAGAGATAGGCAATGGCAAACTACCTCTGAACATTTCTTACCTTGAAAATCCTATGGGTTGTCATAAGTCAGCTGTGATTTGATGGCAAAAAACAAACAAAATGTAATATTTAAGGTGCCCTATTAAAGCAAAGAAAACTTCTCCACTAGGAAGTGGCAGTTATGCTGGAGTGACTTATTTGTGTCTAGGATGAACCTCAGTTACAATGAAGTGAGTTCTAAAAAGGCAAACACTACTTTCATAAGCTACTTGTATAAATAACAGAGATCTCTTTCAACAATTGGGCTTTATTCAATATATAGACATGATGATGCAATATGTCAACAGGCACTGACACATACCATCAATTTTAATAACCAGCATTAGACACACAGATCTGTGTTTGCACTAGTTAGAGATTGTGCCATGGAGCTAGGAAATCACTACCCCCCAACCCCAAAGCACAGACCTGTGCACTAGACCAAAACTGCAGTCACAATTGAGCCTTCACATGCTGTTAATTAAAATTCATATGTTACTAATTTCATGCTCCTACAAGGGAATCTGAGGGGAACAACTGGTTTTAAGTTTGAACATAAAAAAGAGAAATCATCAATACTATGTGTATGTATGGCTTATTAAATTGTAGGCTTTAAGTTTAGAATTGTCATGCTCTCTTAAGATTGTTCAAGTGACTAAAATACTGACAGGAATGCTTATGCAAATTGATGTGTAATGCTACATATTTGCCACAGGCCTGTTTAAAAACAGAAAACTAAATTCACTACAATCATACACTTGAAGTAGTTAAAGGTAGAATTAAATCTGGCAGCACATACAAGGCATCTCTCTTTTCACTCCATCTTTTTTGTTCTATTATTACTCTTGCTGTTTAAGATATATTATGTTCAGATCTAGGAAGCTCATGTTGTACCTTGACAACCACTTATTCAGAAATGAGATCTACTGAAATAAGCATCTTTGGCCAATGGGATCCTTCTTCAAAACAGACTCATGGTACATTTCCAAAAATGGCATAATTTGAGAATTATAGGTATGGATGCATACAAGACCTCAGCTCTGTTCAGACATCATGGACAATTCAGTTTGATGTGAACAAACCTCACATCTTCCAGCTCTAAGTCCCCTCAATCCTCTGTAAACATTCCAAGCTACAGCTTAAAACTGCCTAATTTGTCTTCAATGTAGCTTCAACTTGTTGTAACACAAGCACATTAAATCAGCTTTTGTTTCTTTCTGAAGAGATTCTAAATCAGAGTACAATTTTGAATCTTGTTTACTGGGCAATAAACCTCCATTTACAAAGACTATCTAAATCAGAGCATCTTTTAACAATGGCTCCACACACAAGAGGAGCTGGAAAAGTTCTTTCACATCATAAACTAAACTGCAATTTATAATGGCAGAATACAGTTGACTTGACTGGATAGAAAACAGTCTGGAATCAGGGAACACTGGGTTTAAGTTCCATCTATATCATGACACCATCACTTCCAATTTGGGTGCAAAGGCAAAATAATAATACTATATCACTGTAATTATGTCTAATGGGAACTTTTCATCCATTTGTTGATCATGTAGGAAGCAGTATGTGCTTATACCATAAAATACACTGAGCATTCCTTCGTTATCACCGAGGGAAGGGGGGGGATGGGAATAATCAGTTCACATACGATCATCATAATTATGGTATCTAACAGTAATAGACTGCTTTTGAGAGCAGCAAAAAATAGGCCACCCATAAACAAAGTTTTCATATACTGTTCAAGACTGCAGAAAATATATATGACTTGGAAAGTTAGTCAAACATATCACCTCCCCTCCCCCAATGAAGAGCCTTAATGATGAACAGAACATGTCCCAGGTGTTGGCAGAATACACAGCAACAGTGCAAAACCTGATTAAAGTGTAGATAAAAGGTTTATTTAGGAACTAAAAGAAGAGATAGGTTCCTAACATAGGCCTGTAGCTACTGCAGGGCTCTGGGGGCAATGCACCTTTCCCTAGTTTGCTCTGCCCCCAAATCTTCCCTGGCTTTTTGAATTTTGGTCACATTATTTAGTAAGCTGCTCCTGGCTTACTAAATACATGATGGTGCTTCTCCTTCTGGCTGGATCTGTGATTCCCTCCTCATCTGGCCAGGATCTGCAAGGGATCTCACTGGGAAGAGCTCACCAATTGCTCCCGTCATGCTGTAGTGGAGGGTGACAGCATACCATGGGCTCCAGCCACAAGCCCAGCAACAGCTGGCCCCGGAGAGGAGCTGTCTGCATGCTGGAGTGTGGCTCATGTGGGGGAGCACCAGAACTGCATGTGCCCCAGGTGGGGAGAGGCAGCAAGCTGGCCCTGAGTGGATGTGAGGCTTAAGGCTGCCCACCCACGATGCTTCCTGGGCAGCCCCTGGGAGGAGCAGCCACTGCCATCTTGCTGGAGGGCTCGCTTGGCCCGCCCCCTGTTTCAGGGATGCCACGGCTGGGGTGGCCCCTGGAGCTATGGCCCAGCTAGTTCTCCTGAAGGCCATCTGTGGAGGGAGGTGCCGGGCTACGGTGTGGGCACCAAACAGTTCCCTTTCCTCCCATGCAAAAAATGAAAAAAGTCAGGTTGGGCTTTGCAAACTCTTACCCTCTTTTAACTCCCCAAAGAGCGGCTGGAAGGGGCCGGTATTTGCACCCAAGAAGCAGCAAAGCTCTCCATCCTCGCCTGAAGGTGGAGCAGCTGCATTGTGGGAGGGGCCAGGGGGAGAAAGCAGCTCTACAGGTTTGGAGGACTGCAACACAGATTTTTTGCAAATTAAATGGAATAGGAAGTGATGCTGGAAGTGATGTAAGCATGTGGGTGCAGTGCCCGCCTACTGAAAATGTTCTAGCTATGAGGCTGTCCTAACTGCATCTCGAGCTGAGAGACCGGGTAAGACTAAGTGTGGAACTTCTGAAAAGAAACAGCATATTATCCTAAGAGTAGCAATCTGGAGACAGACAAGGAATGACACTTAAAGGAGAGAACGACCATTGGACTTACCGTGAGGGGTCCTTCTCCTCTGAGGTCAGGTGGACATCTCTAATGGGTTATTCCCACCGTGCCTGTAGGGAGGCAGGAAATAGTTTTTCCCCTTCCTGTTGGCGCCTCCGGAATAGCCCATCTCAGTTCTGGGACTCCGAAAGCAGTGCTTGCAGCCTAAATGAAGTTGCCTTGCCCTAGAAAAACGTAACTGCAAAACAGTAATATCAAACTGAGTAAACAAGAAAGCTCTGCAACTATGAACAAAGGCAGAGTACAACCAGAGATACAAGAGAAGAAATCAGCACAGAAGGAGTAGAAGAGGAAGATGAGAATGGGAGGGCCGAGATGTCCTCCTGACCTCAGAGGAGAAGGACCCCTCACGGTAAGTCCAATGGTCGTTCTCCCTCTGAGGTGGAGGACATCTCCAATGGGACCTCCCCGAGCAGTGTCCCTCATGTGGGTGGGTCGTCATCTTCCTCCATGTTAACGACGTGCTGAAGAATTCTTCTCCCAAAAGCCGCGTCTGCAGATGCAAGCGTGTTGATATGGTAGTGCCTTATGAAAGTGGAAATGGATGACCACGTAGCCGCCTTACAGATTTCTTCTACCGAAGCTCTATTGGTAAAAGCGGCGTTGGTTGCTGCGCTCCGCAAAGAATGAGCTGTGATGCCACTGGGAACTTCCTGACCCGAGGCCCGGTAGGCCTCTGTGATGCAGGTCTTCAGAACCGAACTGATTGCCGATCTAGACATCTTCTCCCCCGTCCTAGGTGGAGATATATTGATGAATAAAGACTCTGTCTTCCTGCAATCCTCTGTCCTTGCTATGTAAATTTTGAGGGCCCTTTTAACATCCAAGGTGTGCCAAATCCGTTCCTTGGGGTGCTTGGGAGTAGGACAGAACGTGGGTAAGCAGATCTCTTGAGAGCAGTGGAATCTAGAGCCTACCTTTGGCTGGAAGGCAGGATCTGTGCAAAGCACAACCTTGTCCTTATGAAAGACGCAGAGTGACGATTTCACTGACAGCGCCCCGAGTTCTGACACTCGTCTCGCAGACGTGATTGCGACCAGGAACAGCGTCTTCATCCTCAGCCATTTCAACCCCACCTCCCTGAGAGGCTCAAATGGTGATCTGGTAAGAGCATTGAGAACCGTATTCAGCCTCCAAGTTGGGAAACGATGGACCTGAGGCGGAGATTTTGCCACCGCTCCCTGCAGAAAGAGCTGAATGTGAGGATGCTTGGAAATCTTGTATCCTCCCAGGGAAGGGAGAACAGTGGAGAGAGCCGCTAACTGTCTCCGAAGAGTAGCAGACTTCAAACCCGAGTCCAGACCATCCTGCAGGAACGCCAGCACTGAAGCAATCAAGGGGGACAGTGGTTGCACCTTCTTGCGCCTACACCAGCGCACGAACGCCTTCCATGTGGTATTATAGATACGGACCGTGGACTGCCGTCTGGATGCTAAAATGGTGTCTAGAACCTGGGGAGAATAACCTAATTCCGACAGGTTGCTCCGCTCAATCTCCACGCGGTCAAACACAGCCAGGCCGGGTCTGGGTGCCATACTGGACCCTGCAACAGCATGTCGGGAGACACTGGAAGGACTAGAGGTGGAAGTATGGACAGCTCCTGTAGTGCCGAGAACCATGGGCGACGAGCCCAATTCGGGGCCACTAGGATGACCTCTGCTCTGAGTTCCCGGATTCTGCGGATGGTTCTGGAAACCAGAACAAACGGCGGAAATGCGTATAGGAGAACCTGGGGCCAGGGCGTCGTGAGTGCATCCGTTGCCTCTGCCTCCGGATGGAAGAATCTGGAGAAGAATCTCGGAAGAGTGTGGTTCGCGGGGGATGCAAACAGATCCACCTTGGGACGTCCGAATTGCGTTACTATCTTGCTGAAGAGGCGTGGATGGAGGGCCCATTCTCCCTCCTGTATCTCCACCCTGCTGAGCCAATCTGCTTGCACATTTTCGGTCCCCTTTATGTGTTCTGCCCATAGTGAGACGACGTGTCTTTCCGCCCAACGGAGGATCTTCATCGCCTCCCTGTGAAGCTGAGACGACCGAGATCCGCCCTGCTTGTTGAGATGTGCCTTGGCCGAAATGTTGTCTGTTCTTATCAGCACCTGTCGACCACACAATTGGGGGGCAAAGTGAAGTAGCGACAGGCGGATCGCTCTGAGTTCCAGGAGGTTGATGGGCAGGGCTTTCTCCACAGCCCGCCACGTCCCCTGGACCGGAACGCCGTTGAGCGTCGCTCCCCAGCCCAAGAGACTGGCGTCGGTGAACAGTTCCCTGGAATTGCTGACATAGTAACTCTTGCCTGCCAAGAGATTGTCCATGTTCGCCCACCACCGTAGGCTCTTTTTTACTCCAAGGGGCACCTGCAGGTTGAGGACCTTCCTTTCCATGATAGAAAGCTGATGAGGACGTAAAAACAGCTGTAACGGTCTGGAGTGCAGACGGGCCCATTGTATCATGTCGATGCTGGCAATCATGAGACCCAGCAGTTTGGCTAAGTCCATGAGGAGAGCGGACCTGCAGTTGAAAATTCTGGTAGCAGCTTCCTTGATCTTCTGAGCTTTGGCCAGCGGGAGAAAGAGGGCATTTCGAGTGGTATCGATCACCGCTCCCAGATGCTCTATACGCTGCGTCGGTAGTAACGAACTCTTTTTGAAGTTGATCAGAAAACCGTGTTTCTGCAAACACTGTAGTGTTCGCTCCGTGTTGTTGATGGAGTCTGCCCGCGTGCTGGCCCTGATCAAGAGGTCGTTCAGATAAGGATGCACATGGATGCCCTGAGATCTGAGATGAACCACGGGATTGATGATCAGCTTGGAAAAGAGGCGTGGAGCCGTGGATAGACCAAAGGGAAGTGCTCTGTACTGGAAGTGTTGGTTGTAAATGCAGAAGCGGAGAAATCGCTTGTGTGCTGGGTGAATGGGCACATGGAGGTATGCTTCCGTCAAATCTATGGAAGTGAGGTACTCGTTGGGAGATAGAGAGTCCGCTACAGCCTTCAGAGTTTCCATGCGAAAATGTCGCAGTTTTATGAATCTGTTCAGAAACTTGAGATCCAGAATTGCCCTCCAGTCTCCGTTCTTCTTGGGGACCATGAACAATATGGAGTAAACACCCCGTTTCCTCTCGTTGTCGGGAACAGGTTCGATGGCCTGGATCTCCAGTAGATGCTGTATAGCCCTGCTGATGATGGCTCTCTTGTTCTCGGATTTGCTGGCTGGTGATTTGAGAAACCGCTCTGGAGGCTGGTGCAGAAATTCTATCGGATAGCCCTGTGACACCACTTCTACTGCCCAGGCATCTGCCTGTGCGTCTGTCCAAGCTTTTGTAAAATGTAAAAGACGGGCACCCACCGGAATGGGAGGATAGTCATGCCTGTTTGGGTTTGGCATCTCTGTCTCCCCGATCACCTCTGTTGAAAGGCCTGTGGAATCTGGGTGAGAAGGAACCACGTTTGCCAGACTGCTTGGAAGCTTCCCACGAGGGCTTCCTGGTGTCCTGTCGAAATCTAGGGAGAGTGTGTTGGGTACGAAAGGACTGCGGGTTTCGCCGATCGAAGCGGCGCAGGGATCTGGGCATGGCTTTTTTCTTATCCCTGGTTTCCACCAGGATGTTATCTAGGGCCTCTCCAAAAAGACAATCTCCTTGGAAGGGATACGCTGTTACAATAGATTTGGAGAGAGAGTCAGCTTGCCAGGCGCGTAGCCAAAGTAGCCGTCTGGCCACTGCCGTGGACGCCATGGCCCTGGAAGCAAAGGAGATAATGTCCAGAGTGGCATCTGCTGAAAAGGAACTGGACTTAAGAACACGAGAAATTCCCTCCAGTATAGCCCGATTGTTCTCAGGAACAATTTGCATCAACTTACGTAACCAAACGATTGCCGCTCTGGAAGCGATGGAGGTTGTAGAAGCCGCTCTTACCATCATGACGATTGCCTCGTGGATCCTTCTGAGCATTGCCTCTACCTTCTTATCAGTTTGATCTTTGATGGTACCCAGGCCATCCTCAGAAACCAGACCTGTTGACTGGATAGCTGCGACAGGAGCGTCCACAGGAGAAACCTGCAATAACTCATTGGTATAATTAGGTAAGGCATATAACTTTTTAGCAAAAGCAGGGAATTGCTTATTGACTATGGGTTTATCCCACTCTGCTCTGAGCTGACGCTCAAAATATTCAGGAAAGGGAAATACCTTCTCAGTAATTTCCTCAGGGGGAAAAAATTCCCGGTTGCCCCCGGACCTGGATTTAAACTTGTTTTTGGCCGCCTTCTGATATTCTGAAGGTGGTAGATCATGTAACTCTAGGGCCTTAATAGCCTTAGCCAGAAAGTACTGATAATCCTCAGGTTTGAAAAACCGACTGGATTGCTCAGGAAGTTTTAATTCTTCCTCCTCCTCATCAGACAGAAATTCACCCTCTTCCCTTTCCTCGATGGAAGAGGTATTGGATTCTACTTCCTCCCTCCATGGTTCCTCTGTGGGTCTCCCAGGAGGAGGGGGGGACACCTTTTTTGCCGCCTTAGTTGGCCACCCAAGGGGGGGGAGCAGGGGGTTTGGAGGAGAAATTCCCTGTGGCAAGGGGACCTCGGGTCTAGCATGGAGCTGTGCCATTTCCTCTTGAATGGTCTTTTTAATAATAGCCATGAGTTCTGATGAATGAATCAGAACTCCTTGATCTGAAAGCTTACCCCGTTTGGAGCCTGTCTCAGGATCTTGGTCTTCGCCAGAATGAATAGGGGGGATGAGAGGCTGGCCTCCTTCTGCCCCCAAGGCTCCAGAAACGGTGGTAAGAGAGGTACCGAGGCTCGAAGCCGGACCCTCAAAATGGCTGCCGCCGCCCAATCGCGGAAGCGCGGGAAAGCCGGCGGGTCCTCCTTCATCGGGCTGTCTGCGCTGTTTGGGTGCTCGGGGCACCGCCGCAGAATTGGCCATGATCATCGGAGAGCTGCGATCATGCCACGAAGGCAGATCGGCCCCGGAAAGGTCCCGCGTCGCCGCGGCTGCAGCGCACGCGTTTCCCTCGTCGCCCGAGGAAAAAACCTCGGGAAGTTCCTTGGCCGCCATGGTGGCCGTCGGTGATCTTTTTCTTCGGGTTCTAAAAAACCCCTTTGAACTTCGCTCCAAGAAAGGAGCAAAAGCACAGAAGAAAGGTATGAAGAGAGAGAGAAAGAAAGAGAGAGGGCAAGGCAAAAGGCTGAATTGGAATACAATAGAAATAACAGAGGAAAACAGCTAAGCCTAATGGATTTGCTGCTTCTCCCTACTGAGGCAGGAATAGAACTGAGATGGGCTATTCCGGAGGCGCCAACAGGAAGGGGAAAAAACTATTTCCTGCCTCCCTACAGGCACGGTGGGAATAACCCATTGGAGATGTCCTCCACCTCAGAGGGAGAAGGTGCTGGCCTTGCTGGCCTATCTAACTGTTTTCTTGCTGCCCCCTGGCAGAGTCTTCTTTTCTTCTTTGCACACCAGACATTGTCTATTCTAACACCAGGAAGTACAGAATATTAAAATTTGAAAGGAAAAAATGAGGGAAATGGGGAAACTATCCTGCTCAAGCACTAACGGTTTATAGAATCCAGGGTAGGACTGGTTATGTGAACACATATGTGATTTCAAAACAATTCATCCCTCACCCAGATTCTTTGTAAGCTCTGGGTTGTTCACTCAGATACTGAACTTTATAGTTGAGTGTCTATCAGGAGAGCATCAAAACAGTGCCAGCGTCAGGCCAGGTTGGTGTTTCTGCATACTTAAGAGTGTATCCCTAGATATAGGGGAAAACAAATTAGTCTGTAAATAGAAAAATCCCCTTTCTTCAAAAAACTTGACCTGGTCAGGACTGACTGAGAATGGTGCTGGAATGCTGAGAGCAGATGAAATTGTTAAGAGGAGGAGAGAGGAAACTGGCCTGCTCATGAAGTATTTTGGAAAGGAAGACTGAGAAGAAATTTCTGTGCAACTTGGCAACTTTCTCAAATAAATAATTAGTTCTGAATTTAATCTATCAGCAACATTAGAAGGTAACTAGGGCTTGGTTCACACATACACGCCTAACACTTAATTCATCTGTGCTTGATTACTGGCAAATGAATGAATTAATTTACTCCAACAGCAGCAGTTCATTTTAAGTGGTGTTAATCCCATTATCTGCCTTTTCAGAAGTGACGGATATAAATATATTGAACAAATAAATTGAGTGACCTTGATGTTCTACCGGATAACCTGTCCACACATGCAAGTCAATAGCACCAAGTGATGATCTCACATTTGTGAACCATTCTTTTTCAGTACATCCAGTCATCACATTTGCTCTACAACCTGTTAATTTTCAGGCCAAATTTTCCTGAATTTTAAAAATCAAGACACTTGTAACAAAAGACAAATAAATAAAAGCTTTTAGATAGTTAGTATTATACTTTCTACAGAGTGCCTGTAGCAACCTACACAACACACTGAATCTTGTTGTCCTCATTTTTAGCCTATACAAGATGCGGCCTGTACATATAACTCTGCCTTTTAGTCAAAATGAACAAGTAACAGTCTACACAAGCAGCAGAAAAAGACGACATAGTGTTCATATCCTGAAATGGTAGAACAGGTTGTGCCTCTTTAGACTGCCAATCGGGGAATCACATTTTTGAATGCTTCCCTATATAAAACAAAGAACCTGTAAGTAGAGCCAGTTTGGTGTAGTGGTTAAAAGTGATGGACTATAATCTGGAGAATTGGGATTGATTCTCCACTCCTTCACATGCAGCCAGCTGGGTGACCTTGGGTCAGTCAAAGTTCTCTCAGAGCTCTCTCAGCCCACTGACCTCATAGGGTGTCTGTTGGGTGGAGAGGAAGAGAAGGAGACTGTAAACTGCTCTGAGACTCCAAGTGAAGAGCAGGGTATAATTCAATCTCTTCCTCTTCTTCTAGAAAGGTAGCATAGCAATCTGAGAACTGACCTAAAATCAATCTCTCTGTGTTGACTGAGCATTCCAAACACTCCTCCTCTTCACACTTCAGACTGAAGTATGGTCTACTCTATCACCTCAGGATCTTCCAACCTTATTCAACTGCATGAGCTGACCAATCTTCAACATTCCTTAAGAGGAAAAGAATATAAATTACAGAACCTGGCAATTTACACTGATACATATTGAGTGCTCTTGCCTCACACCTGAAGTGTTGCTAAAGATATGGCTGGTAATGGATTACAAATTTTAGGCAGAGGCTAGATATAATGGATTGGATCCACATAGGGTTGCGAGCCTCCAGGTGGGGCCTGGAGATCTCCTATTTTTACAACTGATCTCCTGCTGACAGAGATCAGCTCCCCTGGAGAAAATGGCTGCTTTGAAGGGTAGGCTCTATGGCATTGTACCATGCTGAGGCCCCTCCCCTCCCCAAAACCCGTCCTTTCCCAGATCCACCCCCAAAGTCTTCAGGTATTTTCCAGCCCAGACCTGGCAACCCTAGATCCACACATTTTCCGCTCATGCAAGGCATGTTTGTCAGTGGAACAGAATGTTCCTGCTCCCCCCCCCCACTGCAGCATAGTGATCTTCCCAAAATGCCACTTCTGGGGAACAGAGGACCCTCAGGAACAGCATGAGGGACCATTCAGCAATCTGTGGCAGTCTGGATCTATCTCAATTATTTCTTGCAATCAGGTCAGCATGAAGCTCCAGCAGAGCAATTCATATTGCAGTCCAACCACCTGGATTTATGCTGAACTGACAGAAGTTGCCTTTTTGGTCTCAAACAAAAATAGGTAGACAATATTTTTTTCTGGAAAACACTGTATTGGTATAGAAATCTTTAAATCTTCATGTTAATCTTCACAGGATGGACAACGTACGGTTGACTTGAATGCTATCAAGAATTGCACTCAAAAGCAGATGTTCCAAATGGTCAAGTACAAATTAAAGGAGAAGAGGGCCACATTTGAGAGCCACCAGTGTTAACAAAAGCCAAGCAATAACACAGACCCAACATCACAAAACAATGTGCAAGCTCACAAGTCCTCCAGAATTCTATCAGGCTGGATATTTTTTCAAAAAAAATAATGTGTGTGGGGGGAAGACAGCAGGTCATTATTTTATCTGCATCCTGTGCGGGATGTGCTGCACATTTGATGAGTTTAGGTGCTGCTCCAGCTAAAAAATCAATACAAAAAAACCCAGTATGAAGATGTTGCAACTGAAACAAATGTAGGAAACCCAAAAACAGAACAAGGCAGGCAAGAAATAAACATTAAACCTATCAGAGCATTTGTTATTTGCAAGTTTGACAAGAGACATCAAGAACAAGCATTAAGTTCATCACATCTATGTGCATGGTGCTTTTTTTTAAAAAAGTGCGACCCATTCAGCTTTGCAGTTTTTCCTATTTCCTTAGATACAGCTCTGCTCTAGTACTGCAGGATAACCCATCATGCTGCATTTATCACTTCCATGGAACAAATGAAAAACACATCATCAACAAGCACAATCCATTTCACTGTGCGTACACAGAAAAGGCGGCTCTATTGTTACCATTAGTAAAGAAAGTAAAATTAGTAGTTAATGTAACTGAATAAGAGAGATATTAACGGGGTTGGAGCATTGCGGGAAGCCTTGTTTGGGGGGGGAGGGAAGAAACGGAATGGATATGTATTTACTTGTTTAAGTTGTATGAACGTGCGGAAAATATCCAATAATAAATTGTATTTACAAAAAAAGGCGGCTCTGACTGGTGGCAATTTCTTTCTGCCTGTGCACAAAACAGGTATACACATGTATCACTTAGTTCTGTTACCCTTCTCTTGCCTTTCCTTTAGGGAGAACAGGACAGTGTCCCCTGCATGTTATCCTAACAACCCAATAGGTAAGGTTAGGCAGAGAAAGTGATTTGGACTAAGGCCAAGAGGGGATTTTGATCTGGGCTTCCCTAGCCTTACTTCACACTGAGAAATTTTGTAGGCTGAAGTATCTCCCCACCACTGATTCCCCTTTTAATGCAGACCCCCAACTCCAAAATGATGCTGTTCCTGGGTGTTTCCTGTCACCCAGAAGCAGCACTTCAAAGGTTGTGAGGTTTTAGAAGAGGAGTTGTGTATCTATAGTTTGTTGCAACCCACCCTGAGCCTGCTTGCAAGGGGGGGGGAGGGCTAGAAGTCCAATAAATTAAATTAAATGAAACAAAGGGTTATCTGGGGCTACTGCAGGAGTGAGAAAGCAAGGAAGTTCTGCTCCATGGACAAAAATATCCCCCATCTGCTGTAATGCTCCATTGGGATGATGCAACCCTCTAATCACAATAGCACCTTGATTCCCAGTTCAGCTTTTAGGCTAATTCAGATACTATAGTCAGGCAAGTGGTAGCTAGGAGTAGAGCCATTTCAGTCATGACATCCCAGCTCCAGAATACTCTCTCCTGAATGTGTCTCTAGCAGCAGATTTGTTACCTATCCACCATCAGGTGAGGATTTATTCATTCTCCCAGACCCCAGTACACGGGGAGGGGAGGCAGAGAGAAAAGCTATTTGTTTTGCTCCCTTCCCCCTCAGTTTCAAAAGAAAATCCAGAATTGAATCTCTCAGGTGTTAGCACATTACTTTTGAACAATTTGTCCTTTTCAGCTAATACATTGCATTGTCTGGTACAGCTATAAGTCCCTTCCTCTGGGATGGAAGAACCTTTGTTCTCATGTTAACACACTTAATGTTTTGACTTCCTGAGCACAATACAGTCTTCCAGGGAGTAATCTTCCTGGCAACCTGATCTGGTCACTAGATACTTCCCTTTTGTTTCACATTTCCAGACACTGCACATTTGTATCCTCCTTCCAAATGCTCTAAGATTATGCAGTCCTGTCCCTTTCCTTCTTACCCCCAATAAAAAGAATTCAGTAGGATGGACTTCTAGTTAGAATGTGAAAAAGGCAAATTTCAGTGGTCGCTATTATTTGAACAAACTTATAACTTAGGATAAGAATATTCAAACATACGTATTACCTGTTCACACAGAGGTTGTATTCTATATAGAACAAGGGTAATTCCAGGACTATAAATCAGGGATCAGAGAGACAATTTCCAACTACAAATTTTCTAAGTATAAAGGAAGCTGTCAAACATTAGTGCTTACTTTTGGCATCACAGTTAGTATTTCACATTGAGAATGAAATACTTTGTATCCCCTGTTCATGCACTTTTAAATCCCATTGTTTTCGGAAACAGACGTATGTGCTTAACCCTCTCACTGAAACAAATGGGATTTCAAAATGGATTGATCATGCCCTGTACATTCAATGAAATATTACAATTGCACAAAGAATTTTCATGACATGTAAAAATTTGGGTTCTCAAGCCATCCTTCATCCCACTAGGGTTGCCAGGTCCCTTCGTCTTGCTGGTGGGGGGGATATAGGGAGCATTCCAGGAGTGGGTGGGGACATCCCTGATGCATTGATGTCACCAAAAGTGATGTCATCATGTCAAGGCGGTGGGGGACCCACTGCCTAACAGCCCCTGTGGAGCAACCAGCCCCTCCCAACCACCAGGACCCCAATGGGGAGGCAGTGGCAGCTGGCAAGGGAAGTCCTGGGGGCTGGCGGGGGCTGGGAGGCAGAGCCAACATGGACTTTGATGGAGCAAGAGCAGCCGCCCCCCTCTCTTTCTCCCAACTTCCTCAACTGGAAACGGGGTGCCACGACAGCAGCACTTCCCTGGAGGCTAGTGCACGTCTCTCTTCTTCTTCGCCTTCCTACTCCTCAGAGCAGTGCCTTGGAGCCATGCAGCACCTCTGAGCGATTTGCCCTCATCTTTTTGCCTCCCCGCCGAGATTGTGCTCATGTGTGCATCCCCCACCCCAAGGCAAAGGAGAGCATGAAGGTGATGCATTGCTCCTGCTGAGGCCACCTGCATGCCCTCCCCAGGTGTGTGAGGGAGAGCAGGAGTGCATAACCAGGCTGTCTCCCCAAAACAAACACACAACACAGGAGGAGGCACCAGCTGGTAATTGAGTCGCCTGCAGCAGCACCAGCCACTGGGGACAGGGATGGGACGGGGATGGGACAGGAAGTAGACTGAAACTAGGTTTGTGCGAGTTAGCTGGAGAAGTGGACTTGAGGAGCTGTAAGGTTTCCAGATACTACCTGCGCATGCTGGGGCAGGGGTTTCCCTGCTGGCCAGCTGGCTGGTGGCGAGTATAAGCCCCCAAAACTGGGAGATTCCCTGCCTGGACCTGGGGAATGGCAACTACATACCACTGCATTTCTGAAATGGGTTGAGAAGGGGTTTGTGATACATGGTATGGGAGGAAGGCTGCTGTTCAGGGGAAAAACTCATCAGCTGTACAGCTTGTATTTGCATGGGTGCTGTATGTATGTTTGGCAAGCATGAGTAGCAGGGACAGGGCTTGCATGCACAGTCATGACTGAAGCCAGTGCACTCATTTCCATACTTACTTTATGCACACTGTCCAGGATGACCTAACATAGAAGCAGCTACCGGGCTTCAAAGGTAACGTAAGGAATGACCCATATAAAATGCACCTTGTCACCCCCTTGATATGGGGCTACAAAACTAGAAATATCATACAGATGCACACAACAGTTGCATGTGGGGTCTACTTCCATCCTTTTCATATCACTACATTAATATTACTTTAGTAGGTTTACAAAATTCCCTTGGAACTAAAGGTTGCCACCCCCAGATTTAGAGATAATTCCTGATGCTTCAGCAGCTGAGCGCAAACAACTCCTCAGCCTGCTTCAACTAGCGGGAATATAATTTCTCAATAAAAGGTTATTAAAGGTTATTTTTTTCTTTATCTGCACTGGAAAGCTGGCAAAATGAAAGTCCTTAAACTGCTGTTTTATAGTTGAGACTTGTATTTTTAAGGCTTGGGTTATCAATGCTTATTTTGGAAAGGATTAGATACATACTAGTTTACAGTATAACTGACTAAGTAAAGGCTGGTAATGGGCCTCAGTCATAAAACAGTCTTCTCTTTATTATGTTATTGGCAGGTAGTGTTTCAGAGCAGTTACCTGAGTGCCAAACAATTCTAAAAGCCACTAGGTTTTACCTGCATCTGAATGCTTAATACATTCAGCACATGCCCTCTAAAAGCAAGAATTTAGTGCTGCTGTGTTTTTTTTAAAAAAAGATACCATTCTGATCTACACTTATATGTCCATTTTAAACCAACATTTTCCAAAGAAAGTGTTTGTGTGTGCAGGGGGAGCATCCAGAGTTCATCTTCTCACTAGGATACACTAAACGTTTAACAATCATAATAGCATTTCTGGGCATTAGTATCAAGACATACATGACTACTATGTGGAGGACTCAAAAGTAAAAAAGTATTTGGTTGAATCAACTGTACCACTGGGAGCAGTGCTTATCCATCGTTCTAAGCAAGATACTAAAGCATGCTTCTAGCCATTGTTTTGAATAAAGCATAAAGAATTTCTATAGTGACAGCTTGCTTTACTATACACTTAGGTATAAACAGAGGAAGTCGGAGGAGCATAGGAAGCACAGTGCTCAGCCTCTGTTTCCAAAACCTTAGAAAATACCTGGAGAGTAGCCAACAGATGGTTTCAATAGATTCCTTAGGAGTGGGAGAAAATGAAGTATGCACATTTTGGGGGGGGGGAATGCAAATTCCGTCATTAGTTTTCTTAATACTTATACCAGCCAAAGAGCTGGAACAGATTTCAAGGGGAAGAATGTGGAGGATTACAAATAAACTAACACAGCAACTGTGAATTTGGCATCTTTTAAAACCTGTCTTGGAATTTCATTTCATAACTTTAAGTCCACCATTAGAAAAATATCCCCAGAGGCTACCAAAAACTGTCCACTTTTCCATTCAAGAAAAACTGGGAAGAACAGAGACCCCTCTAAATAAGCCAAGACAAGCCCATTCCTGATATAGCCTTAATGCCCCCCCCGGGATAAAAGAGAAAAGGAAGTTATTCTCGGAATTACAAGATCCTTCAATGGAAATTTTAGCTTGGATATCATGACTGTTCCTTCTGGAGACAAAGATCTAGAAGTAAGGCTGTGATGAGTAACACCTCATTTGGGAGCCCTCTGGCAGTCAGCCCAATACAACTGTAATCAGAATGCTACTCACCATATAGCAACAAAACCCTGCATACATGACCTATCTTTTATTGGACCAGAATGTTACAAGGTGCTTATACAACTGCCACTCATTAAAATACCACAGTGTCTTCTGCATTTGCAATACTGGTCTCTGGCTGATTTGGCTTGTTCCACATAACTTGCTGCAACACCTCCTTCTCTATGTGTAAGAATGCAATCAAATAAAGATCAACCTGGCCCAAACGGGACTGAAGTATTGGTGAAAAACTCAAACTGCCTCTCAAACTCCTTGTTTTTTGTGCTTAGACTTTTAAATGGGCAACCTGATAACAGTGGCTGTATCTAAATTCTGATTTATGTACATTATCCAAGCACTGAGAATGCTCTAGAAACAATAAACATTTCATAGCTTTAACAAAGAAGTGGAAGTAGTTCCAATATTTGCAGGGATAACGGATGAGTACCTAAGGAGCAAAACTCTGTGTAGATATCTCTCTGACACACAACATACTAAAAAGAAAAGGAGGGCTACACCAAGCATGGAGCCAAAAACAAGAGACAGTTGGTGCACTGGGAGCCCCATGGGATCTTGGAGTTGAATTAAAATTAATTCTCCCAGTGCACCAGTTGAATCTTGGTGTTGTTTTTTTAAAAGCAGTGTACAAAAACATGGCTACATACTTGCCTGGGAGTTAGCCTTCATGGCAAAACAGGACTTGCAACTCATTCTACCATTGAGAAATGTGGCATTTACTCAGCTGGCCTAGATTCCTAATGAGGAATTCATCCTTCCAGCTTTATTTTACACTCCCTCCCATACAAATAAAGGATTCCTTTTCATTTCAGCCACCAGATGCAGAATTGAAGATATGTCTGTCTAGTCATCTGGACTCTTTTTAAAAAAATTTTATGAGTGGTGCACTTCTTCAAATGTTTGTGCACGCACACGAAAGCTTATACCCGGAATTAAACTTTGTTGGTCTTAAAGGTGCCACTGGATCTGAACTTTGTTCCATTGCTTCAGACCAGCATGGCTACCCACCTGAATTTATCTTAGGAAGGCAGTCTTGCTGGCTTACAGCTTAGTGTAGTGGTTAAAGTATTGGACTAGGATCTGAGAAATCCAGGTTTGAATCCCCACTCTGCCATGGAAGCTTGCTGGATGACCTTGGGCCATTCAGCTGAAAATGCATTTAAACTCGGGGGGGGGGGTTGTGTTATCTTGTATGTAAGTCTATGTAACAGCAGTTCTCTGTAAAAGAAATGGTTTGCTTTGAATATTGCAGTATGTTCAAACACAAGCTGTTCTTAAATACAAGTGCTAAATCAACCCCTGCTAAGCAAGTAAGCAAATCTTTTGGTTCATTTGTAATTCTGCTTCTTGTAATTAAATCACATTTACAAATTATTCATCATTCCTCATAATACTGAAATCACATTAATATAGCCATCAAAATGAAACTGGGTTAGCTCAGGTTACTTTAAAATACACTGAGAGGGGTTTCTGTCATAAATAATCTCCCACGGTAAAAGGTTGTCACAATTACGAACAAGATCTTTACTATTTTCTTTTGGCATGTTCTTTAGTCCCACCTTCTGCCTACAAAGTTTGCCCCCCACCTTGCTTTCTCGGTAGTCTGCTATGCTGTTTCCAACAGCTCTCATATTGACTCAGATGATGCTGCCCAAGCATAGATGTGATGTCTGTCTAGTCCAGTACTGACTACCTTGTCTTGAGCTGAAGCCCAGGTATGCATGGCACCTGAATTCTACTAATCTTTAATACACAGTTGAACTATTGACTTATTCAGGTCTTTAACTACTGCACTCATCTTCAGTTCATTTAATGGATTTAGTGGGAAGACTGCAGAGAAATAGTGAAGAAAGGGCACTTCTTTCCTGGCTTGTTATGATTTTTATTTTGTTTCTAAAGATTTTTGGGAGACTGAAACACAAATCTGATAATACTAAGATTATTCTGTCTACAACTTAATTCACTAGCATGGGGGTATTTTTAAAAGTAGGCAGAGAGAATTATATGCGTTGCTCATGTTCTGTTTGCTCAGCTGTTGGTAGACAACATTTTGCTCAACTACAAGCTTTTTCTCTCCTTAACTGATGACAGCAAACACAAGTAAATGGTGTTGCAGTGGTCTGTTCGCACCTGTGACGGACTTAAAGATCTGGGACCAGCAGAGAATAAAACACAGAACACTGCTGGGTCACATGACAGAGTGAGGAGGGGGCCATTTAGCTCAGAACCCTCAGTGATTGGCATATAACAGACAAAAGGTTCCATTTGGAATGGGCAGTTGAGGGAAGCTGTGAAGGAGTTCGGTGTGTTGTGACAGAGAGCAGAGAAGAAGTCTGTCAGAGAACTGAAGCAGCTCTCTGTGGAAGAACCTGGTTTACTGAATTCCTCAGAAGGAAGGGGACAGTGACCAGACGGTTAAAAACTTAACACAGCATAGTCATACACTATTGAGACCTCTCTCCTTAAAAAAGGGACTGGAGGTGGTTTAGAAAGGGCTAAAGGACGGTTTGGCAGGAGTCTGGAAAGCTGGCATGGTGACCAGGAAGACCCAGAGGGACCGGTTCGTAAAAGCCCAAGGAAAACCACAAAGCAGTTGCTGGAGAGGAGAAGTGTAGGCGTGTTTAGAGAACTGATGAACATCTATGTATGAACTGAAAGTAGTAAACATACCGCCTAAGTGAACGTAAGGGCAAACGTTTAGCCTGAAAGGAAACAAATTATCCTCTGTATATATCTTCCAGCCCCTGTTGAGTTTTCTGAAAATAAAGTACTATTCTGTTTTTGAAGTGGACAAGCCTTGGTGCCTGGCTCTTAACAACAAAAAGCAAATATACCTAGCAGTGGTCCTCAACAGATATATAAAGTCAAAACAATTACCCCGAAGAGACATTTAAAAATTTGCTTAGAGACCTGGTCAGAAGAAATCAGCAGCAGCTCTGACCAGGCGCCACACGCACGTCGCAGACCCTCACAGTATTGTCAATATAGAAGGGGCGTGTGTCATAGCACCACTCTTTTTGCCTCAGAGGTTGGAAATTGTTCACTAACAGCCATTGAAAGCATCCAAGTGACACCATGTTGCCATCTCATCAGGAGAACTGGTTTTGTATAATAATGTCACTGACATTGAAAAAAGAGCTTGAGTCTAGTAGTCTGACCGCCACAATCAAGATATTCTACACCCCAAAACAGTGGTCCCAAAATCAGAAACTACAGAATTTCCTTTATAGGTCATTAACTGAGCTATTTACTCTGCAGAAACTGTTTATTCTGAAGGCAATCACCACACTGTGCAAGCAACACAGTACAGGCCAACTGACCTTGTTAAACTTCCATTTGATTACTGTAGCATCTACCCTCATATTATCAAAAGTGACCTTCCCATACAGAGTTATGTACCACCCAAAAGTGTGTTTTCTGCCCTTGACACTTAAGGTTGTGACAAACCAAAGAAAGAAATCCAAATCTTGTCCACCCAAAGCCACATTATTATAGTGTAGACCTGAAGGAATAGCTATATGATCCACTGTTACTGGTCCAGACCAAGCTCCTAAGCCATTTCACAGAGGCAGAGGCAAATGGAGAAGTCTGACTACTACAACTGTAGCTTGAATACATTTTGCATACAAAGCATGGGCTTTGCCACTAAGTTATTCTTAAACTAAATCCTCCTTGTAGGTTTAAATCCTCAATAATATAGCATATGTTATTTGGTTATAGTTCTGATGGTTCAGAGGTGAACAGTAACGTCTTTCCCACTGTCTCTTAGGAAGGTAGTCTTGCAATTAAACTTCTGTGTTACTCAAAGGACCCAAGTTAACTGCCATTGCTTTACTATATTGTATTCATATTGACAGAAATATGTTGAATCTTCTTCAGTGACAGTTATCTACTTGGTCTGTGCTAGTCTTGCCAAATTATAATGGACAACTCTTAGTATCATGCAAGCAACTGTGTTGTAAGATGCCTAAAAAGCATATGCGACTGAAACCCAGCAGGACATTTTTAATCAAGCCATTCCATCCCAAATGATTTATGTGGGTTTGCAGTCCTTTATCACCTTCAACTGGAAAGATGCGGGGTGGCGTGGCTACGATCCTCTGGGGGGGGGCGGATTCTCCTTCTGATGATACCTGGTTCACACAATTAACAATTTGGACTGTATGTGCCTTGTGTTGGGTTCCAGCAAAAGGTTAAGAATCCTATTTGTTTACTATGCATCTAGGTCATCATGGGGAACCCTGCAAACTTGTGAAGGTGTTGTGCAGTTTTGTATTCAGTCTACTTGGGGCTGGACAACTTTCATTTATTTCAGTGAAGCCTAAGAGAATCTCACTTAAATGAATGGAACCTATGAAGCAGATGAGATGATCAGGGTATACCTATCACTGTTTGCAGGGAAGAAGCCAAATTCATACTCGTCCTTTGTTTATTTAGGTATGAATGTGATTAAATCAGTAAGTAAAATGGACTATTTTATTAGTGCTAACTGGTGTCTTATTTTAACTTCATTTCCAACAGGACAGTCTGTCAGCTAAACACAAAACCACTTTCCGTCCTAAACAAAAGAGCAGATACAGTAGAATAAGGAGGAGGACAGCATTAACTTAAGCCAGTCATTCAAAGCTTTCTTGACGATGGGGCTTACAGAAAGAGAGGGGAATGGGAGACTTCAGAAGCAGACGCAAAGTCAGATGACTATCATTCCTCCCTTAACCTTTCTTTCCAATTTTGTTTCATATAATACAAGAAAACATGGACAGTTTGAGAAAGCAGAAAGTTAAGATACATGCATCAGAAAGTTAAAAGCTTCTCTGAAATCAATGAATCAAAAACACAATGTCAAAGTCAACTTCCATTTACATGGACAAAGGAAAGAATGAAGCTTTCATTCATATACTGCAGTTTACAAGGCAATAATGAAAAAATATTGGGGTTTATACTGTCACACAGTGGCCAAAAATACCAGGTGCCATCAGGAGGTCTACCAGTGGGGCCAGGATACTAGAAACCCTCCCATTGTTGCCCCTTCCAAGCACTAAAGAATACAGAGCATCACTTGCCGCAGACCTAGAGTTCCTATCTATACTCTTGATGCCACCACCACCTCCTGAGGCAGTGAATTCCATGTGTTAATCACTCTTTGGGTTAAGAAGTACTTCCTTTTATCCATTCTAACCCAACTGCTCAGGAATTTCATTGAGTGCCCACAAGTTCTTGTACTGTGAGAAAGGGAGAAAAGTACCTCTTTCTCTATTTGCTCTATTCCATTCATAATCTTGTAAACCTCTATTATGTCACCCCTCAGCCGCCATTTCTCCAAGCTTAACCTTTCATCATAGGGAAAGTGTTCCATCCCTTTTATCATTCTAGTTGTCTGTCATGGGTCCTGGCTCAGCCAAGGCTGATTATTCCTCAGATGAGGAAGAGGCATGGAGTGACCCAGCCTCCTCTGGAGCCAGCCCAGAAGAGGAACCTTTGCCAGCACCTGAGGGAGAAGAAGCCCAGTACCTGCACACGAGGGGCAGCAAGACAAAGAGACTGAGGTGCAGTCAGAGGGAGAGACTGATCCAGAGCCTGGCCAGACACCCCCAGTTGGAGACACCCCGAGGCCAGAATGTGGAAGGGAAGATTTGGTTATAAACAACCCCGCTCACCTGCCTTGGCGCAGAAGCAACCATGTGTTCTTGGATCTAGTCCTGGCTGTCAGCCTCCGCTCCTTGTTCCTGAAAACTCCGATTTCCTGGCTTTCTGACCTTTGGCTCCATTTCTCAGCTTGCTTTTGGACTGGGTATCCTGGTTTCAGTGAAGGGTATCCGTGGCAACCAGCCAGACCCAGTACATTGCCCTTTTCTGCACTTTTTCCAATGCTAGAATACCCTTTCTGAAATGTGGTGACCAGAATTACACATAGTATTCCAAATGAGGTCACACCATCATTTATACAGGGACATTATGATACTGGCTGATTTGTTCTGAATTCCCTTCCTAATAATCCCCAGCATAGCATTGGCCTTTTTTACTGCAGTCGCACAATGTTTCAACATTTTCAGTGAGTTATCTACTACAACTCCAAGATCTCTCTCTTGGTCAGTCTCTGCCAGTTTGGACTCCATCAACTTGTATTTATAGTTAGGATTTTTGGCCCCAATGTGCATCAATTTGCACTTGGCTACATTGAACCCCATTTGCCATGTTGATGCCCACTCGCCCATCCTCAACAGATTCCTTTTGGAGTGCCTTGCCATCCGATCAGGGAGGCAGGAACAATTTTCTTCAACTTCCTGTCTCTTGTCTATGGGAGTTGCCCTCTTCAGTTTTAGTATCTCTGAAAGCAGTTAGCATATAATGTCAACTCTAGGGGAAAAAAACACACAGTCAAGAACAGAGCAATACCACAGATAAGAAAAAACAGGAAAATAATATGACTGAGACAAGAAGTGTACCTTCTGGATAACTAGTTTGACAATGACTTCAGGAAGGACAAGACGTCCTCCTTTTCTCAGAGGACAAGGACCCTTCATGTTAAGTAACCAACGGTCCATTCTCCCTCTGAGGCAGAGGACATCTTCATGGGACCTACCAGAGCCGTGCCCTCAGTTTTGGGGTGGGTCACCTTAATCTTCACTTACAATGTGTTGTAGCACCCCTCTGCTGAAGGCAGCATCTGCCTAATTATAAGAATTGATCTTATAATGCCTAATAAATGTTGAGAGAGATGATCAGGTTGCTGCTTGCAAGCTTCCTCGACTGTTGCTATAATGGCCCCGGTGGGTCTGGTGTGGGAGCAGGCAGAAATCCCACAGGACAACCAGGCAGAAGGGACCAGGTAATCACTCACAGTACAGGTGCAAGCAGGAGAGTGGTCAAGGGGCAGTCCAGGTTCAGAGCAACAGAGGTTCCAGTTAGCAAGTCAGGAGACAAGGTGGGGGCGGTGATGCAGCCATGGTATACATTGTGTCCACAAAGAGCAGCTTCCCCCTTCCTGGATTTATAGCTGACTCTCAATGGGCTGGTTAGCTGCTGCTAATTGTGGCATGCAAGTACTCATCTGGTGACAGGTATTTGCAATTCATCAAACGTTCACAAGGCTCTGAGCTCTGATCTCCACTGATGGTGCCGGCACTCAAGGGGTGTTGGAGAAATGCAGGGCCCAGCCTCCTCCCTCTCCTCTGTATCTGATGTCAGTAACTTGCTTGCTGCTGGAGGAGAGGGCAAATTGGTTACAGCCAGTGTTTGGTCAAGAGCTTGCATCTCCTGTCCCTGAAGATTGATGGGATCTATTGCTGCTGGCTGATCCTCCCACTCTGAGGAGGAGATATCATTATCAGGCTGTGCACCTGTCCGGTCAGGCTGGGAACCAGGGAGACGTGTAACAGTTGCCTGCCTTGAGAATGCGGCATTGTTGGCAGCACTCCTGACGGAACGTGCTGTAATTGCAGCAGGGATAGGAAACTTATGGATATTATATGCCTCTACTATGCATGTTCTGAGTATGCTACCTATGGCCAACTAGGATAACCTTTCTCCTGTGTTAGGCAGAGATATGGACAAGAATAATGTGTCTGGTTTGACAAATATATGTTTTGAGAACTCATTGTGATGTTGAGAGTGTGCCATGTCTTCTCCCTTTGATGCTTCAAGTTGGCAGAAGGATTGAAGACATATATCTTGAGCTCTATGGAGGGCAGAATTGACTTTGGGCATAAAGGTAGGATCTGGTCTAAGTAACACCTTGTCTTTGTGAAATATGCATCATTCGGGTTTAGCTGGAAGCGAGTATAGTTCAGAGACTCTTCTGGTGGATGTGATAGCTGTAAGAGGAGGTGTCTTCAATCTCAGCCATTTCAATTACCAAACCACTGTTCAAGACACTGAGGGAAGTGTAAGTGCCAAGAGAACGGTATGTAGCTTCTATGTAGGGAACCTGTGACGGGTCTCTCAAAACTACGCCTCGGAGGAAAGGTCACATGTGAGGATGTCACAAAATGTTTGTGCCTTTGACTTGAGGCACGATCGTGGCCAAAGCTGTGATCTGTCATGTAAGAGTAGGAGTTTTTAGCACTCTCATGATTCCTTCCTGCAGGAATGCCAATACTGAGTTAAGTGGTGGTTTCAGTGGGTCAAACGCCTTCCAGAGTGTGTTATAAATTCTATTTGTTGACCTTTTCCTGAAAGCCAGGAAGGTCTCTATGACATCAGCATCATTCCCTAGGTGGAGGAAGTTGTTCCTTTTAATCACCATACAGCCAAGTACAGCCATTCCAGTTGTGAATGCCTGATGGGTCCCTGATATAGCATGTCAGCTGATGCTGATGACATTCAGGGAGGTGCCATCGACATCTCCTGTAGAACTGAAAACCATGGTCAGTATAACCAAAACAGGGCCACTAAAATGATGTCTACTAGTTGATCTTTGATCGTCTTGAGTATCTTGGGAATTATTGGAATAGATCTTTGGCCATGGAGAGGTGAGAGTGCCTGTTGCCTCTGCCCTGGGGTAAAAGAATCTTGTGTAAAATCTGTCGAGTTGGTGATTTGCTGGGAATACAAAGGGATCTATCTGCAGTAGGCTGAAGTGTCTGGTGATCTGTAGGAACAAACCCATCTTGATGGATCACTCTTACTCTTGAACCACTTGTCTGGATCACTTACCTGCTGAGCCAGTCTGCTTGATTGTTTGAAATTGTTTTGTGTGTTCTGCCCAAATTGAAGTCAGATTTTTTTTCTTTTCCTTCTTCTGCCCAGCAAATCACCTTTGCTGCCCCTTTGTGTAGGGTGGATGATCTTGACCTGCCCCCATTTGTTTATGAATGTTTGGCTGATATGTTATCCATCCTCACTAGGATGTGAAAATGAGCTGAGGCTGGAACTGTATTAATGGGAGATCTGTGGCTCTGAACTCCAAAATGTTGATGCTCAGCTTCGTTTTCCACTTGGATCATCAACCTTGAACTGGTTTGTTGTCCAGTGTTGCCCCCACCCCCCATGAGCTGGCATCTGTAAAGATCCGTTTTATCTCCAACATCCAAGAAATCTTTTCTTGGAGTAAGTTGGACAACTTGTCCACCAAAGCACGCTGATCTTTACTGTGTTTGAGACTGGAAAGGCCTTACCAGTTGCTGTAATTGTTGCAGGTGTAGTCATCCCCTCTGGATTGAGTCTATGCACAGTATTAGTAGACCCAAAAGTTTGGTCAGGGTCATGAAGGAAGTGGATCTGCTCATGATCATGGACTCGGACATCTCTCTGATTTCCATGTGTTCTGGACTGGCAGAAATAAGCAACTGACTGTTGTATCAATGATAATGTCCAGAATCTCTAGCTGGTCATCTTCATATCCACTAATGATTTGACTATGCGGCTGGACCTGATCACTAAGTCATCTAAATAAGGATGTATGTAGATCCCATGTTCTCTTGATTTGATAATCGGATTTATCAGAACCCTGGAGAGGACTCGTGGAGCAGCTGAGATATTGAACAGGAGTGCCTTGAATTGACAGAGGTCCTCCCCCATGCAGAAGTGGAGATATCTCCTGTGCCTTGGAAAAATTGGAATGTGCAGGTATGCCTCCGTAAGATGTATGGACATAAGGAACTCTCCTGGTTGTAGGGATTCTGCAATGGATTGGAATGTTTTCATCCTGAAATGTCTCATTTTGACAGACTTGTTGAGAAATTGTAAAATCCAGGATTGCTCTCTAGTCCCTGTTCTTCTTGGCACAGTAAAGAAGATGGAGTAAAAAACTCTGCATCCCTTCTCAGAAGGTCGCACAGGCTTGATGGTGATAAGATCTTGGGTTGCCTGGACAATCCTGAGGCATTTTTCTGGTCTCTTAGAATGAAGTGTTTCAGTGGAGGATTGGAAATTTCTATTGCATAGCCCTTGGTCACTAACTCCACAGTCCAGAGGTCTGCTTGAGACTGGATCCAGATGTCTTTGAAGTGGAATGATCTTCCTCTCACCAGAATCAAGGATACGTCATACATTGCGATGCTTTCCATCCCAGTCGATCTTCTCTAATCTGTTCCTGGGCTATTTGCCAAATCTGGAGTTAAAACCTCCTCTTCTGAGAAAGAGTCACAGTTGATTCCAGTTTGATCTCCTTGGATCCTGTCTGGATCTTGGCAAGCTGCGTTGGGAACAAAAGGAAGAACCTCCAAACATTCGTCTATCCAAACGTCTCAGTGTGTTTGGTTGTACCTTCTATTTGTCCCCAGTTTCAACCTGGATTTTTGTCCAGGCAGTAGCTGCAGTAGCCAAAGATATGGCTCAGGATAAAAATATTAGTGAGACCAACATTGCGTATGCCATGAAGGAGGTTGCCTTAAGAATTCTGTTGGCCCCTTCCCTGAGACACCTATTGGACTCTGGTGGCAGTTGGAGTATCTTCCTTGTCTAGAGGACAGCTGCCCTGCATACAATGGATGCAGTTGCAGACGCCTGATTGCCATAGCCATGGCATCATGAGCTTTCCACAGTGCAAAATCTGTTTTTTATCTAAGCTGTCCCGAGTGGTGCCTTGATCATCTTCTGATATCAGGCTGAAGGACTGCAGTGCTGTAATAGGAACATCCACCAATGAAACCTGCAAGAGCTGATTAGCAAACAACGGTAAAGCTTGCAACTTCTTGATAAACCTTGGGTATCACCTGTTTGCTAAATGTCTTACCCACTTGTATTTTAATAGCTTTTCAAAGAAAAATTACTTATTTCCCCTAAGGTCTAGTTTTCTGAATAGGGTATGCAAGGTTTTTCTCCCCACCTGATTAGGACTCTTGGTGCTCTGGCACAATGAGAGTTTTGACAGGATGTACTGGTAATTGTCAACCCTAAGGAAATAATAATAATAATAATTAGGTATTTCAATTAGGTAATTATTATTATTAAGTATTTCAGCACCAGGAGAAGAATCTGGGTCTCAGCCCAATGTTTTGGCTATCTCTCCCTCTTTTTCTGTTGGCAGATCCTTTTTGAGCTGCCTTGGTTGGCCATTTAGCAGACTCTTTAATGAGGTCCCCCTTGAATTGGCATGCCTTGGTGGGGAAGGGCAACTGGATAGGGGTCTCACTGATCTAAGACTCCTTTGCTGACAGAAACTTTCAATTTCTTCCCTCATTGTCTGTCTTATTAAAGAAAAGAACTCTGGACAGAAATTAAAAGGCCCAGAGGCTGTTACATTACCAATCCATTGACCTTCAAAAACATTTGCCGGCTCACCTGAGGTTTGAATTGGGTTCTACTGATCACTCTCACCGGTTAACATAAGAACATAAGAGAAGCCAATGTTGAATCAGGCCAATGGCCCATCTAGTCCAACACTCTGTCACACAGTGGCCAAAATATACCACATGCCATCAGGAGGTCCAGCAGTGGGGCCAGGACACTAGAAGCCCTCCCACTGCTGCCCCCTCCAGCACCAAGAATAGAGTGCATCACCTGCCCCAGACTGAGAATTCCCATCTATACCCTGTGGCTAATAGCCACTGATGGACTGACTTCTGCTCCATATGTTTATCTAATTCCCTCTTGAAACTGTCCATGCTTGTAGCTGCCACCACCTCCTGTGGCAGTGAATTCCATATGTTAATCACTCTTTGGGTGAAGAAGTATTTCCTTTTATCTGTTCTAACCCGACTGCTCAGCAATTTCATGGAGTGCCCATGAGTTCTTGTATTGTGAGAAAGGGAGAAAAGTACTTCTTTCTCAATTTGCTCAATCCCATTCATAATCTTATAAACCTCGATCATGTCACCCCTCAGCCGTTGTTTCCCCAAGCTAAAGAGCCCCAAGCGTTTTAACCTTTCTTCATAGGGAAGGTGTTCCAACCCTTTTATCATTCTAGTTGCCCTTCTCTGCACTTTTTGCAATGCTATAATATCCTTTTTGAGATGTGGTGACCAGAACTGTACACAGTATTCCAAATGAGGTCGCACCAATGATTTATACAGGGGCATGATGATACTGGCTGATTTGTTTTCAATTCCCTTCCTAATAATCCCCAGCATAGCGTTGGCCTTCTTTATTGCAGCTACACACTTTCTAAACATTTTCACTGAGTTATCCACTACGATTCCAAGATCTCTCTCTTGGTCCGTCTCTGCCAGTTCAGACCTTATCAACGTGTATTTGTATTTAGGATTTTTGGCTCCAATGTGCATCACTTTGCACTTGGCCACACTGAACCCCATCTGCCACACTGACGTCCACTCACCCATCCTCGACAGATCCCTTTGGAGTGCCTCACAATCCTCCCTAGTTTTCACCACCCTGAACAACTTTGTGTCATCTGCAGATTTAGCCACTTCACTGCTTACTCCCAATTCCCAATTCCAGTGCCTGTCTGACTTATGTGGTTCTAGTGCCTGTCTGACTTATGGAGGTTATAGTCTCCTTTTTACAGCCATTTGCTGAGCCTTTAAAAGGCTGCCATTCATAATCATCAGATTTGAGCAGGACAGAGCCTCCAGAGCCATCTTTGGAGTATGGTTCACATGCATTTGAGGCTCTTGAGTGGGCAGCTCTGCAATCATAGCTAAGGCAGCCCTGTTGAGGCAGCCTCAACTAAGGCTAAATCATTGCTGTCCTTTCTAGAACCCACAGCTTGAGCAGCTCAGCAGGCAAGCTATGCAAGCCATTTGTTAAAAAAGAAAAGCCTGCCACTCTGACAGAGCCTCGAACTCCATGTTGGACAGGAAGCCATCACTTTCCCCTCTGGTATCCACAGCTTGAGTGACCAAGCAGGCACACTATTGCAAACCATTTGTAAAAAATGGCTGCCGCTCTGACACAGATCACTGTCTTCACTCTCTTCTTTCCTGACAGAGGAAGGAGAAGCCAAGAGGATAAGATTAAGAACAGAGTAAATGGAATAGATTAAGAGTTTAAAGATCTGAGTCAAGAATAGATTAAACAGTAAGATAACGAAAGTGGAAGTAGGAACTCCTGCTTACTAGCTGCTCCCCCTGGTGAGGCAGGAAAAGTACTGAAGAGGGTGACTCCCACAGGCAAGAGACAGGAAATTGGGGGGAGACTGTTCCTGCCTCCCTGACTGGACGGTCAGAACCACGCATCAAGATGTCCTCCACCTCAAAGGGAGAACATGAACAGTCTTCAAAATTTGAATTACATTAAGTGTTAGAGTAGCCGAGTCCTATCTCATATATACCTGTTGCCTGGGCTGTGACAAGGATCCATGGGGCCCTTGGGCAAACATGAGAGCGTTATTATAGCTATTAGCCAGCTAAATGCAACTTCCAAGTTCAAAGTGTGGGGGAAACAAGTCTTCCATACATGATGTGGTCCAAGCTGCCAAAGAAAAGAACTCTGCCTTATTTTGGAGGATGGTCTCCAGTCAAAGGGGGAATAGTACCCTAACTAGGGAACCCCATATTCCATCTGAAACTTGCATTCTATACTTCCAGAATATGTATTATGACAATCCTGCCCCCTCTTCCATGTCTATAGCTTTCAGTGACTTGCCCGCAAGGGACCTCTGTCTTTATATGCGGCCTTTATCGATCTTAAAGCGGCCTTTGACTCCATTTCTCGACCTATACTATGGAGTAAACTTGAAGCTTCTACAATAGATAGGAGACTTTTAGCCCTCATCCATGCCAAACACGAACAAACCTCCCTGAGGGTTAGATGTACTGGGTTGGGCCACTTGACAGATACAATCCCCACCCTCAAGGGAGTCAGACAGGGGTGTATGCTGGCTCCAGCTCTTTTTAACTTTTACATTAATGATGTTATTGGGTATCTTAATGATACAGATTTTCATCCACCCAAATTGGCCCAGCGCTCCATTCCCATACTTTTATATGCTGATGACACTGTTATTCTTTCCAGAACCCCAATTGGCCTGAGAAGGGCATTAAAGAGGTTTGCCAGTTATTGTAGTGAGCAGAAATTGATTATTAATTATCAGAAGACGAAGGTGATGGCCTTTGGCAGGAGACCTAAATTAAGAAAGTGGAGTGTAAATGGGCAGAATCTTGAACAGGTAACTAATTTTCGCTACCTTGGCATGATTATCCAAGCCTCGGGCTCTAAGCTTGCTCACAGTCAGGCAGCAGCATGCACGGGTGATAAATCTGCCCAAGGTATACTCAAGTTTTTTCGCTCTTCAGGGGGCCATTTTGTGCCAGCAGCTCTGAAACTTTTTAAGGCTAAAACATTAGCCCAGATGCTCTATGGGACGTTACTTGGAGCGCCACCCTCGTGTTATGCCCCATTAGAGTTGGTTCAATCGAAATTTTTGAGATCAGTGCTCCAAATTCCAAGGTGTGTTACCAACGCGATGGCAGGGCTAGAGACTGGCATGATGAAAGTTGAAGCCAAGATTACCTTGCACTCCATTTTTTTCTGGTTAAAGATAAATCTAAATCCATGTGGCCTAGTGCCTTTAATCCTGACTGACGACTATCAATCCGAATGGCTGACTTCCACTATTCGGAAAATTACGTTATTAGGGCTTTCCCCTCAAGAGCTTTTGGAAATGGGTGGCGATCAAGCCAAGCTAGCAGTCAGGCAGAGGATTGAAGACACCGAACGCCAATTGGACCTACAGGCGTCCCCCGCCTTTATAGCGCCACATAGTAGCAAATATATTGTTGCTCAAGCCTCATATCTATCTGTTCTGGAGTCTAATAAACTTAGGAGGGCATATACTTTGGCTAGATGCTCCGCTCTACCATCTGCAGTTCTTGAGGGTAAATTCAAGAAAATCCCCCGAAATGAGAGGCTATGCATGTGTGCGTCTGGGGAGATCGAATCTCAGGAACACGTGTTCCTGAGGTGTCCATTATATACTGAGGCTCGCACAAAGCTCATTGACCCTCTCTTGGTTGGCCTCTCAGATCAGGATAAGATAGAGAAACTGTTATCTAACTTTGACCATACAGCGCTGCATCAGATAGCGAAATTTTGTCTCCTGGTTGTAAAAGCCCATCAGCGTCCAGGCAGCCATTTGGGTTAGGATTACCCGATCCTAATTTTACTGGTTTTATTTTTTTATCATCGTTATTTTATCCTTTTTAAGATCTAATTTTGTCCCACACTTTATCGAACCTTTGGTTTTACTGATCAAAATGCTTGTGCAATTTTATTCTTATTAACCTTGTCTTATCTTAACAGTAAAAGCTCATCAGCATCCAGGCAGCCATTTGGGTTCGACTACCCGATCCTAATTTTATTGGTTTTATTTTTTTATCATCGCTATTTTATCCTTTTTAAGATCTAATTTTGTCCCATGCTTCACCGAACCTTGGTTTTACTGATCAAAACGTTTGTACAATTTTATTCTTATTAACCTTGTCCTATCTTAATAGTTTTACCATCTGGGTACTATTTGTTTTTGTAATTTATTGACATGGTAATTACTTGTAAGTAGGGTTGTATACCGCTGGCTGTATGCTGTGACAATAAAATTCAAATTCAAAATTCAAATTCATACATGATGCGGTGTGTCTGGCATGGCTGGAACAATGGATTAATTTGGAGAATAGAAAGCTGTTGGCATTAGAAGGACATGATCGAAAATTTGGTTGGCACGCCTATTTATGGTATGAGAAATCCAAAGTGGATAACCTTTTCAAACACCACTTCATAAGGAGATCACTATTCATGACATGGATGAGATACAAGAGATTTTTTTTCGAAGCAAGACCATTGTGGATTGTTCCGGTGGAAGCAATCAAACCACTTTCAAGGCATAAAGGGAAAGACTGGTTACCCTACAGAAACATTCTGAAAACTGAGGGGAGAAGTTTCGCAATGAGACTTAGAGAAGAACTGGACTTTGAATATGACTGGCTAAACTACAGATTTATAATTTATTTAAGACTGACAAAATGAAATATGGTTTTAGAAAAGAAAATAATGAAATTGAAACTATTTGGATAGAAAAAGGTAAAAAAATGATTTCTAGAATTTATAAGATTTTGTTAAAATGGTATACAGAGGATGAGATTGTAAAAGAACAAATGGTGAAATGGGCTATAAATATAAATAGAGATATAGAAATGTTATCATGGGAATGTTTGTGGAAAAAATCGATCAAAATTTCAACATGTGTTAATGTTAAAGAAAATTGTTATAAAATGATGTATAGATGGTATATGACACCAAAAAAAATTGCTAATATAAATGAGAATATGTCTAACAAATGTTGGAAATGTAAGAAAAAAGAGGGCTCATTTTACCATATGTGGTGGACATGTGAAGAAGCAAGTGCTTTTTGGACTAAGATTCATAATGAAATTCAGAAAATCTTGAAATGTACTTTGAAAAAGGAGCCAGAAATGTTACTCTTAGGACTCAAATTAGAAGAAGTTAAAATGTCAAAGAGAACTTTGCTATGGTACTTAATTTCAACCGCAAGAATGACTTATGCTCAGTTTTGGAAGCAGGAGCAGGTACCTGACAAATGGGAATGGATTAAAAAATGATTTTTATGATTGAAATGGACAAACTGACAAGAAAACTTCATGGAAGAGAAGACAAAGAATTTTTAGTAGATTGGAAAGACTTTAAAGACTACTTAGAACTTAACTGGGATGTGAAAAATAGACTACTCTGTTTTGATAGTTATTAATAATAGAAGTGCTGTAAGAAAAGGAATTGTGATAGAAAAGTTACCTAATAGTGAAAAATAGAAAAGGAAAATACTGAAATTTATTATTTGAATATTGAAAACGAATTGAATGTAAGAGAATATTGATAGAAATGTTAATGGGGGCGGAGCATCATTGGAAGCCAGGGGAGGGGGGATAAAAATTTTTAGAAAAGGATATGTTAAGAATGGGTTGTCGAATATGGAACGTGCTATTATATCCTGTTAATAAATTTTCTTTAAAAAAAAAAAGTCATGTGTTGGGTAAGATGCTAAGTTAGAACACTTTCCCTTCAAATTGCTAGATTTTTATATGAAACAATTTTCTTTTAAATGGAAAGCTGCTAATACAATCTCACGAGCCCAACCCACAATCTGAAATGTTTACCACCTCACTGGTAACTGGACCTAACAGTCCATCAAGACCAGCACTCTACCTCCAGCAATGGCCAACCAGTTGTCTCGGTAAAGCTCAGTACATGCAGAGCTAGAGGGTGACAGCCATCACCTGTATCTGGTACTTAGAAGAACTGTTACCATACCTGCAGCCCAAAGTGATATGACTCAGAACAAGTTTTCCACTTCAGCAAATGTGTTTTTTTAGCCTCTTATCCTTCTTTTTCATACACTCACAAAACATAATTCCTTTAAGGGGAAAGAAGCTTTAAAAAAATAGCAAAGCATGCCTTTCCAAAGGTTGTTGTTCAGTCGCACAGTCAAGTCCAACTCTTCGCGACCCCATGGACCACATCACGCCAGACCTTCCTGTCTTCTGTTGTGCTCCGGAGTTTGCTTAATTTCCAAAGGTAGTCAAGAACAAAAAGTAGTGTTAGGAGGCTTACTTGGAATCTCAAACAGAAATTGCTGTGCAGAGGTCACTTCCCCCCTCCCCTGCTCCATGTATGCTTAGATTTTGTTGCACAAATAGAGGTTTCCCATGTAAAGGAGTTGAATTGCTTCACTGCAATTTAAAACAAGGAGAAACTTTTGGTGACAGCTTCCAGCAATCCCGCTCAGGTCTTAAGACTAGTCACAAGGAGCTAGCAACTGTGCTGTCTTCCCCTGCAACATCAATCCCTAAAACATTTGTGAAGTACTCATGCTCTGGAGATGCCTTCTGTTCTATACTGAAACACAGTCAATGGTTCTGAAAGTATTGGCAGATGGATACAAGAAAATCTCATTTTCCTTTTGTATTGGTGCTGGGAGTATTGAGTGCAATCATATCCTGTTTTTCCCCATGGCCAGGGACTCACAAACACTTGTGGGAATGGAAATCCCATCTCCTCCCCCAGTGATGTCTTCCTTCCCCTCCTGTTGCCATTTTATCCACCCCCTTCCATCATATGATCATTCTTTTCCTCCCACAATGCCTTAGTTGCTGGACAACCATACTATGCCAACCATGCTGAGAGGTTAAATCCCCTTTCTTCTCCTATTTTCAATTTTTTGTGCAAACCTAAGGGTTCCCATGAGTTTGCAGAAACACCTCCCCAATCTGTTCCTGGCCGTGTTGTGTGGATTTTCTTGGTCTGGGGCCAGATTCAGAATCAGATACCTAGATACTAAAAACAGTAGTCAAGCTTCATTCAGCTTTTTAGGTTCCATTTGCACTTAACTTGCATGGGGGAGGGACATTTGAGCACTTTGTAATAACTCTTAGATCAAGTGGCCCTGCTTATTATACAGGAGCAATGCCTCCTGCTCTTCCACTGAGGAAGTAGCCAATTACAAATTTAGCAGTTTAAAACTATGAACTGCCTTGGCTGTAGTTCACAAGCTTATCTTGTGCTCTTCTCCTGGGAATGCTCTAATGTTTATCTGGAAATATACACTATTCACTCTGCCAATTCAAAAAAAATTGTCCTGTATTCACGATACTGCAGACACAACACCTATAAAAGTATATAAACACTGCACTTAGACTGAAGTGCATAGAACAAAACAAAAAAAGATCCTAATGTTGTTTGAAAAGTGATAACACACATTTAACCAACTAAAATGCCTTCATTACACAGCTATTCAGTGACTTTGCTGAAATCGGACACTTTTGCCCTAGACCATAAAAGATTGCAGTGATTTGAGATGGAAATATTTCCTGTCCACTCACTGCCAGGTTTGTTCCCAGAGTGATATAACAGATGACATCCAGTACAATAAATTCTTTTATTAACCATACATTTGAGACTGCTTTAGGGATTTAGAGGGTTCAGTTTCATGCTGAAAAAATGTAATGTTATCCATAGACTGTCAATGTGTCTAACAAAAACAGAGGCACAGGTTACTCCTTTGATCAATGAAGGAAGGGGGATGTGGGAAATGTCTGAATTGAAAAGCAGACTCACAAGACTTCTTCAGAAAATTAAATTTAAATGTCCTTAATATTGATTATTTGACAATAACCAAATTCTAGGTAATGGTGGAATTTCAGTTCAAACAATTCCAAAGAAGGTATGCCTGTAGATACACACAACAAACACATGCACGCGCACACACACCTGAAGCACTGTACTTTTTTAACAAAGCAAAGCAGTAATTTTTGAGAAGATCTCCCACTGTCTTTTTAGCAGAACTATATTACAAATACCATGTAATCAGAAGTAAATTTAGCATCTAAAAGCATTCATATTTAATTCCTAAATAAATCACAAAGCCTAACCAGTGCTCAAGTCAGTAACATCTCCCACATTCACATGTACTTTGCTCTTTGCACTAAGAACTGAGAGAGAAGCAAGGGGGAGAGAGATTTGGAAGCCAAAGCTATAAAACATATTTTACAGGTTTTTTAAAGTTTTAAAGTTTGTTTTTTTTAAACTTTGATTCCTACTGAAAGTATGAAGTTAACAGGAATAAGAGGGTGCAGATATAACTGGGAGGGGGGGGGGCTACAAAAAGGCACTGATGAACATATAAAGCTTACTCAGTGCCACTAGCAAGATAATAGTATGCCTTATTACAATAGGGTAGACAGTAGCTGCAAGTGATGCATTAGCAACTAGCATATCCAACAGGCAGCATATTATGTAGGTTGATCAGGCCATGTGAACTGGCCTAGTCCCAAGCAACAACAAGCAACAAACATCACCAACACATAGACAACAAAATGCAGTGCAGTGTGGTAGAGGCTGAGATAACTATCAAATGTTTATGTGCCAAAGGCACCTATCTACAGAAAAAATTATTGTGCTCACTGCCCCATTTTTGGGTTTGTAGGGGGAGGGAAGAGAAACAATTTTGGCTTACCCTGCATTCCTTCGGATTTCAAACTGTCCAAGTGTCTCTCAGATTCCAAGTGACAGCACATGCATCTCGACACAAGCGTTGTAATGGCTACACTGTCAGGCTAGGTTCCAACAGACCAAGGGTCAAATCCCATCTCTGCCTTGGAAGCTCACTGGATTATCTTGGGACAGGTGCTTTCTCTCTCATCCCAACGTATCTTACAGGGCTGTTGTGTGGATAAAACTGAGGAGGTGAGAATGATGTTGTAAGCCACTTTTGGTCCCCACTGGGGAGCAAAGGAGGGCATAAGTATTAATGCAAATACATGTGTATCACCACTAAAATGCCATGCACTACAGCACCAGTGATTTCACACTGCAGCTGGGCAGGTTCATTTGGAATGGCTTATGTTAACTAAAGAAGTCACAAATAGTGAAACTTAGCTACAGAAAACTGGTTTCACTTTTAATTGTTTCCTTTAATTGTCATTATTTGTCAGTTGCCATTCAGTACACCTTGGCAGCTATGGTTTGTATCCACACTCTCCAAGGCGGATTGCTACCCACTGTGTGAAACGGGATTTGGACTGGATGCATCACTGGTCTGATCCAGCAGGGGACCTTATGTACATTCTAAGGCTGAATTCAAAGGTCACATTTACCCCCACTTAAGGAAAAAGTTACATGAACCCAGTTTGTATACGCAAGTCCTTCCTCACAATGTAAACACAATTGTCTGCACATGTTGGAAGAGGTGCATGCAAATCTGACAAGGAATGCAGATTAAAGATGTAAAGGCTAATTTTTTAAAATCTGGAAAAGTTAGAGAAATAACTCCCCCCCATTCCCCCCCTCCAAAAACTTCTTTTCAGTTTCTCCAAGGTCAAAACCAAGAAATTTGGGGAAGTACTGGGGTGGGGGAACATAATGAAATATTTCCTCTTTTGGAATTAGAAACACAACAATTATTATGTAAGATTGTCTACATTAACAATTCCTATGGATACTATAAACATATGATACATAGTTTCAAGGATATGTTTTATTCCTTAAATGTGAATAATTTTGACAACAATTAATGTGTTTGTTTTAATAATATATTAGAAGAGTTCTATTTTGACTGTGTGAGGCTGTGTATAATATACCTTTCTGTTTACTACATTTTTTCTAATTTCAACTTCATACCTCTCAGTGGGCAGAATTAAGATATGTGCATTAAGGAGATACAGATCGGGTCCCATGTCATATCTCAGTTGACAGAAGGGGCTGCTATCAGTTGAATGAGTTCTTCATCTTCTCCCCTCCCACTGCAGCTCCTCATAAAATGTTGCTTGTGGAGGACAGGGGACCCCCTCCTCAAACAGCATATGGGAGGTCAGACACCTGCAGCAGCAGGGAGAAACTGGTGAAAACCACCCACTTTCCTTTAGCAAAAGTTTGCCATGGGATCCAAGCCACAGTTTAGATGCAGCCCCACCTGCTTTGGTAGCAAATGCCACCTGTGCTAAGACTGCTAAAACAAAACTGCCTTTATCTGAAAAACTGTACACAGTCATTTAAAGACAAAGCCATTTCAAAAATTGTAAATCACATCTGTTACAAATTGTTGGGGAACCTATAAGTGACTTATGGTGCAATACTACAAAAAGTTACTCCAGTCTAAACCCATTGATTTTGTGTTCAGGTATGTGTGTTGTATATACTGCACATATGTTTATTTTCCTAGAACAAAATAGGAAGATGCCTATATGGATACACTGGCTTTCAGAATGCAGCTGTACAAAAACTAGAAGGAAGAAAACTACATTGACCCATTCTTTACACACAAACACAACACAAAATACATGCACACCACCACTCTGGAAACAAAATGGAACCCAAATAACACCCATGTCAGGCATAACTAAAGGTGGAATTAATGTAATTATTCATAACTATTAAAACTGTTGGGTAATACAGGGGTAATACCTCTCATTCCATTTTTGGCTTCTTGCATTTACTACCAAACATTCATAAAAAGCAAGTTCTGTCTTTGCAGCTCAATCTTTAACAGACTGAAACTTCCATTTAAAATCTCTGCGTGACATTTCACAGCTAGTGGTCCTTCCCCCAAAAGTCAATGGCACGATTAGTGAATTAATCTTAGAAATGCAACTATCTGAACATACCTAAGCTGTGCCCTCTGGTATTATCTCAACCTTATGAATAAAAGATACGAGTTTGTTTCTACTGTTGTTCTGAAACAGCTCACAATATAAGCTTGTCACATATTAAGGGGCTGAGTTTGCTGACATTTTAACTCTTTTTATGATTTACATTTTATTTTGGTCAGAAGATAAACTATAAATATAATTACAGACATGTAAATACAGATTATAACTAGTAAAAATACAGGATCGTGCTAAGTGATAACCCTGGTTTGACTGAATTTAATGTTGTACTGCTAACTTGAGAGGTTTATTTTGTAATTACCAAATTGTTACATTGGTTTAAAAGGAAGTTTCCCTGATTTGTGAACTAGTTTGTTACAGAATGCTAAAATGTATTGGATAAGGCAACAGAGTGGTTTGGCAAGGGAATAAAAGAACTGCTCAAAACCTAAAAACAAATTAGAAGTGCAGGTAATTTGGAAGGGCCCTTAACTACAGATCAATAGCATACCAGACACTGGCCTATTTGTTACAGGATATCGTGTTGATAGAAATGCTAACTTTGAGGACAGATGTAAAACAAAGATCCTTATTTGACATTATGGAAGATCCTTTGGATCTTTTCACAACTTTAGTAGGATCCTGTTGAAATTTTACTTGCAAAATGAGCCTGGAGTTTAACTAAATTCTCACTTGATTTACAACCTTAAAATAGCCTTCTTTGTTTTAAATCAGAATAGGACCATCAGAATGCACTATTTGTGCTACACTAAGTGGGCTTGCATTTTGTAAAGGCCTGAAAACTTTCCTGGGTACAAAAATAAACACTCTAAAAACAAGCACTCTGCAAGAATAAAATAAAATCTGCTTATGAAGTCTCTTTAGAAGAATGAATTTCTTTAGAAGACTGGATTTAAGGACTGGGACAGTAGATTCATCACCATCATCAGCACTGATCCCCTAATATCACCTACCAAAGGTTACCTTAACCTCCTAGTCCAAGCAGGCCATACAGCTATATTTCCTACCACCAAACATTCAGCTTACAACTGCAAATTAGAGGCTGTAACCCCTCCCACAATGACTTCTCGCATAAGTATCAAAACACAGTATTTTAACACTTCAATACTATAGTAAGCATTGTTTGTGTCTTACATAGATTTGAATAATTTGACCTATAGTACAACATGGTACTTGAACATATGAACCATTTTTTTAAAAGGCAAGTAAACAACTGAGTTAGTTTTGTTAGTTAAGGCCCTGGTCGCACTGCAAAGGTAATTGCGCTTTGTTCCCGCTTTGTTTAAATCGGGAACATTTTTCTTCGCATTGGGCTGACTAGATGCAGCCAGCCCCTCTCTTACAGCACCCGCTCGCCTGCTGCTGCGCCGTCCCTCCAGGCGATCCTGCTGGCCACGGGGGAGGCTCGGGTGGCTGCTGCTTCTGCCGACACTTTGGGGGGGGTGCCGCCACTGCTGCTGCAGCCATTGCCCCACAAAAACAGGCTCCACCGTGTCCGCCGTCCTCCTTGCCGGCCCTGTCCAGGCTGCCAGAGCCCCCGCCTCTCATTCCCGCCTCCAGGGCTGACTTTGTGCCTTTTTTAAAAAAAGCTTTCGGTTTGAGCGCTTGACTAAACATGCGCTTAATAAATCCATTATTAAATCAAACCGGAAGCTTAAAAAAAAACAACCCGCACAAAGAGCAGTCAGACGGCCCTAATTGCAATCATTGTGAAAGATGGACTGTCCAGATGAGCGAAATCGCGCATTCAAACCACAAGTGCCAGGAAAACACCTGATTTTCCAGGGGTCAGGAAAACCCGGCAGCATCGCGCGAGTGAGCGTGCTTCGGGGCGGGAGGCAGATTGGCGCGTGTGAATGTGAAACTGACATGCACGAGGGAACAGCAGTGAACCCCGATCAAAATGTCAGTGTGACCGGGCCCTAATATCTGGAAAAGATACATTTGTGTTGATGGGAACAACAAAAGTTGGAAGGAAAGCAAACTTTTTCCGAAGTGACAACGGATTACTTGACACCTTTGCAGAAGACCATATAAAATGGGTTTTATGTCCAGAAAATGCTGGACACACAACACTCTCCCAATCAATGGACTGCGAATTCCACATTCTACCCGCATTCAGTCTGTCTTCTTGTATATTTCTTATCCATCTCTAACTCACACACTCACCCCTACCTGCACATCTCTGCCCACAGTCATAGCAGAGGCAACCCTCCCTTCAAAGGACACATGAAATGCTTGTTCAACAGAGAAAAATCACACCAGTTGGGCCTCCACTCTAGGAGGTATCACAGAAGTGGCTCCAGCTCACATTTTTTCGATGGGAGGGGCATAGGATGGCCACCCATTGCCAACATACAAATCAGGGCTTAGAAGGCACTACTGGCCTACTGGAGGAAAGCATGGCTCCTCCCGGTCCTGGTGTACTTCAGCCAGTGCCCAGCTCCAGTATAAAAGATTTGTCTTTTATGACTGACACTCCACAGCTAAGGAGTCCTAGCAACTCTGCACTATCAGCCACCAGAGGCTCTGTCCTGCTCACATGCAAACTCCTTCCTGATACATGTGCTGTTCATGTCAAGACTTCACCTAATGCATTATTGAGGCATTCTGTAAGCTTGGGGGCAGGTAATAAAAATGAACATTAGCAAAAACAATAAGATTTCATCAAGCTAAATTACATGCCTTAACTGCTCATCAAGTTAACCATGAGCCCCAAAGGGCTAGCCCAAACACAGCTTTCATGAGGTTTCTGAATAAGGCTCAGGCTTGAACTTCGGCAGAAGGAATTTTCATAACTGAGAAGCAAGTACCAAGAATACTTCCCTTTATGTAATTATTGGCTGAGCCTGATGCATTTTTTTTATTGCTGAACCGGATGCATAAATAGTATAATTAAGAAATTAAGAGGGTATCCTTGGTGGATCTCAGAAACTGGAATGGGACACAGAGTTAGTTTCTAAAGAATCTCAGTCCCAGCATGCAAACTGGTTATCATCACACATTGCAGAATTTCTTAAGTGAGGAGGTTTGATTTCAACTTGCATTTTCATAAGAAAATAACTGTTTTAACTATTTGGAAATTTCAAATTTCTTAGGGTAATTTCCCCCTAAACTGAATTGCCCACTATCTAAACTAGCACAGCTCAGTAATCCTTTGGGATTAAAGTATTTAAAAATTGGGAGTTAACAGTAAGATTCAGCATTTCAGAATGCAGAGTACTGTTAATTAGAACTCACAGCTTGAGTGTGAGGCATTTTACAAGGAATTCTTATGAGGATCACCTTGAAAGCTTTTGATGCTGAGGAAACACCATAACTTTTTTTCTTCACACAAAAGCAGCCATCAGCAGAGCACAACCAGATGTTACCTTTTCTTAGTTTCTGTAAACCTCCATGACCCCCTTCAAATTAAAAAGGCAATGGCATTTTTTTAAAGCCACAGGAGCTATCATTAGTGAAGCATTCTAAGGATTTTCATTAATTCATAGCCAGCCAACCAGGAATTTTCCCACAGCCATGTACAAAAAAAGTCAGGGAAGTCACTGAGTGCTTGGCTGGATCTGAATATGGTCAGAAGTAAGATCAGAGATATCTAGTCCCTCCCACTGGAGACAGAGGAGGGTTCAAAATTAAAACCTAAGGCTGCCCACTAAGATAATATGCTCTAGCAGGCTTTGCTTTTTCACCAAATCTATTCACAGGAGCTACTGAATGCACTTTCAAGCTATCTTTAAATCATGTTCTCTTTAAAACAGCAGAAACAATTGATAATTAAAATAATTAAAATGCTTTGTCCTTCACTACAGCCAAAAACTTGCCAGATCATTAAATAAAAACAAGTAATCTTACACTGTGCCTTGAACATTCCGAAAAATCTTCCAATACATATTACATACGCTATATAATTTAAACATATTGCCAACAACTACTTGTTTACCAGAAAAAGAATTAAGAGCATACAGAATAAGTTATTAGAATGAAAACTGATCAGATTACCTGATAAATATCAAAATAATAGAAACACTTTGCAGGGAAATAAATAGAGCATTAGTTTCCCTGAGGCTTTTACTATTTGATAGCTGTATATTATGAGAAGTATCATAAAAGCCTGTAGACAGAAGAGGGAAAGAAAAAGGAACTGTGCAGGAAATGCTTCTCTTCCATACTGAAGGAAGAAAGCCTGGATGAGCATTTAGGATTTAGAGCAGCTAGTCTATGTCTTCCAGTGCTACTATACTGAAAAAGTGGGGGAGAGGACACAGCTCAGAGGCAGAACATCTGCTTGGCATGCAGAAGGTCCCAGGTTCAATCCCTGGCATCTCCAATTCAAACCTAAGAACCTGGAGAGTCACTGCCAGTCTGCCTAGACAATGCTGCTTGTGATGGATCAATGGTTTCATTCAGTATAAGGCAGCTTCACATGTTGGGGGGAAACTTTGGACTTCAAAAGCAAAGAACCCTAAGGCTGAAGGCTCCCATGCCACACAAGTGCTCTCAAGATCAGGCAGCCAATAATTTGATGCAATGCGGTTTCCAGAGCTCCATTGCAACTTATTGAAAAAGTATTTCTAATGCGCTAAAATCCCCAAGAATTTCCAAACAGCAGAAGGTTATACAGTAGGCTAGACATTCAGTATTTGTAAAATAAAATTTAAAAATTCATATCTGAACAGAAGTCACTTTATATTGAGACCTATGGAATCATAACAAAATCTATGAAACGCAAAAGAAATACAAGTTAGAGGAAGGCTTTAAATTTTGCTGAGCAGAGAGACAGGATCCACCCCATCAACAGTTTTTCCACAACTTCCTCTATCAAGCCTCTATCAGTGATTGGCTCAGTTGTCTACTTGGCACAGAGAGGCAGGGCAGACTGAAGAGTTTCTGCTTTACACCAGGTAGCTGCTCTGATCCCATTGGCTAAGCAAGTTTCATTGTAAGAGCCTATCTGCTACTGGCTCAGCTATTCATGTACTACAGACGCAAAGTTCAGGCAACAGGCTTGGAGAGCTAAGCATATGAGGCAAAAAAGTCTGCAATGTTTTATTAAATTAAATCCCCAACCTCAGAAAAGGTAAGTTACAAAGGATCACAGTAATGAGCAGACACCTGACCTGGATAGCCTAGGTTAGCCCAATCCCATCAAATTTCAGAGAAACTAAGCAGGGGTCAGCCCTGGCTAGCATTTGGATGGGAGACGTCCAAAGAAAAGTTCCAAGCTTCCAGCCTACAACTACTTCATCATCTGAGAGCAAGGAAAACTTACTGGATTTTTACTCTGAATACTTGAACCATACATGGCCTAAATGAAGAGGTTGTGTGTCAGACAAATTTGTGTCCTTCTAGTAATCAATAAAATGGTGTAATACTTGTATTCTCCAACACATTTGAATTTTGGGTCATTCCCCTCCCTTTCCACCTCCTGTATTCCGTGGTTAGTCACACGTGCACAGTTATTTTTTCTTTTTTCTCCCTTTTTTGGTATTTTTTGCATTTGTGTGTGTATGAATGTGCTCCCTTGCCTGGAAGGCATGGTGACCTCTAGCAACTCTTACTGGGGCGCGGAGGACATTCAGAGAAGTTGCTTGCTAGCCTCCCTCTGCCTCCTGACCCTGATATTCTTTGGAGGTCTCTCATTCAAATACTTGCCAGGGTTAGCCTAGCTTAGCTTCCAAGATTTGACAAGATCGGACTTGCCTTGGCTATTCAGGTCAGGGCCACAGTCTTTTTTTCATCCTGACTGAATCATCCCAATGCCTAGCATAAAAGGGGTAGGGTACTTTGTATTTTGCACTATTCTATCATTGAGTTTTTCTGCACTGAATGTTTCTGACCAAGTGAGAAAGGTCATTTCTATTGATATGATATATTATTCTGTTTTATTTTTCCATATCTTATCAGTTCTTGAATTTTTTATAAGAATATCTTTTTTAAAAAATTAGGCACACAATTAAGTCATTACTATAGAAAACTGCACCTGACCATAGCAGCAAACTACCAAGAATGAGGCCTCTGATTAATATCTTTGCCTTTGGCCACAGATAATAATTAATGGGGCTGCGGTAGCTCAAGTGGTTAAGATGCTGAACTGCAGACCAGAAGGTCGGTAGTTCAGCAGTTCGAGACCCAAGTGCCGCATGATGGAGTGAGCTCCTGTCTCTGGCCCCAGTTCCTGCCAACCTGGCAGTTCGAAAGCAAGAAATTGCAAGTAGATAAATAGGTACCACTTCGGTGGGAAGGTAACAGCATTCCATGTGCCTCGGCATCTAGTCATGCTGGCCACATGACCACAGAAACGTCTGAACAGTGCTAGCTCTTTGGCTTGGAAGTGGAGATAAGCACTACATCCCTAGAGTCTGATTCGACTGGCTTTCGAGCAAGGGAAACTTTTACCTTTAATAATAATTAATAAGTAACTTAAAATATCTTTTGGCATATGTTTTCCATTTTATCATTTCTAATATTAATGAATAATTTGTTCTGTTTTTCCTTTCTCCTCCAGAAAAATTTAATCTTGGTGAATTTATAAAAAAATGGCTGTTGCATTGTAATGTCCGGAACCATTCTGTAATATCACTTGTTTGACCGCTGAGGAAGGCCAATGGGCTGAAATGCACATGTCAGGGTCAATAATGACCATTTTTGGTTGCCACTATATAATTTGATTCATTGAGGCTATCACTAGGGCCAATATCTGTTTTTTAATCTACTTTGTAATAAATACATGTATACTTTTATATAGCTGTCAATATTTAATATTTCTAATTTGACTAACAGAATTATCGGGCCAACACATTTAGATCTTCTTAACCTTTACATTCATAATTCAGTTCAGTTCGGGTTAAGTACCCCCCCACACACACACACACTTTTCATTTTCAGTCATCGAAGAAATACCAAGGGTGTGACATGGAGGCAGGCAACAGCAAACCACCTCTTGCCTTAAAAATCCTACATGGTCATCATAAGTCAGTTGTGACTCGATGGCACTTTCCACCACCAATGAGCAGACACGTCAACTTTTTATTTATTTAATTTTGTTTGATTTGTATTCCGCCCTCCCTACTGAGGCAGGCCCAGGGCAGCTGGCAGGCTCAGGGTGGCTAGGCGGACTCTTAAACAAGATACATAATGGGAGCTTATAATGTACGTGAGCAGACTATGCACACTTTCAGAATAGCTCCAAGGCTGCAACCTTAAATAAACTATTATGAAATAATTGGATTTACTTAGATTCTCATTATACCTGTAACTGGCATTTACCATAACAACGGGGAAAACTGAAAACTAGGGATCACCTTAGTGCATCCAATGACGTGGATTCAGAGGAAGTATTTGCCATACAACACTGATTGTAAAAGATCACCTTACGCTTACTTTTGGTTGAGGTAAAGGCACAGGAAAGTCTAGTATTGTAATGTAAATGCAAATGGCTTTATCAGTTCTGGCCTTTGTCATTCAAAGAAAACATTCCTTAAGCAAGCCAATGTTACTGTAGGGGGAGGTATGCACATTCTTTTCTTTTCCTTTTTTTGACAAACTAAAAGCTCTACTCCCATAACAAACATCAAAAATTAAAATGATGTTTGCAGTTAAATATTTCTGTGCTTCAAAAAAACTGGAAAATGGCTAGTCCTAGTAAGTGCATATACGAACTTCAAGGGCCAGCTTGCAAAAATGTAACATTTTCCTAGGAAAATGCTGAAGAAATTATTAGTAGATTTGGGGGACTCAATTCAGGCCTGCTTGTGACTCTGTAGCAATAGGCTGCTACAACACTACCAAGCCTTGCCAAGCCACTTCCACTACATCTTCCTTGAGATTCTTACCTGCTTTATCCAAGCTCTGAGTATAGAATAGGCTTACCATTTGCCTGCCAGCAGAGGGCAATGCTCCTATTCCACCTTCCAATGCCTGCACTTGAGAACTGGAGCTATAGGAGAAAATGGGGAGGGTGAACAACAGCATGGATGCTGTACCATTATTTCTGGGTGATTGCCTGGAAGTGATGTGAAAAGTCCCCTCTGTGATGCTGTAAGATTTCCTCGTCTCTATGATATTTGCATTACAGCTTCTATGATGCCCTTTTCCCAGGCTCTGACCCCCACAAGCTCCCAGGAGTACCAGGCACAGGCCAGGCAATCCTAGCATGGAGTCTTTCCAAGAGGTATGATAGCTTAATAGAATCACCATGTTCAGAAGCAATATGCATCTCCTTGCCAGGCCCTACCAATAACGGAGGAGGAGGAGGAAGAGAACAAGAGCTGGATTTAAAACCCACTCTTCACTTGGAGTCTCAAAGCGGCTTACAATTTCCTTCCCTTCCTCTCCCCTCAACAGACACCCTGTGAGGTAGGCGGGGCTTGAGTGGGAGAATTGCTCTTAAGAGAACAGCTCTGAGAAAACTGTGACTGACGAAAGGTCACCCAGCTGGCTGCATGTGGAGGAATGGGGAATCAAACCCAGTTCCCCAGATTAGAGTCCGCTGCTCTTAACCACTACACCAAACTGGCTACCAACTTCACAACTTGTGTGAGTGCTTCTAGGTGAATTTTCATGGAAACAGAATGCTGACTAGGGTGCTTCCCGCACAAGGCTTGGGAGTTTCCTCACTGCTGCCGATAACAATGCAACAGCAACAAGGCTTCCACATGGCAGGTTTCCCTGCCCCAGTCCTCTTACAGTGCCTAAAGTGGGGCTTTTTAGGGGGGGGGTTAAAATTGGCAGTCGAATATTGTTATAGTACCACATTCTCTAAATTCCCAGCTTTCCCTTTCATTGTAGAGATACATGTCTCTGCAATGAAAAGAGCTACAGACTTTTTAATGCTGAGAATTCAGAGAACCTGATAAGCAGACTGTTATAACAACATGGTATTTGATTACCAGTGTTAAAAACAAAGCACACACATCCCGTGGTGGTGTAGGGGAAAATGGCCACTGCAGAGGCAGGGAAAATGGTGGGACTGAAAAGGCTGGGACTTTCCTGCTCACATGGCAGCCATCCAGTTTTTGCTGCAATCTTTTCCAAGTCTTTGTAGTAAAGCATGTTTGGAAAAGATCTGAGAAAACCAGGGAAAACCTGGAAGGTGCATTAATGCCCCACAATGCTGTGGGGAAGAAAGGGGGGGGGAACCCAGTTCTCAGAAGCTTTGAACCCATGTGGAAAAGGCCTAGGCGAATGGCCATTGGCACTTACCCTGAAGGGTCCTTCTCCTCTGAGGTAAGGAGGACATCTCCATGGGTTATTCCCACCATGCCTTTAAGGGAGGCCTAACTGGCCTTGCCCTAAAAAACATAACTTAAAACATTCAATGTGTCAACAGACAAAACTCTGCAGTATCAACCAGAGTAGAATTGATAAGAGAGGAGAAATCAGCACAGAGAAATAGAAATAGAAATAGAAATAGAAAAGGAGAAAGATGATAATGGGAGGGCCGATGTCCTCCTGACCTTAGGAAAGTACCCTTCACGGTAAGTGCCAATGGCCGTTCTCCCTCTGAGGTGGAGGACATCTCCATGGGACCTCCCAGAGCAGTATCCCTCATCCGGGTGGGTCGCCATCTTCCTCCAATAAAATGATGTGCTGAAGTATTCTTCTCCTGAATGCCGCATCAGCAGATGCAACCGTGTTGACCTTGTAATGTCTCATGAAGGTGGATATAGATGACCAGGTGGCTGCTTTATACACTTCCTCCACAGAAGCTCTGTTGGCAAACACTGTGTTGGTTGCTGCACTTCTCAGAAAGTGGGCCGTGATGCTGCTGGGAACCTCCAGTCCCGAGACCCGGTAAGCCTCCATGATAAAAGACTTCAGAACTGACCTGACTGCTCACTTGGGCATCCTCTCCCCCTTGCGTGGAGGGGAAATGCCAATGAACAGGAACTCTATCTTCCTCCAAACCTCTGTCCTCTTGATATAAATCCCGAGAGCCCTTTTAACATCCACGGTATGCCACATCCGCTCCTTGGGCTGCTTAGGATGAGGACAAAACGTAGGTAAACAGATTTCTTGTGAACGGTGAAATGTGGAGGATACCTTAAGCTGAAAGGTAGGATCAGTACCTAACACTGCCTTGTCCCTATGAAAAATGCAGAGCAATGATTTAACCAACAGTGCTCCTAGCTCAGAGACTCTCCTTGCCAACATGATGGCGACCAGGAACAGGGTTTTCATCCTCAGCCACTTCAGTCCCACTTCTCTGAGGGGCTCGAACGAGCCTTGGTGAGGGTGGTTAGAACTGTGTTCAGTCTCCACGTCGGGAAGCGATGGACTTGAGGTGGAGATTTGACCATGGCTCTCTGGAGAAACAGCTGAATGTGAGGATGCTTGGAAAGCTTGAACCCCTCCAACAAAGGTAAAACCATGGATAAGGCCACTATCTGTCTGCGAAGGGTGGATGACTTCAGACCCGTGTCCAAACCTTCCTGCAAAAATGAAAGAATCAAGGCTACAGAGGGTGACAGTGGAACCACCTTCTTACTCCTGCACCATCTCATGAACGCCTTCCATATAGTGTTGTATATACGGACCGTAGACTATCGTTGGAATGCTAAAATGGTGTCTAGGACCTGGGGAGAGTAGCCTAACTCTGCCAGACTGTGCTGCTCAATCCCCACATGGTCAGACACAATCAGGCCGGATCTGGATACCACACCGGGCTCTGGGACAACATGTTTGGAGACACAGGGAGAACTAGTGGTGGAAGGATCGACATCTCCTGCAGTGCTGAGAACCATGGATGACAGGCCCATCTCGGAGCCACCAGGATGACCTCTGCTTAGAGCTCCTTGACCCTGTGAATGGTTCTGGAGATCAGGACAAATGGTGGGAACGCATACAGCAAGCCCGGAGGCCACATCACCGTGAGGGCATCCATTGATTCCACCTCCTGGTGGAAGTACCTGGTGAAGAACTATGGCAACCTGTGATTTGCTGGTGACGTGAAGAGATCCACTTGTGGATGCCTGAAGTGTGTCACTATCATGCCGAAGAGCCAGGCTCCATTCTCCCTCTTGTATGGTCTCTTTGCTGAGCCAGTCCGCTTGGACATTCTCTATCCCCTTTATGTGCTCTGCCCTCAAGGAAGCGACGTTCTTCTCCACCCAGAAAAGAATCTTCATTGCCTCCTTGTGTAGCTGAGATGATCAGGACCCGCCCTGCTTGTTGATGTGTGCCTTGACGGAAATGTTGTCCGTCCTCACCAGGATGTGTTGATTGTGCAGCCAGGAGGCAAAGTGGACCAAGGAGAGACAAATCGCTCTGAGCTCCAACAGGTTGATGGGAAGCGTCTTCTCTGTTGGCAGCCAGATCCCCTGGACTGGAGACCCCACTAACATCACCCCCCAACCCAGAAGGCTGGCATCTGTGAACAACTCCCTGGAGTGGCAAACATGATACTCCTTGCCTGTCAGCAGGTTGTCTAATTCCCCCCACCAACGTAGACTCTTCTTTACCCTGAGGGGTACCTGAAGGTTGATATTCCTCCTTTCCATGATGGTGTGTTGATAAGGACGAAGGAACACCTGTAAAGGTCTGGCATGCAGATGGGCCCATTGCAGCATGTCAATGCTCATGATTATCAAACCCAAAAGTCTGGCTAGCTCCATGAGAGGAGAAGATCTGCTGCAGAAAATCCACAAGGGAGTGTCCTTGATCTTCAGAGCCTTGGCAGTCGGAAGAAACAGAGCATTGTGAGTGGTACTGATCACTGCCCCCAGATGTTCAACGCATTGCACCGGTAGTAACGAACTCTTCTCGAAGTTGATCAGGAACTCATGACTCTGCAGGCACTGCAATGTCTTCTCGGTGTTCTTGACGGACTCTGCCTGATTGCTGACTCAAACTAACAGATTGTTGAGATATGGATGAACATGGATTCCTTGATTCCTGAGATGTACCACAGGATCGTTGGGTACAGTGGAGAGACCAAAGGGAAGTGCTCTGTACTGGAAATGGCGATTGCAGAGAAATCATTTGTGAGCCGGATGGATTGGCACATGACAGTATGCCTCCGTAAGATCTATGGAGGTCAGACACTTGTTGGGAGACAGTGAGTCTGCTACTGCCTTCAGAGTTTCCATACAAAAATGCCGCAGCCTGATGAATCAGTTTAGGAACCTGAGATCCAGAATCACCCTCCAGTCTCCGTTCTTCTTGGGTACCATGAATAATATGTAGCTACCTCGACTCCTCTCGAGTACGGGAACTGGTTCGATGGCTTTGATGTCTAGCAGATGCTGTACCGCCTTGCTGTTAATGGATCTCTTGTTCTCGGATTTGCTTGCGGGTGTTTTCAGGAATCTTTTTGGGGGCTGATGCAGAAACTCTATTGTATATCCCTGGGACACAACCTCCACCGCCCAGGCATCTGCCTGTGCCTCCGACCAAGATCTTGCAAAATGTAGAAGGCGTGCCTCCACCGGGATGGAAGGATAGTCATGCCTGCTTAGGCTTGGCATCTCTGTCTCCTCTGTCATTCCTATTGAAGGGATGTTTGCAAAATCTGGAACTGAGGGGGCCACGTTTGCTGGACTGTTTGGACATGTCCCAGGGCATCCTCTTGGTGTTCTGGCGAAATCTCGGCAAGGAATGCTGGGTACGAAAGAACTGAGGATTCCGTCTATCAGAACGTCTGAGAGACCTGGGCATGGCTTTTTTCTTGTCCCTGGTTTCCACCAGGATGGTGTCCAATGCCTCTCCAAAGAGACAATCCCCTTGGAAAGGATAGCCGGTCATGATGGATTTGGAAAGAGCATCAGCCTGCCAAGTGCGTAGCCAAAGAAGTCTTCTGGCCACCTCCGTGGATGCCATTGCTTTAGAGGCGAAAGAAATAATGTCCAAGGTGGCATCCGCCATGAAGGAGTTTGACTTAAGAACACACAAAACTCCTTCCAGCAGACCGTGACTATTCTCTGGAATGAGGTGAATAATCTTCCACAGCCATACGATGGACGCCCTAGAAGCGATAGAAGCTGTGGACGCTGCTCTCACCATCATGGCAATGGCCTCATGGATCCTTCTGAGCGTTGCCTACACCTTTTTGTCAGTTGGGTCCTTGATTATGCCCAGTCCATCTTCTAAGACTAGATGGGATGTCTGGATTGCTGCTACAGAACCATCCACCGGAGACACCTGTAACAACTCATTGGCACAGTTAGGCAATGCATACAACTTTCTGGCAAAGGCAGAGAACTGCTTTTTAACCATGGGCTTATCCCACTCTGCTTTGAGTTGACGCTCAAAATACTCAGGGAATGGAAAAGCCTTCTCTGTATATTCCTCAGGAGGAAAAAATTCAGTTGCCCCCTGGATTTGGACTTAAATTTAGCTCTAGCTGCCTTCTGATACTCATCAAGAGACTTGATGGCCTTGGTTAAAAGATATTGATAGTCCTCAGCCTTGAAAAAACAGCTAGCCTGTTCAGGAAGCTTTAATTCCTCCTCCTCCTCCTCCGGACAAAAATTCACCCTCTTCTCTATCCTCAATGGAAGAGGCATTGGACTCCACCTCCTCCATCCACTGTTCCTCTGTGGGTCTTCTAGGGAGTTGAGGGAGAGCCTTTTTTGCTGCCTTGGTTGGCCACCCGGAGGGAGGAAAAAATAAGGAACCCTGTGGGGAAGACCCCCTTTTGATAAGGGGAACCTCAGGTCTGGGCTGGAGGTGGGCCATCTCCTGCTGGATCGTCCAATAATGGCCATTAACTCAGAGGAATGAATTAAGAGTCCAGAGTCCATTGCGGCCAGCGGCGTGCTCCTCTTTGGGTCTGGAGACCCCTTGAAGCTTCAATCCGAGATTGGAGCAGAAAACAGAAAAAGAGGAGGCAAATGGAAGAGAAAAGGAGAGAGAGAGAGAAAAAAAGGGCAAGGCAGTAGGCAATGAGGAAGAAAAAAGGGTAAAGAAATAGAATCACAGCTAAACCTTGCTGCTTCTCCCTTCAAAGGCAGGAACAGAACTGGGGGATGGGCTATTCCAGAGGTGCCAACAAGAAGGGAGAAAAAACTATTTCCTGCCTCCCTTAAAGGCACGGTGGGAATAACCCATGGAGATGTCCTCCACCTCAGAGGGAGAAGACAAGCAACATACCCAAGGCAGAGGAAGGCTGTGAGTCCCAAACAAACCACAATTTTGAGCTGCTGCAACATCCAGTTTATTGAATGCAAGCTAGCCAGGCTGAGACACAAGCAATTTTCCAGACTGAACATAGAAAAGAGGTGGAGTCTGTGCCCCAAGCACCAACCTCCACCCACCCCTCTATAGTCCTTTCCACCAATACATTTCCTTCCCTGATCTTCAAATAATTTTATCTCTGAAGCCTCCCAAACTGAGGGGAGGAGACCACTGCCCATTTACCTCACTGATGGACCCTGCCTGTAGTCCAATTTTTTGTTTCCATACCTCCAGGTTGAAGAGGTAATACAGAGAGCAAAGAAGGTATAAAATTTAAAACAGGCAGTTACCACCTGAAGTCCTAGCCAGCAAGGCCTGCCTCTACTATAGTGTTAATTTACCACATAAGAACCTTGCCGCTTTGGCTTCCACCATACAAGCACACTGGTAATGGAACCAGTCAAATCCTTCTGCACACTTGAACTCATCATCATCATCTTGGACTGTAACATCCATATCTTGAGGGGAAGTGGGAAGAAACTGGCAGACTTTTTTTCTGTTAACATAATGCAGCTCAGTGTCACAAACAATGCTCCCTCTAAGCTGTGGAGTCTTGTGAGTAAAGCTTCTACTTGTGAGTTATTGGCCTTAAAGCAATTTGGCTACTGCATAAATTAGTCTGCTCTGGAGCCATCCTTCCTGAGCTAAGACAAAAATGTGTGAGCCAGAGGCTAAAAAACTGTGAGCTACCTCACTCTAACTCAGCTTAAAGAGAATACTGGTCACAACTTATTTTTAAATATATACACGCGAAGACCCATCTCAGACAGATTAACAGAGAGCTGTACCTTACAAATATCAAATATGTACAGTCAGTGTGCACACTGGGTGATGCAAAAGTGCACCCACTAACATCTCCCCAGTTTCTACACATGTGGAGCACAGTTTGCGAAAGAGTCTACAAGTAGGACTCTCAGGGCACCAGCATCCCAACTATTGAGACTCATGGGATGGGGCCTAGCGATGTCACAGTGAGCAGCAGTCTTAATGGTCATACCTCCACACACCACTAGGAAATGTATATTCTGGTATCTGTAAAGGCATGTAGTCACGATGTGGATTTGAAAAGATGAGACAATTCACCACAAACTAAATGTAAAATATAGCAGAGCTGTTAGAACCAAATTACGTCCTTCCATCTCCAACTTACTTGTACAGTAGTGACCACAAACGGGCATATGTTGAAGCCTCAGAAGAAGCAAATAGGTGTGGTACAGTGGTTACGATACTGAATAAGCATGAGGAAGACCTGGGTTTTCTGCAAACCTTACTGGGTGGCTCTGGACTAGTAATTCTCTCTCATCCTAACCTATGTCACAGAGTTGGAGCAGGACGAATCATGCACACTGCCCTGAGCTCCTTGGAGAAAGGGCAGGACAATAATGCACTAAATAAACAGTGTGAGCTAGCAGAGAGCCCTGAGCATGAGCGCCAAAACCTCTCAGGGCCAAAACTACTCTTTTGAATGTACATAGACTCTTCTGCAAATTATGCAAAATGTACATTGAGCTAGCAAGTCTGATGCTGCTCCCCATTCACAGGTGTATGAAAAGTGACAAAGGAAAAGGAGATATGTGTCCCAATCAACAAAATATTGAAGAAAAGTGTGCAGTGGCCAAGCCTTTTTCCATTAAAAAAATGAGCAGATGGCCTTTCTCTGATCTTCAGTTGAGGGTACATGAGGATACCTCACCTAGCTTCCCTCCCATTGGTAATGAGTACTCTCAGAATGGATGTGCTTCTGCAATTTTCACATACTTCAGGATAACCTGGATCTCCAAAACACATTGCAATATGCAGTACCCAAGTTCTCTGTTTGAAAGTGTTCCCCTTGCTATATCACTTCTTATCTAATACTATTAATGAACTATCACGACAGAAAGAGAATACTTTAAAGTTAGATAAAACATTGCATTTTATTTTACTGAGGAAGTATTTGCATCTTTTAATCTTAGCCTTTAGCATCCTAAATAAAAAGGGAAATTAGTTTTACATTTAAACCATGAACAATTTTAGCTTCATTGTCCATCAATAAGGTACTACACTTATGTCGTTTTTTATTATATTCCAGTAAAATGCTAAATATAAGTCCCATCTTTTTGAGAATAATTAAATGGGCAAGTTCACATCAAAGCCCTGCTCTCAAGTAGCTGCTGGAAAAAGCAGCTGGCCTTTATTAAAGAGCCTCTACAATGTCCTTTGCAGCTTTAATTATCCAGCATCTCTAATACAAATGTACTACAACCCCCAAGCATGTACACTTAGCCATCTGACTAAGTTCAAAGGGACAGGCTGTAAGGGGATGTAAGCACATCAGAACAAATGCCATCTGAATTTTTTTAAATTACTCTCTATTTTAATTTTCCAATAAGACATAAATTTTGCTCTTGTGACTGGTCTCATCTGCCCTATACAAAGGAACATAATTCACCTATGTTTCAAATTGCTGGGCCCACTGACCTCACCTTGTTACAAGCTCCCCCCTTCTGTTTGTGCACATGAATGCATGCATGCCTCCCAAATAAAAAATTTCATATATCTAACAAAGCAGGCTCTGATTTAAAAAACCCTTAAACAACCATGTGTTCTTTTTCAGGCATCATAAGATGGTCATTTGGACATCTTATAGCTTTAAATTGCTATAAATGTTGTAGGCATTACATCTACTAAGGTTTTGAAATATGTGGTCCAATTACATAATTCACCTGTGTTTCTTAACTACTATCTGCAAAATTTCCTTGACAACTAAGTGAGTAAACAAGGTTAGGGTTCTGCAGGAAATTATTAAATCAACAGTTAAAGGAATATTACAATCCACAACTCTTACCCTAGTAAGTCAAGGAGACTGCTTTTATTTTTCTTCTTTTGTTTTTGAAGATTTGTACCTACCCTTCATCTAGATGATACTCATTATAAATAAGCTACACTAAGGATATCTGTCTGAATGGGATGCAATTACTTCAGGGCTTGTGCCTTTTCAATCAGTCAGTGTCCCTGCAGTGTTTAGAGTGGCAGAAGGGAAGTGGCCTGTGGTTAAACAGAGGAAATACCAAGGAATTTTAATAGAGCAAATAGTCTTTTTACTTCCTACAGGGTAGCACTTCAAAGGCTGCCTTGCCCCAGAGCAGACAATGTGTTACAGGGGCCATCAGTCATTTAATAGTATGTCAAGTCTATTCAAAACTTACATGCAGCCCAAGATAAATACTACACAACCAAGACAATGGATCCCATCCTGCAGCCAACAGCACTTTTTTTGTTCACAAAGAAGAAAACTTACACAAACAGCACCAGTATATTTTTCTCACTAACCAAAAAAAGCATTTTGAGAATATTGTATTGGAAACGTGAATTATATATTTGCTTGCCTGCATTCAAAAACTAACAGCTTGGTTTTTTAAAAGAAAAACAGAACAAGATATCTTTCTTCATCTTATAACATAAATTTTAAAATCTGAAGGGTTTTTAGAAGCCTGAGTACATAACAAAAGCCATTTGTGTTTTTATCAGAAAATATGATTAACTACAACCACATTTCCTAATATCCATTATAAATACAGAAAAAAGTGAAGTGTTTTAATGGTTCTTACAATCTCTGGGGTCTATGCTTAACTTTAAAATATGCAAATAAAATATCACTTTTGTCATGTGAAACAGTCAACAGAAGCAGCAGCTGAACATACTTTCAATCCAGACGTATCAGTTAATGAAATTCCAGATGCAAATTAACCCAGTGGAAAGTTAAGTTCTTTACAAAACCTTAGATACTTTTGTACTTTTTTTCTTTGAAAACATTTTTGTGAACACTTGTCTTTTCTCATGTACTCCCTATAGTTTCCACTAGTTTTTTGGGGGTGGGAAATGCAAAGGGGGCTGTGTGTTTTTTGTTGTAACTTTTCCCCTCTTTTCAATGTTATGATCTGAACCCAAGGAAATCTCTGTGACAGTCGAACAAAAAGGGAGAGGCAATGAAAGTCACTCATGCCTTTCGACAAGCATTCATCTGGAATCTTTAATAAGGCTAAAGATGGAACAGAAAAACAAGATCTATTGAAAGAAAGCCCCTTTAAAAGAAGTCACACTCAGGAAAAGCCATGCAGAAAAACTTTGCAAGTAGCAAGCTGGTAACAGGAACAAAAGGTAAAGCCCTAAAACACTCTTTTATCACCTTACACACACGCATATTTCCCCTTCGGTCTAATGACCAGGCCTGTAGCCAAACCAGCCTCGAATCATTAAAATAACAAAAGGCCAAAGCAATCGCCTTTTATCCCCTCTCCCAGGGCAGGTCTAGTTAAGGGAAGGCAGGAGGGACGGATAAAAGACCTGTTGAGTGACTTCACACTTGTTGGCTTCTGCCCCTCACCCTTTCTCCGGCTCAGACTTCCTTCAGGACGAATACGCAGACTACCTTCCGCCGTCAAACTCCCCCATATTCTGGAACTGCCAACTTCTCCAATCAATCATAAGCCCCCTCTCCCAAAAAAAACCAAAAAAAACCCAAACAAACCCAGAAACGGAGTGTATGTGTGTGTGTTTTAGAGTCCGATTTGTTGCACAACCGCATCCCGCTGCACCTCAAACAGAAATGGCAAGATGCCCGGGCAAAAGCAGGCACACCACCTGTGACTGCTCTCACCCCGGGGATTCGGAAACATCTCCTGCCCCAAAGAAGCAGCGGGTCGCTAAGACACCTTGGCACGGCACTCCCCCCACCCAGCGCCAGCCTGCAGAGAGAAAAGGAAAGTTCACTCAGCCCTGCGCAACGCTGAGAAACCAAAACACACACAAAAACCTTCTTTCTTTCTTACCCTCCAGCCACAAGCATCAGCCGCCGGCCCTTTCTTGGTCCCTGCTGCCGACACGGCAAGCCGCTGGCCATCAAGGCACGCAGTGAGAGAGAAGAAGAAAGAGCAGAGCTTCAGCCAAGATGCCATCGTTCAGCTTGCTGCAGCAGCGACCGAAGCTCGCAATCACAGCTCCAGAAGCAACTTCAGGTTGGAAAAGCCGAGGAGGGGAGGGAAAAGGGAGCAATACGCATGCGTGGGGAAGTACACCGGAGCACGCCGCTCTCTTTCTTCTCTCCCGCCCCCCACTTTTCCAAGGATACGAGAGGGGGAAGAAGAAGGGCTGGACAAGTTGTCCAGGACAACCACCACCATGTGTCCAGGTGCAAAGGTCAATTGCCCTCCCCTTAACCATTTTCATTTAATTTGCAACATCTGAGATGCAGTAAAATCAAGTGAGACGTTCCTTTCCCTCCTTGCATCAAAGGAAGGGGAGAAATTGTTCGGGAAAAGCCATCAGGCTCCCCAAAGGAAAGTTGAAAGGAACGGGAGGTGAGGATCTTCGCAAAGAACACAGCAGAAACTTCACTCCTGTGATGTTTACACATCCAGAAACAAAAGTACACTCAATTAGAAGTTTGGGGTACATAGCAGAAATGTTATAGTAGGTGTTCTGTCTGTTGCTGTAACTATGATCCAGTTATGTAATTTCTGCACCGTTTAACATATCACGTTAATGCTTGTTCTTGGTTTCAGCTGTTTTCAGATTTCTGCAGTCCCAAACCTACCTACCTACTGTTTCTTAATTTATTAGTTATAAGCAGATTACTAAAATATAGAAAAGGCTAGACCCTGTTCGAACAGCTGTGGCAATCTATCACAGATGCATAAAATTTTGCAGCTAAAAGAGTAATAGGTCTGCCATTATCTTCTAATAAAAGAGTTAATGTCTCCATGTGATCTATATTTTGGAGGAATCCCAAACCTTTTGGGTGTCTCATTCCCATTTAAACTGTCTCGCACTGTGTGATCCACCTTGAGTCTTAGTGAGAAAGGCGGACTATACGTGACATAAATGAAGAGAAACACTTGTTCCTTATTTTCCCTTTGCTCATAAGAGTTATTGGAATTAATAAACCAGTGTTTCAGACACTATGTCAAATTTTGACTACCTTTAATTTCATCCAAGGATTAAATTTTGCTCCATATTCAAACCCTAACAGATGGATTTAGGCAGTCTGCTGCAATCCAGCAAATTGTGTGCACAGTGTTATATACCGTAGAACTATTAGCAAAGAGATTTTGGAATCTTGGAAACAGCTCCCTAAAAACATCAGTTTGAAGCATATTTATCACACTGCAGAAAGATGCAGTCAAAGCCAACAAAGATGGGATCAAAAACTCTCTCTGTGTACTCTTTTTCTTCCATTGAACAATGTATCTTGGTGCTGCTTTAAGACACAGTGTTGTTGCAACTATGTCCAGAAATGTCAATCAGGCACAAACATTTTCAGTAGCTTGTCACATATGCCTTTTGTAGTCATTTGTGGACCATCAACAGCCTGAAAGGAGAACCAGCTCTCTTCCAAAGTACAAAAGATGTCCTATCTGCTCATCAGGGACAGTCTTACCTATGGGGCAATCAGGGCAATTGCTCAGGGTCCCCTATGGGAAGGAGGGGCTGACAGCCTGTGGGGATGATAGATAATGATGTTAGAAAGAGGTCAAAAAGCAAATGGCAAGGCATTTTTGAAAGGTCATGGTTCATTTATTTATCTTATTCCAACTTGGATTACTGAGTACAGAAAGAAAAAACTATATAATCATACAATATAGGACATCCAGTGAACAATGCAATTGGACTAGGACTACAAAATTATATAACAATGTGAACAGCAAACTGCCTTGGCCAGCATAGTACAAACAGTGCAGAATGTGGAAATACTGTGGTATGAAGCACACCAAGATGCCCATCTAGGTCATTCTATCCTGCGACAGATATAATTCCATTCCAAGAATACACTCCTGAACATTCTGGTTTTCCTCATTTTGTGGAATGGCAGTACTGTGGAAGCCTTGTGAAAACTGGGTCCTTTATTTTTATTAAAAGTGAATTGGATGGGAATAGGTGGGGTATATGGGGAGCCATCTTTGACTCCTGTCCAGGGCCCCAGAATCAGTAAGATGCTACTCACACAAAGGTGGTTCATACTGCCAAATCCTATGCAACAGTTAAGTCCACTGAAACCGATTTAAATCAATGGGCATACAGTCAGCTGACTCTGCATGAGATTGGCTATTACTTGCCAAAAGGAAACAAGTGTAATGTCTTATTGTGCATTATAATATCTGTTGCCTTTTGGGCACTGAATCCATAAAAGAGCAATAAAACATTTTGGGGCTGATTTCCCTCCCCTTCGTTTTATTCTCAACAATTAAACTCCTCATCATGAATGACAGTCTCAATGTTCTGTTCTTTTTTTGGACAGATATGTGACCCAGTCCAAAGGAATTTATGCATAATTTCTACCACATGACTATCTCCATTCATGTCAGTGGAGGAAGCCCATCCATTCTCTCTATCTTCACCTCCAGTGAAATTATTTAAGATAATTTCAGCAGGAAAAAACATGCACACATCAAAATTCCTATTTAATCTAAATTTGAACTATTTTAAAAAACATCTTTAAACATAATCAAAGAATTTTGAAAGTTCTTCTAGGATGTTATTTGTTGTAGATTTTCAGGGCTGTATGGCCATGGTCTTCTCACATTGACTCAGAGTACTCCATCTTTCTGCCTTATACCTCTGAGGATGCCAGTCACAGCTGCTGGCAAAACGTCAGGTACCACAATGCCAAGACCACAGCCATACAGTCTGGAAAACCTACAACTAATGAACTCTGGCTGTGAAAGCCTTCGATAACATATTCTTCTAGATTGACTTTTCAATACCTGTGAGTGAGACTAAGCAATCTAATTTTGTCTCTGATGTTTACTTCTGGTAGCTGTTGGCACCTCATCCACTTCTTTATACCAAGGCAGGTGAGGACCTGCAGCAGTCACATGTAAAGAAAACATGTCTCTATGAATATCTTTCTTATTTAATTCAAGTGGTGTTTCAAACTGATGCTTATCTTTCCTCTCTTTTATATTGAGTGATAGCATTTGTAAGGTTTTACAGGAGAGCTCTGAATGATGGAAGGGCAAAACTAAGTGAGTTGATTTAGATGTAAACTTTGGAGGGGGGTTGTTTGTTTTTTTGCTTTCTAAACTACAAACCTACAGGGTCTGGGGAATGGATACAACCTAAAAAATATGAGTAGCAAGAATCATTAATACGGGAGCGGTGGCGCAGGCAACTAATGCCTGCTGGTAACATCTATGAACAGCCATTACGGCTGTTCGAATCCCGCCGCGGCCAGGGTGAGCAGCTGGCCCAAGTCCCAGCTCCCGTCTACCCAGCGGTTCGAAAGCTGTTAAATAACAACAAAATAGCAAGTAGATAAAATGGGTACCTGTTTTAGATGGCAGGGAGCACCCCCCCTCCCTTGCGGGGGTTGTGGAGCGCCGGTGGCAACGAGGCGGGCGGCATGATGGCGGCAAGATGACGAGAGCTCCAGGGGACGGTGAAAGGCGGAGCCGAAACAACGGCGCGAGGAGAGCGTGGAGGCGCAGGCACGGCGGAGTCAGAAAGACAGAGCCAACGCAGGAACCACGCGCCGGAGGGACCTGCGAACTCCTAGCCGAGCCGACCCAGGATTAAAAACTGACAAGAAACTGATAAGAACACCGCTCTCCGTGGGGTGCTGGTAGGGCAGTCCCTTCCCAATCAACTATGTGGCCTTAGATAAGGATTCAAGAGTAACTGTAAGCCGCTCAGAGACCTCTTTGGGGGTTCGAGCGGGATATAAGTCGAAGATATAAATAAATAAATAAATAAATAAATAATACAAAAGTTTAAAATCGTTGATACTTCCCTATTACCACATAGTAAAAAGTGAGAATTAGTTATATAAAAGTATAAAGCAAACAGTCACAATCATACTCCTCTGTAGTGTGTACATTCTAGCTTTAAAGTTATGAATTAAAAATAAACAACAGGCTATCAAAATTAATCTATTTTGCTTTTTTATTTGCTCTAAGCTTTTTATCAAAATCCAGTTTAATTTTTAGAGGTTTTGGGCAGCAGCCCCTAATTCTGCTTCAAAATCAGACAATTCTGCCGAGCTGTTCGAGTTGGTGTCAGAACTTTCCCCCTCTTTGTCTTCTTCGTCTTCTGCACCTTTGTTATCCTCTACTTTCTCAGATCCCTCTGTTGTTTTCTGTTGTTGCTTTAAGAACTTTTTTGCTTTAAGCACTGAGTCAATCGTTTCTTTTTTGCCATTGAAGTTGAAGATAAGACCTTCAGGTACTATCCATCTATACAGAGTGGTGTTTTCCTGTAAAAACAGTGCCAAGTCTCTGTATTGTCTCCTCCTTTTCCTGATCACAAATGGAACATCTTTTAAAACTTTGATTTGTTCTCCTTTAATTTTCAAGGTTATTCCATTTGTCGCTTTCAAGGTAATGTCTCTTGTTGACCTGTTTGAGAATTTCACATATACTTCCCCAGGTAGCTTGGTTTTTTTGATAAATTCCGGATATCTACGATAAACCAGATCAGTATCACTTTGTAGAGCTTCTGCTGTTAAACCCACCACAGGAACCAGTTCTTCACTTAAAATCTTTTAGGTTCTCTCCTTTCTGCTCCGGGATACCTTGAAATCTCAGCACGTATGCTGATTTCTTCATTTGAAGAAATAACAGTTGCTGTTTCCCAGAGATTTTTTCTTTTTCCACTAACTCCAGTCTTTGTCCAAATTCTTTTGACTTGACGTCAACTTTTTTCAGCTTCTTAACTATTTTCTCTGTTCTTGCTGAGTTTTCTTTGAGTTCTTTTTGCAACGTGTCAAACTTGTCATTGAGATTGGTCATCTGGTCCAGCAGAGGGTGCAAAGCAGCAGCAATCATTTTAGGAAAGTCTGTGGTTACTTCCGGTTTAATAGCCAGAGATGATGAGCTGGCAGTTCCTGCTGTTAATTTCCCCTTAGCTGCTGCATTATGTTTACAATAAGATAAAAGTTTTAAAAAGTCTCTGAAAGCCGGGTAATTTATCACTTTCTTGCTAGTCTGCACCACACTCCATCAGATTTTCGCTCCCTTCAAGCTGCCCTCTCACTCCTCGCTTTAAAGTCAGACTTATCGGGATATGGTATTCTTCTCCCCCTTCCACTTGTTTGGGGCTTTGGCACAGCTTTGCTGCTGTCGTTTAGGTGATTGTTTGTTAAAACGTGGATCAACTCACATTTTTACTGCGCTTCTTCAGAAGGTAGGGAAGGTCATTTTCTTTGGATTGCTTGCGCACTGTCTGGTGTGCGCCTCTTGATGCCATAGTTGGCTCCGTGCCACAAGGACCTATTGGGACAAAAGGAGCCTCAGTCCCTTGGCATACACCTTGGGAGAGGGACCTCAAGAGCCCCAGGCTACAACCCCCCTACAAGGAGTCAAGAGTGTCCAAGATCAACTCGGACCCCTCCCCATCGGCACGATTTTTGGGGCACTCACATCAGAGCTGTGAAGCACACCCACCTGCAAGCCGCCAAAACCCGGAAGTTCGATTTAGATGTAAACTTTGTGAATGCAGCAGAAGGATGGTTCTTGGGGGACTGCAGCAGGACAAAATTATTGTTATTTGTGCTAAGTGCCCTTTCCCTTGAGTTCCTGTCATGAATGTTTCCCCTTGCATGTTCAAAGCATGCCTAGCATGAGGTCAGAGAGATGCTGCATGTTCTTTCATCTGATATATAGGCATCCTGCCTGGACTGGCTGCTGGTTTGAGGGCATGGTGGGAGTTATGGGATTCTTTCAGTTATACCAGTGATGCAGGTGGGAAGTAGGCTCCAGGGGCTTGTGATACCAACTAAGCCCACTCCTTCTCTGACATGCCACTGGTGCCATCTCATTCTATGTGAAGTTACACCAGGCTGATGCCAGTGTGATTGGGGGCCTGGAGACCAAGTGCTATGAGGAAAGGCACTTGGGTGTGTTTAGTCTGGATAAGAAGAGGTTGAAGGGGGACATAATTGCTCTCTTTAAGTATTTGAAGGGCTCTCACTTAGAGGAGGGCAGGGAGCTGTTCCTGTTGGCACCAGAAGACAAGACTCGCAATAATGGGTTTAAATGGGTGTTGGATCCATTTCAATAAGGCTTCCTCCCTGGCCATGGTCACCTTCATGGACAATCTCTGCAGACAGCTGGATCGAGGCAGATCAGCACTGCTGATATTACTTGATCTTACAGCAGCGTTTGACACAGTCAACCACAATCTATTGATCCACTGCCTCACAGACTCTGGAATTCGTGGAGCAGCCTTGCAATGGCTTACCTCATTTCTCTATGGTCAGGGACAGAGGGTGGTGCTGGGAGGGACAGTGTCCTCAAAGTACCCACTGGAATGTGGGGTTCCTTAAGGGGCATTTCTCTCTCCAATGTTGTTCAACAACTACATGCGCCCTTATGCCCAGCTAGTGTGGGGTTTTGGGCTGGGATGCCATCAATATGCTGATGACACCGGGTATTTCTGTTGATGGGTGACTGGCCAGATACTGTTCCCAAGAATTTAGCTGAGGGTCTGGAGGTTGTGGTGAGATGGCTACAGCAGAGTTGACTGAAACTGAATCCAGGAAAGATGGATGTTCTGTGGCTGGGTGGGGGAGAGCTTTGATTGGGTTGTCAGCATCCATCTCTTGAGGGTGTGCCTCTGTCACTGGCACAGACCGTCAGGAGCCTGGGTGTGACCTTGGATTCTTCCCTATCTATGGAAGCCCAGGTTGCAAAGGTTGCCAGCAAGGCATTTTTCCAACTTCGTCAGGTTAGGCAGCTTGCTCCCTACCTGTCTCACCCTGACCTAACCACAGTAATCCATGCAATGGTCACCTCCTAGCTGGACTACTGTAATTCGCTCTACACCTTGCACCTGACCCGGAAGCTCCAACTGGTCCAAAATGCAGCTGCGTGGGTTCTTACTGGGACCCCTCAGACAGCACATATTCAAGCAGTGCTGCACGAGCTGCATTGGCTTCCAGTGGAGCACTGGATCAGGTTCAAGGTTCTGGTTTTGACCTTTAAGGCCCTTAGTGGTCAGGGACCTACATATCTTTGGGACGGCCTCTCCCAGTGTGCCTCTGGAAGACCATTATGCTCAGGAAATAAGAAGTTCCTGGTGGTCCGCAGCCCAAGAGAAGTCCAGCTGTCCTCAACCAGGGCCGGGGCTTTTTCAATCCTGTTCCCCACGTGGTGGAATGCTCTGCTAGAATACATCTGTGATCTGTGGGAACTGTTACCTTTCCGCAGGGCATGCAAGGCAGAGTTGTTCTGCGGGGCCTTTGGTTGAGGACAGCGACAGGGCCTCTTTGGCACTCTTACATAATTCCCCATCCCTCATAAAAAAACAACAACCCGGAGGCTGGGGAGCTGGAATTCTTTCCACTATCTTATATACAATATGTATGGTGTTTTTAATTATTGGTAATTATTGGATTATTTTAACTTAGTTTTAAATTGAGATTTCTATATTATTTTGTTGTAAGCTGCCCTGAGCCTGTTTCCAGGAAAGGGTGACCTAGTAAATCTAATTTAAGGAAGGAAGGAAGGAAGGAAGGAAGGAAGGAAGGAAGGGAGGAAGGAAGGGAGGGAGGGAAGGTACCAGCTGGATATTAGGAAAAACTTTTTTACGGTAAGAGTTGTGCAACAGTGGAATCAGCTGCCTAGCGGGGTGATGTGCTCCCCCTCCCTGGCAGTCTTTGAGCAGCAGCTGGACAAACACTTGTCAGGGAAGCTGTAGGTGGATCCACTGCCGGCTCGCCCACTAGGCGAGCTAGGCGCTCGCCTAGGGCGCTGGGGTCCACAGGGGCGCCAAAGCGCCCCCGCCCCGCCCCCGTGAAGCCGGCGCTGGGAGGGAAGGGCGCCCCTTCAAACGGGCGCCCCTTTCCTGGCTTTCCTGAGCACGCCGCTACTGCGGCGTGCTCAGGAAAGCCGGCGCTCCCCGTCTTCAGCTGGCGCTGGGGCTGGGAGGGAAGGGCGCCCGTTCAAACGGGCGCTCCTTCCCTGGCTTCCCCCCGTCTCCAGCCGGCGGAAGGGGCGCCCGTTCAAACGGGCGCCCCTTTCCTGGCTTTCCTGAGCACGCCGCTACTGCGGCGTGCTCAGAAAGCCGGCGCTCCCCCCCATCTTCAGCCGGCGCTGCTGGGGCTGGGAGGGAAGGAGCGCCCGTTCAAACGAGCGCCCCTTCCCTGGCTCCCCCCCGTCTCCAGCCGGCGGAAGGGGCGCCCGTTCGAACGGGCGCCCCTTTCCTGAGCACGCCGCCGGTGCTGGGGCTGGGAGGGAAGGGGCGCCCGTTCAAAGCCGGCGCGCCCCCCCCCCGTCTCCAGCCGGCCCTGGGGCTGGGAAGGGGCGGCCGTTCAAACGGCCGCCCCTTCCCTAGCTTTCCTGAGCACGCCGCTAGTGCGGCGTGCTCAGGAAAGCCCGCGCTCCACCCCCCCGGTCTCCAGGCCCCACCGGGAGATTGGCATCCCCGTGGGGTGGGCGCCCCAGGCTGTCTTGCCTAGGGCGCCCAGACACCTGGGGCCGGCCCTGGGTGGATCCTGCATTGAGCAGGGGTTTGGACTAGATGGCCTGTATGGTCCCTTCCAACTCTGACTTACTTTGAGTTACATACTTACAGGCCTCCAGCTACCATCCCAAACATCCATCGTATACAGTCAGGCTCTACACTGCAGCCACATCTGCTCCAATCCTACAGACAGAGATTCTCACTTGAGGGATCTACAACAAACCTTTTTGGAACTAAAGTACCCATCTGATGAAGTTAATAAACAGAGTAACAAAGCCAGAATGGTACCCAGAGAAAGCCCAAAAGAGACAATAACAGGTTTGGCAGAGTTTAGATATGCAGTAAAGCAGAGCACAAGCTGTTTAAAGAATAAAGTTGGTTTATTAAGAAAAGAACAAACCTTGTAAGAAAGAGAAGAGAGGAAGAGGCGTCTAACTGTCTAACTAGCTTGGAGGAGGTCAGTAACTAACAGTTCTCAGCAGGAGCAGGAAAACCCCCAACTGAGCCAATCAGAAGACAGGAAAGTGACTGTTTGAAAATAGTGGGAAGGAAGTCCCTAATCTCACTATGCTAACTAGTTGTCCCCTCTGCTGCCCCCTGCAGGATGTTCTTGTCATTATTTATGCACAATAAACCTTGCATATTCCAAAAAACAGAACACCACTAGTGTTCACATACAGCTCTCAATTCAAGATGGTTCAATGCATCATCAGCAACTTACAACCTCTACTGGATAATGACAGTTCTCTTTCACAACTATTGGGGCAAACGTTTTCTTGTTCACAGACAGTCTCCAGTCTCAAACAACTCCTCACCCACAATAATACAACATCTAATTTGAAGGACCTGGTACCAGAGCCTGCAATAAACCCAGAGGCCACTTACACTCAGACAACACAGTTACTGAACCTAATAACATCAACTATATCATCTCAGATTTATTCACTTGCACATCTTCTAACATTTTATATGCAATTAAATGCCAACAGTGCCCTTCAGTTCAAACAGGTCAAACCCTATGCCAAAGGATAAATGGACAGAAATCTGACATCAAGAATCACAAACCTGAGAAACCTGTAGGAGAACATTTCAGCCTCTCAGGGCACTCAGTGGGTGACCTCAAAGTAGCTGTTTTATTGCAAAGGAATTTCAGAAACAGGCTGGAACAGGAGATTGCTGACTTACAAGTTATTACAACACTCAGGACAATGGAACCCCCAGGACTTAACAGAGATATCAACTTCTTATCTCATCGCACGTGCCAAGTCACTCAGTTCTCACTTTAGGGTTGCCAGGTCCTACCTGGCAGCTGGCAAAGGGCTCCTGGGTTCTTCCCAGGATCACTTGCAGGGTACGATGACATCACCCAGAAGTGCTGATGTCAGGGGTGACAGTATAATTTTTGGGCAAAACTATACAGTTTTTTGCCTTCAAAACCATAATGTTTGCCCCAAAACTAGAGCGTCACCCTCCCGACATCAGCGACACAATGATGTCACTTCCAGATGATGTTATTGCATCAGGGACATCACACAGTGATGTCCCTGTTTGAGAGTGAGGTTTCCCCAACTGGCCAGCTGGCTGGTGGTGGATTGGAGCCTTCAAAAGTGGGGGAACCCCCACTGGGACCTAGGGGCTGGGAACCCTATCTCACTTTTACCCAGAATTAAACTCTGTTGGTCTTAAAGGTTCCATTGGTCTCAAATTTAGTTCTCACGTCTCTTGCTAATTCTTTTATTATCTATATGCCAATTTGATGCTATGCACAGGTCTTACCAAATGAGTTATTTCATAGCTGTATTTATTGCTCAGTTATTTTGGCTCTAATTAGTCCTTCCTGGAAACTAATTCCCACCTCTATCTATATGTAACGTTTGAGGAAATCTGTTTTAATTTATCTAAGAAGTGTGCATCTGTACATGCTAAGTTTCTCAGTTCTCACTTATACCCAGGATTGAACATTGTTGGTCTTGATGATGCCACTGGACTCAAACTCTCACATCTGTTTGTTAACTCTTGTATTTGTATACCAATTTACTGCTGTTCACAGATCTTACCAACTCCTTTGATCCAATCTCAGCTATCATTGCCTGGTTACTTATGCATCTTGACTCTAACTAGCTCTTCCTGGCAACTATCCCCCCACCTTCTCTCTACCTACATGTAATGGTTGGGGATGTCTTGTTTCACTGTATCTGAAGAAGTGTGACTACAAAAGCTTATACCTTGAATAAAACCTTGTTTGTCTTAAAAGTGCCACTGGACTCAAACTTGGACAACATATCTTGGCATTTACAATAGCAATAAGGCCTAGTTGGTATTCAGAGATGGGGTTTAAGATTGTGCTGTTACACAATTTAGTATGGTGTAGCTCTGCTTACGTTTGCACTGTAAGGGTCTTAGCCGGCAGGCAAAGGTGAACAACATCCCACTAAGAGTTTCGTGAACAATCAGGAAGCAGCCATCTGATGGTCATAACACACACAGAAGAACCTTGCTTAAATCATGTTCTCTGGTTCCAGCTCCTACCAACCTAGCAGTTCGAAAGCAAGAAATTGCAAGTAGATAAATAGGTACCATTTTGGTGGGAAGGTAACAGCGTTCCGTGCGCCTTGGCATTTAGTCATGCTGGCCACATGATCATAGAAATGTCTTCAGACAGTGCTGGCTCTTCGGCTTGGAAACGGAGATGAGCACTGCAACCCTAGAGTTGGATTCGACTGGCTTTCGAGCAAGGGAAACCTTTACCTTTACCTTGAAGTCAAGAGACATCTTGTGCAGGAAGGGAGAGAAACTACATCACTTCACTTAATTGTTTCTTGCCTCTTAAAGTTATCAAACATTTTCAATAAAATAATTTTATTTCACTGTGATCTAATGCATATCTATCCTATAGTTTAATCCTATGAATGTTTATTCAAAAATAAGTCACACACTGTTCAATGGGATCTACGTAGGATTAGAATTTTAAACAAGCCCAATTCTAGTTTTTAGGAGTCTCATCAACAAAGTATTGCCATCCAGATGGGCAGGAAACCACAAATTGTAGTTTAGAGGCAAGACAATTAGTAGGTGAGAAATGCTTTCAATATACATTCCAGGAACAAACAACTTGGGAGTCTGGAAAGGTGAACCTTTGATCCCTAGACAAGTTTCTCATTCAGGAATGGGAATTTTATAGTAATGATCCTGGTGACATATCCTGTATTTTGTCAGAGTTGCCAATTCCTGCTTTTTGTAATTAATTGGATACTGTTGTATTGGAACATACCCTGCAATTTATGTTGCTCTTTCATACTTTAACTATTTTAAATGTCCCTGGCTTTAAAGTTGAAAAAAATCAAATGACAAAATTAAACATCATCTTCAGATGCTCTGAAATCCTGCAGAACTCAGGGTTTCCAATTCAGTTTCTTTTTCTTTACAATAGCTTCTTGTTGTTGAGTAAAATCAAGTACCTTTGACTTGGAGCATATTCAAAAGTCATGGCTATCAGTGTAATGAGTTCTGCAGATGGTTTTAGTTGCCATTCTCCCTTTTTGCTTCAAGCTAGAAACTTCTGCTTCTTCAGCAGCTGCTCCCATATGGAGGGGAGATACATGCGGAGCATGACGGTTCCTCTATGGAAATGAGCAAAAATCTTGAAAACAACAAACTATAAAAGAAGCAGTTTCGCAGGCTGATCAGAAATTTCCCACCAGGTCTTTCTATCACTGAAGAAGGGGGGGGGGGCCTGTGAGATTTTGGCAGACATATATTACACTCAACCCTCACACGTCTGGCATTGGCAGAAAAGAATGCTATAAATCCCTCCCTGCAGGGAATACCACTTTCCAGCTCTCTTGACTGTAAAAGTGATTGTGAGATGAAGGAAATGTAGGTTGCAGCCTTAATCTCACTTACCCTAGATAATTTCTAATGATTCCAGTGGGATTTACTAACAAAAATGTTTTTCGAATTTGGCTTTAGACTATTATCATAAGCCACTTTCTTCAATGTACCTTTTGTTGAAATCAGTAACAACAATTCTTAGCCAATGTGTTGAGGGAGGAGGCATGGAATATTACTGAATGGTTTGTTCCTAAACTCCTGATGTTTAGTATTCAGTCTTTTCCCTATTTCACCATGTTTTTCTTCAAGTCTTGCCTTTAAGTAGGGAGAAAGAGGAATGTATTGAATTTTTTCCCCAAAACCCTGTACTACAAAATCTTTCATTAAAAGTGGTTAGACGATGTTACTTCTTTCTGCTTTCTGGCTATGCTGGAACTAGCTGGAGATGCAGTCAAATGTAATACCACTATTTTTAAAAGCAGGTATTTTCTATTTAAGAATAAAAATTGTAAGAAGTTTATGTGAAAAGTCTTCCTTGTAATTGTTGCAAATTAATTTTTAATCCTATCCTTTCAATGGTAATTGAAAAAGTCGCCAGATCTTCAGGGATTTACATATTATTTGTACATGCAGTTTGTTAAAAATTAAAAAAGGACAAGGAACCCTTCTAACAGAGGTAAGAGTTGTCACAGGGTCACTTCTCAAAAAAAAAATTCTGTTCCCATGGGAGGGTTTATAAACAAGCATACCCAACAGTTTCCATATTCTAGGTAAATTAATGAGTGGTGGATGCACAATAAGCTATACTATACTAACTGTATATACTAACTGTATATACTATATATATAACTATATACTAACCGTATACTGTATAAATATACTAACTGTAGGCTCCCAGGCCCCAGCCATCATGCACCAGGGCCCAGTTTGGCAGAAGTGCCTTCCCTTGGCCTCAGAGAGAGACGGGCAGGAGTTGAGCACCACACTATTCCACATCCTCTTTCCTGGCTCTGTTCCTGTCTGAGCTGGCAGCCAGAGCTGGTATGTCCTCCTTGGCCTCCTCCCTTGAGCCTTTTGAAGGCCTTAGCCAGGCCTAAGGCAAACCCAGTGGCCTCTCTCTTCCCAGAAGCCCTGAGGGGGCACAGTCAAGCCTATAAGGGACCAATAGTGCATTCTGAGCAATTTCTCTCCTTGCATTCCCAGGGTGGAGCTTCCCAACAGTCAGCTGGCAGACAGCTGGGTATCAAAGGGCCAGCTATCAATGGCTGCCTGGTGTGAAGATTTTACAAGTTGTATCTATAACCCCACTGGGCCTGGGGGATGCCAGGCTTGACCATACACAGGGCTGAGAAGAAGGGGGGGCTAGTGTTATCTGCACACACACCCAATAATTATAATACTAGTTTGGTCAAGGAAGTGATTTTACAGCAGCTCCCATGCGGTGAACAAACTGAAGTTTAATCCACACAGAAATAGGTGCTGTTGGATGGGATTTAATTGACCCTGGAATGCATGCATAGAGCCTATTTTGAATGGGTTGTACTGTCCCTGCTCTCCAGGACTCCATTTTGCTTCTTAGTGTTTAGGGGATTATTGGGGTTGGGAGTGCATTTTATCAGTTTAGGCGTGTCCTCAGGTCTCTTTTTGTAGCAGGAACTCCTTTGCATATTAGGGGCCACACCCCTAATGTAGTCAATCCTCCAAGAGCTTGCAGAGCTCTTCTTACAGGGGCTACTGTAAACTCTTGGAGGATTGGCTGCATTAGGGGTGTGCTGCCTAATATGCAAAGGAGTTCCTCCTACGAAAAGAGCCCTGGGTGTGTGTATCAACTGCAGTGTTTCTTGGAGAAGTCTGATCTGGTATATTTGCTTTGGTGACTTCTAGAGTGCAGTGTTGTAATGCACTATAGGTGGCACTGCTTTTGAAGGGTTCTTGGAAATTACAACTGGTACAGAATATGGTTGCTTGGTAATCAACATGGTTATGCTGTATCACACTTACTTTGTTGCAGTTCTGCTGTTTCACTGGCTTTCTGTCCTTTTCCAGAGCCAGTTCAAAGTGCTGACTTGGCCTTTAAAGTTCTGAATGTGCTTGTACTGGAGTACCTCAGAACCATCTTCTCCCCCAACAACCTGCCAGTATACCAAGGTAATCTGAAGAGGTAATCTGCTACATTTTCCTTGGTTTGATGGGTAGCTAAATGGCACCGGGAAAGAAAGAGTGTTTGGCTGGGGTTGATCCATCAGACTTAGAGGGGGCCAGGATTTCTTTAGCAGGTGGATAAACAGGTCAACGCTGTTGCTAGAGGTGCCTGCTTTCACTTACATCTTGCTCAAAGGCAAAACCATGCCAATCCATGCTGGACCACTGTAACATGCTGTACATTGGACTGCCTTTGCCAATGTCTTGGAAGCTTCAATGGGTATAAAATACAGCAATGAGACTCCTCTCTGGAGTCAGCCGTTCAAAACATTTAACAGCAGTACTGCATCAATAGCACTGGCTGCTATTTGCTTTGGGACCCAGTTCATGCACTTGTGTTGATGCTTGTTGAAAGTGCCTCTCTGCTAACAAAAATGGCCCATCAAGGCTACTGAGACTATCTATGTTATAGCTGTGTATCCTTGATAGCAAAGGTATCTAACCATAACAGGAAAAAAAGAATAATTTAGCAGCATTATTTTTATCACATTGTTCAGAAATTAAAAACACAGTACTCAGAAAATATTCACAAGAATTACAAGGTCTCTTATGGTCTATATCAGGGTTGGTTGGCACAAAATTCAAAAGAGTAGTTCAGTGTGCCATACACCAGCGGTTTCCTTCTGAATACTCTAAAATGAGTTTAGATGCAGTGATTTATGGATTATTTTCAAAGTTAGGCTTATTCACTGTTCCTTATTGCAAGGAACTATTCCTTATTTATCTCATCAAATGTATGAAACTTATTCATTTCATAAAATACTCATGGAGTAGTAAGGCATAGCTGCAATAAATAATGTTAATACATTACAAGGATGATATATTCAACTGATTAATATACTGATAATGTTCTGGCAAGATATATTTTTTTCTGAACACATAATATGTTTGGAATTCTTTAGGTGGAAGTCCTGTTCAAAGCATACAGTCCCAAACAGGAAGGTCTACAATGCAAGCTGGGTTGAAATTAATTACAATAAATACACTGTACTCTAGTACTTGTCCCATTATTTGCAATGCAGCTTTTGTAAGAGAACTTACTGTGATTATGCCCAAAGGCTACAAAGCGGCACCTCTTCTTTTATTTTTTCTCACTGTGCCAGAACAGAATCGTTGGTCTTCTGACCCTCCAGTTGCCTTGCACAATACATTACTTGCTCTCAAACAATTGTCTGAGGACACATTAAGTTGTTAAAGCAAAGCAGGTCTCACCCCAGTCAGTGCCTGTTTTCACAGGAGACAGGCAGTGAAGTCCTAAATGTTATCCCTTTCTATAAAGGGCTTTGGATGGCGTGAATCAGTGTGGAGATCTAGAAAAACTCCTCTGAATTATTAGAAGAAAAATTGGGATGAGATGGTATGTTTTTAGCCCTATAAGTAAACTAAAATATTAAATAGTCTCCCTTTTCATTTTTTGTTGGCACAAAAGCCTTGTACTTTTCATCACTTTCCTATCAAGGTTATCTGTCTCATCCTCAATGTTTCCTTTATCAAATAAAAGTTATTTATTTGTTGTTAACAAGCCTTAGAAGCGAATGGATATTTTTAATGAAAAAGAATTCTTGGTACTATACATACATATATGTGTATGTGTACGCATACACACAGACACACAGAATATCTATTATAAACTACTATAGTTTATTCAATAATATCCCTCAAATGGGTTGTCTCCTCTATAATTTATGGCAGCTGTGGCTTTGAGCTAGCATGAGGTGCAGTGCCCTTGGCTGAATCATGCAGTAGTGTATGAGAGCCAATTTAAATTGGACTGGCAATCAGTTGCCAAAACCCTACTGTGAAGTTCAGCAGATGGCTTTGACTTTCAAAGCCCATAGCTCAGTGAGTGCACAGAGGACATGCTCTGCATACATAAGGTCTCAGGTTCAATTCCCAACAAGTCCAACTGAAGAAATAGCAACACTGAGGAATATTTCTGCCTGAGACCTTTGGGAATTCCTGTCAGTCAGAGCAGAACTAGAGAAACCGAAGTTCTAACCCAATATATGTCTGCCATGTTTGCTCAACCATTTCAGTTTGTTGTAATACAGCTCAGTGCTGTAGTTTTTTCCATTAGCTGAATCATTTGTATGCATTAGCCCTATCAATCTTCAGTGAGTAATTTAGTATTCAGAGAATACTACAGCACATTTTCACAGGAGTTGGTATGGCAGCTAGATGTCTGCTGGCCTCTTGTTAAACTACCTAATGGAAGAAAAAAAAGACTGCAAATCTACATGATGCCACAAGAGGGGGAAGTGACACAGAAAAATTAAAACTTTCAGCAGCTTAATTCAGTGTTGCATTTGTGATAGACAGATTGACATAAATTGAAATCATGAACAAATTAAGTAAGAAAGAATAGTGTCCAAACCACTTTCTTCATACTGGAACATTTATGCTTTTGGGGAGGACTTTAGATTGATTTAATTTGATTTGAGTTTAGATTCAAAAGCAAGAAATTGCAAGTAGATAAATAGGTACCACTTCAGTAGGAAGGTAACAGTGTTCCGTGTGCCTCGACGTTTAGTCATGCCGGCCACATGACCATGGAAAAAGTCTTTGGACAGTGCTTTCTCTATGGCTTCGAAATTGAGATGATCACCGCCCCTTAGAGTTGGATTTGACTGGCTTTCGAGCAAGGGAAACCTTTACCTCTACCTTTTACTTAAATTGGGTAAAGAAACCAGAGAACAGGCAGTTCTCCCCCTTCTCTGCATGGTGGCCCTGATCTAAATCCCTTCCCTCAATCTGCTTTTACATAAAACTGAAAGACACTAAGACATCCAGGCATGGATATCCTTTGTTTTGTGTAATTCAATCATTAGGCCCCACACCCAGCAGAAGAGGAAATAAAACTCTTTCAAGCCTCAGAGTCATACCAGTCCTTTTTATCCCTCCTGCTCCTTTAATGGGCCTGACTCACTTGGGGGGAGGGGCAGATCCAGCTCTCCATCCTCCTCTCTCCCACCCACAGTGCCACCACCTCCATGTGCCTGGCACATGTGGTGGTGGTGGCAGCTCTCTCTCTCTCATTCTCCCTCCCTCTTTACCCTCCTCCTGCCAGTACCCAGCCACCCAGTTTAGCCTTTGGCTCCCACTCCTATTCCTGTTCTGGGCCAAGTGTTCTATTTTTCTCTACTTTTCTTATGTTTGATACCTTTCATACCAAATGCAACTATTGGCACAACTGGTGTAAGCAATTCAGTGGAATGGATAAATAATTGCAGAAATACAAAAGACAGAGACAGTGAAGAACAAGAAGAGACAATACGTGTTTTCATTTGAAATATGAATTTTAGGAATGTGTAAATAAGGTAGACAAAGGCACCACAAAAACTATGCAAAGCCTGCAAAAATGTTTTTGAAATCACAGATATTAAGATTCTGAAGAGTAAAGAGATGCTCAGACTGTGTAGGGATATAAACAGGAAATTATCACCAGAGAAGAGACAGTAGGGAGAAGACAGTAATCCATAATCCATAATTTATTATTCCATTGGGTAATTTGTAATCACCCTTGGGCCTTCAGACAGTGGAAACTGGCACTTTGTCAAAGATGTATTCTTAAAAACTTGTTTATTTTTATCCTCGTTTGATTGTAGTATGTTATTAAACTAGGGAATAAAAAGTAAAACATTCAAAAGGTCAAAGGTGGTCTCTTGACACACAGAATTGCAGTATAGCCAATTCTTATATTCAGTACAATGAAGCTGGCTGGGTCCAGAGAAAACTTAATTTGTGGTGTTTAAAATACTTGTAATCACCCTGTTCTGCAGTATAAACACTGTAGTTCACAGGATACATTATGTCTCCATACTAGTGGGAGGAGACAACTTGTCCTTTGCTCTCGTGATTGAACCTACCCAAGACTTGTACCATGTGGAGATTTCTCCCTGTAAAATAACAAGTGAATAGGCTCATAGTCGTAGAATCAAACATAGTCCTTATGCTGACACTTTGGTGTCTCACTGCCAAGAGTGAATGCCCTGCCACAGCATAGATTAGGAGAAATTCAATTTACAGCATTTTGTAATCTTGCCAAACACAGTGATTTGTTTTCTGTTACTCAATCAGAGGTCATTCTGCGAAGGGTGAAAATGGAATGCAAAGTTTATGCCAACTAAGCTAGAGAAATGTGTTCAGTGCTTTCTAAGAGCTCATCTAAACTGAATGGAAAATGACTGTAGTTCTCCTGGTAGTCCATTTTACCTGTCTTGTGATATTAACCATGCAGTCCTGGGGGAAAGGGGCAAAAATGCTCAGCAAGCTGACCAGCTGTTATACCAGCACATCCCAGAGATATACTGGCATAATGCTCTGCTGCTGCTGTGCTGTGGCCAGCCTCCAGCACAGTAACACCTTGGATCCTTCACAGAATGCTGCCAGCAGAACCCTCTGTGCCAGTGGCTAAAAGGGCGGGCCTACTGTCATGGCAGGATTTAGTTGGCCCCCTAAACCACCCCAGCCTGGGAATGCCTGCCCAGAACTGACATAAAGTTATGCCACCAAAAACTGCATGCATAGCCCATAAGCACCCATGCAATGGAAAGACAAAAGGACCTTCCCCAGGTGTAGTCCCAACCCAAAGCCCTGGCATAGTGCAAGATGGTGACTACAGGCACTGCTAATCACACTCCTTCCCAGTGGTGGTGAAACCCCCCCTCCCTCACACTCACTCATAGTCCCCTCAGACTCTACGTAGACCTGAGCCAGGATGCCCCATAGCTCAGATAATAGGATGGGTGTTATGGGTCTTCTTCTCCAACTTGCACACTTAGACCACACTGATGGTGATAAATGCACAAGAGAAGGCATTTAGCACTACAGAGAGGGCACTGGCACTTACCCCCCCCCACGGTGGGAAGGAGAAAAACTCCGTGCCATGTGACTAACATATCTCATATCAGAACCCTTACAGGTACCTCTTCTCTTCAGATGCATACCAAAAGAGCAACCATGTACTGACAGGTGAACAGAGGTGGGGAATACAGCAAGCACAGCCCAAGGGTCTGCTCCCACCTCCCTGGCACCCTGGGCACTGCCTCAATAAGGCAGGCTCCTACAGCCAAGGCTGGTGGTGCACTGTATGGGGGCAATCCAAGGCATCTGCACCCAGAACAATTCAGTCTATCATGGCTTTGCCACAAGGCAGACTAAACTATAGGGAATTGAATATTGGCTGTGAGACTTTTGCGAGCTATTTTGCAGATAATGTCTTCTCACTCCACTGTGACCTCCCAGCCACAGTGAATGAACTTGAGGCTCCTAGCACATCTTCTGGTCACATTCTGGATTATTTCAACCCACTCAGTCTAGAAGAACTTGACAGATTGCTCTTAACTGTATGCCCTACTATGTGCTGCCTGGATCTGTGCCCGTTGTGGCTAGTCAGAGCGGCCCGTGGTGGGCTGCGGGAGGCCATGCGGGAGATTATCAACAAGTCCCTCTTAGAGGGACAGTTCCTGGAGGCACTTAAGGAGGCAGTGGTGTGCCTCCTCCTGAAAAAACCATCTTTGGACCCGGCTGAATTGGCCAACTATCAGTCGGTTTCCAACCTGCCGTATTTGGGCAAGATAATAGAGAGGTTGGTAGCACTTCAGTTACAGAGCTTCCTGGATGACACTTCTATCTTAGATCCCTTCCAGTGCAGCTTTCAGCCTGGTCACAGGACGGAGATGGCACTGGTCGCCTTCACAGATGACCTCTGAAGGCATCTGGATCGGGGCAGATCAGCAGTACTGTTGCTCTTAGACCTGTCAGCTGCATTTGACACAGTCAGTCATCAGCAACTGATCCATCAACACTGGAATCCAGGGACTAACCTTACAGTGGCTTGCCTCCTTTCTCCAGGGTTGGAGACAAAGAGTGGTGCTGGGGAATCAGCTGTCCTGAAGCCACCCACTGGAACGTGGAGTGCCACAAGGGGCAGTGCTGTCCCCGATGTTTTTTAACATCTGTATGCGCCCTCTTGCCCAGATTGCCCAGAGGTATGGACTGGGTTGTCATCAGTATGTGGAAGATACCCAGCTTTATCTGCTATTTGGGTGGCTGATCCAACTCCAAACCGGAAGTTCTAGACCAGGCGCTACAAGCTGTGGCTGGTTGGCTTTGGCTGAGCCAGATGAAATTGAATCTGACGAAGACGGAGGTCCTGTGCCTGAGCCACAGCAGTCCGGGGGTAGGGATCTTGCTCCCGACCTTCGATGGGGCAATGGAGGTCCAGGTAGCAGCCACTGCCAAGTCAGCCTTTTACCATTTCTGGCTGATTAGGCATTTGGCTCCCTTCCTCAAACACTGTGACGTGGCAACAGCGATCTGTTATGCATTGCTATATATAAATGTAGGAGCTTGATTCCAGCTCTCATTGAAAGCCTGGTATCCAAAACTGTACCATCTGATTGGGCACTCTGCGCAGCTGTCCAATCAGGATACAAGATATGTGCAGGAGGGAAACAATGTGATTGGTCTTTATGTAAATACTCTGAATGGTCCTGACTGTACAAATGGGCGTGGTTTAGCAAGCCCAGACTGTTTAAAAAGGAGCCTGTTGCTCCCCAGTTTCACTGTTGTCCTATCTTGTTCTTACCTCTGTAAATAAAGCTGTTTTCACTGTTCAACATGCTGCTGCCTGAGTCTCATATCTAACAACTGGTGACGAGGATGGGATCATCATAACCGGTAGGCAGCCCCGTTTAAACATTGCCACCACGGTGGACAATGTGAACCCTCCTGGGGTCCCAGAGGAAGAAGGATGACACCCTGCCACCCCACCAGCAGAACCGGTAAGAGGGATGGCAGCCAGCACAAAGTTCGAGGTGTTCGAACTGCAGCTGAAGGATTGGGACTCGTATATATCATGATGTTCCACTTATGGGCTAACCAAATTGAGGTGGAGGCCACGAAGATGGCGCTGCTGCTCAGTTCCTGTGGTTGAGCTGTATTCGACGTGGCCAGGTCCTTGGTAGCCCCGGCAGACATCCAGTTTGTTTCCCTAGCTGATATCACTAGCAAGCTTAAGAATCACTTTGCGCCCCAGCCGTTGCAGATGGCCTGCTGGCATGCCTTCTACAAATGGGACCAGGGGCCGAGTGAGATGATAGCTGAATATGTCATGGCACTGAGGAAAGCAGCCCGAACCTGTAATTTTCCTGACCTGGAAGCGGCACTGATCGATTGGTTGGTGGGTGGCCTACAAAGTGAAAAGCTGCAGCAGAGACTTTTCACAAAGACCAAGCTGACCTTTGCCATGGCCTACACTGAGGCCATAGCTGCCAAAGCTACGGAAAGGTCAACAAAGGAAGTGAGACAGGCTGATAGTCCACCCCGACCACGGATGGAGAAGGCCGTCCATCACAACTCTGAGACCAATTCCGAAGGTGATGACGAGGCTGTCCACAAATTTTGAGTGGTGAGGCCTCAGTGGACCCAAGCAAAAGCAGAACCCAAGCAAGCCTGTGCTGGTTGTGGTGGAGCCCATGAGCGGGAGCGGTGCTGGGCACATGATCTCCATTGTCGAACGTGTGACAAGCGGGGTCACATCGCCAAAGTGTGTCAAGTGAAGGGAAAGAAAAAGTTGCCTCCATCGTCACCATGGCAGAGTCGCAAGGCGAGAGGCGTCTGCGTTCCCAGACCTGTGGACTGCAATGAGACCACCTGCTGTTCCTGCCCCACAACCGTCCTGAGTACTGGACCCAGGGCCAGGAAGAAAATCTACGTGACTGTGTTGCTGGATGGGACGCTGTGCAAGATGGAGGTCAACTCAGGATCGGCTAAGACTATCATCTCATCGGAAACCCTACAGCGTCTTTTCCCCAGAAAGAGCTGCCGCTATTTGGTGCCCAGCCGGGTTCACCTCTCCAATTTTCAGGGGCGGCGTATTCCTTTGGCGGGAGAGGCTGAGTTCAAGGTACAATGTAAAGGTTTTAGGGAGACGCTGAGTCTCTTGGTGGCTGAAGAGCACAGAACCAGCTTGTTGGGTTTAGACTGGTTTGTGGCCCTTGGTATTGCTGTGACAATCAAATATGTGTGAATAAATTGAGTTCTATCTATGCAGAGTTCCCTGAGATATTCGATGGGTCACTGGGAAAATATATGGGCCCACCAATTTCATTTAATTTAGACTCCACAGTAAAGCCTATTCGTTTGAAATACAGAAGGGTGCCAATTTCGCTCAAACCGCGAATTGAGGCGGAGTTGGACAAACTGGTCGCTCAAGGGGTACTTGAACCAGTATCACATGCAAAATGAGAAACTCCTATTGTTACACCTGTTAAGCCTGATGGGTCTATCAGGATTTGTACCAATTACAAGTGTAATTACAATCACGATCAATAAGGCATTACAACAACATTCATATCCTGTACCGATCATCAGTCATGTATTAATGTCCCTCACAGGGGGCAAGGTATTCGCAAAAGTAGATCCTGCGCAGGCTTACCAACAGCTACTAGTTGATCAATGTGCAGCTGAAGCACAATTGTGACCCACAGGGGTGCATTCAAGGTAAACAGGTTACAATTCGGGGTGAACGTTGTCCCAGGTATTTTCCAAGGGCTGATGGAGGGCCTTTTAAGGGATCTGCCAGGTGTGGTTCCATATTTCGACGATGTCTTGATTGCGGGGGCTAACGGAATGGAATTGGCAGATCAAATCTGAGTGGTACTGGGCAAATTTCAAAAAGCTGGTTTAAAGGTTAAAAAGAGTAAATGTCATTTTGGGGTGCCCAGAGTGGAATTTTTAGGGTTCCTCATAGATGAGCATGGGGTTTACTCTACAGAGGGCAAGGTTGCGGCCATACAGAAAGCACCGTGGCCTCAGACCAAAAAAGAGCTGCAATCATTTTTAGGAATTCTGAATTTCTATAACACCTTTTTGCCTCATAAAGCTACAATTGCGGAGCCTTTACATTGCTTGTTAATAAAAGGTGCGAAATGGGTCTAGGGGTCACAACAAGAACGGGCTTTCAATGATGTAAAGAAATTGTTAATGTCTAGTACTGTATTGACTCATTATGATGAGCAGAAGCCTCTTGTTCTTGCTGCAGACACCTACCCCTTTGGCATTGGCGCCGTTTTAAGTCATCTAATGGCGGACGGTCAGGAAGCGCCTGTGGCATATTATTCGCAAACACTGACTGCTGCAGAGAGGAACTACACCCAAATAGACAAAGAGGGACTTCCTTTGGTTGCTGGAGTCAAGAAATTCCACGATTTCTTGTATGGGTGTAAGTTCCTCATGTTCACAGACCACAAGCCATTACTTGGACTATTTGCGCTGAGCCACCAGACCCCTCAGATTCTTCAGAGCCCGCATGCTGAGATGGACAGTGTTTTTAGTGGCATATGACTTTGAACTGGTCCACCGGCCTGGAAAGGCAATTGGACATACAGATGTCCTGAGCCGGTGTCCTATCGGGGGGCTGGCTCTTGATCCTACCCCTGTCTCCGAGGTGTTGGCTATAGAAGAACTGCCTCAGCCACCCATGCACGTCTCGGACATCGCAGTGGGCTCAGCGAAAGACTCCACTATCACCAGGGTTTAAACTGGGTGTGGAGGGGGTGGCCGGCGGATCGGTTACCTAGTGAATTCCAGCCTTACTCATCCAGACAAAAAGAGCTGTCTGTTCATAAAGGTTGTTTACTTTGGGGGAACCGGGTGGTGGTGCCTCCCAATTTGCAAAAAAGAGTGTTGGTTGCATTGCATGAAGGGCATCTGGGCATTGTTCGAATGAAAGCTCTGGCCCAGAGCTATGTATGGTGGTCCCACATTGATCAGGGCATTGAAGAATGGGTTAAACTGTGTCAGCCCTGTCAGGAGACCAGACTTGATCCCCCGCAAGCTCCCACTCATCATTGGGAAACTCCACATAGGCCCTGGTCGAGTCTTCATGTGGATTTTGCGGGCCTGTTTTAGGGGAAAGTCTTCCTTCTGGTCGTCAACACTTACTCCAAGTGGTTGGAGGTAGCGGTAATGTCCCGCATGACATCGACGGCCGTAATAACTACTTTGCACAAGCTGTTTGCCTCCCATGGGTTGCCTGACACTCTTGTTTCAGACAATGGAACTCAGTTTACATCAGAGGAGTTCCAGGAGTTTTTAAGGAACAACTTAATCAGGCACATAACGTCCGCACCTTTCCACCTAGCAACAAATGGGCAGGCTGAAAGGATGGTGCGAACCACTAAAGAGTCACTCAAACGGCTTATACATGGGGACTGGAGCCAACGACTTGCTTCCTTTATGCTGTACCAGCATATTACCCCCCATTCGGCAACAGGGAGGAGCTCTGCCAAGTTACTAATGGGACGCAGGCTGACGTCGCTGCTTGACAGGCTCCACCCTGACTTGACATCAGCCAAGCCACCACAGCTTGAGACCTTACCATCTCCCAGGTCATTTAAGCAAGCGGATGCTGTCTTTGCCTGCAATTACGGCAAAGGGCATTTGTGGCTACCAGCGGTAGTCTCTGAGATGACTGGCACCTTATTGTACGAGGTGCAGACTGCAGACGGATGGCAGTTGAGGCACCACGTAGACCAGCTTAGGCAGCAATGGGCCAACTCACACACTGAGGATGAGCCTGAGCCTAGCCTGGTCCCAAGCCCCACAGCAGCACCTGTGGAACCTCTAATGGCTGAGGTTGGTGTTGACAGCCGGGGTATTGAGCCAGTTGCTGAACCAGGATCAGGGCAGAACCTGACTCCTGCCCACAGTCCCTCAGTTCCCAGCAGAGAACAGAGAGACAGGGACCCTGACCCAGCTCTCCAGCCTGAACCAGTAAGACAGTCGCAGAGAACATGACGGCCTCCCTCCTACTTAAAAGATTATGAGTGTCCCCTGATTGTTTCATCTTAGGGGGGAGGGATGTTATGTAGGAGCTTGATTCCAGCTCCCATTGAAAGCCTGGTATCGAAAACTATACCATCTGATTGGGCACACTGCGCAACTGTCCAATCAGGATACAAGATATGTGCAGGAAGGAAACAATGTGATTGGTCTTTATGAAAATACTCTGATTGGTCCTAACTGTACAAATAGGTGTGGTTTAGCAAGCCCGGACTGTTTAAAAAGGAGCCTGTTGCTCCCCAGTTTTGCTGTCATGTTCTTACCTCTGTAAATAAAGCTGTTTTCACTGTTCAACAAGCTGCTGCCTGAGTCTCAAATCTAACACGATCCATGCGATGGTCACCTCAAGATTGGATTACTGTAATGCCCTCTACAGGGGGCTGCCCATGTCACAAATCCAGAAGCTGCAGCTGTTGCAAAATGACCTGGCCAGGTTGTTGATGGGACTCTCAAGTTGGGAGCACATCCAGCCTGTGCTAAAGATGCTGCACTGGCTGCCTATAGCATACTGGATTCGCTTCAAGGTGCTGAGGCCAGCTTGGCAACAACTAGGGCCAGGGCCTTTTTGGTGGCAGCTCCACTCTGGTGGAATGAGCTTCCAGAGGAGACCAGGGGCCCTGCAGGACTTTTTACAGTTCCACAGGGCCTGCAAAACAGAGCTCTTATGCCAGGCTTTTGGAGCCACCGCCACCACCACCACCACTACCAGCACAACTATTTGTGTTGCTACCAATAACTAGAACTGACAACCATGGCGGAAGCCCTGAGCCACCAGTCCCTATGACTACTGCCTGTCCTAGCCTCCCCTAACTGAAGCAGACCAATAGAACTAAAGCAAAAATTGGAATTTGCTAGCACTTTAACACCATGTTTGATTTTAACATTTTTTTATACTGTTGTATTATTATTTATCAGGAATTGTATTAATGAATGTAATGAATTGTGTTTTATGTATTATGAGAACTTGTATTCTGTTGTAAGCCACCCTGAGCCAGCCTAGGCCAGATGGGCAGAATAAAAATCAATAAAATAAATAATAATAATAATACCCTCAGGAAAATATACCTAGGAATGCTGGCTGCGATGCCAGGGGGTTTGGCGTCAGGGACGCTGTCAGTCCCATACCAGGCTATTTGCATGGTCCCTTGCCAGGATGGAGGATGAGGCAAAACTGGAGTTTGTTAGGTGACTGGCTGCTTTCCCTTTGTGCCATGTGGATCTGCTGGCCAAGCAACCATTGCACCTTTTGCCTTATGGAATCGAAGTCATATGCCGCGGCAGCAGAAGATACAGTGAGTGGGTAAGTATTGTTTTGATGGCTGTGGTATGAGGCCAGAGGAGAGTTGTCCTGACAGATGGAGACACTTTCCATGGGGGGGACACCACAGACCCTACTGGGGCCCCATTGGCATGGTTGAAGTTGTCAGGACAACTGTGCTGTTCGCCATCGTTGCATATGTCTTAGTTTGGCATTTATGCAGGCAGTGATTCAACAGGGAGACCTTGGAGGATGACATTCCTGGTACATTATGGGTTGGCTGCAGTGACCAGTATGGATCCTGTTTGCTGTGCCATAGGGCTGCCATCTCAGTGGTCCCAGGCCAGTTCCTGCAGCATCCCGACTGAGACAACCATTCATCCGGCAAGTCCACCATGCTCTCAGACATGCTAAGATAGAGTGGGCTTGCCCCCATTTCTCCACAGTTTCCCGAAGCACCATGCTAAGGCACACTGTTATGTATTGAAGTGTGAATCAAGCCTATACTTTACTGTGTTAAGCTTCAGTCTAAACGTGGCTCTTCGTCTGTCGCATTACCATTGGCTGGTTTCTGCAAAACCTCCGTAAATATCCAATCACTGTGTGAAAATGTATCAAAGCGAGAACGGTTCTGATTGGCCTTTATCCCTGTGTTATGATTGGTCTTTAACATGTTACGGGTGTGGCTTTGAAAGCCCAGAATAGCTTAAAAAGGGACCTATGCTCCACTTGTTGGGTTGTTGTGTTCTCTAGTGGTGTTTGCTGTTATAAATAAAGCTGAAATCACTTTTGCTGATATCCTGTTGTTGAGTGGCATACTTAACAATTGGCAACGAGGATGGGATGCGAGAGCGGGTAGGCAGCCCCGCTGAACCGACACAGTAATGGCAGACGAGGACACACACCTGGCCAAGCCGGCTGAAGCACCACGAGCAGTAGTGGCTGCACCACCAGTCGAAATGGTTGTCAATCCGGTGTTCGAGGCATTCGACCCGGCAACGGAGGACTGGGACCCTTACCTGGCACGGTTTGAGTTCCACATCCAGGCAAACCAGATTACTGACGAGGCAAGGAAGAAGGCGACGCTCCTGAGCTCCTGCGGCAAGGCCGTTTTCGACATCGCCCGTTCCCTGGTTGCTCCCACCAAGCTAAGCGCAGCTATGTGGGCTGATATCACGGCCAAGCTCAAGGGCCATTTTTCGCCACAACCATCGAAAATCGCATGTCAGCACGCTTTTTACAAGTGGTGCCAGGAGCTGTCAGAATCGATTGCCGAGTTTGTCACCACCTTGCAGAAGGTGGCCCGACCGTGTGGTTTCTCCAACCTGGAGGAGGCTCTTCTCGACCGCCTGGTGTATGGCCTATGGGACGAACGCCTTCAGCAGTGTCTTTTTGCCCGCACCGAGCTTACGTATGCAGTGGCCTACGCTGAGGCTGTCGCCGTGGAAACTGCTGATAGGTTGACTTGAGAGGTTCGACAGCAGCAGGTCCCAGTCAGCAAAGAGCCTGCAGTTCACCAACAGTCTGCCAGTGAGTCCAACAGCAACGCCGACGGCGTGTGCAGAACTCGGGAGACACGCCCAACGCGGACCAGACCGAGAACTGCAGCAACGCGTTCCTGTGCCGGCTGCGGCAGTAAGCATGAAAGAGACCTCTGTTGGGTGAGATAGCTAATCTGTCATTCCTGTGGGAAGCAAGGTCATCTGCCCTGAGTTTGTCGAGCAGCCAGGAAATCTCCACTGTCTTCGCGACGTGCAGACCCCAGGGTTCGGCCCCAAGACGGCGACAAAACATCTGACTGTCATCAGACCAGCACCTGCTACTGCCCATCGACGGTCCTGGCAACCGGTGACAAGCCCTGCCGCAAGATCCACATCATGCTTCGTCTGGACGGAGTGCCCTGCACGATGGAGGTGGACTCTGGATCATCCGTCACGGTTATCTCTACGCAGATGTGGCAGCGCTTGTTCCCGAGATGGAGTTGCCGCCGGTTGTCACCAGTTTTGACCCGCCTGACCGACTTCCAGGGACGGCACATTCCGTTGGCGGGAAAGGCGACCTTCCAAGTTGAGTTCAAGGATCGGAAGGCTGAGCTGGCTCTCCTGGTTGGTGAGAGGGTCAGCCTGTCGGGCCTCAACTGGTTTGAGGCATTGGGTATCGCTATCACTGGTGTTAACCAGGTATGTGAAAATAAAAGGGACTCGTATAGAGAGTTTCCTGATGTGTTTGGGGAGGGGCTTGGCACGTACACCGGCCCCCTGGTTTCTTTTGATTTAGACACTTCAGTACATCCGATACGGCTGAAGTATAGGAAGATACCGCTTGCCCTAAAAGCAAAAATTGAGTCTGAACTAGATAAACTGGTTAAACAGGGTATCCTTGAACCGGTACCCTATGGTAAACGGGAAACTCCCATTGTAACACCTGTCAAGGCCGACGGCTCAATCCGAATCTGTGCCGATTATAAATGTACAGTCAACAAAGCCCTGCAGCAACACTCCTACCTGGTGCCTGTGATCAGTCATGTGTTGGCATCACTGGGAGGAGGAAAAGTTTTCGCTAAACTTGACCTAGCTCAAGCGTATCAGCAGTTGCCTGTAGACAACACAACTGCTGAAGTTCAAACAATTGTGACCCACAAAGGGGCTTTTAAGGTGAAGCGCTTGCGATTTGGGGTCAGCGTCACCCCGGGCATCTTTCAAGGGCTAATGGAGGGGCTCCTGCATGGGCTACCTGGTGTTGTGCCCTATTTCGACGATGTTTTAATTGCTGGCACAGACGAATGTGAACTTATGGCTTGACTGAGAGCAGTGTTAACCCGTTTTAAGGGCGCTGGGCTGCGGGTGAAAAGATCCAAATGTGTTGTTGGTGTGGACAAGGTTGAGTTCTTGGGGTTCCTCATCGATGCAAATGGGGTTCACCCCACCCCGGATCAGGTCGCCGCCATCAAGAGCGCACCCCCGCCTAAGCCCAAGAAGGACTGGAGGTCCTTTCTACCATTCGTTTCTGCCACACAAGGCTTCAGTGGCAGAGCCCCTGCACATCCTGCTTCACAAAAACGCAAAATGGGAGTGGGGCGAGCAGCAGAGGCGAGCATTTGAAGCGGTCAAGGACCTCCTTTCCTCGGACGCAGTGCTCACGAACTTTGACGAGGACAAACTCCTCGTGTTGGCCGCTGACGCGTCCCCTTATGGGGTGGGCGCAGTTTTGAGTCATCTTATGCCGGACAGCACCGAAGCGCCCATCGCATTCTATCGCGGTCCCTCATCGCAGCGGAGAAAAATTGTGCCCAGATCGACTGTGCCCTAATTGCCGGAGTTAAGAAATTCCATGACTTTGTATATGGGTGATAGTTCCTCCTTGTGACTGATCATAAACCACTTCTGGGCATATTTTCTCCAGACTGGCAGACTCCAAATATCCTCTCACCGAGGATGCTAAGGTGGGCAGTTTTCCTGTCCACCTATGACTTTGAACTTGAGCATCGGCCTGGGAAGGCTATCGGGCACACGGACGCCCTCAGCCGCTGCCCTGCACCACCTGAGGACTCTGACGGTGTGGAGGTTCTGGCTCTTGACAAGCTACCTGAGGCGCTGGTTACCTCTATGGACGTTGCCGCTGCGTCGGCACCGGACTCTGTGCTCGCCTGTGTGCTCAATTGGGCGTGGAGGGGGTGGCTGGTGGGTAAATTGGCACCAGAATTCAAACCCTACATCTCGCACCAAACTGAACTTTCGGTGGCAAAGGGTTGTTTATTGTGGGGAAGCCATGTGGTAATTCCCGCCAAACTCAGGGAGCGAGTGATGGAGGTGTTACACTCTGGCCACCCGGGAATTGTCCATATGAAGGCCCTTGCCAGAGGGTGTGGTGGCCCAATCTGGATGCTGACATAGAGGTGTGGGTCAAGAACTGTAACTTGTCAGCAATTGCGCTGGAACCACCTCAGGCTCCCATTCAGCCATGGGAGAAATGTCGGAGGCTGTGGTCCTGCCTCCATGTTGACTTTGCAGGCCCCTTCCATGGGCAAATGTTTCTAATCTGTGTCAATGCATATTCCAAATGGCTCGAAATCGTAAATATGAAGTCAACAGGGTCTGGGGCAGTGATCAATGTCCTTTGCAAGCTGTTTGCGACGCACGGGCTGCTGGACTGTTTGGTCTCCGACAACGGCCCACAGTTCGTGTCAGCTGAGTTTGAGGGGTTCCTCAAGGACAATCTGATTCACCATGTGACTTCTGCGCCATTCCATCCGGCCTCCAACAGCCAGGCCGAACGGATGGTTCGGATGGCGAAGGAGTCACTTGGGCACCTGACTTGCGGGGACTGGGGGCAGAAGACCACCTCGTTCCTCTTGAAGCAGCACATCACGCCTTGTTCTGCCACTGGGAGGAGGCCAGCAGAGCTGCTAATGGGGAGAAAGCTGGCCTCACTTCTTGACTGCCTGCACCCCGACTTAGACCAGTCGAAGCAGCGGTCTGAGGTTCCAGCACAGGGGAGACTGTTCCAGTCAGAGGACAAGGTGTTTGCCTGCAACTATGCGGAAGGTCATCAGTGGCTACCAGCCGTAGTCACCAAGGTTGCAGGGTCCAGGCTGTATGTGGTCCGACTTCCCAACGGTCGGGAAATACGCCGCCACGTAGACCAGCTCAGAGAGCGCTGGGCAGACTCAAGTGCCGAGTCCGTGCCTGAATCTGAGCTGGTCCCTGTCGAGCAGGAGGGGCCTCCGGACGAGGAGGTGAGTGCTGCAGAACAGAAATCGGAGCCTGGGACCTCTGTCTTGGTTCCCCCTGTCTCTCCTGAGAGAGAAGTCACCAGAGTCCCTGAAGTGTGTGCCGCTCCACCACCATTGGAGCAGAGACCGCTGCGCCGGTCAAGCAGAAGCCGTTGTGCCACTCCCTACCTGAAAGACTATGTTTGGCAGGGTAATGCTCCATCTTAGGGGGGAGGAGTTATGTATTGAAGTGTGAATCAAGCCTGTACTTTACTGTGTTAAGCTTCAGTCTAAATGTGGCTCTTCATCTGTCGCATTACCATTGGCTGGTTTCTGTGAAAATGTATCAAAGAGGGAAAGGTCCTGATTGGCCTTTATCCCTGTGTTATGCTTGGTCTTTAACATGTTATGGGTGTGGCTTTGAAAGCCCGGGATAGTTCAAAAAGGGAGCTGTGCTCCACTTGTTGGGTTGTTGTGTTCTCTAGTGGTGTTTGCTGTTACAAATAAAGCTGAACTCATTTTTCCTGATATCCTGTTGTTGAATGACATACTTAACACACACCATGTTGCTATTCAATAACATCTGGAGTGATCTGTCCATGTCTTTTTTGTTGTTGAGCGACTAGAGTTTTGCTCTGTGCCTCTTCTACCCCTACCACTTCACAGCATGCCATTTTCTGTCTCCTGTGGTTTCCCATAATACCTCCCAGAATGTTCTCCCTTTCATTCATCTGAGGGGGTGGGCTGTGACTCAGGGAAGCTCATGCAGGGATCTATGTTGCCAGTCATCATGGTGCCACTTGAGCTCTGTTCCATTTAGTTGCACAGTATAACGCAATCCAGTGGCACCTTAAAGACTGATGACATGTGGTTCACTAGGAGCTTTCATGCATTGCAGCTCACCTCTTTAACAGACTGAGATGGGGAAAGGTATGTGTGTGTCAGAGCAGGGATGGTTGCACTTTTGTTGCGGAGGACAGGTGGGCATCTTGTCCACTGTGTGGGCACCCTCCTCCTGTGGGCTATGGGGTGACACTGGGGTCACGTCCCTCTGTTGGGGTTGAGCTGCTGGGTCTTTTCTCCCTTTCCTCTGGCACTCCATAGTGGAGGCAATGCCATTGAAGGACAGTGGCTGCAGGAAGCGATTGTTTGCACTTGTTTGTGCCACTCAGAGAAATGTAATTGGGTGTGTTATGTATTGTGTTAATACTTACAGTTAAGTTGCCTGAGCTTCAGTCATAGTTCCATAGAGGCCTGGTATCCTAAAATGCAAATTCTAATTGTCTACTTTGCACAGTGGGACAATGAGAGCTTAGGGATGGTTTTGGAGGGAGCAACAACCATTGGTTGTTATCTACAAGTTATGATTGGTGTTTAACATCCTAGGGGGCGTGGTTGTATAGTCCAAAAGAGTATAAAGTGAGCTAGCTTCTGTGTTGTTGTTGTTGATTGTTCTGGCTGAATCACGTGTTTAAGAGCTTCCTGAAGGCTGATATTTTATACTAGCAATGAGGATAGGATGCTGAGTGGGTAGGCAGCCCCACTGAACCAGTGCCACCACGGCCAATGAAGAAGAGCATTCTGGACAACTGAGGGAAGACAATCAATGCTCTACCAATCCTGAGGCTGCACTGGCCTGCAGAATGGCAGCCAGCACCAAGTTCGATCCATTCAAGCCAGAGCTGGAAGACTGGGATTCATACATCTCTCGGTTTGAGTTCCATCTGCGCACCAACAAGATCGAGGATGAAGCAACGCAGACGACGACACTCCTCAGTTCTTGTGGAAGGGCCATTTTCAATGTGACCTGGTCCCTTGTGGCGCCAGAGGACATATTGACAGCCTCACTGATGCATTGATTTCATGCATTCAAGGAGAAGCTCAAAAATCACTTCTCACCCAAGCTCTCACAAATTGCCTGCCGACACACCTTCTACAAGCACAACCAGGCCGTGGGCGAGATGATCGCTGACTATGTCATGGTGCTATGGAAGGCTGCCAGGACATGCAACTTCCCAGATTTGGAAGTGGCGCTCTTCGACCAATTGGTGTATGGTCTTTGCAACAAGAAGCTACAGTAACAACCTGTTCTTGAAGCAAGAGTTAACCGTCACAGCAGCCTACACATAGGTCATCACAGCAGAAGTTGCGGAGAAGTCAACGCCGGAAGTGCGTCAGTCAAACAGCCCACTCACTCAGCGACAGGCAAAGACAGTGCACCATAAGTCTTCCGATGAGTCAGAGAGTGAGGGGGAAGAAGTGCACAAGACCAGGTTCACTGGTCAGCGTGTTCCCGGGAAAGCAATGGAGAGGTCACCCTGTGCCAGCTGTGGGGGTGACCATGACAGAGACTGCTGTAAGTTCCGGGACGCCAAGTGCAGAGCCTGTGGCAAGCAGGGGCACATAGCCAGAGTGTGCCACGCTGCTATCAAGAAGTCACTGCCTACTTCCCCACAGTGGAGCCATAGGGTTCACCACACAGATGCAGTAACAACCACTGAATGTCACACTATGACTTGCTGTTCCTGTCCCACGACTGTCTTGAACATGGATATGAAGACCAGGAAAAATATTAAGGTCTTGGTACACCTAGATGGGAAGCCCTGCAAGATAGAGGTTGATTCTGGGTCAGTGCTCACGGTCACCTCTACAGAAATCCTGTGCAGGCTCTTCCCACAAAAGAGTCGCTGTCGCCTGGAGTCCAGCAGTGTGCATCTCTCAGACTTCCAGGGTCGATACATTCCAGTAGCAGGCGCAACAATGTTTGAGGTCCAGTTCAAGCACTTCAAGGGACCATTGAAACTCCTTGTAGCTGAGGGGCGCAGGGCCAATTTGCTTGGTCTGGACTGGTTCGAGGCCCTCGGCATAGCAGTCACCAGAGTAAATCAGCTGTGCCAAACTGACTTGGACTCAATCTGCCAGGAGCTCCTGGCAGTTTTTGACGTGTCACTGGGACAATATACTGGCCCACCTGTGTCATTCAACCTTGACCCCATGGTCGTGCCCATCAGACTGAAGGCCCGAAGGTTTCCCTTTGCATCGAGGCCCTGCATTGAAGAAGAATTGGACAAACTAATCCAGCAGGGAGTCCTAGAACTGGTCTCCCATGCCAAATGGAAAACACCGATCGTTACTCCAGTGAAGCCAGATGGGTCCATCTGCATTTGTGCTGACTAGAAGTGCACAATCAATAAGGCTCTACAGCAGCACGCATACCCAGTGCCGGTGATTAGTCATGTCCTAGCTTCCCTGACCGGCAGCCAGATCTTTGCAAAACTTGACCTCACACAGGCCTACCAACAGTTGCTGGTTGAAAAGAACACAGCAGAGGTGCAGACAATTGTCACTCACAGAGGGGCATTCAAGGTAAACCAGCTGCAGTTTGGTGTGAATGTAGCCCCAGGAATTTTCCAAGGCCTGATGGAAGGTCTCCTCCGGGGCATTCCGGGAGTCATGCCCTACTTTGACAAAATGCTTGTTGCCGGCTCCAACACCACAGAACTGTCTGATCGCCTATGAGCAGTTCTTCGTCGGTTTCAAGAGGCCAGCCTTAAGGTTAAGCAGGAGAAGTGTCAGATCGGAGTTCCAAAGATCAAGTCCCTCGGGTTCTCCATTGATGCTGATGGCATTCATCCAACTGACAGCAAGGTCGCAGCGATCCAGCAGGCACTGCGACCGACCAAGAAGAAGGAATTGCAGTCCTTCTTAGGAATATTAAACTTTTACCACTCCTTCTTACCCCACAAAGCATCCATCGCTGAACCACTTCATCGGCTGCTGGAGAAGAAGGCTATGTGGGAGTGGGGCACAACCAGGCATTTTCTGCAGTAAAGGGTCTGTTAACTTCTAACAGTGTCCTCATGCACTTCGATAAGGGCAAGCCACTTGTCCTAGCAGCAGATGCTTTGCCCTTCAGCATCAGAGCTGTCCTCAGTCACACTGTGCCAGATGGAAGGGAAGCGCCCGTTACCTACTATTAGTGGACACTATCGGCGGCAGAGAGGAACTATGCCCAGATAGATAAGGAGGCTCTCATGCTGGTGGCATCAAAAAGTTCCATGACTTTCTGTATGGATGCTGATTTCTCATGGTGATGGAGCACAAGCTGCTTCTGGGGTTGATTGCTTCCGATAGGCAAACCCCACAAATCCTTTCCCTGAGAATGTTGCGCTGGACTGTTTTTTTGTTGGCATACGACTACAACATTGCCCACTGCCTGAGAAAAGTGATTGGGCATGCTGATGCTCTGAGCAGGCTTCCTGCCCTGGGTCCACTGGTCAACCCTGTCCCAGCCTGTGAAGTGATGGCAATCAAAGAGCTTCCACAGGTACCGGTACACGGGTCGGACATTGCTTCAAACTCAGCCAGAGACGCTACGCTCTCCCAAGTTCTCAACTGGGTGTGGAGGGGATGGCTGACTGGCCATCTTGATGCAGAATTCCAGCCCTACAGCTTCAGTCAACATGAACTGTCAGTCCACAAGGGCTGCCTGTTGTGGGGAAATAGGGTGGTCGTGTCCCCTAAACTTCGCCGGTGAGTGCTGGAGGCTTTGCATGCAGGACACCCGGGCATCATTTGGATGAAGGCCCTAGCCCACCGCTATGTGTGGTGGCCACACATAGGCAAAGAGATCAAAGAATTGATGAGAGTTTGCCAACCATGCCAGGAGTCATGACCAGAATCCCCACGTGCGCCAGTTCAACACTGGGAAACCACATGCTTGCCGTGGTCCCACCTACACATAGACTTTGCAGGCTCATTCCAGGGACAGGTGTTCTTGATCGTGGTAGACTCATATTCTAAATAATAATAATAATAATAATAAAATAATAATTTATTAATCACTTTTCCCACTCACGCAGCCTCAGAGCAATTTACAGTTACTCAGAGACATGAACTAACATTTTTTGGGGGGATAGGGAGACAGCATACAATTATTTAACCACACGCTGTAGCTGCTTGAGAGGGTTCATATGCAGGCTGTATCAGACATGATCTGACAGCATGTTCTTTGTCGGCTGGCTGATGACGTCAGGACTCACAATGTCGCATTGTCACACTGCCACCGCTTGGCCAATTTGCTGCACTGCAGGCTGATTTGCTCCACTGCAGGGAATGCCAACACAGATTTTTCTACCTTCTGATCTCGCAGCACGGCAGACATCTTCAATGGCAGCTAACACCTCCCCAAAGGGATGGTCCCCAATTTATCTACTTGCCGAAGCTTTCGAATCTCTGAGTAGATGATGAGCTAGGGACAAGGCTTGATTGCTCACACCAGCGCGGGGCTAGAACTGACAAAGCTTGGCAGTTCAGATGTTATAGTTATGCAGGGGATTTACCCACTGCGCCACTTCTCCCCACTGGAGGTAGTGAAAATGTCATCCATGACCTCAGCCTCAGTGATCAGAGCACTCCGCCGCATCTTTGCAACACACGGTCTGCCGGACACTATTGTATCCGATAACAGAACTCAGTTTACATCTGTGGAATTCCAGAAATTCATGGCAGACAATTTGATCAGGCACATCACCGCAGCGCCTTTCCATCCTTCCACCAATGGTCAGGCTGAACGGATGGTGCACACACTGAAGGATGCACTCTGCCAGATGGTCCACGGAGACTGGAGCCAGAGACTGGCATCCTTCTTGATGTATCAGCACCTCATACCGCACACTACGACCAGGAGGAGTCGGGCGGAACTCCTTATGAATTGCCGTTTGTTTTCGCTGCTTGACTGACTGTATCTGGATCTGACATCCGACAAGCCCCCACAGAGGGAAACCCCAACAACACCTCATTCATTCCAGGTGGGCGACACTGTTTTTGCCAGGAACTACAGCGAGGGGCCTTAGTGGATTTCTACCGTGGTGACCATGATCACTGGACCTAGGTCCTATGTCGTAACTACATCTGACGGTAGGAGCTTACAGTGACACAATGATCAAGTTCGACGTCGATGGGCTGACCGTCCAGAATTCCTTACAGAGGGCTGTTCGGGATCAACCGGGGGTCCGGCTCCAACTGTGGAGCAAATTGAGTCCCCGGTTTCCTTTGACACCGAACCCCCGTCGGGCTCGATGTCAACTGTTGAGCCTAAGACTATGCAGCCCCGGCACCAACAACCACGGATGCAGGTCCTGCCAACCTGGCAGCGGATGGTCCTGCAGTGGCCAAGGGTGGCCAACAGACTGGCGACAGTAGTCAATCCACTTTGTGACACACAGATGTGGCCCCTCCGGCCAGGGCACTGCGGCGTTCCCAGCAGAATCGGTGTCACCCCACTTATGTGGAAGACTTCGTCAGTTAAGGGTATTGCTCTGTCTTAGGGGGGAGGGGTGTTATGTATTATGTTAATACAGTTAAGTTGCCTGCACTACAGTCATAGCTCCATAGAGGCCTGGTATCCTAAAATGCACATTCTGACTGGCTACTTTGCACAGTGGGCCAATCAGAGCTTAGGGATGGTTTTGGAGGGAGCAACAACCATTGGTCGTTATCTACAAGTTATGATTGGTGTTTAAACATCCTAGGGGGCATGGTTGTATAGGCCAAAAGAGTATAAAGTGAGCTAGCTTCTGTGTTGTTGTTGTTGATTATTCTGGTTAATAAAGCTGAATCACTTGCTCAAGAGCTGCCTGAAGGCTGATATTTTATAGAGTGCCACTGCCTAATTGGTGGTGTTGCCAGGGTTGATAGAGACTCCAGAGTGCTTGTTGTGCAGTCTGCACCTCGTGGAAGGCCAGGGATATTCATAAGGATTTGACCAATGCCACCACTATTATGTGAGAGGCAAGCTACCACCACCACAGCAGCCCTCAAGATTTGGCTGCCCAAAACACACACAGAGAAGAAAACACTCCCATTTCCTCGTATTTCTGTTGTGTTGTATATTCAACAACACTTTAACTTCCCTCATGTATCTCCATGACAATACCCTAAAGCTGATAATGCTGAAAGGATGAGGAAAAGCTGCACTCATGCAACTCTGTGCTTGTTGACTTCGATGGAAGTCCCACTGAGTTCAACAGGTTTTATACCCAAATAATTATGCATAAGATTGCAGCCTTAATTCATTCAGGTAGAATTTAATTCTCAAATTAGTGGAACAAACTCACCTCCAGGGAAAGTGAGGTGAAGACTTTTGGCATGCAACTATAGTTTTTCTAATTACTCCATCACAGTCCATTAGTTATAAAGAAACATAGATTCCCCCCCCAAATGTAGAAATGGCATTTGCTCAGGTTACTGATAATTGAAGATAATTTTTTTTTTTTGCATCCAGAAATCAGTTCATGATACTGTTGTTTTAGCATCACCTACCCTTTTTGTCAAAAAGTGAATGATGCTTTAGGGTAACTCATCCAATTATAAAATAATGAGCTCTATAAAATGAAAGAAAGCAAATAAGATTAATAGATTTTAAAAACTGAGTTAATCCACTGAATAATTACATAGCTGCAGCTATTGATATTTTAAAACAAATCTGATCCGGTGATTACTGATCACAAAGATCTTAAATTAGTGGGCATGGGTAATTACTCAGGTCGTAAATCAGAAGCATCTTCTTCATTCAATACTGAACAAATTAAGATGTTTGCAAATGGAGCTATCTTTTGTTCAGTACGTCTATTGTCAACCTTAGTAAAATAAACATTGGGATTCTTTGTATAGGTGTCTCCTTTCTTTGTATCAGGCAAGCAAATCAGGAGCCAGTGACTAAGTATTTTGCTTTTGCTCAGGGCTCAGCTGATCTCAAACCATGTCTGTGGGTCTCTCGTTCATAAACTGCATTGGAAGACCCAATGGTCCAAAGTCACTTATTCCTACCCCAAGCGCTGCAAACTTGCAGTCTGTTTAATTTACCATAGTTCCTGACTGTTCATTTGGGAATTGTTCTCAGTGCCACATTTTCCTGTCTGAAATGTTCATTTTCTTTATTTCAGCGCTACATTGTTATCGGACTGATCTATAGACAGGGCTACATGGCTAACTCTGCAATCCTATATGTGCTTAGGTGTAATTAAATCTCATTGAAAATATTGGGGCTTCTTTCCAAGTGAATTTTGTTAGACATGAATAGTAACGGTGTTTTCAAATGTGCAGTTGTAGTATCCAGTCATATCCTCCCCACAGGGCCAAGGCTTCCAAAAACCATCAGCTACAGGTGTCTAGCTGCAGAGTAATGGGAGCAGCTATATTTATTGAGTTACAAAGGGTTGCCAGTTTTCCATATGCCACTCACACAAAATTATCTTCTAAGTGTGCAGCAGTGCAGGCTTTGCTGGAATTCTGCAGCAAAAATTATTTGCCATTTGCTCCTTCATTGTGCCTTAGAATAGTTCAGCCTATTTTATCTTTCATTTCAGCATGTGCAACCTTTTTGGAATCATGGTAGTATTTTGTTAGTTCAGTTTCTATTATGTAAAAATACTAAAAAGTGTGATTTTTCCTTAAAATAAAAGTTTTTACTTTAGTCAATTAGACTGGACTTTGTATTTGACTTTCTGCTTATGGGGGGATACTGCACTAGTGGGAAAGGAAGGATTACTGTAGAGAGATTGCATGCATGCTACATATTTTCTTTGACCCTTAATCAAACCAGAACCAAGGAGCAGCTAAAGGTCGTGGTTGCAACCCTGAACACTAGATCAGGGTTCTGAAACCTGTGGCTCCAGAAGCAAACATGGCTCAGCACAGATCCAAATATGGCTCTTCAAAAATAAAATGAGATCTTTAAGTATATTGGAGAGGTAGGTGGGATGCTAGAATAACCATGTGAACTGTGTAAAGGGAATAGCAGGCAAAAACTGTTGTGGAATTAAAAGGGTTCTTAAAAATGCTTATCAGAAGGGGGAATGACAGAGGTGAACAGTAAAGTAATTCAAGTGCAAACCTTGCACAGATTTACACAGCACACTAAAACAATTGCTTGGAGTGTAAATATATTGCTTACTGTGAGGCATGGTGTGTGCCACTTCCTAATAAAGGACTAGCCACAATCAGTATTTGGGCAGCAGAAATGTTATATATTTATATTAGTTATTGGTTATGTTAAGCTATATATTTTGAAATGTGCAAATACCTTTCTGATACTGGCTCTTTGTTGATCTCTTGCTCTGAATTTTGTAGTTTGGCTCTTTAATTATCACAGGTTGTTGAACCTTGTAAAGTCTATTGAAGATTAACATTTAAGCAGTGTCAGAGTGCTTAGGATTGTAGCTCTGGCCGCATTTTAATTGTAAGGTCACAAGAAATTTCAAAACAGTAATGTTTTGGTGGCACTGTTGATGGCCAGTTATTTCTCCTGCTATCAGGCATATGAAGAATGCATTCCAAAGCAATAATTATGATAAAGGACCATCTGCAAAATTAATCATAGACAACAGCAACTATTTATGGGTATGGTCATAGCCTAGAGCCAGCAGGAAGATCTCCTGGCAGAGAGGGAGAGGGAGGGAGGCGAAAGTAAGAGAGGAAGAAGATCTGCGCTGCATTTAGAAGCCTCCCCCTTCTCCCGTACAGGTTTTTTTTTTTAAAATTTACCACACTTTTTGTTGTTGTGAATTGCTTTGTGTCTCCATTTGGGGAATCAAGGTGGGATTCATAGGAATGAAATTAAATGTCTGGATTTTGTTCATTTCAAAAACTATATTCCCTTTACTTCTTGATCCATGGCCACCTTTTTCAATCCTTTTTTTTGTTTTGTTTTTGTGTGTGTGTGTACCTGGAAGTCACGGTGGTTGGATGTTTCAGAGTGGTGCTTGGATGTTTCAGAGGATGTAGCTTACTATTGCTGGTGACTTACTATTGCCTGCCTCTGCATCCCAGCCCTGGTATTCCTTGGAGGTCTCCCTTCCAAGTACCTGCCAGGGTCGGCCCTGCTTAGCTGACCAGGTTGGGCTTGCCTGGCCTATCCAGGTCAGGGCTTTTTCAATCCTTTTTGTTTTGAATAATGCTTAATAACTTGGATCTGACCTACTTTGTTGTTCATTTGATGTTGCTTCAGAAGGCCTAAGAGAAATCCACAAAAAGGAGGGATTACATTTTAGAAGGTCCAGATTTCTAAGAGTTGTGCAGATAATATTTCAATATGAAAAACATAAATGGATTGTGGCCCAACATCATTCAGCAAGAATCCCCACCCAGAGTAAACTTGAGTATCCCAGATCCTAGTCTCTACACAAAATTATTGGTCCTTGTTTCAGAGTATTTGCAATCCAAATAGCATTATATAGGGATGTGTCAATTAGTTGCATAAATAACATATATGGTGAAATTACATTAATTACATTATCTAGAAAGGATGTGGATCAGAGTTAACATCTACTATACATTGGGAAAATACTGAACAGTACAAAGCTTTCAAGGACTCACTGCTATTCGTTTTAACATCAGCTTTCTCTTTAGTACAGAATTCTCTAAATGTTGTCTATACTCCTAGTTTTTAATCTTATATATTCTCAGTACATGTGTCTATTTCTGTGAGTAATTCAAAGAAACATATTACTTTAAGAAATTTTGTTCTCTTTATTTAATTTTACTAAATCATTGCAAGTGTTGAAAACAATTTATTTAATTTTGTAAATCACTGGAAACATTTAAAACAATTCCTGTACATGTCATGTTTATTTTCCATAATCACAGGAGAGGATTTGAATGAGAGCAAGTTTTATGTTTTTAACATTTCCCCCTCCTTTTAAATAAGGTCGCAATCCAGACAACTGTACAAGCAATGTGGCACATGTGGTTTTTTACTAATTTTTTTAGCAACAGCCCCCACTCTCCCCCTCCCCTTTTGATGCTGCTGTTGCCTTTCAAAGAAAAAGAAAACCACCTGCAGACAGATTAACCCTTAAGACCACCTAGAGGAATCCTGATTTCACAGACACTGCAAGTTTCTACAGTAATAACAACACAAACAGCAACAACCAAAGTAATGTACAGCATCTCATGTAAATATGGAAAGGTCCATGGATGTACATACAATCTTTATAATTTAGTCCAGCAGCGAAGCAAGTGCATCACCACCTTTTGTCAGTTAACTAAAAAAATACCTTTGCAGCTGCTTTTTTTTTTTTGCAAAAATAACTGTCAATCAAATTGTTAGAGGAAAAGTTATTGTCAACTTAAATATTAACAGGAACCAAGCAAAGGTTGTATTCACAGTTTATCTTCCACAGTAAAAGTGTTACATTTCTTGAAAACTGCCTGAAGTGCATCCTAGTAAATTTTAGAAACAGTGTCATGATTCTTTAATACTACATTCAGTTTGTGAACACTTCACCAAATTCTACAATATACTTGTGATTTCTGTGGATTCATCCTATTTTATCATATTTTGTGGGAAAGCATTTTTCACCACTAGGAACTGAGATTCTCTGTGTGATCTCTTCATCTTTGCTCGGCGATTCTGGAACCAGATCTGAAAGTTATAGAAAAGCCATACTTGTAATCTGTTGTTCACCTTAATAATAAAGTACCACAAAAAGAAGAGAGATCTGGATACGTTTGTTTACTTCATTTATGCCCCACCTCTCTCCCCAATGGGACTCCAAAGTGGTTTACATTGTTCTCTTATCCATTTCATCCTCACAACAACCCTGTGAGGTAGGTTAGGCTGACCGTGTTGCTGGCCAAGGTCACCTAGCAATTTTTCATGCCACAGTGAGGATTTGAATCTGGGTTTCTCAGATCCTAATCCAACACTCTAATCACTACACCATACTAGTCTTACCTCTATATATGGGAAATCCATTGTTTGGATACTAAATTAAAATGTCTTTAGCTTTAAGTTATATTGCACAGAAAGTCCACCTGAACCGGAGTAGTCAAAAACACAATGATGCAAGAACAGATGCAATAAGGAAGAGTTTTCTATTAATTTTAAAGGTCTGTCGATTGGGATATAAAAACAATGTCTAATATATACTGAAAAGCAGCATTTTGGTTCATAGTGAGAGAAACTGCGTGTACAGTTTGTATGCATGTACATGCTGAATTTGGGCTGCCAACTCTGGACTGGGAAATACCTGGAGATTTTGGGGGTGCAGCTGGGGGAGGGAGGGAGGGTTTTGGGAAGAGACAGGTCCTCAGTGGGATATAGTGCCATAGAGTCCACCCTCCAAATAAGCCATTTTCTCCAGGGGAACTGATCTTTGTCGTCTGGAGATCTCCAGGAGATCTCCAGGCCACATTGGGAGGCTGGGAACCCTAAGCTGAATGCATGTAGGGTGAGCAGCAGAACCAGTGGACACAATCCCACTTTCCCATCTCCACTGCTTCTTGTGTGAATTCAGCTGGTCTAAATATAGATTAAATAAAAATGGCATTTGATTAGGCTTGAAGTTTCCATTCACATTGTGTTTTTAAATTACGCATTGAAGATGTTCTGAGGTTGCTAAATGTACATTCTCTACTTTGAACTTATAGCAAATCATTTTTTTCATTTTCTCATTACACCCTAAGAGAAAGTCTGAAAAATGTTGCAAAGGGCAGCCATGTTGATCTGCAGTAGAAGAGCTAGGGCCGCGTCCAGGAGCACCTGAGAGACCCACAAGACTTTTGGGTAATAAGCTTTCAACAGTGAAAGCTCCCTTCGTCAGATTTGGGAAATGTAATATTTTTGCTAATATAAATGTCTGATAAGAGTATGCCTGTATATATTCTGTGATGAAAATTCCAGGTGGGTCCAATGGCACCTTAAATCCTAATTAAATGTATTCTAGCATAAGCTTTTGAGAAGTTAAGTCTGACTCACTATGCTGAAACAAATTTTTCTTAAGACTTTCAGATGTCACTGGACTCCTCTTTCACTGTATGTATTCCGAACTCTTAAATCTTGGCATCAGAATTGTCTGGTAGACAAAGGCAGAGCTGTAGCCAGGGTAGAGCCAGTATGTAAATTGCCCAAACTTGAAGCATTTATTCATGTCCATGCAGTGTTATTTGTGAATTGGCTATTTAATTTATAACGCTTTTATTTAAACAATGAGAGCTACTCTTTAGAACACAAATATGTCTAGCTTTTTAAAAAAGTACTTTTAGTACTTTCCCAAGCAGGTAGAACTCCCAATGCCATGTGTTTAATGAACTTGGTTCCACCCACCCATGATTTCCCCCTGAAGACTACTATCACGTGTCGTAAAAAATCCCCTATCACTATGACTGAGAGTATGGTAGAATGCTTAACAGTACAGTCCTAAGCAGAGTTAACCATACTAAAGCTATTGAAGTCAATAGGCTTAGAAAGGTATGACTCTGCTTAGGATGACCCTTCAAGGTGTATAAAGTATAATGTAAGGAGCTTTTTATTTAAGAGAGTCATTAGTTGCAAATGAATAAAAGTTTAAACTTGAAAATAGCCGTTCTTATTCAAAATGTGTATTTCTGACACTTAAATCAGAAACCCTACATTTCATACAAACATTTGGGTTTGGTGAGGAGGTTATGAAAGTGTCTGTTGATTCATTTTCCATTCATTTATTTGAGGTCTCCCCTGGAAAGGTGAGTGTTCCACCTAGCAAAAAAGCCTTGGCAATAGACCTGGACAATGGAAATGCACTTATTTCACATTGATTGTATTAATGCAAATGAATGTGGTGTTAAGGAGTGGGAAGGAAGGAAAAGAGTTCTAGTCTTCCTCCATGTAATGCTAGAGAACATAATTTCCACTGTTAATGATTATATTGCTGTTACTTGTCCTGAATTATACAGAAATCATACTTTTTTTTAACATAAATGTGTCATTAATAATTTTTAAAAGTTACCTGGATTCTGTCTTCATCTAAATCTAATTTTTGGGCTAGTTCTTCTCTGACATCAATTCCAGGATAGGAATTCACTCTAAAAACATTTTCCAGTAGTTCAATCTAAGGAGAATGAAGAGAAACTCTATTCTTCTTTTATTTCACAACAGAAAAAGTAATGCTAATTGGTTCAAGTAAACCTGAATTTTCTGATTAGAATCTGAGTCAGATTCTAATCTTAAAAAGATCCAGAGTAGGTCAAGGGAAATCAACAAAGTTATTTTGGACAAACGGCAATGCTAATTGCATATTAACATTTGGAAATCTTTTTTTTATTCAGTAAATGGTCAGTTGTACAGACTTTTGTACAACAAGCTCTTCTGGTTTCTTACTAATAAATGCCCTCTTACTAAACAATGTACTAAGCAAAACATCCATTCTTACACTTATGAATAGGTTAAATGTACTGAATCATTACCTGGTTTCGGGTGAATGCAGTCCTTGGCCTCCTACCACGGTACCAACTCAATTCCCTTTTGTAAGAAAGCCTTTCATTGACTGCAAAATAGTTTTCACATTTCAGAACTCTTTCTTCTGCATCTGGGTAGTTGCTTGCATGAAATAATGGGATTGCATAGGAAATGGCAGGGATACGCAAACAGGGGTTATCGTCCTCTCCTGAAAAGTCACAAATGTGGAATTTTACAAGATTATCTGGTGAAACATTGAATTGCTAAATTTAACTAAGGGCAATCTGCCATTTTCTATACAGTTTATTTCCTGAGTTGTCACTATTTATAATACACATCACTACATAAGGCATAAAGAAAAAAGAGAAAGATTTTAAGTTACTGTCTTACCTAAATCATTCCATTTATCCACCCATGGCCTGTGAGGCTTTGCAGCTTGAGTACCATCTTTTTTCTGCTCCAGCCCCAAAATGCTTTCAATGGAAAATGAACATGATGTATTTTTATTTTCCCCGAGACTGGATTTGTTCTGAAGATGATGAGAGGCGGGATTAGCAGAACATAGTGATCGGCCTGCCATTCTTGTAGCGTCAGTCTAGGTACCAAATGCACCGTACTTCTAGTCTGTCTTGCAGGTCCTCCTTATAGCTTTGTTGACAAGGGGTTGGATTCTCCACGTCATTAATTAAAATCTTTTATTAGAAAGTTTTAGCATGTCAATGAAGATTCTCCCACCAAGAGGCACGAGGAGTTAATTGTTTATTTGTTTGCAAGTAATTAGCAACTAATGGTGACTCCAGGGGGGGGGCACCAAGAGGGACAAAAAGTGTTATCTCGTCTAACCAGAACATCAGACTTAACTTTCTCAAAAGAACCAGTGCACAAACATAGCACTTCTCTTTTATTTGAAATCATTAATGTATAAAATCAGGTTTTTCTTTAAAAAAATAATACTCTAATGGACTCCACTTACCTAAACATAACTGCATGATAGGAAACCAGTCAAGTAATAAGTAATCTCATTTAAGTGAATTTTCTTCCAATGAAATTTAAAATATAATCTCTTAATGCTATTAGGGTAATCCTGATGAAAAAGCTTCTGTTTTTCATATGCATATGTAACGGTGAACATGGTCAATGAAATGACAATGGTGTTTGGCATGAGACACAGAGCAGTGGGTTGGCAATGTTGTCAGAGCCTTGTGTAATTGTCTTCCAAGAGCCTGGATTAGTTAACAGGAACAGTTGAACCAAGCACTTTAGAAAGGTAGGCATTTGTTTGCTTTTTATTCCAACTTCAATTATTTTGATGCAGCTTTATCAAAAGGTAGCACATGGCTGAAATTCTCAGAGGAGTCTACCAAATACTTGTACAGAACTTTTGAGAACAATCCCATTGAAGTAAAGAGCAGATGATCCTTTTGTTCGATTGAAGCAGAATTGTACCCTATTTCAGTGATGTTTGAAGACACAATATTGACTTGTTCATCGTAGGACACTATATCTTTGTGGCAGTCATAATCAGATAGTTTTTAATAACAATCAAACAGAAATAATGAAAGTAAATAGCAGTGCTGCAAAACATGCTGTAATCTGTTTTGGAACTATGGCATTTTTCCAATATTTTAAAGGTATCACTGGGAAACTTAATTCCCCCAGGAATAATTCCTTTACTCAGGAAGACAAAAAAATTATTTTTGAATCCTCTAGTCTTTATCTAGGGTGCCACTACTATTTCATGGAGCTGTCATTATTAACAACTCTGATTTCTACAAACGGAATACGCTTAAATTGGAACCAGCTACTGTAATTTTCCTTTCAGGTCGGAAAGAGTAGTAAAATAAGATCTTTATTTATTTATTTATTTATTTTGCTATCAAGTGGTGGCTGACTTATGGTGACTTCATGGAGCTTTCAAGGCAAGAGATGTTCAGAAGTGGTTTGTCATTGCCTGCCTCTGCTTCGCGACCCTGGACTTCCTTGGTGGTCTCCCATCTAAATACTAACCAGGGCTACAGTTGCCAGGTCCCCCCTGGCCACCAGCAGGGGATGGGGAAGTAGGGTTGCCACATCCAGGTTGGGAAAGTCCTGCAGATTTGGAGATGGGGCCTGGGCAGGACAGGGACTTCAATGGGGCACATACGATAGAGTTTACCGTCCACGGCATCCATTTTCTCTGGCAGTTAACTGTAATTCTGGGGGTTCCTCAGGTCCTACCTGGAGGTTGGCATCTTTAGAGCAGACCATGCTTAGCTTCCGAGATCTGACGAGATCAGGTTAGCCTGAGCTATCCAGGTCTGGGCAAAATGTTTGATAAACAACTGTACTCAGTTTAGGGACTACAGTTAACTAACAGACATCAGCATGGCACTGGCTAGACAGAACTCTCTCTCAGTTCCCTGCCATACTGATTCCAGTCAGATTCCCATCTCTTTTTGATATAGATCAGGGGTTGGGCAATCCCTGGCACATATGCTGAACTGTGGCATATAGACTGATTCTCTACCAAGCAACTGAGGCAGACCTTTGTACCACTGGGGCATGTAGTACGGCAGAAGGCAATAGTGCTTTTAAGCCTGTCCTCATCTCTTGGACCTGCACAGGCATCAGCTGGGTCCAAAGCAATCTCTGGAGGCGGCAGCAGCAGCATCACTGGGGCTCAGACTGCTCCCAGAACGTTTGGCCAAGAACTGCCCTTCTCTTCCTTCAACTTTTGTTTGCCAGGACACCAACACCTTCAAGAGCAGACAGTTCCTTGGGAAAACTTTGGCTAAACCTTGGGACCTTATGTGTGGATGGGACACTTCTCACTGCACATCCAATTAGTAGCTATTCTGAGGACTAGAGTCCCTGCCTTGTAAGAATGAACTCAAGCAAAATTTAAGGGAGGGCTATACCAGAAGGAGTCTCCGTGAGGATTTGAGATGGCAAATCCAACTATTTCTGTTGAAGATATCCTAGACTGGAGCGGGTAAACTTTATTCTTCAAAATCTTGCAAACGGTGTCATTTCTCTAAAAGCAAGTGAGATATGATTATTTACTGTATCTTTCAGGATGTCATGTGTGGCAAAAAGAGCTTTTCATTTAGGTGTGACTGAATGCGCTGACTTGTTTAATTTTTAGAAATCTCAAGGAATGTCCTGACCTGGGTAGCCCAAGCAAGCCTGATCTCATCAGATCTCGAAAGCTAAGCAGGGTCAACTCTGGCAAGTACTTGGATGGGGAGACCTCCTTGAAATACCAGAGGCAGGAGGCAGGGGCAGGCTTTATTCAGGCACCTCTCTGAATATCCTCCAGGCCCCCAGTAGGGGTCAGTCACCAGAGGTCGCCATGACTTCCAGTTGCGTGGACATGCGCACACATGCGCATATGAAAAATGCAAAAGAGAAAAAAAAATCTCAAGGAACAATGATCCCAAACAGTCCCCAGAATAGATGCTGGTTTTGTTGGCTTTGGTATTTGGAGAGAAGCCAGTGCTGAATTTGTTAACTATTAGGATATTACCCTTGTTCAAGATAGGTCACAATTAAAAGAACAAAAGGCAATGCACAACATATAAGTAAACCTGAAAACATCATAGAATCATAGAATGTTAGAGCTGGAAGGGACTTTGCATGTCATCTAGCCAACTCCCTGCACTCTGCAGGAGTGTAGCCAAAAGATAGCCCTACAGCATACCCGAAAGATGGTCGTCCAGCCTCCGCTTAAAAACGTCCAGCGAAGGAGCACCCACCATCTCCCAAGGCAGTCTGTTCCACTGCTCAACCACTCTTGCAGTTAGGAAGTTTCTTCTGATATTTAGCCAGTAACGACTCCCTTGTAATTTCAACCCATTAGATCTAGTCTTGCAATCCAGAGCAAGAGAAAATAGATCTGCTCCATCTTCTACATGACAGCCCTTCATATATTTGAAGACTGCAATCAGGTCCCCTCTAAACCTTCTCTTTCCCAAGATAAATATACCCAACTCTATCAGCCTTTCCTGGTAAGACTTGGATTCCAACCCTCTCACCATCCTGGTTGCCTTCTTCTGGACACACTCAAGCTTGTCAACATCCTTCCTAAAACGTGGTGCCCAAAACTGGACGCAGTACTCCAGGTGAGGCCTGACCATAGCAGAACAGAGCGGAACTACCACCTCCCGTGATCTGGACACAATGCTTCTGTTAATGCATCCTAAGACTGCATTAGCTTTCTTCACAGCCACATCGCACTGCAGGCTCATGTTTAGCTTCTGATCAACCAGAACACCTAGATCCCTTTCACATGTGTTGCTGTCAAGCCAAGTCCCTCCCATTCTATATCTGTGCTTTTGATTTTTTGTACCTAAGTGTAGGACTTTGCACTTATCTCTACTGAAATTCATTTTATTTGTCTCAGCCCACTGTTCCAGCCTATCTACATAATTTTGAATCCTGACTCTGTCTTCTTCAGAATTAGCAATCCCACCCAGTTTCGTGTCATCTGCAGATTTGATAAACATCCCCTCTATGTCTTCCTCCAGGTCATAAAAAATTGAACAACACTGGGCCCAGGACCAAGCCCTGTGGCACTCCACTCGAGACTTCCTTCCACATAGACACAGAGCCATTTAGGAGCACTCGTTAGGTACGATTTTTCAAACATAAATGCTTAACTGAAGAGGCTCCAAGAAGCCTCTATGTCATCAGATTGGTGTGTCTGGCTCCTAGGAGTCCATGTAAAAGTCAATGTTCAAGTTCTCTGGGTGCTGCAGAACGAGGCAGGGTGGCCCTGTGCTTTGTGACTTCTACTTTTTGCCCATACATGGACTATGACATCTCAGCTAGGTAGGTGCCAGAGGCCTACTGTGATTCTCCAAGTGCTGATCGTGTTACAGGTGAATGGTATAGAGAAATCTCTAATACTTTGTCTCTTCCTATTTTGGCCCCACTAGTTGAATCCTGATTATGTACTGCTTCTTATTTCCTCCTTCACCTCCTTTTGGTTTCTACATTGTTCCTTTTGTGGCATTGTGCTTGGAAGGCCACACTCCACTCTTTTCTTCTCTGTGTACAGGCAATTCACTTCTCTGTATGTAAATGCAGAGGCTCTCCTTCAGGGTCCTAGGATTAAGAAATTGACTAGTCAGGCTTCAAAACTGGAAATATAAATTTAACATATATTTCACTGAAAATGCAATTCAAAGTGTGAATGGTCACCTGCCTTATAGTGGAGGAATTATAGTTCTCATTTAAAACAAGAACTTACAAATCCAATTGGTGAAATGTATTAAAAATAACAGATGAATTATTTATATTAAACTTTTGTATCCTTTTTGTATAAGTTTTTTCCAATTAAAAAAACCCTGTGAAGTGACAACTTTTTGGTTTACTTGAACTGTTATAAACAATAGCTAAAGCACTATAATGCTGCCATCTAGTGTTGGTTAATAACTTCTTGGTAGTAGATATTCATCAAACAGTTATTTTCAAAGGCATTGGGGCAAATTCTGTTTATATACAAAGTCTCCTTGACTCATATTATGGGAAAGAATGAAATAACCTGAGGTGTTAATCCATAAATTCAAAGTGTTGTTGTTGTTCAGTCGCACAGTCGAGTCCGACTCTTCGCAACCCCATGGATCAGTTTACGCCAGGCCCTCCTGTCTTCCGCTGTCCGCTGAAGTTTGCTCAATTTCATATTCGTTGCATCGATGACACTGTCTAACCATCTCATCCTTTGCCGTCCCCTTCTTCTTTGACCTTCAATCTTTCCCAGCATCAGGGTCTTCTCCAGTGAACGCTCCCTTCTCATTTGGTGGCCAAAGTATTTGAGCTTCAGCTGCAGGATCTGGCCTTCCAGGGAACAATCAGGGTTGATTTCTTTTAGGATTGACTGATTTGATCTCCTGGCAGTCCAAGGGACTCTCAAGAGTCTTCTCCAGCACCATAGTTCAAAAGAATCTATTCTTCGGCGCTCGGCCTTCCTTATAGTCCAACTCTCGCAGCCATACATTACTACGGGGAATACCATTGCTTTGACCATGCGGACTTTTGTTGGCAAGGTGATGTCTCTGCTTTTTATCATGCTGTTTAGGTTTGCCATCGCTTTCCTCCCAAGGAGCAGGCGTCTTTTAATTTCATGGCTGCAGTCACCATCTGCAGTGATCTGGGATCCTAGGAACGTGAAGTCTGTCACTACTTCTACGACTTCCCCTTCTATTTGCCAAGGAGTGATGGGGCCAGATGCCATGATCTTAGTTTTTTTGATGTTGAGCTTCAAGCCCACTTTTGCGCTGTCCTCTTTCACCCTGAGCAAGAGGCTCTTTAGGTCCTCTTCACTTTCTGCCATCAGAGTGGTATCGTCTGCATATCTGAGGTTATTGATCTTTTCCCCAGCAATCTTAACTCCAGCTTGTGATTCATCCAGGCCAGCATTTCGCATGATGTACTCTGCATATAAATTAAATAAGCAAGGTGACAATATACATCCTTGTCGTACTCCTTTTCCTATGCTAAACCAATCAGTTGTTCCATATCCGGTTCTAACTGTTGCTTCTTGATCCTTATACAGGTTTCTCAGGAGACATGTGAGGTGGTCCGGTACTCCCATCTCTTTAAGAACCTGCCATAATTTATTGTGATCCACACAATCAAAGGCTTTAGCATAGTCAATGAAGCAGAAGTAGATGTTTTTCTGGTACTCTCTTGCTTTCTCCATAATCCAGCGAATGTTGGCAATTTGATCTCTAGTTCCTCTACCTCTTCGAAACCCAGCTTGTACTTCTGGCAGTTCTCTATCCACGTACTGTTGGAACCTAGCTTGTAGGATTTTGAGCATGACCTTGCTAGCGTGTGAAATGAGTGCAATTGTGCGATAGTTTGAACATTCCTTGACATTGCCCTTCTTTGGGATTGGAATGTACACTGACCTTTTCCAATCCTGTGGCCACTGTTGTGTTTTCCAAATTTGTTGGCAAATTGAGTGCAGCACTTTAACAGCATCTTCTTTTAAGACTTTGAATAACTCAGCTGGGATACCATCACCTCCACTAGCTTTGTTGTTAGTAATGCTTTCTAAGGCCCATTTAACTTCGCTTTCCAGGATGTCTGGCTCGAGGTCGGTGATTATACCATCGTGGTTGTCAAGGACATTGAGGTCCTTCTTGTATAGTTCTTCTGTGTATTCTTGCCATCTTTTCCTAATCTCTTCTGCTTCTGTTAGGTCCCTACCATTTTTGTCCTTTATCATGGCCAGCTTTGCATGGAACGTTCCCTTGATTTCTCCAATTTTCTTGAAGAGATCTCTAGTCCTTCCCAATCTATTGTTTTCCTCTATTACTTTGCATTGTTCATTCAGGAAAGCCTCCTTATCTCTCCTTGCTGTTCTCTGGAAATCTGCATTCAGTTGGGCAAATCTTTCCTTTTCACTGTTGCCTTTAGCTTTCCTTCTTTCCTCTGCTATGTGTAAAGCCTCATCAGACAGCCACTTTGCTTTTTTGCATTTCTTTTTCTTTGGGATGGCAGTGATTGCTGCCTCCTTTACAATGTCACGGACCTCTGTCCACAGTTCTTCAGGCACTCTGTCTATCAAATCTAGTCCCTTAAACCTATTCTTCACCTCTACTGTATATTCATCGGGGATGCGATCTAGGTCAAATCTGAATGGCCTTGTGTTTTTCCCAACTTTCTTCAATTTAAGTTTGAATTTTGCAATGAGTAGCTCATGATCTGAGCCACAGTCTGCTCCAGGTCTTGTTTTTACTGACTGGATAGAGCTTCTCCATCTTTGACTGCAAATTATATAGTCAATCTGATTTCGGTGTTGCCCATCTGGTGATGTCCATGTGTAGAGACGCCTCTTAGGTTGTTGGAAAAGGGTGTTCGCTATGACCAGCATGTTCTCTTGACAAAACTCTGTTAGCCTTTGCCCTGCTTCATTTTGTTCTCCAAGGCCAAACTTGTCTGTTATTCCGGTTACCTTTTGATTTCCTACTTTAGCATTCCAGTCCCCTATGATGATGAGGACATCATTTTTTGGTGTTAGTTCTATGAGCTGTTATAGGTCTTCATAGAACTGGTCCACTTCAGCCTCTTCTGCAGCAGTGGTTGGGGCATAGACTTGGATTACTGTGATATTGAATGGTTTGCCTTGGATTCGGACCGAGATCATTCTGTCATTTTTGAGATTGTATCCCAATACTGCCTTTCTCACTCTCTTGTTGACTATAAAGGCCACACCATTTTTTCTATGGGATTCCTGGCCACAGTAGTAGATATAATGGTCTTCTGAGTTAAATTCGCCCATTCCTGTCCACTTTAGTTCACTGATTCCCAAGATGTCGATGTTCATTCTTGCCATCTCATTTTTGACCACGTCAAGCTTACCTTGATTCATAGATCTTACATTCCAGGTTCCTATGCAGTATTGTTCTTTGCAGCATCGGACTTTCCTTTCACCGTCAGACACATCCACAACTGAGCGTCCTTTCGGCTTTGGCCCAGCCGCTTCACTCTTTCTGGGGTTACTCGTACTTGCCCTCCACTCTTCCCCAGTAGCATATTGGACACCTTCCGACCTGAGGGGCTCATCTTCCGGCGTCATATCTTTTAGCCTTTTGTTACTGTCCATGGGGTTTTCTTGGCAAAGATACTGGAGTGGGTTGCCATTTCCTTCTCCAGGGGATCACGCTTGGTCTGAGTTCTCTGCTGTGGCCTGTCCGTCCTGGGTGGCCCTCCACGGCATAGCCCACAGCCTCATCGAACCACACAAGCCCCCTCGCCACGACAAGGCAGTGATCCATGAGGGAGAAATTCAAAGTAGTATGCCATAAATTATTTTGAAACTGTTGAATCAAAGCTGATTAATTAGTCTTTCAGATGGTCAAGGACTGCTTATTGAAAACTAGATTCCACAGAAGGAAATGGAAATCAGGAAGATATACTTTCTATATGGCATTTACCGTAAACAATGTACTACAGAAAGTGTTGAACTTGTTTTTGGGCAACTCTTGCTGGTCTCTAAGGGGCTGCTGGACTAAAATCTAGCTCTTCTGCTGCAGACCAACATGGCTACTCATCTGAAACAAACTTTAGTTAATGTATACCCCATTTCCCCCCAAAATGGTGACCCAAGGTGGTTTATAATGTTCTCCTCTCCTCCATTTTATCCCTCATAAAAACCCTGTGAGGTAGGTTAGGCTGAGAATGTGTAACCAGCCCAAGATCACACCATAAACTCCTATGGCAGAGTGGGGATTCAAACCTGGGTCACCCAGATCCTAGTCTGATGATGTAACTGCTATACCATGCTGGCTCTCTGAGAGCAAGATACAAATGTAAATTTGATTTTACTTTAAAAATCTAACGTATCTATGCTCTTTAGGGATATTTTGCAACTAAAGCAATATCTGAAATTTGCTTTTGCAGTAGGAGATGTAGGCATTTAATTAAGGTATCTGTCATTTCTTAAATGAGAAAAATATTCAGAAGAAATGTTGTAATTCTGCTTGATGATACAGCTGCTACACACTTTTGACACATTCTTCCTATTTGAGGAAGAAAACTGCAGTTTTAGTTTTTCATGATCAGGTCTCAAATAGCAATCTGGACTTCAGCTCTGAGAAGAAAGTGTCAAAGGCCTCACGGTGACCTGATGGTCATGCAGTTGCACAGGCATGCACTGAGACTATTGAAGGACCAGTCAGCCCCTTTATCAATACTGAACCAAGACCCAGTAGCTGTGATCCTGTATGCAGCCCACCAGAACCCACTGAAGCAGCAGAATGGCAAGGTAACGTCACTCAGCAGCAGACAGGGCTCTTTAGCACAGGCAGGTTCACAGACCCCATCCTCTTGCATCTTTCTATTTTTCACCTGTCAGGCCACGCTTCATCCTGTCCTCCAAGCCTCTGTGCAGGCTTAGAGTGCACAACTGTCCTCCCAGTGAGGTGTAACAGATCAACTGAGGAGGTGACTTCTGTTAGGGATACAGTTTTCCTGCATGGACAAATTGCTTTAAGACAGTTATGTCTGCTTGCCTTATTCCCTCCCCGCCCCATTCTTCAGTCCCAGCCTCACTGCATTCGTTTGTTTAACTAGGAATCTTTACTGTAAGATTCAAATGTTGTCATATTTTGTAACTCATTTGCTGATTGACTGAATAATTTTATCATACTTGTAATCCACCTTGAGATCCAGTGAAAAAGGTAGACTATTAAACATCTCTATCCCCTTCGTAATATGGCTCCAATGTAACGTCTTTCCTGTCATGCAACTCAGTGATTCCCCAGCTGAAGGCTGCTGTGTTAGATTAAGTTGCAAGTAGCAGTCTCTGTTTCCATTCAGTTAATGCACATTTCCTTGTGTTATCAGCCAGGTGCTAGGAGTTCCAAAGGTCATGGGATGAACAAAGACCCTGTTCTCCTATGTAGCCATGGACTTGTGGGTGAGACTGATCATTCTTGAAACTACTGACAATGACACTTTGCATTTACATTGCATTTCTTTAAGTGTTCAGTGAGTCACAATTCACATATGCTCCCACAATAATTCAGACAACATCCTAGTAATATAGTTTCCCCCTGTTATGCATGTGGTAGTGGTTGAATGGCTGATTCGCCTAGGTACCTTGATCATTTCAGCATGGTTTAAATTGGCAGCAGTTCATATGTTTTTACCTGCCTACCTTCAAAGTTTGCACAAGGCACAGACGTACATACATGTGAATGAATCAACCTACACTGAGATTTGTGGACAGGCAATGTAGAGTTTACAGCTGGTTCTTTTAAGACCTGCACTGCCCAATATTTCTCATTCTGTATTTGGCAAGCAGAGAAGGTACTAATAGAACTCCACGTTAGTTTTATTTTTAAACAAATTACTTTAATTTCCGTTTTTTCTTTCAACTGCAATTTATTTCATTAACGGAAATCTAATAAATTAAAAAATAGGAGAAAATTGAGGTGAGACCGAGCTATGACAGAAAACGACAAAGGTTTGTGGCTGACTGGTCAGTTGGCAGAGAATACAACAGGGCTGAATAATGGCCGACGGCCGTGCTTCCGTTCGTTTTGCCGTAAGGCGCAGCCAGGTACGTTTCCTTCCATGAGAAACACGGAGGAGACCGTCGCTCGCTAAACCTCACAACCGGATCGCTCGACCGGGGCCAAATCGAGCGCCCGCCTTCTCTTTGCGAGTAGACTGAACACTTTGTCAGCCAATAGGAAGAAGCGTCGGGTCCGCGCCCCACTGTGGAAGTGCCGGGGCGGGATTTCCTGAGCTTGGCTGGGCTGCCTTGTTGTGGTTGCGTGGAGAAGGAAAGCGGGTCAGCTGGGTGCGGCGTGAGGGGTCGGTGTGCGAAGACTCAGCCGTCGACATGCCTGGGATAGACAAGCTGCCCATCGAGGAGGCGCTGGAGGACAGTCCCCAGGTAAGCCAGCGGCGAAGGCAACCAGCTAGCCAGCTTGGGCCTCGCAGCAGGTGGTGGGGCGAGGAGGGACTTGGGTAGCTGCGTCAAGCAGCCCCCGGGGCCCTTGGTCACTCCCTTATACTGATTTTGGGTAGTGGTATGGTACTCCTAACCCGCGGGCCACTCAGTTGTCCCAGGTCTCTCTCTCTCTCTGGGGTAGTTTGGTCTTCTGTGTCATCTTGCCGAGTGGTAAGAAATCGCATACACACGAGCACTACGCGTCAGGTTCAGACTGTGATGGTGTTGGAAAATATATGGCAAAATCTGCCTGCTTATAGGGCAATATTTAGGTGGGTTAGGATACTTTTTTAAGACCCACTACCTACTGAGTAGGTGAGACCGAAAATGCAGGATATGGTTTCAAATATGTCATCCAAGGACCGAAAGGAAACATCTCCCCTTATTTTTCAGTCCTTGGAGGTCAATAGATGAAGAGAAGGTAGAGCAGTGTAGAATTTGTGGAGATCATGTCTGGGATGTGACTCTCTCCCTTATTTTTCTGAGGCTTCATTCAACTGTTGGCAAAGGTGAAATCTCCTACCTTCTTAAAGTGATTGTATAATTATTTAAATTGATGCCTCAGTTTCTTCCACTACGCCCTTCCTCCTACAACTGCAATAGGTGGATTAGTTTGTAAGTAGCTTTGAAATTACCATTTTCAATACTGTGTTAAGTAAATATCCTTCTAGTGAAACTTGTTAATAGGTTAGTGCTTCATACATGCCTGTGTCCTATGCATATTTGTGTGGAAGTCTCATTGTAAGTCCTAAATAAAAGTGTGTTTATGATTAGAACTGTATTTGAGGACAATCCTATCAGTGTGGTTTCCACTGAGATACTAGCTATTAGCTGCAATCTGTCTTTATCAAGCAGACAGTTTTTTTCTTATTCCTTTTCAAAAGGCGAGAGTAGAGATTTATAAAAATATTTAATGCTGACCTTTTAATGGTTAATGCATTTGTACTGTAACCATACCGGTAAATGCGTGATGCTAACCGGCAACTTCTGTTTCCTTTGAAGAGTTGGTTTTAATTATCTATGATTGACTAAGATGGAAAGATCTGTAAACATTTCCTATTATCTCCTCAACTCTCTTAGGAGTGTTCTGTGGTCTACATCATAGTCTTAGTAACAGAAGTAACATTCATATGGTAATGTCATGGAAGATAGGTGCTGTTTTGTTAGATTAGCCTGTACTGAGACAGTGCTGCTACTCATATTTAATCACTTTGCATTTTCTACATCCTGTATACCCCCTGAACAGTTCATTCATACTTAATGTTGATGAAAGTCATATTATGTTCTTCTGCAAAACAATGAATATTTGAAAACATTAAATTATCATTCATGTATCTAATTATCAGTATGGCCTCATCTATAGAGGCTTATATTTAGAGATAGGCACCCCAAACAGATGACAGATCTTTCTACACAGCCGCAAAAACCCCTAGGTTTGCAGAAAAATCTGAAATCTAAAAATAAAAATGCGGGGTTAACCCCCCACAATGATAGAAGTAGTGTCTGTACCTTTAAGAAACAGGTGCCCTTAACAGTGGCCATTGTGGAAGTTGCTAGGCAGCCACAATAGTATTGTTGGCTTTCAAGCCCTGGTGTCTGTCAGTAAAAGGCAGGGGGAGAGGGCAAGGACCCTTTCCAGGGCTGTTTTGGCCTTTGTGGGAGAACTCATTAGGGCCAGGCTCTGCAGTAACCAATGGCAGGCCCAGCTACTTGCTGCTGCTCAGTAGCATCCTGTGAAAGGCAGTGTTGTGCAGTGGTTAAGTTTCATACTAGGATCTGGGACACTGAGGTTCAAATTTCCACTCTGCCGTGACAGCTCTTTAGGGGACCTTGGGTCAGTCACACACTCCAGCTTTACCCACTTCACATGGTTGTTTTAAGGGTAAAATGGAGGAGAGGAGAATGGTGAATGAGATATGAGGCAGGAAGTTCCTGATTCAAACCTCATCTCTGCCCTGAATTCACTAGATGACTTTAAGGAAGGTGCTTGTGCAGACCCTTTCTTGGAACCAAAGGAACCCACACAGCCTGTTACGATTTTGGGAACCAGGTTTATTTAGAACTGTACACCTTCCCCTCAGTTGCCAGATGTTGTCAGGGTAGCAAGGATTTGCTGTCCTGAGGTAAGTTTTGTGGTGAGCAAAAAGAACACAGAGATCACTGAGACAGGAGCTGTATGCAAATAACAAAGAAGATTTCATTTATATGCAGGTTATTTTTAAAGAACAGATCAGCAGCACAGGTCTCAAGACAGTCAAAGGAGAAGCTTGGCAGAGGCACATAAATTTAAACTAGCTATGGCTTCATAGTGTGGTCTGAATTCTCTTCAATGCTTGCAGGTACAAACAGGCTTTCACTAACGTAGATCTTTTCACATGCAGGATTCCACCCACACCTGACTACTTTTTCCCAAGAGTCACACTAAATTGTACAAAGTTTGCTCATTACCAGAGACAGGCCTCACAACTGGGTATTCTATCACTGTCTCCATGCAGAGTTAAACGACTCCGCCACACTACCAGGTAGAGCTGTCCTTCAAACTTTCTGCTCTTTTGCTGAGGTGGACCCAGACTATGACTCTAGTCTCCCCTCAGGCAGACCAGAACTAAGACAGCCACTGTGCTTCCAACATTCCCTTCCCCACTTTGAAAGTTGGTTGGATGCTGGAGCAGTACTCCCATAGACTCAAGGATGAAACAGCTGAATGGCTGTTATTCCTTTCAGGGTCAGCCTCCTGTCCATCACAATACTATTTCTTCATTTCTCTCCCCCCCCTTTTCTTTGTAGTATAATAATACTGAAGTAGTGTCTCTGGAAAGACAATTGGCAGGAAACTGAAATAAAACTATGTTTGTGAAACACTTCAGAAGCTTCTTATGCTCACTAGAAATGATATTTTGTTGAGGTAAGAGGGAGGGTTTAAGTTAGGAGCTACATATTACCTGAGTAAAGGTAATACCTGTTGAATACTAAGTAGCATCCATTGTTATATATAATCAATATAATCAATTCAGATAATCAATTAAATATTCAGACTTAAGAGAGACTGAACTTTCACTTACATTCATGTAGCTTTGCATGCCAGGACAGTGATTTTAAAACTTTTTGCTTTGCTTTTCCAAATTGGTTTGTCTCTCAACAAACTTCCATATATCTGTTATGCATTGTATTGCACAGTACTCTGGGATATATTTTAGGGTTTTAAATTCACACAAGTACTAGCCACCTCTACTGCTTTCTGCCACTACTGTACACAAACAGATAGACTATACTAAAATGCACCAGATTTCCCTGGGGCTGAACAATGATGGGGAGGATGGCTAGGGGTGAGGCACAGTCTTCAAGGAAGTTTGTTCCCTTTTACTAATGTTGTGATGAAGGAATTCATAGGAATTTGAGAACACGTGCTAGGATGTGGGAGGCCATACTATGTACTGTGCTGCTTAAGATGTTACAAATACTCTTGCCTTATTCTGGCACTAGAATGTCTTTGGCCTCCAGATAATTCATTACAAAAATACAGAAACGTTGATTGGAGCCCATTTACTACATGGGGAGGGGGTCACCAACATACTGTTGTTAATGCAGTATTGAGTAATCACATTCCTGCTTTTCTGTTCTCATTCTGGAAGAGGGGAAAAAATTTGGTCCACATAACTTTAGAAATAGCCATTGGATTTATGTTGAAATGGGTGGATGTATGCTGGAGTTCTGCATAAGATTCTGCTGTTAATGTGGCTGTTCCAAAGTTACTGCTGATCAGTTTCAGTGCTGGGATTGCCAAATGAAATTGTCAATATGTTTAAGCAGTTAGGAGTGCCTGTTTATACACAGTACATAATTAGCTTATTGAAGTTTCTTCCACACAATATGGTGATGACCACTGACTTAAATGGCTTTTGAAGAAGGTTAGATATTTTAAAATGCATCCAAGCCAGCTGTGCTGAATCAGACCAATGTCTATCCCTTGCTAATGTTTATACCTAAATAAATTCCTCCACATACAGAGTAGTATAACTTCTAAATACCAGCTTCTAAGGAGCAAACATGAAAAAGATTGTTGTCTTTATGCCCTGCTTGTAGACTTCTCAAAAGGCTCTGACAATAAAAAGCTGAATTTGGTAGATCCTTGGTTTCATCCAGAAAAGCTTTTCTTATATTTCAATAGCTGTATGCACATTATATATACACACAGTTTTTCTTCCAGAACCCTCAAATTATTTATTTTCCGAAGTTCAAAAAGCAGTTGGTAGTTCAGAACAAGAGCTTTTCAAAGGACAAATGTTATGTGTGTGCAAATGATATACTCCTCCCTCCCTAATTTCACCTTGAAAAGTTTTTGAACCATATCTCCAAACTGGTTTTTGACCTTGCCAGTTCTGTAGTGTGTTAAAGAACAATGCAGTTTTTCTAATAAAGGCAGATTCCTATAGCAGAAGAAAGTCTTTGGCTCTGATCCATTGCTAGATAAAGTTCCCAAATAAAGTCCCCAGATTCAGTTGCAAGTGCTGAGTGCAAATCACTAATAAATGTACAGAAATATCTCATTCCTGGATATATATCCATAGCCTAGCATTCACTAGGGAGAAGAGTGGACCACTGTAGTCAGTTGTGGGCACCAAGAACCCACAGTATCAAATTCAGTAGCTTAACCAGCAAGATCATAGTTAAGGAAACATAGTATTCAGATGCAGATTATATAGGAAATTTTGCAATGTACTTCAGATGCACAAATATAAGCATTAATGTTTACACATGGGGGAGCTAAAAGACTCACACAGGGAATCCCATCTCTCCCCTGTTGCAGAGCCTGGAGTGGCTCCGGGCCCCACCATCCACCCTTGAACCCTGGAAGCCACTCTGGGTCTGGCATGGCTCTTGGCATCCTCAGCACCTAGCATTGGCTGGGCATGGCTCCTGGCATCCTCCGTGCCTGGCATCAGCCAGACCCAGCACGGCTTCCTGCAGCTGCCACCACCAACTCTACCAATAATTGTGTCCGCACATGTGCAAATAACACTTTTTTAATTGGGGGGATTTAAACCCCCAATGTATTTTTTAACATTTCAGATTTTTCTGCAAACCTAGGGAGTCCCCCAACTGTGCAGAAAAATCTGTTTAGCATCAGTGTGGCCCTGATCCACAGATTTAGGTATCCACAGATGGGGGCCACACATTGCCATTAAGAATATAAGAACACAAGTAGAGACCCGCAAGAAACTTGTGGGATGGTTATCTCATTCGTCACACCTTTGCTTCCTCTCCTCACCCCCTACCTCTCTCACACTATTTCTCCCCTCTGCCCCCCTTTTCTTACTCTCTGTTTCTCCTCCATGCATGTGACTTCCTCTCGCTTTCTGACCTGTCATCTTTCTCTTTGTTTTTCTGCCTCCCCACTTCATCACTCTTTCTCTTTCTGCCCCCACCCCATCATTCTTTCTTTCTGCCCCCATCACTCTCCCAGCCTCCTGCCTGCTTCTTCCCCCACTCCGCAGAGCAGCAGCAGTGGTGGCAGTGCTCTCCGCCACCCACCTGCTTCCTCTCTCCCCACAGCAGCAGTGGCAGCACTCTGGGAATCACGACGGATCTCCCAGCTACAGAGATCAATTCACCTTAGGGCTGCCAGCTCCAGGTTGGGAAATTCCTGGAGATTTGGGGGTGGAGCCGTGGGACAGTGATGCTTGGGGAGGCAAGCAGCCTCAGCAGGGTATGATGCCATAGACTCAACCCTCCAAAACAGCCATTTTATCCAGGGGAACTGATCTGTCACCTGGGCAACAGTTGTAATTCTGGGTGATCTCCAGTCGTCATCTGAAGGCTGGCAATGGTGGTTCCCTTGGAGGAAATGGCTGGAGGGTGGAGTCTGTGGCATTATACCAGTCCCAAGTTCCTCCCCTCAAATCCCACCCTCCCCAGGCTTCACCCCTCAAATGTCCAGGGATTTCCCAACTTGGAGTTGGCAACCCTGTTTCCTTGCCAACCTACCTTTACCTGCCTCTCTGTCTTCTGCTTTCCATCTCCACCCCCCCAGCCTCTACTTAGGAAAATTACAGTCTTTCTCCACAGTGGGGACCAAAGCAGCTTTCATTATTCCCTCCTCCTTTTTATCTGTACAACAACCCTGTGAGGTTGGTTAGGCTGAAATATGTGACTGGTCCAAAATCACACAGTCAGCTTCCACTGCAAGATGGGGATCTGAACCTGGGTCTTGCAGACCCTGCTTTGAAGCTCTAACTGCTGCACCTCACTAGCTTTCATAGGGTGACTGCTGATGAATGGTGGCAAGCAGCTGAGGCTAGGTGAGTGATGCAAATCAGGGGGGACCTGGCAACCCTAGACTACTGCCAGGCCAAGAGTTGCCAACCTCCAGATGGGCCCTGGAGACCTCCCAGAATTACAACTGGACTCTAGACAGCAGAGGTCTGTCTCCCTGCTGCTTTGGAAGGTGGACTCTGTGGCATTGGCCTCTCACTTCCCAAACCCAGCCCTCCTTAGAGTCCACCACAAAATCTCAAGAAATCCCCCAGCCTGGCACTGGCAACTCTTGTGAGGCCTGGTCCCAAGGCTCCCTCCCTCCCTTCTTGGAAGGCCAAAATAGGCCTGGAAAGGGCCCTTCCCCCACCCTTTTACTGACAAAGACAATTAGAAGCCCCCCCGTTGATGCCTGAAGCAGATCCCTGCAGAGGCCATTTCAAAAGGTTTTTTGGGGAATTCAGCTGTCCCTGAAGGGATTTTTTTAGTTTTTGGATTTTTCTACAAAGCCAGGAAGTCTACTGACTATGTAGGAAAAGCTGTTGGGGGAGAGTGAGCCCCCTGTTGGTGGAAATAGGTATCCGCACATTTTGGCTATTAGTATAAGGATAAGAGAAGCCAATATTGGATCAGGCCAATGGCCCATCCAGTCCAACCCTCTGTCACACAGTGGCCAAAAATACCAGGTGCCATCAGGAAGTCCAGCAGTGGGGCCAGGACAATAGAAGCCCTCCCACTGTTGCCTCCTCAATCATCAAGAATACAGAGCATCACTTGCCCCAGATCGAGAGTTCCTATCTATACCTTGTAGCTAAAAGCCACTGATAGACCTCTGCTGTAGGTCCCCCCAGGTACAGTGTACATCTGACTGTGAGGTCAAGTAACAAACCTATATCCGGCTGGCACAGGTTGGGCAAAATCATGTGTTTTGGCCCTCATTGGCTCTCCTGAACCTGCAGTTAGCATCTCAAGCAGAAAAGTATGGGTACAACTGCTGTGTACCCATCTTTTTCCTCTCTGAGGTATTACCTGCTGCTTCAAAGGCTCTATTGGAGAAGGGGCATAGAAGAAGAGGCTTAAATGTTCTTTTCCCATATGAGTTTTTTAGTCATGTTTCTTCTAGTTTGTGTGAGATGGAGCAGAGAATCTAGGACATAGTAAGTTAACAAGGATTTGTTTTTATCTCAGTTAATGCCGTTGGTGTTGTACCATCACAGGCTTCTGTCAGCCATGAGTCAATCCTGTGGAAAAATTGTTCGTTAAAAGTTTTATCAGGAAATATTTCTCATCTTTGTTCCATGAAAACACCAATGCGTGCCTAACTGAGACTGAAATCCCAAGGAGGGAGGTTGTTTCAGAGTGAAGAAGAGGAGATTGGATTTATACCCCACCCTTCACTACCTGAAGGAGTCTCAGGGCGGCTTACAATCTCCTTTCCCTTCCCACGATGGACACCTTGTGAGGTCGGTGGGGCTGACAGAGCTCTTTCAAGGACTGCTCTTGAGAGAACAGCTCTGAAAGAACTTGTAACTGACCCAAGGTCACACCAGCAGCCACATGTGGAGGAGTGGGGAATCAAACCCAGTTCTCCCAGATTAGAGTCTGTGCTCCTAACCATTACACCAAACCACTACACCAATGATTATCTTATACTACCAAAGTTGCTTTACTAATGTGGGGAGGGGGATTCAGAACTTTGAGGTATAAATAGGGGGCATTTTGAGATTTTAAGATGTCCTTTCACCCACTTGTTGCTTCTGAAAGCAAAAAATGAGTCGCTGTACATCCTGCACTCAAGGTAAAATCCCTGGGCTTCTACCACAGGCCCTTAACAAGTGATAAACAGCAGAGAGAAATCAAACCTACCATTAAGAAGTTGGCTGAGGGCCTTCTGTCACCAGAGTCTCATTAAACATATGCCTGAGTTTTATGCATGGTATGCATCTATCATAAAGGTACTTGTATAAATAAAATTGACCCCAAATTGGTCAGTTGTTCAATGCAGATGGTCCAATGGAAGACTTGGAATACAATATATAAAACTATTGTAGGGTGCTGCATAATTAACTTGGATGAGCAGGTGAATTATAAACTCAGATCCTTCCAAAACAGCTATTGAACAAGCCTCTGTTAAATTACTGTTAAAAGCTTTCCTTTGGATTAAAAAATCTGAAAGGAAAACAGTTTATGAATGTAAGAGTTTTGTTATTAACAGCTTGTTGTACACTTGGGATCTTTATAAAAGAAAACTGTCTTTTGGATTGTCCCCATTAACCTTGGCCATAAGAGAACTAGTTAAGTTATTGGGTTTTCAGTTGAGGTTTCCTAAAAGGTGGGAATGATTTGGATTAGACACTTATTTGAATCTAAGCCCTAACAATAGAATCGTATCTTTCGACAGTCTGCCTACTAGATAATTACACAATATCGGTTGTTGGGTACTTACAATTCAAGAGTTTTTTGATTAAAAGAAATTCATAATGGCTGAGCCTTGAGAAACCTTACTCAGTTTGATGAGTTAATTTCTGAGGCTTATTACTTTAAAGTTATCAACCCACCAGTATTTCAGTTGAAATGGAATAAAGACGTTGGTTATAATGTTTCAGAAAAAGTTTTGAAGTTTCCTCTTTCAGTGCATTCTGTCTTTTCAGTATGCCTTTTATTTAAAGAAAATGTAGTTAAAATGATACCCCAATGGTATTTTATACTACAGAGATGATCTACAATATATAAATCTTCATCAAACTTTCATTGGTATTGCAGATCTCCTAACACAGACCTTATACGCTTATGGTGGAAATGTGACTGCACAGAAATCATTGGGAAAATTACAGTAGATAAGCTAAGGCAGGATTTAGGCTTTGATGTTTCACGTAACCCTGAAATAGTGCTACTTAATTATGTTGCCATGGTTCCTAAGAGATATCAAGTGGTTTTAAAGTTAAGGGTAGCTAGGATTGTTTTTGCCAGTTCTGGAAACAAAATAACTTTCTTATAATAATAGTTCTGGTATTACAAAATTAAGGAACTTCTTTAATGTTTATCATAACTAGTTATGGGACTGTTGGCCCCCTCAGATCCTCCCAGAATCATCTTCTGGCTGAGTTGTCTGTTTGGCCACAACACAAGTCTGTTCTTCAGTGGCATTTCCAGTGTTATGCAACATCCTCCCAAGGGAGGAGGGAAGCTCTCCCTTGCATAAGAAATGTTGTCAGCTGCCTTAAGTTGCATGTGTTGTTGCATGTGTTGCATAAATGTTGCATGTGTGCTTGAGAGAAGTTAGTGTGTTAAAGATAACCCACAGCTCGAAATGATTCAATGGCAGCAGTACGAAAGACAAATTATATATCACAGATATTTGCACAGAAGAGAGATTATATCACCAGCACAGTCCTCAGGAAGTCTTAATGTTGCGGTATGACTAAGTGTTTTACAGTTACTTGGTCTACATATGTGGTTTGGATCCTATGGCTGTTAGGTGGATCTGTAACTGGTTGACAGATCACACCCAAAAAGTGCTTGTGAATGGTTCCTCATCTTCTTGGAGAGTAAGCCGCCCTGAGTCGGCCTTGGCTGGGAGGGTGGGGTAGAAATCCAATAAATAAATATAAATAAATATGTGGAGTGTCTCAAGGATCTGTCCTGGGACCTGTTTTGTTCAACATCTTTATCAGCGATTTGGATGAAGGGATAGAAAGAATGCTGTGACGTGCTTGCTTATAGGAGAAATGGGATTACCTTTAAACCACCTGTGTACCTAAACTTGGTAGTTTTCTGCTGCCACCAGGAATTAAAATTCCAATTCTCTCTCTTTTGGTAGTATGACCTAGGTTCTGGGCACTTCAGAGGACTATGTGGCCCTGAGGAAGTACTGTACTGATTTCTGGGATAAGTTTAAGCAAAAATTGATTTGTTGTCGAAGGCTTTCATGGCTGGAGTTCATTAGTTGCTGTAGGTTTTCCAGGTTGTGTGACCGTGGTCTTGGCATTGTAGGACCTGACATTTTGCCAGTAGCTGTGACTGGCATCCTCAGAAATATAACACAGAAAGATTGAGTACTCTCTGTGCCAAGGTGAGCAGAAAAATGGTAGGCAGGTAATTTATTACCCTGGAAGGTGGGGTAGGGTTGAGTTATTATCTTGTAGTAGTTTATAGCCTGGAGAACTACTGGTCAGGCCCTACAATGCCAAGACCACAGCCACACAACCTGGAAAATCTACAGCAACTAAAAATTTATTTATTTAATAAAGAACAAAATAGGTTTCTGGTTGTTTAGAACAGTTGCTGATGAAAGGAACTTGTAAATATAACTGGCAAAGCTTGGTGCAACAAACAGTCTCTTAAACTCCAAACTCCACTCTGACAGGCTTATACATTCAGAATAGTCTCTCTCTAACTCTCATCTATATAGATATATATCGCCACACAGGCTAGTCTCTTTGTTTTATTCACACAGAATCTTTCATAACCCTCAGAGACACACAGACTCTCTTCAAAACTCTCCCATACTTGTCGCTCTCATATCACCGAATCTCCTCATAGACACACACAGAGATTCCTCTCAGACACCCACACTCTCAATCAGCAGCCAGTCAAATCACACTTGTCTCCCTCTAGCACTCTCCTTACAGTACTGCATTCAAACTAAACATTTAAAGGAACACACACACCAAAACATGGAATCATTACGAATGCTTATTAAATTTGCAAATGTTACTAAATTGGGAGTGATACCAAATATGGTAGAAAGGATGATCTTGACAGGCTGGAAAATTGGGCTAAAACAAATAAAATGAATTTCAATGGGGAAAAATAAAATGCATTTAGGTAGAAAAAATCAAATGCATGATTATAGATTGGGGGTCTTAATAGACCATACACTGAACATGAGTCAGCAGTGTCCGTAGGATGTTTGTGTTAGCCCGTTCTAATGTTCTTCCATCTATGATATTTTATGGGAGATTAAAGAAAATTCCATATACAGATAGGTTGTGTCCATGTGGGATGAGTGAGATTGAAGATAACAATCATGTAATTTTGCACTCTTAAGTTTTATGATGATCTTCGTGCTGTATTTCTAAAGCCTTTTCTGCTATCTTTGGAGGGTCATTCCGAGGATCATAAGACCTTTATACGTTTAGCCTCAAATAATAGCGAAATCATTAAACCTGTAGCAAAATTTCTCTATCAGGCCTCTAGGAGGAGATGTTCTTTCTGACCACAGATTCCAGTGTATTTTATTTAGATTTGTGCTGTAATGCCAATAAAGGTCTGTGTGTGTGAGTCAGCAGTGTGATGCAGTTGCTAAAAAGGCAAATGCGGTTTTTGGCTGTATCAACAGAAGTATAGTGTCCAGATCATGTGAGGTGATTTTAACACTTTACTCTGCTCTGGTTAGACCTCACCTAGAGTATTGTGTTCAGTTTTGGGCACCACAATTTAAGAAGGATGTAGATAAGCTGGAACGTGTCCAGAGGAGGGCAATGAAGATGGTGAGGGGTGAGGGGTCTGGAGACCAAGTCCTATGAGGAAAGGTTGAAGGAGCTGGATTTGTTTAGCCTGGAGAGGAGACAACTGAGAGGTGATATGATAACCGTCTTCAAGTACTCTAGAGATTGGTGTGGAGTTGTTTTCTGTTGCCCCAGAAGGTCGGACCAGAACCAATGGGTTGAAATTAAATCAGAAGAGTTTTTGGCTAAACTTTGTGCAGGGGGTTGGACTAGGTGACCCTAGAGATCCCTTCCAACTCTGTGATTCTGTCTTAACAGTGTGACTACCTCTTGCTAGAGTAGTAACTTGGGAGTTGCTTGTAGGAGGTAATATAGAAATCTAGGACTTTATTCTTGGAGGGTTTTTTAAGGCAGGACAAACCCTCTCCCTGGCCTATGTGTGCTTTCAAGTTGTATCCAATTTATGGTGTCCCTATGAATTACTGACCTCCAAAACATCCTATCATTAACAGTCTTGCTCAGGTCCTACTCCCCAGCCTAAGTTGAAGCAAAGAATTTTACAAAATATGCCATTTTTTTAGTTACCAAATTAAAAAAAAATCCTGCAAATACTTGCTTTGCTCAGTGGGGAGAAAAAAAGGTCTTGTATTAACATCCATATTTATTTAAAACTTTTCCATCCCACCTTTTTGTCTAATGTGGGATATGCAAGGCAACAATTAGTAGCATAAAACAAATACTAACACTAAAACATTACTATAAAATGATAAGCAGTGGATTGGATCACACAGAGGATTTCTGCAGATGGAAGGGGTGTGGGATTTTTGCCAATCCCCTCTTCTGCAGACCTTTGACTCCCTTTCCTGCTGTTCCTGGTGTCCCCAAGAGCAGCATTTCTAGGGACATTTTGGGCTGCATAGGGAAGGAAATCGCTTCTGTCCATGGAAGTCCCCTGTGGGATCCAAGCCAGTGAACAGAAGAGCCACAAATAATGCTTCAGAAGGCTGCTGAAGCATATGAGATAGCAATTAATTTTTCAGTTTGTCAGGCAAGTTCTCTTAAATAGCAGTTCTATAACTTGCTACCTGAATCCTAATAATAAAGAAATCAAGTGAATAGCCCTTGAGCAAGAGTTCCACAGTCTTAATGGGATCGCTAAAAAGGCCCTGGCTTGTATCACTGTGCATCACACAATTGCAGTGTTTTTGTATGTTTGTTACTTTTTGGGAAGGGTTTGTAGCTCAGTAGTAGGGTATTTGTTTAGCATGCAGAAGGTCCCAGGTTCAATCCCCAGCATCTTCAGTTCAAAGAGCAAGGAAGGAGATGATGTGAAAGACCTCTGCCTGAAACCCTGGAAAGCTGCTGCCAGTCTGAGTAGATAGTACTGATTTTGATGGACCAAGGGTCTGACTCAGTATAAAGCAGCATCATGTGTGTTTACTGTCCATTGTTGTAGTCTTTTTTTATCCTTCAAGATGGCATGTACTGTAGACCTTAGTCCTTTATGGACTAAAGGTTTCCTTTACTCGAAAGCTAGTCAAATCCATCCAACGGTGCTCATCTCCGTTTTCAAGCCGAAGAGCCAGCGCATGGAACACTGTTACCTTCCCACCGAAGTGGTACCTATTTATGCAGTTTCTTGCTTTCGAACTGCTAGGTTGGCAGGAGCTGAGGCCAGAGACGGGAGCTCAGTCCATCATGCAGCACTAGGGTCTTGAACTGCATCTTAACCTTTGAGCCACTGCAGCCCCTTTCATGGACTTGGATATGCTGCTTATTCACTGTTCAAAATTTGAGCACTCCCTATGAGGTCTCCAGGCCCTTTTACTTTGTTACTCTAGTCATTACATCATTAAGAACATAAGAGAAGCTAGTGTTGGATCAGGCCAATGGCCCATCTAGTCCAACACTCTGTCACACAGTGGGCAAAAATACCAGGTACCATCAGGAGGTCCAGCAGTGGAGCCAGGACACTAGAAGCCCTCCCACTGTTGCCCCCCCCAGCACCAAGAATACAGAGCATCACTTACCCCAGACTGAGAGTTCCTATCTATACCTTGTGGCTAATAGCCACTGATGGACTTCTGCTCCATATGCTTATCTAATTCCCTCTTGAAGCTGTTCATGCTTGTAGCTGCCACCACCTCCTGTGGCAGTGAATTCCATGTGTTAATCACTTTTTGGGTGAAGAAGTACTTCCTTTTATCTGTTCTAATCTGACTGTTTAGCAATTTCATTGAGTGCCCACGAGTTCTTGTATTGTGAGAAAGGGAGAAAAATACTTCTTTCTCAATCTTACAAACCTTGATCATGTCACCCCTCAGCCATCGTTTCTCCAAGCTAAAGAGCCCCAAGTGTTTTAACCTTTCTTTATAGGGAAAGTGTTCCAACCCTTTTAGCATTCTAGTTACCCTTTTCTGTACTTTATCCAGTGCTATAATATCCTTTTTGAGGTGTGGTGACCAGAACTGTACACAGTACTCCAAATGAGGTTGCACCATTGATTTATACAGGGGCATGATGATACTGGCTGATTTGTTTTCAATTCCCTTTCTAATAATCCCCCAGCATAACGTTGGCCTTTTTTATTGCAGTTGCACAGTGTCTAGACATTAAATTTTGTAAGAAATGGGGTATTATTAGGAGACATCAGAACCCTGTTTCCCAGTTGGAGTAGATTTTGCCATTCACTGTGATCCAGGAAACAGATTCCCTAGGAATGGCTAGGGTCTACTGCATAAGTGAGGTTGAGAAAAAAGTGGTTTATAGCAGTTTTTTAAAAATGTAGTCCAGTGGTGTTATCCCTTTATTGCTGACTGGCCTGGGGATTTTTTATGATTGAGGTGGTGCTTAATTCATAGTGGCTATAACTGCTGCCTAATAAAGGCTTTAACAGCAGCTTAAGCTACTGCTTAGGTTCTTATGAGCTTTTTGTGAGGGACTTTGAAAATCTAAGTGTCCAGCATACTAAAGGCTGAACCACATAGGCTATTAGAGTGGGTATGAACCTAGGAAATCTGATTTGATTCAGGCAGCTCCTGAACCGAGCCAAAAGGCCCCCACCTGAGCCGAGCCAGACCAGTAAGTTCAGTTCACTCTGTAGACAGGAGAAGGAGGGAAGATTGCCCAGGAAGGGTTAAATGGCTGGTAGCCATTTAACCTGTCCATTTCGCTCCCCCCTGCTTCAAAGCAGGGTGTAGTGAAACCAATGGATTTAATGGCTTGCAGCCATTTTGACCTAACAGCGGGGCATCTGCTGTTAGGTTTAAATGGCCCTGAACAACTGAACTGAACCAGACAAAAGTCCAGTAAATATTCGGAGAAGGTGCTTTCTTTGAACATCGGTTCAGAGGATCCGAACCGGCCCAACTTCATCTTCAATTTTGGCTTGTGAGCCAGTTCATGTCCATACCTATAGGCTTATTTGTACCTGTACCATCTGAGCTGGTACAAAGTAAGGCTCTGTCTCACTCTGGCTTTGAGGGGTGGGGTCAACGTGGCAAATGGGGTTCAATGTGGCCAAGTGCAAAGTGATGCACATTGGAGCCAAAAATCCTAAATATAAATACATGTTGATGGGGTCTGAACTGGCAGAGACGGACCAAGAGAGAGATCTTGGAGTCGTAGTGGATAACTCAATGAAAATGTCTAGACAGTGTGTAGCTGCAATAAAGAAGGCCAACGCTATGCTGGGGATTATTAGGAAGGGAATTGAAAACAAATCAGCCAGTATCATCATGCCCCTGTATAAATCATTGGTGCGACCTCATTTGGAATACTGTGTACAGTTCTGGTCACCACATCTCAAAAAGGATATTATAGCATTGGAAAAAGTGCAGAGAAGGGCAACTAGAATGATAAAAGGGTTGGAACACCTTCCCTATGAAGAAAGGTTAAAATGCTTGGGGCTCTTTAGCTTGGAGAAACGATGGCTGAGGGGTGACATGATCGAGGTTTATAAGATTATGAATGGGATTGAGCAGGTTGAGAAAGAAGTACTTTTCTCCCTTTCTCACAATACAAGAACTTGTGGGCACTCCATGAAATTGCTGAGCAGTCGGGTTAGAACAGATAAAAGGAAATACTTCTTCACCCAAAGAGTGATTAACATATGGAATTCACTGCCACAGGAGGTGGTGGCAGCTGCAAGCATGGACAGTTTCAAGAGGGAATTAGATAAACATATGGAGCAGAAGTCCATCAGTGGCTATTAGCCACAGGGTATAGATGGGAACTCTCAGTCTGGGGCAGGTGATGCACTCTATTCTTGGTGCTGGAGGGGGCAGCAGTGGGAGGACTTCTGGTGCCCTGGCCCCATTGCTGGACCTCCTGATGGCTCCTGGTATATTTTTGCCACTGTGTGACAGAGTGTTGGACTAGATGGGCCATTGGCCTGATTCAACATTGGCTTCTCTTATGTTCTCTTATGTTCTTATGGGGTGCTTTCTGTTTGGAAGCCTGTAAATATATGCCAAACATAGAGTAACATTCAGTTTTCTTCCCACTTAGTTCTTGGGTTGTTCAAGAGAGAACTCTTTGAATCTAGCTGTTGTTCTCTATTGCAATACTATAAAAATACATTCTCTTTATTTAGACTCGGTCTTTGCTGGGTGTATTTGAAGAAGATGCTGCGGCAATATCTCGTTACATTAGCCAGTTATATAAAGCCATGCACCGAATTTATGATGCTCAGGTAATGTTACTGCAACTTGAACCAGCTTTTCAAAGCAGTGCAATTGATCGAATTTGAGTGTTTTTTTATTTTTTCAGTCTTGAATTTCATCAGCTCAGTTTAAAAAAAGTCTTTGTGTGTTAACAGTGTTGGCCTGGCTTTTTGCTGTAGCATTTCCATGTTACTTATGGCGCAATTCTGTCATGAGAAAGATAGGATTGTTTGCCAGACTGAAGTTATGTGACACATCTTCATTTAGGATCATTCTTATAAAACTGAATGAACTTTTCAAAACTTCAGATTGTAGCTTGCTTCTAATCTGAAACTATATAGATTTATCCACTGCATCATCAATATTTATTAGGCAAATATTTAAGTCATTGTAGATTATGATTCCATAAGTACTGTGTATGTTTGCATGCTGTTTTGAATGTTGGCCCTTTTCTGTTGACTTGACAAGTCTCCAAACAATCTGAATTTATTATTGGCATAATTTATCTTCAACTATCTGCAGTTACAATTTGTTACATGAAGGGTTAAAATTGACAAGTTAAATAGATGGGTTATGTTGCAGATGAGCTAAGCATTAGAAATGACAAGCTATTTCAGAACATTGTGAGCATCATCCCATTATGGCCATCTTACATGCTAAAATAAAGTGTGGTGTATGTGTGAAATCCATAGTATTTTTCATTATCAAGCAGAATAAGAAATCAATTGTTGTATTTGTATTTTTAATAGAATGAATTAAGTGCAGCAACACATTTAACTTCGAAGCTTCTAAAAGAATACGAGCAGCAGGTATAGTCCTCATATGGAATGAGATATTTGATTTAATGTTTTCATTAGTATTGCCAACTTCTTATGGTGTCTTATAGTAGTAGCCGAGCATGCAGAAATTAAACAAGTGATTTTTTTCCCCCATGCCTTTTTTCTCCATGCTCTGAAAAGTTTTGCTTGCTTAATTCCCAGTCTTGAGCCTGTTTGCAGGGAAGGCGGGGTATAAATCGAATGAATAAAATAAATAAAATAAATTCTTACATATGAAAATCCTGGCATAAGAAGTGAATAGTAAAGAAGTTGTCATTCTAAACTGAAACTAGCATTTCCACTACTAAAAAAAGAAGTAAATATTTCAGTTTGTGCCCCGCAGAGCATTGCGCTCAACTGACCCACATCTACTGGTTGTCCCGGGCCCCAAGGATGTCTGGCTAGCCTAAACAAAGGCTAGGGCCTTCTCTGCCCTGATCCCATCCTGGTGGAACAGGCTCCCACTTGAGAACAGGGCCTTGTGGGATTTGTTGCAGTTCCGCAGGGCCTGTAAAATGGAACTGTTCTGTCGGGCTTTTTTGGCTGAGGCAGCGGATATCCAAAATCCATTTCTGGCCTCCCCTAGTGAAATCACTGGCTTCTGATCAGCCTAAACTGAGCATAGCTAATGAGGCTTTCACAGTGATTGTTGTTTTTATCATTGTTTTAAAATGTTGTTTTTAATTATTTAACTTACATGTTATTTTTTCACAATTTTTTGTGGCCTTTTAAACTGCCCTAAGCCTGTTCATGGGGAGAGCGGGATAGAAATTGAATTAAATAAATAAATTTTACAGCAACCTGGTCATTTTTTAGTTAAATTCATAGAATTTAATTAGATGCGTAGGAGCCCAAATGTATAGTATACCCTGCTAAAACTGGCTAATATATGTATGGATCTAACCTATTGGAGGCAAGTTGTAGACAATATCTTTTCCCTGGTCCACAATATCCTGACAGAATTACTTTCTTCTGTGAGCTTTTGTTCTATGAAGCTGTAAATACCTTTTCTTGTTAGTACATGTTGTTAGAGCTATAATCTGAATTGTATCAGGAAAAAAAATCAACAAAAGTTTATTTGGAAGTAAAAAGCGGTGTCTGTATGTTGTGTTTTGGTAGCGCTTTCCTTTGGGTGGTGATGATGAAGTTATGAATTCTACTCTGCAGCAGTTTGCAAAAGTGATAGATGAGGTAAGGCTGAGTATGTTATCTAGACTGGCACTCATGTATGGTAAGCCATAGTGATTTTTTTACAGTAGTCCAATTTATACTGAACTTTTAATTAAACTGTTTCGGAAGGCAGCGATATTGGTCAGCAGTAGAAGTGCTAGCACCTTAGAGACTAGTAAGATTTTCATGGTATAAGTTTTCAGGAGTCACAGTTCTCTCTGATGAGGGATGCTTTGACTCTTGAAAGGTCATACCTCAAAAATCTTGTTGGCCCCTGTGGGAACTGACTTCCATGGGTGCAATGGTGCTCCTTAAACATCTCTTTATTGGAATTAGCAAAGTCCACACAGGCTTCCTCATGAGTGCAGTTTCTTTTACCCACCTACTCTTGCCCCTTCAAAACCTCTGAGGGCAGCTGCATCTCTACCTTGGGGCAGTTCCACTAGGCCTTCCCAATTTGGAAACCTTATCTTGCCCAGCTCCTCATTTAGGTTCCTCTTCCTCCCTTTACAGCTTCTCAGCCTTTCCTAGCCCACTTACCTTCCTCATCTTCCCTTTTTCTGCTGACATTTCCCCTTTTTATCCCTGGAGTTTCACCTGTGCTGGCCAAGCCCAGCACTGCTCCTCACTTCTCTGAGTCTTGTTCCTCTCTTAACCCCTTCCTTACCTTGCCCCATCCCATCTGGGCTTGCATTTTTGCATAGGTATAGCCAGAGGCCCCATGCCCCCAGCTAATGCCCTGGGATGGCAAACCTCCTGCTGCTATGCTCAGCTGTTGCCTGATGAGAGAGAGAGAGACTCTCCTGCAGGTGGTGTGCCCCTACTTCTGCTAGGCCCATCAGGCTGCTAGTGCGAGGTGCCTTGCCTGCTCCTGGAGGAACTGCTACTTTTTACCTCGTAGGTGAGGCTTCCTCTGGCTTCCGCTGCTGCCACTTTGCCACTGGATTCAAGTCTAGCTCTTTTAATTAAAACTATGGCAATTCTTCCCCTTTTTATACAGTTAATGTTGTCATTGTATGGGGGGACATTTATGTTATGTTAAACATTGTAGATAAAAGGCAATAAGTTGGGGTTGGTGAATTGAAACATGTTTTCAGTGGCATCATTTCACAGCTGAGTAAGTTAATGTGTAACGTGTCTATAATGGAAAGGATATATGGCATACATTTTATAGGAAGATATGTAGTTTCTAACTAAAGACTAAGAGCATTTTCACAAGTGATGTTATGAATGGTATTCTAGTTTTCCACATTTATGAAATTAAATTTAAAAGACACAGTCTTGAAAACGTACAAGTGGGCCACGGCTCAGTGTTAGAGCATCTGCTTGGCATGCAGAAGGTCCCAGGTTCAAACCCTGGCATTTCCAGTAAAGGGTCTGACAGTAGGTGATGAGAAAGTCCTCTGACAGAGACGCTGCCAGTCTGAGTAGACAATACTGACTTTAATAGAGTGATGGTCTGATTCAGTATAAGGAAGCTTCATGTGTGCTTTCTGTATTACTATTTGTTTGTGGAATACAAAAAAAATGCACCATACAAAATACATAAAATGACAAGTTCTGCCAATTGCTTTATAATCTAATTTAGGAGTAAACAAGTGGAGACCCGCAAGAAACTTGCGGGATGGTCATCCCATTCCTCACACCTTTGCTTCCTCCCCTCTACCCTTACCTATCTCACACTCTTATTCCCTTCTGGGGGTGGAGCCATAGACTCAACCCTCCAAAGCAGCCATTTTATCCAGGGGAACTGATCTCTGTCATCCGGACAACAGTTGTAATTCTGGGTGATCTCCAGCCCTCACCCAGAGGCTGGCAATGGTAGTTCTCATGGAGGAAATGGCTGGTTTGGGGGGTGGAGTCTATGGCATTATACTGGTCTGAAGTTCCTCCCCTCCTCAAACCCCACCATCCCCACGATCCACCCCTTAAATGTCCAGGAGTTTCCCAATCCAGAGTTGGCAACCCTATTTCCTTCCCACCCAACAGCCAACTTAACCTTTATCTGCCTTTATCTGTCTTCAGCTTTTTGTCTCCACCCCCTCCCCCACAGCTTCTACCAAGGAAAATTATAGTCTTTCTCCACAGTGGGGACCAAAGCAGCTTACATTATTCTCACCTCCTTTTTATCTGCACAACAACCCTGTGAGGTTGGTTAGGCTGAAAGTATGTGACTGGTCCAAAATCACCCAGTCAGCTTCCACCGCAATATGGGGATCTGAACCTGGGTCTTGCAGACCTATTCTGAGGCTCTAACTGCTGCATCACTGCTGGCTTTCATCGGGTGGCTGCTGAACAGCAGCAAGCAGCCAGGCCAAGTTGAGTCATGCAAATTAGGTGGTATCAAGTCACCCAGAGGGTGCTGCCTAGGGATGCCAGCCTCCAGGTGGGATCTGGGGATCCCCTGGAATTACTGCTCAGCTCCAGACTACTGAGATAACTTCCCCTGGAGAAAATGGATGCTTTGGAGGGTGGACTCTAGGGCATTGTACCCCACTGAGGTCCCTGTCCTCCCCAGGCTCCATCCCCAAATCTCCAGGAGTTTCCAGACCTGGAGCTGGCAACCCCACTACCCCCATCCCCTGCCAGTGCCCGTGGGGGGACCTGGCAACCCTATACTGCTGCCAAGCCTAGGGTTGGCAACCTCCAAGTGGGGCCTGCTGGAGGGTGAACTCCAGAGATCTGTGAACAACAGAGATCTGTCTCCCTGGAGAAAATGGCTGCTTTGGAGGGTGGATTCTGTGGCATGATACCCAGCTGAGGCCCCTCCCTTCCCCAAATCCTGCCCTCCTTGCACTCCACCCCAAAACCTCTAGGAATCCCCCAGCCTGGCCCCAAGGCTCCCTCCCTCCCTCCAAGGCCGAAAGAGGCCTGGAAAGAAAGGGCCCTCCCCCACCCTTTGACTGACAGAGCCAGTCAGAAGCCTCTCCCTCCCCCTCCCCCCCAACGTTCTAATCTCTCACCGTTGCTGCCTGGAGTCAGGTCCCTGCATAGGCCATTTCAAAAGGCATTTTGGGGGAATTCAACCGTCCCTGAAGGGATTTCCTCACTGTTTGGATTTTTCTACAAACCCAGGAAGTCTACTGACTATGTAGGAAAAGCTGTTGGGGGAGAGGGAGGCCCCTGTTGGAGGGAATAGGTATCCGCACAGAAAAAAAAAAAGTCTGGAATTAGAATAAGGATATCCTTCCTTATATATAAAAGGATTTTCGTCATACCTTATATGGTGAAAATGCGCGCCGGAATCAGTTGGCTGAGGGACCTGTCAGTCAGAGACAGGGTCCCTTGCCACTGGCTGCCTTGCTTGCCTGCGTTGCTGCCATTGGCCCGCCAGCTGCCGCTCAAGACTGCTGGTGTGCCATTGGCTGGGAGGCGGGAGGCAAACGCTGCGAGCGAACACCGCCACCAGGAGCCAGGGAAGGGAGGCTGCGATGCCAGCCGACGGTGCTGGCCGGGGAGCGAGGCAGGGCCAGTGCCAGGGGGACGTTGCAGCCCCGGAGAGATGGAGTCTCAGCGAGAGGGACAGCGGAGGCTGGGGACGGCGGGTGAGCTCCTTCCCCAATGGCCGCCAGATACGCCTGCCTCCAGCACCTTCTTCGCGGGAAGGGGGCCTGTCTAGCGCCCGTTGTCTCGGTTCCACAACGGGCTTCCCTTCCTAGTTAAATGTAAAACAAAACTACGCACTGGAGAAGGTCAACCACAATTATACAATTTCAAAAAACAACAAAACAACCAGTTGAACAATACTAGCTTTTTAAGAGTTCCACAAATAATGAGTAGTAAAGGGAAATAGAATAAGGGGAAAATATGTGTTTAAGTACGAACTGGCAAAAAACAAGCCCATGAAGGAAGATACTGATTGAACAATATTTGAGCTCCCAGTGCAGACCAAAAGGCATTCTTATCATTACTTATGAAAATATCTGATTAAAATCTTTTGCATTTGGTAGAAACTAAGCATGTGATCCTGCTGAAGTTGAGCTGTATTTTAAAGCTCCATTAATTTCAGCTACTGAGATACTTAAATCCAGGTCACTGTAAAGCAGAGGTAATCCTACATATTTGTAGTCAAAATTACTGACCTATTCCTTCCCCCCCTTTCATTAGCTCAGTTCGTGTCATGCTGTTCTGTCAACTCAGTTAGCTGATGCCATGATGTTTCCCATTACTCAGTTTAAGGAAAGGGATTTAAAAGGTATAGTAGTTAACATTACAAATCATGTTCATTCTGTAACAGTTAACATGTTTTCCTGTTATTTTTGCACCTAACTTTTTCTGGCTGTTGAATGTCAACTGAACTTTAATTTTGTGTAAAGTGAGTGATGCAGAGAATGATTGTCATCTATAGGAATGATTGTAAGCAAATGCTCATGGTATATGGTCTAAACCCAGTGACCTGTTAGGAATAAATGAAATGACCATCTTCTTATGTGTATTACTATATATTGTAGTGAATGTTTAAGTTATGACTATAGTTAACTTTGATCATGCTTAAAAAAGAAAAATAAACATGAAATTTGAGCAAATACTCTCTTATTATTGAATACTCTGTTTTATATTGCCATATAAAGCACCAAGTTGTAAGTAATTTTTAAAGAGTTTGATTATTAGGGTACAGCTAGATATTTAAGGAGCAGTAGCAACAGACATCTGCAAATTTGTATTGTTTATATTATCAGCAAAACTACACAATATTGTGTTGTACCTTAATGTATATGCGTTTCAGAGATACTGACTTTAAAAGAAGTTTTCCAGATCTCAAGCAATGGTAAGTATAACTTAAAGATTAATTTCCTTTTGTATATTATGACTTGAGGTTGGATTGTAAATAGAATTTACGAGTCCTGTGGTTTATGTTTTTTCAGGGCACTTAAAACATTAACAGCACCTTTATTTCTGACTTCAGAAACTTATCATGTAATCTTAACAAGACCTATGCCCTTGTAAACATGGTGACTACGATGGATTTAGAAGGGTGTAACTCCTATTAGGATTAGTCTGTTAGTTTGCTGATTTGTCAGCTAAAATAATTATCCCTTGGCCTCAAAATCTGAATTTTTAAAAGGGGTATCTGGGGAAAATGTCTGGGAAATCCCTGATATCAAAAGTTTTTTTAGGGGGGCTTCATCCTGTGAACTACAAAAAGGAAATAACATTGATGAAATATGATTAGTGAATTAGAGTCTCAGGGGATTTAGTTACCTAGTCTGTGGAAATATTTCTGGAAGGATTATTAACACAGGTAATACCATACTTATTTTGATTATGTTGATATATTTACTATATATTCAAAATGAAGTTTAATTTTTATGATTAAAACTTTCATTTTGGCCAAAAGTTCTGTGGTGGGCAGTGAACTTTCTTCTGTGAAAAATATATCTTATTTCCCCCAAATGTTTATAAATTTAAGTGTTGCTAAGAGGGTATGTAATGTAGAAGCTCTTCGATGGAAGTACATAATAAAAATATAATTTTCTTTTGCAGATCACGATGCTGCCATCACCAGATATAGTCGTCTATCAAAAAAAAGAGAAAACGAGAAGGTCTGGCTAATATTCAATACAGCCTGTATGTTTCATTTATAGAATGATTTATAATACCTAATAATTTTTAAATGATACACACTGCACTGCTTTACCACACCAAGTCTATCTGGCAGTCCTGGAAGTAGTATGAAGAAAAAAGAAGGCTATCTTTCCACTGTATAGGTGGTGCCTATAAGCCAGTACAGTATGGAGAAGAATGTATTAATCCTGAAAATAATTGGATTGTTCTATTTTTAGACTGTCCTCAGATAATTAAAAGGAACTCATCTTGTAATAACTAGTGATGCAGTCCATCCCTTTTAATTGCAACATATATGTCTGGTCTCCAGCAGAACATAAGAAAACCTTCACTCATGTCATTTCCTATGCCTTCAATCAAAGTTCTTCTTCTCCTAAGGTTAAATATGAAGTTACGGAAGATGTGTATACTTCCAGGAAGAAACAACATCAGACTATGATGCATTATTTCTGTGCATTAAATACTCTTCAGTACAAGAAGAAAATCGCTATGTTAGAACCCTTATTAGGATACATGCAAGCTCAGGTGAATGTCTTAAAAAGCTGGTGTTCTGAAACTAACTATGTATGTAAGGTTTGGGTAAATAAAAGAGCATGTGAGGTCAAATATATGCTCTAGTAAATGTAGCCTAACAACAGTAGGTAATACAGGGTCCTGTAGGCTATTGTATGGAAAAAATTTTCGTCTGTGAACAAGGATGCTCAAATCCCCCATCTTCATTCTTTTCTCTTTAAGTAAAAACATTAGTGTCACCTTGTAATACACTTCAGAAATACTTGATGGGAGGTTGAGGGCTCTCAGCTTTTAAGTGGACTGAGCCTATCTGGTTTTCCTGGTGAGAAGAAAGTGTGTGCGCGTATACAAACATACACATATGTCTTAAACCCTCTACAGTTCCTCCAGAAGAAGCTGTCCCTCCTTATAGCAGGCAATGAAATATTTCTCACAATATGGAGAAAGCTTGTATAATTGAGATACAATTATAGTGGTTTTCCTCTCAGCTTTCTCTTAATGTTCGTTAATTGTACAATACAACTGAACTGATTTCCTATGTCTATAAGTTTTTTAAAACCTACTACAAAACAGAAACACAATTTAGATGTGTGGGAAGAAATTAATTATTTGCAGCTAAATTCATGCATTCTCTGTTCTAAAAGATAAGCTTCTTCAAGATGGGATCAGAAAATCTTTCTGAACAGCTAGAAGAGTTTTTAACAAACATTGGAACAAGTGTGCAGGAGTAAGTTAATTTTCTCTATAAAATGAACGGTCTGCCTCTTTTTAACCATTGTCTGTGGTTACATGAGGCATTGAACATTTGTTCTGTACTTTTTAGTGTTCGCAGGGAAATGGATCGTGAAGTAGAGACTATGCAGCAGACTATAGAAGACTTGGAGGTAGCCAGTGACCCACTGTATTTGCCTGACCCTGATACTACAAAATTTCCTAGCCAACGGAACCTTACTCGGAAAGCTGGTTATCTTAATGCAAGAAAGTGAGAACCGTTACAGATGAATTATTCTGAAATAACTAAATGACTACTTTTAGTAGCAATGTAAGGCATAGGCAAAATAATGTGAATGAGGTGGCTTTTGCATATGGATGAACTTGTGTGGCTTTTCCATGGCTAGTGTGGCTGCTGTTCAGCGCAGTGGCAATGGGTGGGTATTTCCATACAGCAGGTTTCCCAACCCCAGTCCACTAGTAGGGTCAATTTTTTCTTTTAAATCTGAAATTGACTTTCACTATAGCAGTATAACAATAAGTGCAAGAAGTTCTCTTAATTTCCATCTTTCATTTAAAAAGGAAGTCTTCCTTTTGTTGTGAAGATATGCCTGATCCCTGCAATGGAAATGGTTAGAGATTTGTTTATTATTTATTATAGAGATTTTCGTGAACAAAGGCTGGGGATTCAGAGAGCCTGTTTCACATATTGTTATAATGTTATGTCAACGTAACTATATTCAGTTACTAATTTAAAAACCCATACCAAGCCCCCTGGTGGCAGAGGGAGGAATGGCCACTGTGGGAACAGTGTTGAGGAAATAGATCCTATGTGGATGGGGAAATCCAAACTTTCCCACCTAAATGGCCACCATCAAGGCTTTACTTTCCATAAACTTTTCAACAAAGCAGATTTGAGAAGGAGAAAAGCTGCGGGAACCCCAGAAAGTATATGAGTGCACCAAGATGTGGTGGGGAAAATGGGGGCTAAAACCCAGTTTCTCAACACCATTGAATTCAGTCTGGCCAGATAACCTGTGTTTACATGGCCTGAAAGAAGCAAAATTGCTTTTAGAAGAGAGGGCAAATTTTAGATGATGTTGGCGAGTAAACTGTTGCCTTTTAAATGTTTCTGTTGCACTACTTTGGCTGTCTGAATGTGCCAGAGATTTATGTACCCTTTCTAGGTATTCTTCATCGAGGGTGTTGATTAGGTGGGATTTTCTGTGTGTATTCTTGCCAAACTTTCCCCCATTGCTAGAACAACCTTTCATGAGACTTACCACTAGACAAGGAAGCCTCTTTTATGTGCCTGCTCCTTGAATAATTCTTACTAATTCCTGGGGAAAGTTAGTAAATGAGTTTTTCTATAGAAATTGGTTGAAGGTCTTAAACTTTGAAAGAGGTATGCTGCATGTGATTTTGACAAACCTGAGGATTCTCTGGGCTCATTTTTTTTTGTGTAGCAGCACACCCTGATTTGTCATTATGACTAAAACCTTCCAGTGCCTCATAGGAGAGACAGTGAGACTCCTCCAACTGCTGAGTGGAAATTAACTCTCCATGATACAGAGGAGTGATAGTAGATGTGGGAGGATTTTCCTTTCCCATAATAAAAGGAGCAACTGTGCATTAAGCGCTACGATTTAAAATTTACCTATGCTTCATAGTACAATTTCATATAAGCATACTTCAGGTGTATTTAGTATACCATTTATTTATTTATGGTCTGAAAGAATTTTTTATATTTCCCTCACAGTTTTAAGTTGTCCTTGGTTCTCTGAAGAGTTGTAGATAATTTCAGATAATCATTTGCTAAGTTTGAATTAACTGAACAAAATTGTGCCAGACTATCAATGAGAGTCCACATTTTTGGTTTTTGGGTAAATAAATTAATTCATTATAGTATTCTGCTGGGGGGGCAGTTGGCAGTAGCACATGCCAATGCTTAAGTCCATCTGCTTTCTTTTTTTCAGTAAAACGGGGCTCGTGTCTTCCAGTTGGGACAGGCAGTTTTATTTTACTCAGGGTGGAAACCTAATGAGCCAGGCACGAGGAGATGTAGCTGGAGGACTTGTTATGGATATAGACAACTGTTCAGTCATGGCTGTGGACTGTGAAGACAGAAGATACTGCTTTCAGATAACATCTTTTGATGGCAAAAAGTTCGTATTAATTCTCAACTATTCAATTGGAGAGTGGTGGGGGGGATGCAAGCTATTTAATTGTTTCTTTGCAGAGATTAACAGTTAAAGAGATGTCTTGGGAGGTGCACACCAGTATTTGTTACCTTTCAGCAGAATGAGAAAGTGACAAGTACATCAGATGGATCATTGCTGACAAAACACTGCTTCTGTTAAATACAATAAAATTAGTATTAATGTAATTATTAGGATTTTGATTTCTCTGTGCACTGACAGTTTATATATATATTGAAGTTCAGAATACTAGTGCATGCATTCAGAATTAGATTTTTGGATTATTAAGCCTGTTTAGTATTTGTTAGTTGTGTATGCTATACTTTGGAATAATATGTTGGCACTGTTGGTGTTATGCCCCAGATTGTTTAATGCCAATTAAATTAATGTGCACTTGGTGAGGGATGTTCTTTAGTAAGCACACCTTTTTTTCTCAATAAGGTTGTGAGGGTATGATCCCCCCCAAGTGACTTCTGATCAAAGGGTACAGACTGCTATATGGGTTGGATACTAGTGTATATGTTTGGAATACTAGCATATATTTAAGTGTGGGAGAAGGGGCCCCTTTTAACCACTGAAAAGGCTTTGATGAGTACCGTAATACCTGCATGGACAATAGCCACACAGGATGAAGACAGAGAAGATAAGCTGATAGGATCCAACTCCATAATCTTCCGGCATCAAATCATCACCATCTTTAGGTCATGAGAAGGGCATTCTTCCTATTTCTTTTCTTTATCTGCCATCTCTCTACTTATTATGGCAAGCTGAGTGTGTTGCACAATTGGGGCAAAAATCTCCCAAAGGTAGCCTTCCTGTAGTGTCTGGCATTTTCCCTTTTGCTCAGCAAGTAGATATCTGTAGAATACAGCTGGGTGAGGGGCGTATCTAGAACTTTCCCCGTAACACAGATCCTATAGTCCAAATATGCATTTGAAAATCTATTTGGCATTTAGAGAGCAATAAATGTTGTGCTGAAAAAGAAATGTGTAATGAATATATAAACTAATATTCAGGGTCAAGCATTTATTAAAGCATATACATGAGTCCTTTCAGCATAGATATGGAATAGCATATAGCAAAATGAAAGATGCTAGAAAATACATTGTGAAAGTCCCTGTCTTGAAAAAGTAAATCCCAATTATTTATCTTTCTTTCTTTTTCTTCTAGGTCTTCTATTTTGCAGGCAGAGAGCAAAAAAGATTATGAAGAGGTATACTTACCAAAAAAGCAGTTGTAAAATCACAAAAGTGATTCTGTGACCCGTAAAAGCTTATTCTACACTACATTTGTGTTCATAAAACCCTTAGTTGTGTTTCCTACAACAGACTAACATAACTTTATCTCTGGAAGGAGTTAGAACTGTTATCCAAATAAGGTTGTGGTGGTGTTGTTGTATTCTACCTGGTCCATACAAGTTAAATTTGACACTAAAGAAAACTTCCAAATAACTGTAAGGCAGTTTTTCTATCACTATTTTAAGGGCAGCATAAAAAATACTGGATCAGTTCCCATGGAGAATTTTCATGGACAGAAGGGGAGGTGGCTTTTGTCAGTTGCCCTCTTCTGCAGCAGATCTCTGACTCCCCCCTCATGTTATTCCTATGGGGTTCCCTGTTTCCCAGCAACAACATTTTGGAGGGCATTTTGGGCTGCAGTGGGAGATGAGAAAGCCAAACTTCACAGACAGAAATGTCTTCTACCCAGGGAAATTACTGGAGGAACCTAGGCATTCTGTTTAGAAATTATGAAGTGGGGCGAAAAGAAACTGCCAGAACTTTACAAGTTAAAACTTCATTCCTGGGTATTGTAATCCAGTTATGTGTCCCTAGGCTGTTGGTGCTCCCAGCATTGTGGTACTGGTAAAATAGGATCTACTGTCAGGTATGCATCAATTTAGGATAGGGTATGGCGTTATTAGCAGTGTTACACTGATTTGTGTAGAATTGGGATGTCTGTTGATCCTTTGTGGCCAGAGGCTTTAAATTCTACAGCAAAACTACTTATTGCTTTAGTCTTCCTGTGAGTTCAACATTAAATTCTCGACAACTGATTGATGGAGAATGCAGTAAATATTCTCAGTTCTTTTAAAGGTACCATGTTCTTCTGACTACATAAGAGCCATTTACCCATTTTTACTGTAAAGTGTCATTTTCTGGTGTGTTTATGTGGCTTTTTTGCAATTATACATTCTGTCATGCAGTCAGGTGTATATTTCACCATATTTTGAATTTCTTTTAAACAAATAAGCTGCTTCAGTATGTAGGGTTGGATCCAGCAATCTGTTTGTACAGGGATCTCAGATCTTCCTTGATTTCATTTCCCACCCAGCAATCCCTTCTGATGCTGCTAAAACTGATTCCTGAAGTTGCAAGACCCATGTGCAATAATAGCCTCATGGGGTTAGTGAGTTGCAGTGAGTCAAGACAAGGTAGTGAAATCACCCTTCCTGCCTCTACTGTGAGAATAGAGGAGTTGGGAAGGATGAGTTCACCCCCCTTCTTCACTACAGTCCACTGACCCAGATGGCTGTTATTTCATGTCATTCTGGCAGTCCAAGGAGCAGGGGTCGTTTGGACCTGGAGTGCGCCAGAGTGCCACTCCGGGAGCCCAGGGATGGGCATAAATAGCAGTGGTGACAAGCCCCGCCCCAGCTCCCCACCCTGCCCCACCCCCAAGCTCCTTCTCTCTATAGAGTCACGCCGCAAGAGCGGCATGATTTCTCCATTGTATTCTATGCCCCCATAGAAAACAATGGAGAGATCGCACTGCTGCTGCGGCGTGACTCCAGAGAGAAGGAGTTTAAATTTTAAACCCCTTCTCTCTTTGCTCCCCCCCACAGCCCACCTTGGCATATGCTAATGAACTATTATGCTAATAGTTTATTAGGTATGCTAATGAGCGCCTGCAGCTCTTTTTCTACGAAATGACCACTGCCAAGGAGTAAACCTTCTGTTTTCAGAAGGGACTGAGGGAGGGGAATCTGTAACCATCAACACCTTCTGCTGATGGATTGCTGGTACCAACCCATAAACAAATATGAAAATGTGCAGAAAATGACATGCAGGAAAGGGATGAGAAATCTGACTATAGACATGAGTCATGACATAGGAAAACCAGTAAAAATTATTGTATACTTAATCATTATTTTTCCTTTCTTTTTCAGTGGATATGTACAATAAACAACATCTCTAAACAGATATACCTTAGTGAAAACCCAGAGGTAATGCTGTCATGTTAAAATTAACTTTTATGTGTAAACTTCATTGTCAGATGAGCCTTGAAACAAAATTCAGTCAGTTGATCAAGAGGAATGTTTTCTGAAGCAGTTGTTCACAGCAAGATTTATGAACTTTCCTTTTAAAACTGATGTTTATGTTCACAACACTTCATTCCAGGCCTGTAGCTAACATGGGGCCCGACCCACTCTCATTTCTTCTGGGCCACCTCCCTCCCTAAAGTGCCTCAACTCGCCTTCTGTGCGCTGCGCTGCCTCCAACCTGGCTGCACGACAACTGAGATCCTTTGTCCCCAGAGCTACCTTCCAATACTCCCCTCCCCTTTAAACACAGCCAAATTGCCGCCAGCTCCTGCTGGCTTCTCTTCCTCACCCTCTCTTAACCACAGGACTGGTCTGTGTACTCCAGACCGCGTGCGCCTGCTTTAAAAACTGCCTGCCTTCCCCCCACTGCCTGAGTCCCCCCCAACAAGTCCTGCGGGAGTTTTTCTAAGGGAGCCGTGGACAGCGCATGCCAGAGGCACTGAGGGGCAGCCCTTTACCTGCACTCTGAGCTGCCCCCACGGCATGCGCTCCCACCTGGCTTCTGTGACCTTCGTGACTGGAGGCGATGCGCCAGGTGGGGGGGAGTGGAAGAGGACGCCCGCTGCTGCCTCTGGTGCCACCTCCCTCGACCACCCCCCCACCCCCACCCACCTTGTCCTCCCGCCCAGCGAAGTGGCCAAGAGAGCACATGACCTGCTGCTGCCGCCAGAGGGTTACCTGGAACTTTTGATTAAATTAGCTACCAGACCCCTATGGTCCCCTCCCAAAAAGTCCCTAGCTACGGGGCTGCTTCATTCTCTCTTGTCTGAATCAGGCCACTGTGTTCTTATTTCATGTTAAACTATGGTGTATTATGAAATCTGAACTGAGCCTATATAAGAATGTCTTTAATGTTGCTGAATTTGACATTATAAAGATTAATACAGCAGAAAAAGTTTATTAAATCTAGAAACTTGAAGCTGGCCTCATCAAGGAGGTATGATATAATACAAATCGCAGCATGGAGTAACGATATGAAAAAAATCGTTCACAAAATTACTCTGACAATGCTGAGTTGATAGAGGTCTGTAGAACTTAGTAGGAGTATTATGACAGCATAGTCCTGATTACTCAAGATTAACTTTTTCATTTTAAAACATTTGTGTACTGCTTTTTTAATTAACAAAATGTGTGGATCAATCTACATGGTAGTCTCTTAACTAGAAATTTGAGGCTACAAACTAAGACAGGATGTCTGTCAAGGTTATAGCTTTTTATACACCCAGTTTGATAATGGAGCACCTGGCCAGGCATGTTGACAATGGGGCGCACAGCCTTTGCTGATGTCTGTTGGCTGTAGACTAGTGGGTGGACTAAGCCTTGGCTGAATTGCTAGCTCAGCTAGATAATATGTGTGACAAGACCGAGCTCATTATACGTATCTATTATATGTGAGAAAAAGGCATATCTGGTGCTGTGCAAAGCAAATACTTCAGAAACAACACATTTTCCACTGTAGAGATTGCTCTGAATTAGCTTTTATATGTTTGTGTGTGCTGCTGTTGATTTTAACATTTTAATTCTGTGTGTTCTGTATTTATCATTGTAAATAAATATATGAAACAGCCTTGAGACATGTGAATGGTTTCCTCAATAGTCTGAACTTTTTGTTTAGTAATATGTGTATGATACTCTTGTTTTTCTGCTGATGTCTAATTAGACCCTGTGGTACAGTGAAAATCTTGTGTAAGTATTCATAGAAGCAATTAAAATATGAAAGTGTGAGGTATGGTTGTGATGGTGCTCTCATGATACATGATTGCAAGAAGTCTGTATTTCCCACATGCAGTTGTGATTTTTTTTGCCTTCAAGTCACAGATGACTTATGGCAACCCCTGTAGAGTTTTCGAGGCAAGAGACGTTCAAAGGTGGTTTGCCATTGCCTGCCTCTGCGTAGTGACCCTGATACTCCTTGGTGGTCTCCTGTATAAATACTAACAATTGACAATATTTAAAGGGAAATCTTTAATTGTGGTTTTATTCCCCCCCCAATAGGAAATGGCTGCACGTGTAAATCAGTCAGCTCTAGAGGCGGTCACCCCCTCACCTTCCTTCCAGCAGAGACATGAGAGCATGAGGCCAGCAGTGTAAGTTGCAAAACAGCAAAGTGTTTAAAAATCAGGTTCTGTAGACCAAGGTGGTTCCACTGAACTCTAGTTGTCTGATTGCTGAAGTTACTTAAAAATCAATTAAGAGAACTTGATTGTTCTCTAGGTGGCATTCTTCCATGCAAGTTTTGCACTGCATGCTTGTAGGGTACCCTGTGTTAATTTCCTTCTAGTTTCATAACTGGTCTCTTAACTGTTAAAGTATTTGCTTAATAAATTAGTCTTTTTTTGTTCATTCTTCATGGGTCCTTCACGCCTCATACTTGGGCGTACAGTAGGCCATACCTCAACAGAGGTGGGAGTGGCTGGGGGGGGGGCAGGGATGGTGCTCTGGACTCTCCCCAGTCAAGCCCTAGAACTGGCCTAGTGGCGCACAAGGCCCTTGCCTGCTCTGGGGCTGAAGGAGGAAGGAGGGGGGGGGACTGCAGGAATCCTTGGAAGGGGCATCCTGTCCACAACAACCTCCTCCATGGCCCTGCCCCATCCTGTGGACAAGTCCATTTTCTTACAAAAAAAAAGTAAGATTTGCCTTCATCATGCAGTGATCCTGAATCTGTTTTTGTAGGAGAATCCTACTCCTTGAAGTGGGTTTTCCTGCAGCTAAATGTTTTCAGATTGTCAGTCTGCTAAAGTAATACAGAATAGATTTATGTTGTGGTGATAACTTCAGTGTTGCTTTTTTCTCCCTAATGCTTGGCATACTGCATAATTTGATACATTTTCTTCTGGTTTTGCTTCATTTTTTAGACAGTCCCGTCCTCCCACAAATCGTACTAGCAGCACTGGGTCTTTGGGATCTGATTCAGCGTCTCTGTCAGCACTTTCTTTGGATTCACTTGTTGCACCTGACACACCTATACAGTTTGACATAATTTCTCCAGTGAGCGAAGATCAACCTGGGCAGGCAAAAACATCAGGACAGTCAGGCAGGTAGGATGTAACACAAAAGTATTACAAAAGCAAAACTGAAGGTTGATGATGCTATCCTACAATCTATCATGCCTTCAGTTCAAGGAATGAATGTGGACTGGATTATATGCTCTGTTCCCAGTGCTTCCCTTAGCATGAGTTTCCCTTGCTCTGTCTGCCAGCCTTAACTATGTTTTAAGGGTTATGCCAATACAGCTAGTCATCATTGCTGACTATAAGCAGAATTCACTTTTAACTAGGGTTTAATACCAAGTTTTAGGGTTGTCAAAGTCCAGGTGGGGCCTGGAGATCTCCCAGAATTACAACTGATCTCCAGGTGACAGTTCCTCTGAAGGAAATGGCTGCTTTGGATGGTGGCCTGCGTGGCACTAAGCCCTCTCCTAGCTCCACCCCAAATCTCCAGGAATTTCCCAAGCCAGAGCTTGCAACTCTACCAAGTTTTGAGAAATGATCCAAATCCCTGTTTAAGAATGAGTCCGTGTGAACCACTTTTAAACTTGGCACTGATATAGCTCTTATTTGTACTTGAGCCAGTGTGTAGAATTTATGCATAGAAAGGGCCAGGCTGGCAGAGGGAAAGCCATAATCCTGAGGACTATGGATAAAGGTCCAGGAGAATTTTGTCTGCATGAGATCATGTGAGGGAAGAGAAGAAGATTCAAACACAATTCTGTAAATTTCAGGAATTTCAGCTTCTGTATGTGCTGTCTCATTCCTTTTGGCAATTTTTTTCATCCTGTTTGGTCTTTAACATTTTTGCTTTTTAAAAAGTATATTTTCCTTTCCTATTGCTTGCTTGCCCCAGCACCTTGGGTATTTCCTCTTGGAAACTCAAGAGAAATGTGATAGCCCTGCTTCCAGGTGGTGATGGCATACTGATGACTCTCTTCCTAAGCTAAAAAGGTGAGTGAAAATGATCTAGGCTTCTGGAATAATATTTGATAGGGAGATAAACAAGCATTGTGTTAAGTATCCCCCCCCATCAGATTTAGTCTTGTTCAAAAATATGGTTTAAAATTAAAATATTTGTGTGTGAGGATTCTTTATAGCATTAGAAATTTTTGCCTCCCCCATAAACAGAGCTATAACGAGACTACATCATGCAAAAGATGTTTGCAGGCAGTTTTATAAATTGATCAAGCAGTAGGCATGATCTAGTTCCTTCCAGTGAATGCAGTATCGCAACATGAAAACAAGCCTTAATGCAGAAGATTGATAAGGAAGAAGCTTTCAGGTATCTAATGGTCATACTACATGTCCTGCAGCAGTGCAGACAGACACTTCTAGTCTGAATAGAATTGGCAGTGAAGAGAGCCACTGCTTGCTATGCTTGTTGTACTCTGCAGGTAACAGGCCACTGAAGGCTAACCCAGGCAGAAAATGGTTGCTATCTATCACTGAGATGGCTCCATTATCCTTTTCTGAGCCAAAGCAAAGAAGAGCTAGTCTGGCAGAACTGTTAGTAGTAGAAGCAGCATGGAGTCTCTTTAATAATAAGTGTCCATGACATAGCCTTGATGCTGATGCTTGTGTGTGCTAGTACCAAGATGGAATGGCCACGGCAAAAATTCACTTGCCACTGGATGTCTCTTGGACTTCGTTCTTGGGGAGTTATAAACAGCTTCACTTGGAAATGCTGCTGCTGTAGTATGGGTTTGCTTTCTGTTGAATTGGGCAGCCTTGGGGTGATAATTTTCTAGGTTCAATTCTCATGAAGTTTAATGACCATGAGAGAGAGAGAGAGACTTTTCAGATAAGGCCAATTCCACTGAACAGATGTATTCAGTTAGTAAGGCTGAATGGCTTTTATAAACTCCAATTAGGAAACACCCAAATGCAGTATCTCAATGACAGGTTAAATACATCATAGTATTTGTTGGACTAACGTACATATATTTGAAGTTCCCCACGTAATTGTTTTTAATGTATTTGTAGCACAATTTAGATGAGGTTGGTGATTTGTTCCTCATGGAGCTCATGCCTAAATAATCGCAAACACATTTATTAAAACAGTCATAAGACCAGCAAAATAGACTAAAATAATACAACACAGAATCTTACAACAAAAGACCCTTCAGCCGTATTTTCTAAAATACCAGATCGGTCATTTTTATCATTAGTGGCTCGAGTTACAGTACAATCTGCGCTTTTTTATTACCAGATAGCAATATATAGCAACATTGCGTGAGACAGGTTCGTAATTATCAGCCAGTAAAAACTTCAGCAGGCATTCCTCGGCATATGTGAGATAATTTGCCAAAGGTTTAAAATGTGAGAGAAGGGGTATCAACAGATGCTGTCTCTCTTCATCATATATAGGGCAATGGAGTAATATATGAGAAACTGACTCCACCTGATCTAACAAACAAAAACAAATCCTCTGATGCATGGGAGTCCGGGTATATCTACCATAAAGGACTGCTGAGGGTAGCGCATCAAGACGTGCTCTAGTGAATGCCCATCTATGATTAGAATTTTTTATGAGTCCAAGGTAAGATGCAGCACTGAAACTAGGTCCCAACTTCAGGCTCTTATAATAAGAAGGTAGGGATGCATAGTCGTTTTGTGCTTCAATATCCATAAATCTTTGTGATATTAAAATCTTTGCATGCTTCAATCCTCCCTCTAATAAATTTTCAGGATCTAGCCCGATTGATTTCAGTTTATCTACTACCCTAAGAGCCCATTGGGGATATGGTGTAGATGTCAAAAAATCAGGGATAAGTCCCACCGGATTCAGATGGGACTTAACCGAATAATTACACCTCTGTATCCAGACGTTTAGTGTCACAGTTGATAAGCCTGCTTCTTGTCTTAAACTCAGATTTGCCATACCTTTCGGGGCATTGAACAGTGCTCTAAGAAATTTCGATTGTACTAGCTCTAGTTCTTTAAATTTACTCTCTGCCAGTATTTGTGTTCCATATATCATTTGTGGAAGAATCTTGTTCAAAAATAGTTTAAGAGCAGCCGGTACATACTGAGCTCCCTCTTTCCTAAAGAAGCACAACATAGCATTTGCGCTCCTTTGTGCTGAGCATGCTGCATACTGAAGATGTCTAGAAGCCCTTCCATTAAATGAGAATGTTAGTCCCAGGTATTTAAAATTTTTAACCTGAGCTACCCGGACCCCATCCATTGACCATTTCATTTCTTTATATTTTTTATGGAAACGCATGATCTTTGTCTTTGAATAATTTATAGTAAGTAACTCTTTTTGGCATTGTGCACTAAATTTTTCCATTGCCCTCTTTAGTCCTCCTCTAGATAGTGAAAGGAGCACAGCGTCATCTGCATACATTAAAACAGGAATCTTTCTTCCCATGCCCAAAGTGGGGGCTGAGATGTCAATTTCATGCAGACAAATTATCAAGCAATTTACATACAAGTTAAATAGGAAAGGAGCAAGAAGGCAGCCCTGTCTAACACCTTTTTGGACTTGAATGGGTTTTGATAGCTTACCATCAGCAGTGTATCGTATTTGTACAGCTTAAATAATCTAACATTCAGATTTACACGTTTTTTGCTGTTTGTCAAAAATTACCTATTTACCTGAAAGGAAAATCAGTCCCCCCTCTTCTCAGAAGTGCTTCCAGAAAAAATAGAGGGTAGTTTGAATTCACATAAACGTTACAGGTATATGCAATAATAAACTTTAGTGTATAACCTTTTGTATGTTTGCGGTCATATTCCTTTTGGATAAATATAGTTTGTGCCTTGGATTTCTTTTCCTCTGTGTTACAAAATAGATGACCTCATAAAAAAAAAAATAATGTCCTCTTTTTATGCAATGTCTAGTTCACCTTCTTCCCCTCTCCCTTTTTGGTAACACCTTTCCTTTGCCACTAAGACTGGAAGCCTAGAGTATTTTCACTTGTGTATAATTTGAATAATGGTGTCCGAGAGTCAGATATAGCCATGTTTCTCTTGATTAATATTGAAATCCTGTTAATAGTTTTAGGACACTGTACTTGAAATGGTGACTTCCTGTAAGCAAATAATTTCCATAGATAACAAATGGGACAGCATGCAATTTTGTGTAAAGCAGTGTCTTTTGCTGGGCCTAGATCAGGATTACCTCCCCCCACCCCCCCAAAGTGAAAGAAAATCAACTCTTTTGCCAGACCAGAATTAAGATGATAGTTTGGTCCAGGGTTGGCTGTGATCTTCAAGTAGAGCAGTGCTGAGCGTGGTGGGGGGTGTCCTTCCACTTGTTTCCTGCTGAGTATAGCAGTTTGTATAAGCAGTCTCCTGTGATGCTGTATTCTGAAGCTCATTGTTATGAATCTTTCAAAATCTACAGCCTTGAGATTTTGTTTGCTTCTTTCATTACAGTGCACACAGATTAGTAGTGATGCTTATACACTAATTTCTGATACAGTATTTTTGGGTTTCTTGACAGGCGTACAAACCCTTTTGGAGAATCTGGAGGGGTTAAATCAGAAACAGAAGGTAATGCAGAATTTCAGTTAAATCTGAAATGCATTTAATATAACCTGTAGGCCAATATCTTTGAAGAGTGGAGTGTTCATTTGAAACAGTGAATTCTGAATTAAAATAATTACAAGAAATAATGTTGGATGTGACTGTGAGAAGAATGAAAAGAGCACATAGGCAAGTAGTTTCATGCTGAAACTTTAATTGGTACATAAGCATATGATCATATATTCCCTCTGTGGCAGGAGGTTCCAGATGTTTATTTTTCTATATGGGCTTCTCCAAGGCAAGCAGATTGTGCAATGCAATTGAATGTTCAGCTAGAGATGCCTGTCCATGTGCTAGGAAAGGAAATAATGAGAGTAAGTGCATTAGTCAACAGGATAGTCTGAGCCTTTGTGAAGGGCTGTAAGGAAAGCAAAATTTTGCAAAAGAGTGGTAAGGCCACAGATTCTCCAGAACTGATATGCAAGGTTCAGTGAACCAGCTAACCGCAGCTTTTTCTTATTGGATCCTTTGACTCCTCATGTGGCTTGATTTTGTTTGTATTTCATTGATAATGTTGGAGTCATTTCATTGATAATGTTGGAGTCATTCAAGTATGTTGCCCAGCAACATACTTATTGGAAGAGCTGAAGTGTGAAGCTCAGGCCTCCCTAGTAACTGTTAACTGTATCCCTAGATCCATCTGACTCAAATTTTAAGCCATTGCTCTGTACACTTGTTGCCTTGCCTTAAGCAATCAATCTAGTTGGTGCCTGGTTAGTCTTGAATTTGTCTGAGTTTCAGGTTGTCTTGAGCCAGTTTGGTGTAGTGGTTAAGTGCGTGGACTCTTATCTGGGAGAACCGGGTTTGATTCCCCACTCCTCCACTTGCACCTGCTGATGTGACCTTGGGTCAGTCACAAGCTCTGGCACAGCTGTTCTCTCAAGGACAGTTTCTGTCAGAAGTTCTCTCAGCCCCACCTACCTCACAGGGTGTCTGTTGTGGGGAGGGGAAGGGAAAGGAGTTTGTAAGCCGCTCTGAGACACCTTTGGGCAGTGAAGGGCGGGGTATAAATCCAAACTCTTCTTCTTCTCTTCTTCTTGTTGTGCAGGTAGTTCCACACAGATAAGATTATTATCCATGAAGGCCTTTGCAGAGGTTCCGTAAAAAGAAGGGGGCAGCAGTAAGGGAAGATAGTAAATTTTTAAAGTGTCATAGTGTTGTGTAGGGGTTAAACTAGAACTAAGGAGATGCAGGTTCAAATACCTTCTCAGCCATGAAGCTTAGTGGGCCAGACACATGCACACTCACTGTCTTTCCTCAGCCTACTTCACTGCAGTATAAGGATAAAATAGTGGGGAAAACAGATTGTCACCCTGTAATTCTGGATGGAAAATGAGACAAAAATGGGATAAATTATAGGACTGTACCATATTTTCACCAGATATTGTTGATCCTTCCCTTTTCAAAAAAGTGTTGGTTGTGTTGAGTACTGTATTGTTCCCATATACTCCCAGATTGCATGATTGCTTCACACTTGCTAAAATTTATATTGCGTTTCTGTCTAATCTTTTAATATGTGTTTGCACCAGTATATTTGAAAGTAGTCCCCAAGGGGGCTGCTTTCAAATATATTGGTGCAAAAACTTTACAACTTAGGTCTGTTTTGGACTTTTAGTAAATGTATTTTTATTAAAGTATTCAAACAGTTGGTGGGTGTCCTGTGGTTATAAATATGGCTTGCATCACATGAACATTCTGTTGGACATACAAAGAGCAATATTATACTGGAAAATCCAGAATTAGTTTATACTGTTTGTTTCATGTATATTTGTTATAGATTCTATCCTTCATCAGTTGTTTATTGTAAGATTCCTTGGATCCATGGAAGTGAAGTTTGATGAAAATCCTGATGTGGTTTATGAAACTATGCGCCAAATACTAGCAGCTCGAGCTATACATAACATTTTCAGAATGACAGAATCACATCTGTTAGTCACGTGTGACTGTTTAAAGTAAGTGTACTTTGCAAAACTAACAAACACTTTGTCAAGCAAATTTAATGCAGTTCTTTTTCCGTGTATAATAACTTTTTAAATTAACACTTCTAGGTTAATTGATCCACAGACACAAGTTACAAGACTCAGGGTAAGTTGCTAATATCAAAGCAATCATATTTAGGAAATTATTCTGATGTTTCCGTGCAATCTGTGCTTTTTCCTTTTTGTCAACCATACATTACGACAAAAGTCAGAGTAAACCCAAAATAAGCCTGTTCGTAATTTACCATTGTAGTATAGATTTGATTATAACATTTATTTCCTTTTGATTATTCATATTCTTCTGGTTTGATAGAGTTTTCTTCATAAGCAAGATTTTCTTAGGATGTGATATAGGTCTATTAAGTAGTAGGCCTTTCTTTTCCAGGTTGGATTAATTTTTCTAGCTGATGCTAGCAGACAAGAAAGTTAGATATAAAGTTCATGGGTTTTAATTGTTTAGGTTACAATTTCGCAGTGTCTGGGTCAAAAAGGATTTTTAGCTCTGCATCAGAGAAAAACACCTTTGTTGGGGTGCATAGAAATCTTGCTTGATAGTGCTTAGGTTAGATTATGTAAGCAATTGACGCTGTTGCATAGAAACACCTTTCTTTATATTTGACTAATAAGGGGATTTTTATTTAGATGATGTTTAATTTTTTGTAACCAATTATGCTTTTTGAACATTATTTTCATGATGATGGTGTGATGATGTCATTTGAAGTATAACATTTCATGTATTTCCTGGTTGTGCTCAGAAAGCAGTGGATTTTAGATAGGCTGTCTGGTCTAACTGTTTTCGGATGTTTTGGTTGCCATTAAAACACTAAGATCTTCCTCCTCATTTTTGACTCCATTTCTTGGCTGGAAATTTATTTGTACAACACCATGAAGTAGCAGGCACTCGATTCTGAAGTACTTTCAGTGCAACATCACTGCAACATGAGGTTGAATCCAAAGGCACTTCTGCTAGTTCGTTTTTGTACCTGCACATGTGGAGGTGTTTACTCCATTGGGCAGTTTCTACTTGAGCTGCAGCCTCCTTTGCTGCATCCCACTTTATTCCCGAAGGTTCCCAAACCCTTAGAAGCTGTTTGTTGTTGTGGGGAAGGGGGTAGATTGCAGAAGATAAAAGGAGGCAAGAAGAATCTGTACTTCTGGATCCGTTTTCCTTTGCTTGTTGTACTTCTAGAAAATGTTACAAGGTATGTTTTTTTGTACATAATTGTAGAAAGTTGTGTGCTAGTACAAAAACTGCCAGAGACTATCGTTATGAGCTGAGACATCTCTGGTTCAAATCTGAACCATAAACTCACAAGCTGATCTTGGGCATGCCACTTTCTGAGCCTCAGCTGTCCTCCCCTCCCCTTATTGTTAAAAGTGTAATGGTATTATCTTGTCCTAAAGGGCTTTTGTAAGAGTATTGAATAATTGTGAGTATTTAAATATTCAAAAAATAGTTGTAGTGGTATTGGTCAAGCCTAAAAAATGTCATGTCATATGTTTTATATGCCTATTGTAATTTATTCTTAAGGAGTAAATGGACATCTCTTCAACTGAACAAAATTAAACTGTAGCAATCACTTGAGCATTCAAACTTAATGTTAAACCATTTTACTCCACATCTGTTTCATGGTGATTACATTTCTTCTTTTGTAAGTTCATATATTTTCAAAGTAAGCTACAGTACATTGCTGTCTGGTATCCAGTGAATTTTAAATTTCATTTTTGTTTTGTTTTTTGTAAAAAAGTTTCCTTTGCCAAATATAGCTCTGTATGCTACACATCAGGAGAACAAACGGCTTTTTGGATTTGTGCTTCGAACTTCATCAGGGAGACAAGATAGCAGACCGACTTCAGTCTGCTATATATTTGAATCAAACAATGAAGGGGAAAAGGTATTGCTGTAATAAATTTCTTGAGTATATTGAACTGCTCTGAAACTTTAGATAATTTATTTAAAGACAAATTAAAAGATGGTCATCTTTATCATTCTTGGTGTCTTCTAATTTTTCCCCATTTAGATTTGTGACTCTGTAGGACTTGCAAAACAGATTGCATTTCATGCTGAATTGGTAAGATTTTCAGTGGCTATAAAATGAATGGGTTTTGTGCACATACCATAGGACTGTAGAGCTAAAGGAAATCCGAAGACCACCTAAGCTAAGCCTCCTCCTTAAGGGAGGATTGTTTTAGAATTCCTTAGGCGATTACAGGATATTTGTTTTTAATCTTCCCTTACCTAGGAAAGCCAAGTTTCCTGCAACTACTTTTCAGGTTTATAACAATCCCTATCCAAAAGATGTCTTTTGAGAATGTGCTTCTTTAGACTCTCATGTACTTTGGCAGTTTATAGACATGAATGCCATCAGCTCTGAACATAAACTCTATGTCTAATAAAAGATTTGTAGAAACATATCACACAGCACTACAAAGAGGGCAAAAATATCCCTTGTAAACTAACAGTGTGGCCTGCAGTGTGTGGTCTAAAAATGTAGTTGGTGTGGTGGTTTATCTTTCTTTTGTACTTTGGTTGGGGTGTCACTTGGCAAGTTCCGAGAATCCTGCATACAGTTACTGTTGAAGGACATCAATAGACATTTGTTAAAAGATTAGCTACTTGCATCATTTCTTTGATGTAAGACTTTTTCAGTAGCAAAACATACTATAATGTAAACTTACTCCACCTATTTCATGATGTGAATTTAATCAGCTATTAACCCTCATTATGCTTTTTTTTCATAAGGATCGCAGAACTTCAGAAAAACAGAAAGAAATAGAGAGGGTGAAAGAGAAGCAACAAAAGGAGCTCAGTAAACAAAAGCAGATTGAAAAGGTATGTTAGCATTAATTTATAACTTTCAGGTTTGTGTGTTTTTTTCAGGAGACATTACATGTATTGGTTTGTTTTGAACTGCTGTTATGAAGGAAAAAGATTTGTCCTAAGGCTATATCAAAAGGAGAATAGAGCTGATGGGAAGTGTGTGTAAATACTGTCTGTCATTCAGAGACTCCTTTATACACATCTGGGCTTGGTCACATGCAGTAGACTTACAAAAATAATGCATGGTGGAAAAAATGGATAGTACTTCCTTTATCTTTCCTAATATTAGAACCCTGGGCTACCCAACAAAACTGACTGGCAGTAGATTTGAGGCTAGGGTTGCTAGCTCTGAGTTGGGAAATACCTGGAGATTTAGGGGTTTTGCTGCTGAAAATAATTGTGCTGTTCAGAAGTGCAGCATAATGAGAGATATTTGGGTAACCTATTTAAATAGAGAGTATCCAAGTCAATACCTTTTTTCCTTTCAGGACTTGGAAGAGCAAAGCCGTCTAATAGCTGCTTCTAGTAGATCTAATCAGAGTGCTGGAGAGGGCCAATTTGTCGTCCTTAGTAGCCAGTCAGAAGACAGTGATTTGGGAGAAGAAGGGAAGAAGAAATGTGAATCTGATGCATGAGCTGACTTCAGGAGTCGTCTTTGGACATGTCTGAGATGTGATGGCATAGAATGCAGAAGAAACAAAGGTGGAGGGTTTCCTTTATTAGATGAAATTTCATATTTTGAACTTTCATTTTTCTTTTCCTGCACTTGCATAATGTAGATACGGATTTTCTTTCATACTGTGAGGAATAATGTTTAATGGTTGAAGCAGAATGGGAGTTTATGGACTTTTTTTGGTTACCAGGGAGATCTTAATGAGGTAAAAATTGGCATAAATTATGAATTTACTCTTCATGTTCAAAATGTCCTTTAAATAGGTATCTTGCTAATTGCTGCTAAATGATTCTGAGGATAAATAGCTGGGGGAAAATAAGTACTGCAAAACCAGAAAAATCACAATAGTGTTTTAGATTAAATGATTTTCGTCACTTTTATTTGAAATTGCAATGGATGTTATTGGCCTTAGCTTCTCAACATATTTTTGGTGACTTCCTTGAATGGTGACTGCAAAACTAAAGCAGGTTAGCAATTGGAGTGGGTGTAATTGTCCATGTAACAAATGTTTCCATTTAAAGATGAGAAGGGTATGTGTGTGTCCAAGTAATTGACAATGAGCTTGCAATGCATTAGTGGCATTCAGTAAATCTTTGGAGTTAGGTTTGAGAATATTGGTAGAAGAACTGTTTGCTCAAAAAATTTATAAACGGTTGAGATATATGAATTAAAATTAGATATACAGCTGTCTAATTTTGTTGACAGCTGTTTTGCTGGACAACTTTGCTAAACAGCTTGACGTGCTGCATAAGTGCTTGTGTAACTTGCATAAATCTGCTAAACTGCTGAGAACAGAAGGCTGATCTCTGTTTTTACTTAGAAAAAAGTAACGTTATAAAATATATCAGATGTCAGCATTTTCCTTCTGCACCAGAGGACTCTTAATACAAATTATTAGCTTTTATATTGTACTAATTACAGTAGCCAGAAACTCCATTTCTGACTCCACCATACATTAACAACTAGAAATTATAAAGTCATACATCCCAAATGATCGAGCTATTAGTTTCATTAAAAGCAATCTGTAAAATGGGCTTCATCCATGGAAGCTGTTCAGAACAGCAGAGGCCAACATTTAGTCTCCTGTGCGTTCCGCTGCAGGCTCTGTGTATCATTTATAATGTGAACAAAGGAAGCCTATGTCCTATAATTTCGTTATGCACACCCCTTTTATCCAAGCAGGGTTATCTTTTAAAAAAAACTGCCATTAGGGATTGCTCAGAAAACTGCCTTGACATACCTAACTTTCTGTAGCTGAAATGGGGGAAAAAACCACTCTGAAGGAAGAAACAAAAATGCATAATGAATCATTAGATATCTGAGACACTCCTGAGACCTGTGGAGGAAGTTCTCCCATAGAACTCTGATACTGTTTCCCAAGAAGCTGTATGAGTATCTATCAAAAGGGGCTGGATGATAGGGTGCCAATAAATTTAGGGGCTGCAGCTGTTAGCAGTTTCTCCCCCTTCCACCACCACCCTGAGTTTCTGCAAGTATCAAGTCGTGCATAAGGCTGGTGAAATACATTTAATGCTGCTTCATTTACTTGTGGTAAAGGAATACTAACCTATGTTTTATATTTGGGGGCAGCTTACTTTCTAATTTGGCAAAGCCCATCATAATTGTATCACCTTTTTTAGCTTAATAAAGCCATATATAATGTTACACTGTGTGAATTTTAAATTTGTGTTGAAGTGAATAATCAGTTTCTATGATAGACAATGCTTAGTCTTATGTTTTCAGATTAACCTCTGCCAGTTGTTGCCTGCAATTTGTGTGTGTGTATATATGTAAAGATGTTATGTTCATACACTGTATTATAATGTGCATAATACCTGTATTTCCTCAATAAAACTGATGGGTTTTACCCCTCTACCAATTGTCAGATAAGTTTTAGAAGGGCTTGCACATTTGCTGTTCATGGAATTGGAAGCTGTCAGCTATTTGCATACTCAAACCTTGTCTTTGGAAACATTAAGCTAGTGGGGAGTTAACATATGCACATGCCATAACCATTCTGAGTGTGTATAGAACAAGAATATACATGGTTTCTGTGGCTAAAAAAAATGTATAAATGTGCCACCACTGCATTGATTAATGGCTTGTATATCAGGGGACATTTTAATTAATCTAGTCCTGGAAGTAGGGCTGAGGTTTTCCATCTCTTGTTAGAAAGATATGTAAAATCTGAGCATGTACTTTCTACATTTATTTTTCTGTTGGATATAGTGGGTTGGATCCATCAGTGGATGTTGCTGGCAACTATATTTCCTGCATTCTCTTTCCCCAACAGTCTCTTCTGACCTTGGGAAAGTTTATTTTCAGGGTCTAACAGCCATGCATATAGTGAGGCTTTGGTGAGGACAGGGGTTAAAAATCACCTTTTCTGCCAGTTCTCTCAGAGCAGCTCTGGAAGGGGGTTGGAAAGGACTGCTGGGGGAGGGAAATGCAGGATGCAGCCCAGTGTCTGAACAGACAAAAGCATGTAATTTGATTGCCTGATTGATACACTGATGGTACAGAACCACTCGTGCCATATTTAATGCTGTATAGTAAATATGTATTTTCCTACCCAGAGATTCTTCATGTAGAAAAACCGTTGTATGTGAAACATTGTTCTGGTATTCATGAAAGTAATGTTCCATTGTATTTTAACAATAAATTAAGGGTTTCCCCCCCTGTCCTACTACATCATTACTTTCAAGCAGCTGAAGAGTGAAACACAACTTCTGGCTCATATGTTTACCGTGAGTTTTTGTAAAGTAGTACTGATACAATTTTAGTACAAAATTGGAGAAGGAAATAAGAGATTTAGCTGTGGCAAACATCTTTTTCAAAAAATGTGTATTTCTGCACCTACCCACCCACAAAAGTGCATGGAAAAAAAACCCAATCCTACCAAGATTTCTTTTTTTTCTCACCTAGCAAGCTTTCCTTTTTTTCCTAATCAAGTGCAGGCATTACTGTTGCTTGTTTGCACATGATATATACAGAAAACATGATCAAATTTTTCTTGTTCTCCCAGTTTTAATCACTGTGGTCATGTTTTAGACATCCTGCAAATACATTAATCAAACAATAAATTAAGTCAAAAATGTGCCCTCATTTCAGAGGAAAAGTAATCCAAATTGTCATTTAAAGAAATAACTTTGCATAACTACAGGCAAGGCAAGAAGTTTGTAAAATTAACTTGAGTGATTTTTATAATGTCGTAAATCGGTCAAATTCTTACAGTAATGTAATGGTTTGGTCCCGTTCTGTGACTGTGATTTTTGCAATGTTTTTAAGTCTAATACAGTTTCCCTGAATATTTGTATTAATAATTTCTAATGATTGTCAACTTGATATTTTCAATTGCAGACTGAAATCTGTATACTAATAAAATAAGAGGACCTAAGCAACATTTAGTTATAACTATAGTGTATGAGTTTCTGTAGTAAATAATATAAATACAGTTTGTTCACAGTTGTTTCTAACCATATCCCAGATTTTCAAACATCCCTGAAATCCTTTGTTATTTTAACTGTTGATCATTCAAGACTCTTACACATATATATATATATATGATATAGTCAGAAAATCACTTATTATACTTAATAAAAATAACAGCTGGAATGATGTCTATTTTATATTTAATAGTGACAGAGCAGCATTTGCTCTGCAGATTTGATCCCCATGTCCCTGGTGATACGAGGATGACATTGATTGGGGGGGGATATAACTGAGGTGAGTATATAGGGCCATGTTGCGGTGCATTTGATTTACAGCCTTTAAAATGCTTTGTAATCAAACATGTCTCATTTGTAGTGATTTAAAATATAAGTTTGTTTCTTTTATATTCTACTGTGAGATCTGTGATCACTTGGTAAGTATTGTGTGAATTTGATAAGCTAAATAACAATCCTATGCACACTTGTACTATTCTATGCAATTGTAGTGTATGAATACTATTTAGAACTGATGAATCTGCAGAAAAGAGCTACTTTGAGCCAATGGACTGTAAAGCAAGTGTTTGATTTAGAACAGAGTATATCAGCTAGAGTACCGCTACAGATAATTGTATCTCCTGGCCAGGCCACTTGTAAGAGGCTTTATTTCGGCTGACCCAGCTGAGCTCTGAGAAGCAGCAGGAAACAGAGCTACTAGAGGGGTGTTTTTTATTTGCTTTCAGTTGAGGAGATTTAGCTGAGGGTACTGTGTGGGAGGACAGTGTTTGGAAGTGTGTGGGTGAGTTTTAAGTTGTTGCAGAGTCCTAGCTGCTTGAGAAAGGCATTTGACTGTAATTGGATTGCCTGGGTGTAATTTGAATAGCTGCTAGCCATGCCCTGTACTGGATGAGGCTTCTATTTAAGGCTGCACCTAGCCAGAGGCACAAGCTCTTGGTTTGTGGCTCTTAGCCTAGGGACTCTTAGACTAAGGGCTCTGTAAAAAGCCCAGGAAGGACCAGAAAGCCAGGGCCCTAGTCTCCTTGTGCACCCAGTAAGGTAAGTAGACTCTTCATAAGGAGACCCACATAAATACAAAAGGTTTTAAAAGGGGATTATATATAACTAGGAATAAGGCCCGTTGTGAAAATAAATACAACGGGCTCTAGAAAGAGGCTCTGGGAGAGTGCCCCGGCTTTGGGCACTCAGTGACAATTTGCTGTGGCAATCTCAGCAGGGTATAATGACGGAGTCCACCATTTTCTCCAGAGGATCTGATCTTTGCTACCTGAAGAGCAGTAGTAATTTTGAGTGATCTCCAGCCCACTCCCAAGATTGGTAATTGTGGTTCCCCAGGAGGGAGTGGCTGGTTTGGAGGGTGGAGTCTATGGCATTGTACCTGTCTGAGGTCCCACCCCTCCTCAACACTCACCTTCTCCAGGTTCAACCCCTCAAATCTCCAGGAATTTCCCAACCTGGAGTTGACAACCCTATCTCCCTCCCAGCCAACCATCAACCTACCTTTAGTTTTCCATCTCCTCTCCCCTCCCTCCTAGAGAGCAGTTGTAATTTTGAGTGATCTCCAGCCCCCACCTGGAGATTGGCAACAATGGTTCCCCATCAGGGAATGGCTGGATTGCAGGGTGGAGTCTATGGCATCATACCTGTCTGAGGTGCCACCCCTCCTCAAACCTCACCCTCTCCAGGCTCCATCACTCAAATCTCCAGGAATTGCCCACCTGGAGTTGGCAACCTGAACAGGACTGGGCCCAATGAGTTTTTCCCCAAAGGCCAACATAGGTGTGGAAAGGGCCTTTTACTGACAGAAGAGAAAGTACAGGTGCCAACTCTGATTAGGGAAATACCTGGAGATTTGGGGGGGTGGATCCTGTGGAGGGCAGCATTTGGGGTGTGTGTGGAAGGACTTAGCAGGGTATATTTCCATAGAGTCTACCCTCCACAGCAACCATTTTCTCCCAGGGAACTGATCCCTGTCATCTGGAGGTCAATTGTAACAGTGGGAGATCTCCAGGTCACACCTGGAGGTTGGCAACCCTAGGGGAAAGTCAGCCACACAGCGGGGAGTTGAAGAAAATGGTCTGATGGTCACTGGCCCACCTCGTTAGCCAGCCAGCCATGCTGAAGCTAAGCAGGAGAAAGAGCCTTTTTCCATTTATTCTGACAGGAAAGTGGCCGTTGAGGAGGGGGTTATGGGGGGGTGGGTTAAGCTGAAAGTCCTTTGTTTTCTTACTCACAGAACCAACCTTGGCTGCCTACCAACAGCCACTGAGGAGTCACAGGAGTCAAGAGAACTGTCTTCCTCAGGAGACAGAGCTGTCTGCTAGGGGGAGTGGGTGGGGAAAAGGAGCAGACCCAGCACCCGGCCAATGGCACGCGAGTACTCTTGAGTGGCGGCTGATGGGCCAATGGCATTTTACAGCCAATGGGAGCAAATGGAATCTTGTGAAACCAAAAGATAAATATATTATGAGAGATTATTTTTAAAAAGCAATTATGAAGGCAGAATGCCAGCAGGGGGTTGGCGGCTAGCCAGTGTTTTGCATGGAGTGTCACATGTACGACTGTCTGCCCACTGGACAGAAGTCTTGGGTGTGTGCCTGGTGCAAGGAGCTCCAGGTTCTTAGGGAACGAGTTTGCACCCTTGAGACCAAGGTGGCTGACTTGGAGAAGCAGAGACAGGCGCATGGAGAAGACTCTCGGGGACTTGTTGGATATGTCCCACTCTGAAAATGGCAGCCTCACCGCTGTCAGGGAGCATGAGGGTCAAGAAGAAACAGGGCACTGTGCTGAGGATAAGGGGAATGTGCCCTCAGGAGGGACCTCTTCTTCAGTTGGTGAATGAGTATCCTTTTGCACCAAGAAACCATCCCTGGGCAGGGAGCAAGGGGGGCTCTTGGAAGTTGGTGATTTGATCCTTAGGCAGGTGGGCAGCTGGGTGGCAAATCCATGTACTGATTGTGTGGTGATTTGCCTGCTTGGTGCAAAGGTAGTGTTCTAGTGTGTTCTATGTGTGTTCGAGATAGGCTGGTAGACAGAGCTGGGGAGGAGCCAGTGGTTGTGGTACATGTTGGCACCAATGATGTGGGGAAATGCAGTTGTGAGGCCCTGGAAGAAAAATTTAGGCTGCTAGGCAGGAGACTCAAGGCCAGGGTCTCCAAGGCATCCTTCTCAGAAGTTCTACCTGTTCCACACGCAGGGCCGGAGAGACAGGCACAAATCAGGGGTCTCAATGTGTGGATGAGACGATGGTGTACAGAGGAAGGGTTCAAGATTGTCAGGCACTGGGATGCTTTTTGGAACAGGAGGAAGCTGTACAAAAGAGATGGTCTCCTCTTGTCCCGAGAAGGAACCAGGCACTTAAAATCAAAAAAGTGGCGGAGCAGTTTTTAAACTGAATACTGGGGGAAAGCTGACAGAAGATGAAAAGTCTCTGGTTTGGGATGGCTCATCTCAAAGAGATGAAGGGGTAGCTGTTACTTTTCTACAGGGAAATGGATTAGAATTGTCCACTGAGACTGTGGCAAACAATATGGACTGCCTGGCAAGGTCTTGAGGCAGCAGGAGGAAGATTGCAGGCCTAAGATGCCTGGGAAATTATAGATGTTTATATACAGATGCTAGAAGTGTCTGAGGTAAAATTGGGGAGTTGGACTGCTTGGCATTGGGGGAAGAAATAGACATTGTGGGTATTTCAGAAACTTGGTGGGATGAGGAAAATCAGTGGGATACAGTGATTCCTGGTTATAAATTATGTCAGAAGGATATGGGGGGAAGGGTTGGAATGGGGTGAGAGAATTGGATTCACTTCTGGAAATGCTATGCGTTGAAATAGTGAGCCCAAAAGGAAGCTTAACGCTGGGAGTTTGTTATTGCCCACCAGATCAAAAGATAAAAGATTATAAAATGATGAATCAATTAAAGATAGTGGCTAGACAAAATAACTGTGTCATAATAGGTGATTTAACTACCTACACATTGGTTGGGTCAATATGTGTTCCGAGTTGGGAAAAAGATTGAGTTTCTGGACACTCTCAATGATTGTACTATGGAGCAGGTGGTCACAGAACCTACCAGGGGAAAGGTGATCCTGGATTTGACCTGGTGAGAAATGTAGAAGTAATTGTACCACTTGGGAACAGTGACCATAATGTTACTGAGCTTAACATTTGTATAAATAGGGAGTTGCCCAAAAAGACGGACACAACCACTTTTAACTTTAAAAGGGGTGGCTTCTCTGAAATGAGGGGACATGTGAGGAAGAAACAGAAAGGAAAAGTAAAAAGGGTCAAAACCACTGGGGAAGCTTGGAGACTCTTTAAAACTACAATCCTAGAAGCTCAGAAAAAATATATACTGCAGGTTAGGAAAGGCAAAAATAGGTATAGAAAAAGGCCTGCATGGTTAACAAACAAAGTAATGGAAGCTGTAAAAGGTAAGAAGGATTCCTTTAAGTGGTGGTAAGCTAGTCTCAGTGAGGTTGATAAAAGAGAACATAGGCTATGGCAAATAAAATGCAAGTCTGATCAGGCCGGCAAAAAGCGAATATGAGGAACATATTGCAGAAAACATAAAGACAAACAATAAAACTTTCTTCAAATACATTAGAAGCAGGAAACCAGCTAAGGAGGCAGTGGGGCCCTTGGATGACCAAGAGGTAAAAGGATTACTGAAGAATGATAGGGAAATGTCTGAGAAGCTGAATGCGTTTTTTGCCTCTGTCTTCACTGTGGAAGTGAGAAGTGCTTGCCCACTCCAGAACCGCTGATTTCAGGAGGGGTGCTGAAAGACCTGAGTCAGATTGAGGTGATGAGAGAGGAGGTCCTATGACTGATACACAACTTTGATAAATCACCAGGCCCAGATGGCATACACCCAAGAGTTCTGAAAGAACTCAAATGTGAACTTGTGGATCTCCTGACAAAAATATGTAATTTTTCATGAAAATCTGCCTCCATTCCTGAGGACTTGGAAGGTAACTAATGTCAGTCCCATCTTTAAAAAGGATTCCAGAGGAGATCCAGGAAATTACAGGCCAGTCAGTCTAATGACCGGGTAAGTTGATGGAAACTGTTATTTAGAAAAGAATTAGTAGGCACATTGATGAACAAAAACTATTGAGGCAGACTCAGCATGTGTTCTGTAAGGGAAGATCTTGTCTCACTAACCTGTTAGTGTTCCTTGAGGGGGTGAACAAACATGTGGACAAGGGGATCCAATAGATATTATTTACCTTGACTTCCAGAAAGCTTTTGATAAAGTTCCTCATCAAAGGCTCCTAAGTAAGCTCAACAGTCCTGGGATAAAAGGACAAGTCCTCTTGTGGATCGAAAACTGGCTAACAGGAAACAGAGTGTATATATGAGCAATTTTCACAGTGAAGGGTGGTAAGCAGTGTGGTACTGCAGGGCTCAGTACTGGGTCCAATGCTTTTTAACTTATTCAGTACATGAACTCGTGGGCACTCAATAAATTTTCAGAGCAGTTGGGTTAGAAGGAATAAAAGGAAGTACTTCTTCACCCAAAGAGTGATTAACACATGGAATTCACTACCCCAGGAGGTGGGTGGTGGCTACAAGCATGAATGGCTTCAAGAGGGAATTGGATAAACATATGGAGCAGAGGTCCCTCAGTGGCTATTAGTCACAAGGTATAGATAGGACAAGCGATGCTCTGTATTCTTGGTCCTTGGGGGGCAAGTGATGCTCTCTATTCTTGGTGCTTGGGGGGGGCAACAGTGGGAAGGCTTCTAGTATCCTGGCCAGTGTTCCCTCTAAGCTGAGTTAATGTGAGCTAGCTCACAGTTTTTTAGCCTCTGGCTCACACGTTTTTGTCGTAGCTCAGGAAGGATGGCTCCAGAGCAAACTAATTTATGCAGCAGCCAAATCACTTGCTCACAACTTTAATGCCAGGAGCTCAGAAAGTAGAATTTTAGCTCACAGGACTCCACAGAGGGAACATAGATCCTGGCCCCTCTGGTGGACCTCCTGATGGCACCTGGTATTTTTGGCCAGATCCAACATTGATTTCTCTTATGCTCTTATTTGCAAGTTTTGCGACTTTCCCTGTGCTCCACTGAATACTGAGAAGAATCTGGAATAACACGTAATGAGACAGGACTGAAATCACCATCCCTCATTGTTGTGGGAGTGTGTGCTCAGTTTACATGACTGCCATAACTTCCATTGGAAGCGATGGTAAATCTTCCTCTTCATGCAGCAGCCCTTCCCTTGCCCAGACTTCATGTGGGGGGCGGGGGATAGGCAGGGAAAGTGACAAAAATCCCTTCGAGAAACTTTGTGCTTCACTGAAGCTCGAGATTATTATGAGTTTATTCTGCAACAGATTAAGTTTTAATATCCAGTGAGTTTTTAAGCTGCTTGTGCATACATGACATACGTTACATAAAAAACAGTCAATATTACATAGAGAAAACAATTACATAAGATATACAAAACTGTAAGATATTAGCCAAAACTAACTTATGATCTTGAATTAGCAGTCGCCTTTCAGATTTCCTTCTCCATAGAGATCATATTCCTTATAGAGTATATATTCTTTCAGGCGATTTGGTAGTGGCAGAAATGTCAGGAAGACAGGACAACGTAGACGCAAGCGTCCTAAGCACTTCCGGATTTTCAGACGGCAAAGGTGTTTCAAGGGGCGGATGTTTGCTTAAAATGAAGAAACGTAATAATATAAAAAACTTTGTATGGTAATCTTGAAACTTCTGGTTTAAACATAGTGTAAACCAAGATTCTAATCTCACATTAGTCCCGAGGACCTCTTTCTGTATGGCTGTGTAGAAATCCCTGTGTATTAACAATTCTCATCTGTAAAATGGGAATGCTTTTCTCCCACAGAATTCTGACAAGGGTCTTAATGATATAAAAATTCTACTTCTCCAAAGTTTTCAGGATAAGAAGAGTTCATAGAATGATTTAAGGGAAATCAAGGAGATTATTTCTGAGCACTTTACAATCTGAATTGCTGTTTTAAGCACTACACAGGTGGTCAGCATCTGTTTTCTATTAATGGATAATATTTAAAATATTTATATCCCACCTTTCCACAGTGCCCAAGGCAGCTTATAAAATGCAAATATACACAACTGAAAACTAGTTAAATACACTACAACATTCTTCTCTTGTAGAATAACCTTAGCTAGACAGTTGATTCCTTTGAAACTTTCAAGGAGCTTTACAAAGTGAAGCAGGATTCACCATATAAAGCCCATTCTTAAACAGATCCTTCAAGTGCAGAAGTATTCTGCCTAGAGTGAAAACTGCTTTCAGCAGTCAGAGCTGCATGGGTGTACCCCCTTACTGGTATAAGACTGCACATATAGTGCCCAACAGAGGGTTAAGTATAGCCTTCCACTAACAGAATGTGAATGGGTCTTCCTGTGATTAAAAGTTTCAGTGAAAAATACTTCTGCAAATAGAAGCACACTTTCAGATCCTGCTCCTTGTCTAGGGTTGCCAGGTCTGGGTTGGAAAATACCTGGAAACTTTGGGGGTGGATTCAGGAGAGGGTGGGGTTGGGGGAGGGGAGGTGCCTCAGCATGGTACAATGCCATAGAGTCCACCCTTCAAAGCAGCCATTTTCTCCAGGGGTGCTGATCTCTGTCAGCTGGAGATCAGTTTTAAAAACAGGAGATCCTCAGGCCCCACCTATCCTTGTCAGAGCTTATACTGATTTCTGTAAATTGGTGGATTGTATTTGGTCCATTTTCCCCACTATATGTGATCCATGCTGCCACAGTTGTTAGTGTTATCTCTTCACTGTTATACACATGACTAGTCTGAATGCAAAAATGTGGACAAGGACTGATGGCTTGGGGTTTGTATTATGTAAACTCCAGTACAAAACAGTGCACTTACTGGTTAACTGTAGCTGACTACAATAAACAATGAACTATGCAGCTTCAAATGGAATAAAAAATCACTAAGCTATAAAAGTTCTGTAGTGGAGTAAAACAAAATGCCAGTGAGACTCAAAGGGTTGAATCCCATCAAAAAAATCCCTGCCTGCAAGGTCCCCCCCCACTTACATCTGTTCTCCTGTGGCACCCTTTCAACTCTACCTCCCAAGCTGCTCCTGGGGAGCTTCCCATGAGCAGCATTTCAGGTAGAATTTTGGTCTGCAGAAGGAGGTGGAGAAGCCATGCTTCCATGCCTGGAAGTTTCTGGCTACTGTTTTGGTGTTCTGTCAGTTAATATTTTATTTTGAATTTTGCTTATGGGAAGAAGAAAAGCTAACTTAGAGAAGCCAACAATTATTGAGCTACACTAACTCATACTTCATCTGAAGAATGCAGATGTACAAACTTGTTTTGGTATCTTACAATATACTAATGAGTTTAGTGTAGATAGTTCTGCTTCCCATGTAACCTCAGATCAATTATAGAAATTATTGTGGCTCTGAGTTATCAAATCCAAATGTGCTGGACCCTTTCAACCACATTAGCCAGTGATTTTAATGCTGGACTAAAGGTGAGGATGTTGGTGACTGGAGGGCTACAAAACATATATTTCTCTATGCAGCATAACTATATCTGATACTTACTCAAAACTGTATTGATTTCTGGCCACAGTTTTTGCTCTTGAAGAACACCCTGAAGTTTAGAGCAGAGTCTTATATGATCCACATAATCTAGCATCACACGTACTATTTTTCCAGACAGGTGCTTTAACCATGCTAGAGTTATCACTTCACAGAACTGAAAGAGAGAAAAATAAAAGTTTTTTTAGGACCACACAATTCATCATTATGCAGATTCTCCCAGAGAACTTTACTCTTATTTCGGCCATGTTATGTGGAAGAACTTAATAGAAAAAGCAATTATGCTTCAATTGATTAGTGGCAAAAGGAAACTGGGCTGCCAAAGAACATGGTGGCTAGACACCATAAAAGTCAACACTAGCCTGACCATGGAACAATTCAAAGAAACAGTACAAGATCAGAAAACATGGAGAGAGCTGGCGCATAGAACTGTCAAGAATCGGACTCGACTGAATGGCTAACAACAACAACAATTTCCAAAGACAGATGTTAGAAGAAATATAGAGGGTTCCTAATCCTGTGCTTCCTTTGCAACACAAATAGTAGGCTGGGTTTTTTCACAAGGAAAAAGAGGGCAGTTTTCCCTGCAACTGTGCCCTTATGCTTTTTGGAAAGTTTCATCCTACTAGTCAGGCTTGCTTCTAGGTTTTGAGGAAAACTGGTAGGAACAAGCCAGAGGGGAAGCAAGTGGCTGAATATGGAAGAGGTAATACATCACTTTGGAGTACTTACCATATTGTCTTTAATAACCGTAGAGGTCCATCCTTCAAATATGTACTGGGAATGCTTGTCTCCGTGAGAACAGTCAAAGCAACGGTCGACATCATACCCATAATTCAGCAACATTCTTAACATGACCTCATCTTTCAGTGCATACTGCAGAGCTGATGGGAAATGTGTTGTATTAACCCTGCAGTAGTAGTTCACGTTGGCCCCATGGCGAAGAAGGAGGCTCACAAGCTCGTAGTTGCCCATTCTTAAGGCCACCTGGAGACAGTTAACAGGGTCTTGGTTGGGTAAGGCTCCAGCTTCCAGGAGCAGCCGAGCAGAGTTAATATCCCCATTAGAGACAGCAAAATACAAAGCTGACTTCCTTTCATCATCGTAACCTTTGCGGACTCTCTGATGCAACATGAAATTGGCATCAAATCCAGATTTGAGAAGGAACTCAAGGCACTGAGGATGGCCTCCTGCAGCTGCTGAGTGAACTGGACTGATTCCACTCTCCTTTATGGCAGAGTAATCTGTCACAGGAACCAAGATCTGTAAAACTCTAGGGAGGAGCAAAACAAAACCATGATTCATCAGGAAGCACACAGTTCTGTTGTGCTTACACATAGGAATTCTAATTTGTTCATACTGATTACAACAAACTTGCAGATTAACAGTAGCATGACCAGGACACAGTTGTGTGTCACTGTGAAGGCTGTTTTTGGGGAGGGGATCTGGTAGGCTATTGGCAAGGCATTGTTGATTTCTTAACATATATGACAAATTGCAAGACGGACTAAATTACTAAAAAGACTTTCCTTTCTGTTTTGCGACCTCCCCCCACTCCAATTGATATTTGCAAAACTCATAAATTGAGTCCACATTTTCTAACTCACAATAAGTGTCCTCTATAAGCAGCTCTGTGGATAGGCAGGTGACCGGAATGCTTTGGTACATTGGCATCAGCCCCATAATCTAGGAGAAGCGAGACAGAATCTGGATTTCCTCCTCCAGCAGCTTCAAATAATATAGATGCAGAATCTGATGCCTGGGAAAGAACATTGGCACCTAAGAAGAAAGCAGCAGCATAAACTAAATAAATATACACTGAAACATGAAAGTTCTGCTGTACTGTGAATTCTCCCCCCCCTTTTTTGTCATCAAGTCAAACTGATTTCTGGCGACCCCTAGTGAGACTTGAAGGCAAAGGACATTCAGAGCTGGCTTGCCTCTGCATCATGACCTTGGTATTCCTTGGAGGTCTCCTACCCAAATACTAGCGAGGGTCAACCCTGCTTAGCTTCTAAGATCCAATGAGATTGGACTTGCCTGAGCTATCCAGGTCAGAGTAGTACTGTGAATTCTAGTTTTTCATTAAGAGCTTTGGTGGTGTAAGTTGAATATTTTTTCCATTGGAAAATCTTGGCAGTAAGAGGTCTCCACTGGAATACTGCAGAAGGACAACCCCTGAGAAAAGTGCACCAACAGCAACTCACCACACCCCCCATTTGTCCTCCTTTGCCCCAGGCAAACCTTCTTTCCTTCTGATAAACTGATATGGCACCATCTATAAAGTACAACATCCCTTGTAAGGCGCTTTAAAAAAAAAAACTGTTCCACAATTTGAACCAATACGTTACAGCTCTTTTGTCATAATCTTACTGTTCATTCACTTCCCCTTGATGCTACATATAGACTGATTCCACAAAAGCAGTTGTTCGGTCCTTGCTCTCCCACTTCCCCTGGTTGCACTGCTCAATTTCCCACTATTTGCTGCGCAGCTGCATTTTGACCTGCATCTCCCCCCCCCGATTTCCCCCACATCTTCTTGATCCTGAAAAATAAGAATCAAGAAGATGCAGGGGAAATCGGGGGGGGAGATGCGGGTTAAAATGCAGCTGCGCAGCAAATAGTGGGAAACTGAGCAGTACAACTGGAGGAAACGGGAACAGCTGCTTTTGCGGAATCAGTCATATGCTTTCTGGGAGGGCCCTGATGCCGCTGTCAAGCCACTCAGAAAGCTCTCTCCATACCTAAAAGCAACTCTGCACAGTAAAATAGACTCAATCAGCATGGCCATGGTGAACTACACCACTTGAGACTGAACTATTGTAATGTGCTGCATGATCCCTTGAAGACTACTGGGAAACTTCAGCTGGTGCAAAATTCTGTGGGCTGTGGCTTGATCGCTTGTTAAGCCAATAAAAACATGCATACTATTTCTATTCTGTGAACAATGGATTTGCTCTAGCCACCTGTTTGTTTTGAAGCACAATTCAAATTGTTGGTTCTCACCTTTAAAGCACTTCATGGTCTGGGCTCTTATACTTTAACAAAACCATTTTCCCTATACACCTCCCAGTGGCAATTACATTCCATCACTAAACACCCATTTTTGGTAACACCTTTCATGCCAGACTTCACCTGCTGAGGAACTTTCTGTCCAAAAAGCTGGGAAGCCTAGCGTCACAAAGATTTAAAAAAAAAAGCAAAATCCACTAGGAAAAACACCATCAAAGAATACCAAAATATATAAACTCTATTTAACAATTATAAAGTTGGTGGTGCCACAACATCAAAGTAAGTGTATGCTAATACAATAAACAAGGCATAGAGTTCAATGTTTCCTCCTTGAAAGATAAATATTAGTCCATGTAGTGCATTCAACTCAGTAAGAGGAATCCATGTTTTCAAAACATTTTCAAAAACAGCCTTCACAAAAACACCCGTTCCAGATACTTAAAGGAGACATTTCCATCAACTTCTTCAGTTTGCCAGCTGCATAGCTGGAACTGTGGAAATAATTACACAAATTCACCTTGTACAGAAAACTATATATTTAAGAAGATTAGAGCCCTTTAATTGGGACTTATTTAAATTGATTTCATCTGTTTTTTCCTGGTGGGGTTTAAAATGGCATGTGTTATCTTCTGTGCTCCTGACAACCTATGATTTGTTCTTCATACTGTGAACCTTATTGTCAGGAGAAACTGTTGAAATCAGGGTGAGTGTATTTTTGAGATAAGGTAAAATTACTTTATACATGTTTTCTGTACAAGGCGAATTTGTGTGATTTTTTCCACAGTTGCAACTACACAGCTGGCAAACTGAGGAAGTTGATGGAAACGTCTGCTTTAAGTATCTGGAACGGGCATTTTTGTGAAGGCTGTTTTTGAAAATGTTTTGAAAACGTGGATTCCTCCTACTGAGTTGGATTACATGAACTATCTTTCAAGGAGGAAATATTGTACTCTATGCCTTGTTTATTGTATTAGCATACACTTACTTTGATGTTGTGGTACCACCAACTTTATAATTGTTAAATATATTTTGGCATTCTTTGATGGTGTTTTTCCTAGTGGATTTTGCTTTTTTTGAGGAACTTTCTGTGACAGCACTGATTATGTGGAATGACTCCTGGAGGCTGTGAGAGGAGTTTGGATGGGTTTCCTGTACCTCTGCAAAATTGACCTATTTAAAAGGCCTTTAAATGTAACTTGGTCCAATCAGTGCTCAAGATGGGTTATTTGTGGGTTTTAGTCTGTTCATTCTAGCCTGTATGTTTACAATGTCTTTGTTTTTATCATAATCCACCTCAGGGACCTTGGGACAGAGGTAGAATTAAAAAAACAAACCATGTTCATTCTGTTTCCTACCCCCTCTGAACTGTTGGCCATCTGCCCTTTGCTCTGTCTTCCTTGTTTGAAAGCATGCTAGGATTAAACAACCAGGGTGTAATCAAAGTCTCTTTTAGGCAAGGCAGGGGGAGAGAGAGAGAGAGAGAGAGAACCAGCCAGCTCTTGGATGGAAAAAATAAGATGAGAAATGGAGGCTTCTGTAACCTCTCTTTCTTATATCTCCATCTATCAGCAGGTAGTACCATTCACAGGCCAGGTTCAACACAAGGGTTGCCAGCTGCTAATTTTGATTTAAAATACTGTTGTTATACACAAGGTTGGCCTTAAAGTATATTGCTATACTGTGCAAAATAATAAAGTGTGTAGTCAGTTATTGTACTAGTACAGATGTACCAGATCTTAAATCTTTTTGATCAGAACTGTCACACAAAGCTCTGAACTTAGTAATTTTACAGCTCCTAAGAACTTCTTCTCCCCAAGTATCCACCTCAGTCCACTGTGCCTCAAACAGCCCTGCCACCTTTGTTTCAGGGACACTGTATTTCTTACCACCACCCTAAACTCCTTGGATTTTGTTTTTTTCCTGCTGCTGAATTTATCTGCTTGACTGTTCCTAGTTCAATTTACAACTTTCCTATAGAACCTCCCAACTATTTGACTCCTATATTTACATGGAACAAATTTAAGAGAATTTGGAGATGATGAAGAAGAAGAGATTGGATTTATACCCCGCCCTTCACTCGAAGCCTCAGAGTGGCTTACAATCTCCTATCCCTTCTCCTCCCCACAATAGAAGTACCGTTCAATCCCTTCGGTCTTAAACATTTGTGCAGATACTGTTTGGCTTGAAAGGATTCGGTGCTCAGAATAAGCACTCTTGGGACCTAGTTCTTAATCCTTTTGGGACAAAGGATAATCTGGTTTGGACCAGACCATCTGTTTGTCATGGAAGTGCAGAGCTATTTCCAGGTGCTTGATAGAGGTGGGACTATATTGTATATGGTTCTGATTGGTAAAAGTAGCCTCTGACATCAAAAATAGGGATTTGTGTGGGATGGAGAAATCAGTTTGTCATTCTTAGAAAGGCTGGTTTAGGTCATTTAGCATAAATATCTGTACATCTGGGATTTTCACTTGTCTTCAGTTTTCAGTGGAAACTGGGTCCACAGGAGGTTTGGTGGGAGTTAACAACCCCTTCAACTTCTTGTTATCACAAGTAACTGCACATCCTCTGAGGAACCTGCTACAGCATAGGTAACATGGGTTTAGCTTAGTTAGTTCAATTGTATTGCTTTTCATTTGAGTACTGCTGTGCTGTTTTTGCTGTTTCTTTCCCCTGTATTTTGTTTTGCCCCTTTTCTACCCCCTTTTTGAATCCAGCTGCCTTTTTCCTCCCTTTCTGTCTTTTACAATAAATCCTTATTCTAATTGCCAAAATGTGCAGATATCTACTCCCACCAACAGCTTTTCCTACATAGTCAGTAGACTTCCTGGGTTTGTAGAAAAATCCCAAAAGTGAAAAAATCCCTTCAGGAACAGTTGAATTCCCCCCAAAACCTTTTGAAATGGCATCTGCAGGGACCTAATTCCAGCCATCAATGGTGAGAGATTAGAACGTTGGGGGTGGGAGGCTTCCAACTGGCTCTGTCGGTCAAAGGGTGGGGGAAAGGCCCTTTCCAGGCCTCTTTCGGCCTTGGAGGGAGGGAGTCTTGTGGCCAGGCCTCACAAGTGTTGCCAGGGCCAGGCTGGGGGATTTCTAGAGATTTTGTGGTGGACTCTAAGGAGGGCTGGGTTTGGGAAGGGAGAGGCCTCAGCTGGGTATAATGCCACAGAGTCCACCCTCCAAAGCAGCCATTTTCTGCAGGGAGACAGACCTCTGCTGTCTAGAGTCCAGTTGTAATTCTGGGGGCTCTCCAGGGCCCATTTGGAGGTTGGCAACTCTAGGCCTGGCAGTAGTCTAGGGTTGCCAGGTCCCCCCTGATTTGCATGACTCACCTAGCCCCGGCTGCTTGCTACCGTTCATCAGCAGCCACCCTGTGAAAGCCAGTGAGGTGCAGCAGTTAGAGCTTCAAAGTAGGGTCTGCAAGACCCAGGTTCAGATCCCCATCTTGCAGTGGAAGGTGACTGCGTGATTTTGGACCAGTCATATATTTCAGCCTAACCAACCTCACAGGGATGTTGTGCAGATAAAAAGGAGGAGGGAATAATGAAAGCTGCTTTGGTCCCCACTGTGGAGAAAGACTGTAATTTCCCTAGGTAAAGGCTGGGGGGTGGAGACGGAAAGCAGAGGACAGAGAAGCAGATAAAGGTAGGTTGACTGTTGGTTGGGAAGGAAATAGGGTTGCCAACTCCAGGTTGGGAAATCCCTGGACATTTGAGGGGTGAAGCCTGGAGAGGGTGGGATTTGAGGAGGGGAGGAACTTCGGACAGGTGTAATGCCATAGATTCCACCCTCCAGCCATTTCCTCCACGAGAACCACCATTGCCAGCCCTCTGGTGAGGACTGGAGATCACCCAGAATTACAACTGTTGTCCAGGAATCAGAGATCAGTTCCCCTGGATAAAATGGCAGTTTTGGAGGGTTGAGTCTATGGCATCATACCCTGCTGAGGCTGCTTGCCTCCCCAAGCCTCACTGTCCCAAGGCTCCACCCAAATCTCCAGGAATTTCCCAACCTGGAGCTGGCAGCCCAAGGTGAATTGATCTCTGTAGCTGGGAGATCCGTTGTGATTCCCAGAGCGCTGCCACTGCTGCTGTGGGGGAGAGGAAGCAGGTGGGTGGCTGAGAGCACTGCCACCACTGTTGCTGCTGCTCTGCGGAGTGGGGGAGGAAGCAGGCAGGAGGCTGGGAGAGTGATGGGGGCAGAAAGAAAGAATGATGGGGTGGGGGGCAGAAAGAGAGAGAAAGAGTGATGAAGTAGGGAGGCATAAAAACAAAGAGAAAGATGACAGGTCAGAAAGAGAGAGGAAGCCACATGCATGGAGCAGAAGTAGAGTAAGAAAAGGGGGGCAGAGTGGAGAAATAGTGTGAGAGAAGTAGGGGGTAAGCAGAGGAAGCAAAGGTGTGATGAATGAGATAACCATCCCGCAGGTTTCTTGCAGGTCTCCACTTGTCTTTTCATAAAGACATTTTTTTGGCTTCACTATTTCTCTGGGATATTTCTCTTAATCTCTTCCCCCTGTGCTAGAGTGTATGGGTCCTAACAGGTTGGATATAAGGTATTTTGTTATCGCTCTAATACTGTGCTGAAAGACTACCTCCTCAATGGGTAAGTCTTGGTATTCTCAGGTAGTCCTGAGGGGTGACTGCTGGTTACTAAGGTACTTTCCAGAAAACCCTCAGTATGAGGGAGTTTCCCAGTGAGGAAAGGTACCGTTTCCCGCTTCCTACAGTAACACATACATTTTCAGCTTAACCTACTGCACAAGGTTGTTTAAAGGATAAAATCAAGGAGAGGAGAATGATGTCAGCTGCTTTGGTTCCCCACTGTGGAGGAAGGTGGGGTATAAAGCAAATAAAATAATAAATATAGTTGAAGACGGGGGGTGATAAAAGGTAGGTAGGTTGGTATGTGGGAACGAGAGAAGGAAGCAAGAAAAGGGAGAGATATGGGGAGCTGCCAGGAGGAGAGAAAGAGGAAATAGCGTGGAGAAGGGGATACATGGGAAAGTGAGGTGCCCCCCACAAATCCTTGAGGGTTCTCCACAATGCAACGTGGCCAGAATTTTCCTCAGCAGAGGATACCAGGAGGAGGAAAGGTGGGAGAGCTGAAGTCAGGAAGGCAGATAACAGTAGGTTGGCTAGTGGATAGGAAGGAAGCAGGAAAAGTGGAAAGACTATGGGGGCTTTCAGGAAAAGAAGAGAAAATAGTGGGAGGGGGAAATGTAACACCCCCTGGAAGTCCCCCACTTGTACTGTTCTAACAACCAGCAACTCAGAATGTTCCAAATTAAGGCATTGCATTGCACTTTCAAGTTATTGTGTACAAGTTCTCACCTTTGCACAATAAGATTTCCAGAATTTCTGTATGCCCATTCTGTGCTGCCAGTGCTAGAGGAGTGAGGCCATATGAACTCCGTGGATCAGGATCTGCTTTAGACCAAAGCAGAAATTCCACCATGCCTTTTCTGCCAAGCTTGGCTGCTTCATGTAAAGCTGTCCTCTTGTTGACACACTGCAGATTGACTTTGGCACCAAATTGAATCAGCAAGGAGGCAATTTCATATGAGTCATGTTGAACAGCTGTGGAAAAGTAGATTGGAAAGAGCAGCATTTAAATTATTTGTTTAAAAGATATTTAAATGAGATACCTCTTCTGACCATGAAACCAGACCAGGATAAGCCTTTGCTTATCTGTCTATAGTGTTATTTATATACAGGAAAAGGTCATACAGCACTGCAAAAGGCTAAAGTTAGAACCAAGCGACTGGCCTATTTGTTGCCTGCCCACCCCTTGAATGGAACACAACACAAGTTATAGGTTAAACTGGGAACTTTATTTACACATAAGCTGATCTGTACCATCTCATTAACCCATTAAAGCATGGGTTGTATAGTGCTTGCTAAGCAAGTCTCCTAATGACAAACCCACTCAGCTCGGAGCCAGATCTGGGATCCTTCTGGACCTTACTCGTCATGGCCCGCATGCTATGTGTAGAGGGGATGGAGGGCACATTCCCACCCACGACTGCACAGCCTTAAGGCTTGTCATATGCTCCCCCAACCCTGAAGAGGCCTCCAATAGAGTCACTTGGACTGCCAAGCCCATAGGTACCCAGTTTGAGGATCCCCTCTATTGCTGATATCGTGGGGTGCTTGCCAACTCAAAATCCCCTCAATCTGTGCTTTTCCCACCTTCCCAGTGGGCCTAACCAGCTTTATCAGGCCTATTTATACCTCAGCCCCACTGACAATGCAGAGCAGGTGACAAAAGGCCCCCCCGCTTGGCCAGTTCCAATGAGGCCCAAAAAATTCCTGCTCAGCCCCCAAAACTAGTGAATAGCTAATCTCGCATAGTCTAAAAAGAGGCCAGATGGGTGGGGGTAGGGCAAGTGGCCTGCTCCACAGGCAGGCACCAGTCATTTAGCAGTTACTGCCACAGGTCTTTCCCACTTGTACAGGGCTCTCCAGATACCCAAAAACTCCCTTGGTCTTTTGTTTTCCTCCTGGAAGGCAAAAGGGAAAAATAACCACCCAAATGAAGAGCAGCATTATCAACTCGAACAGAGCTAGAGACATGAGAGGAAGCTACTGGTGAGAGTTGTTCTTAATGGGCTTCCAGCAGACCTGACCCAGAGAAAGTGGGGTGGATTTAGCCATTCTGCTCAGCAAAGCTGGAAGCCTTCCTCCAGCCTTACCTGGGAGAAAGGTTTCACATTTTGCTGTGCACTATGGCTGGATTCACCACAAAGAACAGATTGACTTTTATTCAGAGAATGTTTAAAATTACAATCATTGATATCATGCAGCAAATATAAGTAAACTCTGGAAAACGCAGGTGCATGCATGTCATAGAAAAAACATAAAACAGGCTTAAAATGAGATATTGTCGCACACACGCTATGTCCAGCAACTCAGGGATCGTTGAGAGTCCGTAGGGCAATAGTCCATGGCAGGAGAGCAGGGCAGGGCCCTGGTCTCCCCATCGCGGCAGAAGTTGAAAATCCAAGAGACGATAGTCCATGGTGGGGGAGCACGGCGGAGCCCTGGTCCCCCCATCGTGGTGGCCAGCTGCGCATGGCACATCCAGCCATTCAGTAGAGGTTGAAAGTCCAAAGGATGATAGTCCATGGCGGGGAAGCAGGGCGGAGCCTGGTCCCCCCAACGTTGCGGCCCGTGGCAATCGGTCAGTCTTCCTCACCGCTCACAGCCTTCAGGGGTGGATCCTGGACGTCACGGCTGTCTTCTCCGGGCACAGGGGTCCTCCTGGGGTGGTTGCGGCTCCTCCGGTCGTCGCAGTTCTCTCTGGGCTTGTCCGCTACCATGGGCCACCTATGGCCCCCTCCCGGTTGGAGGGGGATGAGGTGGCCGGGGCCCTCTCCTCCAGAGGGAGGAGAGGGCAAGTCCTGGGCTCACCCCCTGTGGATAGTGGGGTGAACCCGGCATCGGTGGCCCCCCTCCTCTGGGGTAGGAGGGCAGGCCGGGAGGGTGGTCCCCCTCCTCTGGGGTAGGAGGGCAGGCCACGTGGGTGGTCCCCCTCCTCTGGGGTAGGAGGGCAGGCCGCGTGGGTGATCCCCCTCCTCTGGGGTAGGAGGGCAGGCCGAGTGGGTGGCCCCTCTCCTCTGGGGTAGGAGGGCAGACCGGGTGGGTGGTCCCCCTCCTCTGGGGTAGGAGGACAAGCCGGGTGGGTGGCCCCTCTCCTCTGGGACTAGGAGAGCAGACCGGTAGTGGCCCCGTTCCACTGGCTTAGGGGGCGGGGCCTGCCACGGGTGCATCCCATGGCTCCTGTCTTCCGGGGTCCAGAGGGCGAGCTGGTTCCTCATACTGACGGTGGCCAGACAGGTGTTCAATGTAGATGTCTCTGGACCACCGTATGGTGTCCGACACCATGAGCTTGCGCATCAGCTGGGAGTACTTCTTGCCAACCCCACAGGCACGCAAGACCCGGTCGTTCTCGGGATCCCAGCCACCCAGGGCTCCCACCAGCAGGGCGTGGACTGTGGCTTTGTAGCCCTGCCGCCTGAGTACCTCTGCCAAAGGGGTGTATTTCTGGTGTTTCTTTGCTCTGGCCTCTTCCATGGCGGCCTTCCTGTTCTCGAAGGGGATGGAGATGTCCACCAGGACGATCTTCTTCTTCTCCTCGTTGCGAAAGACCACATCGGGGCGTAGCTGGCTTCCGGTCCCTGGCACCGTTCTGTTCAGAGTGACGGTGCCTTTGGAGTCGGGGATGGCTCTGGCTAGGCGGTGCATAACCGCGTCGTGTCGAAGCTTCCAGGCAGTAGAGTGGACACGGCAGCCGCAGAGGACGTGGGGCAGGGTCTCATTATCATAGCCGCAACGGCGACAACGTTTGTCCTGGTTCCCAGACTTCATCGCTCCATTGAGGGGGACGACGTTCAGGCGAGCCCGATGGATGAAGCGCCAGTCGGCGAAGCGTGTGTAGTCGCCACGGGGCAGAAAGTGGTTGCTGGCATCGCACAGGGCGGTGACCTCGAAGACTTTGCCCTGGTCTGGCTTCCGTCGGAGCTCTGCAGCGTACTTCTCCCGGGTGACCTCCTTGAGGAGGTGCTCCAGGGATCGCCTCTGCCTGGCCTGGACGATGGACAGCCGGGGGGTGTTGTCACGGCGGAGGGTCACGGCAAGCGTGCTGGACCCTTGGTCCCAGGCCCACTGGCAGCCGATTCGTTTGTTAAGGCGCCGAGTGGCATTCCTGGCACGCGTCCAGAGGGAGGCAAAGTCCCCCCCGTCCCGGCCAAACTCACCCTCTAGGGAGCCGCTCAGGTAGGTGGCGAGGTCTTCGTTGGTGGGATCCCTTCTCAGTCTCCTCCGGGCCACGGTGCGGAGGGCGTCGTTTGCAATGGCCTTCACGGTGGAGTCAGGGCAGGTGAGCAGGCGGAAGGCGTGGGTGACTGTGGCGATGTCACAGAGGTCTCCCATCTTCAGCGTTCCGGCTCCCCCCTGGTGATGGGGGATGCGTAGGATGTCGTTGGTGGCTCTCTTTGGGAGGTTCAGCCATTTCTTCAGCAGGGCCGTGACGGAGTGGTCAGCCCTGTTCAGGGGTGTCTTGGCCACGGCAGAGCCTCTCAGAACGAAGGAGATCCTGGGCAGCAGGAAAGTGTTGAGGGCCTCGATCTTCTGCCAAGGAGCCAGTAGTGAAGCGTCAATCTTTCCAGCGTCGGAGACGATGGCCTGGATGGTGGCCTCTGGGGTCTGCGCGGCTCGGAAGCCGGTGGGGGTCCCCAGGTGCCTGTGGGTCTCTCCGTCGGCCAGGTGGGACATGGGCTGGCCCTGGATGGAGAAAACAGAGGGCAGGACGCGGTCTTTGAGGCTCCCGTCGATATGGAGAGAGGCGCACTTGCCTGCGTTGAAGCGTAGGCCCATCCAGTCAGCAGCAGTGGAGGCCGTGTTCAGCATCTGTTGTAGCTCCCCGGGGGTCTCTGCCACTAGCACGAGGTCATCTGCGTAGGCCAGGACACTCACTCTTTGGTTGTGGAGTTTGAACCCACCCGGGCCGTTGGAGATGTGGCGGAGGAGGGGTTCCATCGCCAGATTGAAGATGATGGGGCTTAGTGGGCAGCCCTGCTTCACCCCTCGGCGAATCGGGATCTCTGGGGTTTCCCCTTCCACAGCCCTGATGGTGGTGGTGCAGTCAGCGTAGAGTTCTCTGACCAGGTCCAGCATGTCGTCCGGCAGGCCCATCTCAGTCAACGTGGTGAAGATGTGACTGTGTGGGATGGACCCAAAGGCATTGGAGAGGTCCAGCCAGGCCAGCGCACACTGCCTCCTGGAGCGGCGGGAGGTGTCGAGCACACTCTGCAGGACAAAGTTGTGTTCGTAGCAGCCCTCGCAGGACATGAAGCCTTTTTGCTGGGCGCTGATGGCGTCTCCTGTCACGGCCCAGTCGGTGATGTGTGCGGCGATGCAGCTGGCGTACATCTTGTAGATGGTCCCGCACAGCGAAATGGGCCTCCAGTTGCCAGGGTCCGCCGGGTCTCCTTTCTTGTGGGCCAGAACCGTCATGGCCTTCTTCCAGGCTGAGGGCGTGCGGCTGAAGCGCTTGCAGGCATTGAAGATGGCCGCCAGCACATGGCAGTGGGGGTCCTGGCGCTTGAGGAGGCCGTAGCGGATGGCATCTTTACCTGGGGCAGTGTTCTTTGTCCGGCGCAGTCTAGTCTCCACTTCCTCGGCGGTGAATTCTCTTCCCAGGTAGGGGGAAGGCTCGACCCTGGGCAGAGGAGGGAGGTCGTCGGGGCGTTGGGCCTCGCGTCTGTCGTCCTGGTCGAAGATGCCAGAGAAGAAGCGATGGAGGTCTTCGCCAGGGATGGTACAGAAGGGGAGGGGCCCTCCAGGACCTCTCGCACAGCCTTAGCTCTATTGGCACGGTAGAGCTTCTGAATGCGGGATGCGGCCCTGGGATCATAACCGCGGGCTGGGTTCCGCCTCCTGCCCCCAACCCTGCGGGCGGGGGGACAGGGTGCTGGGGCCGCGTTGGGAGCAGCCTGGGCAGGCCTACCCCCTGCTGCCCTCGGCAATCCGGCTGCATCTGAGAGCTCTGCTGTGAACTCCTGGACGGCCAGCTCCAGGTCCTCGAAGGTGTTGGCCCCCCCCATACACTCCATCCACTCAACTTGCCACGGTGTGGGCGCGTTGGCCTCCTCTTGGCTGTCTGGGATGGACTGGGACAGCTGTGCTGGTGTTGCAGGCTGGGCTGGGGCTGTTGTCGGACGTGGACTCGGCTGCAGAGGTGTTGGGGCGGGTAGCCGGTCTGGGAGAGAACTCGCGGGGGCCGGGATGGCAGTGGGAGGTCTTTCTGCAGTGGGTCTGGTGGGAGGGGGTCCATCAGGTTGGGGACTTACCTGTGGGGTTGCCGGTTGGGCTTTGGTCTTGCGTCGTCTCTTTAGTGCCTTCGTCCGTCCTGCTGTTGGTTCAGGGTTGACAGTTAGCGTGGCAAGGGCAGGCAGGCGGGGTGGCTGGTTGGCTGGAGATTGTTCTACCTGGTGGCCAACTACACTCTCAGGTTGGTTGGCAGTCAAAAAAGGCTAATCTGACTAAGCATTGCAAGATTATCTGGGACAGACTCCAGGAAACCTAACTGTATCAAGCTGTCCTTTGCAAAAGGACAGGCTCCTTCTGGTCGATGAAACCCCCATAATATTGTCAGTTAACCCCATTAGAAGAGGGATTAGCACCCAGTCCCAGAGAGGCACATGACTGAGTTCCGATCCTAGAGATGCAAACGGGCAAACCAGTGAGATACTTGGAAAAGTCTTCTGACTCAGCTCCAGGCATGCCATCTGTGCAACATCATTTTATCCTAAATCTGTTCACTCTGGAAACAGGAACAAAGTTAAACTGTAGAACTTTGTTTACCTATAAATAAGGGAGAGTCTCCATCTTCATTCTTAATATCAGGGTTAAAGCCATTGATTAGCAGAAAATGGACATTTTCCTGAAGACATTTATCCACTGCTACGAAGAGAGGAGTCTCTCCTTTCACATTTGTCTGTTGCCACACATTGGGGTCTGAAGCTGAAAGATGATCACGAGAAAGGGACAACTGTTTCAATACCAAGTGAGCATGTAAGGTGGGCTTCATAAAAATGCTCAGAATACACTGAGGGCTTTACCTTTTAGAGTTATTTCTAGGATACGTTTGTTCAGTTGGGCTGCAGCTTCATGTAAAGGAAGGCAGCCATGTTCATCTGGTTCCTGAAAAGCAGAACTGTGGCGAATCAACTTAAGCAAAGTTTCTTCTTCACCTGTTAAGTGCACACAATTTCAGACTAAGACAGTTGAAAACAAAGATAACTCTGTGCATTGCTAAACCTAATAAACTTGGCAGGTTCACACCTAAACTGCTTGATCCCTCATCACTTATGTGCTTAATGTAAGGTTGTTAACTGGCCCATTTTCCACTGCAACAACCAATTTTTACCTGCTTTGGCTGGTTGCCAGGTTAGTTTTATATATTAATTTTAAAAATATCAAGTGGCAAAAATTACAGTTTTCTCCAATTTCCATACTGTGATTGCCTCATGAGTGTGTGGGAGGAACTAAAAACAGTCTGAGGAGGAGGAGAGTAAAAGGAAGAGGAGGAGGGTGCCAGCCACTTTTTATATTTAAAAAATGGAGGGAGTAGTAAATACACCAGTTTTTGTTTAGTGACCTTTAAGGCAATGGAACTTGCCATGTCATACCTTTGCAGGCCAATTTTAACTTTCATTTTCAGCCCAGTCCTTTTTGTACTTCTAAAAAATCTTCTCTAAACACTACAGCTGTCTTGGCTGCCTTTTCTGCCTCTTTTCCCACCTGGTATTTCTTCAGTCAGTTAGAAAGAAATGAGAAAGGCATCGGGGAGAGGAAAGGGGGTACTGTACTCCTTAGATAAAACAGTATTTTCTGTTGGCTCCTCTCTTGAACCACTAGGTTCCACCTCTTGGCTGTTCAGTTCTGAACCTGGCCACACAGCTCCATTCTTGGGCCCCACTGAGCTCCACCTACTGATCCCTCCCTGGGCCAGAGGGCCCTATGCAGACTTGGCCTCTTGGTGGGACCTCCCCTTGTTTCGATTTGTGCCTTCCAAGAAGCAGCAACTCTAACTCAGTGCAACTGATTACTTTAAGCTGATCAGTACAAGATCCATCCCTGTGGATGAGAGGACTCAAGCCTCTGTTCCCCAATATAGGAGAAGGCATGTGTTGGTAATTGGGGATTCCCTTCTGAGAGGGGTAGAAGCTAAAGTGTGCTGACCAGACTTGTTGTCTTGAGAGGTATGCTATCTACCAGGTGAACGCATCCAGGATGTGACGGAAAGGGTAGGAAGACTCATCAAGCCCATGGATTGTTATCCCTTCTTGCTCATCCATGTAGGAACAAATGATACAGCCCAGCACAGCCCAGAATGTATTAAAAGAGACTATGTGGCTCTGGGTAAAAAGGTGAAGGAATTGGGAGTGCAGGTTGTATTCTCATTAGTTCTTCCTGCTGAAGGCCGTGGCTTAGGAAGGGAAAGAAGAATACTCCAGATGGCTATGTAGATGGTGCCATCAGGAAAGGTTTGTATTTTTGGACCATGGTTTATGCTTTTGAGATGCAGCTCTTCTATTGGGAGATGGTTTGCACCTCACAAGGGGAGGGAAAAATGTGTTTGGAAACAGCCTTGCAAACTTAATAAGGAGAGCTTTAAACAAAATCCTGTGGGGGAGCTAGACAAAAATGCAAAGCCCAGTATGATGCCAATAACTGGAGATAAGAACTCTAAGGTTTTATGGGGAGTGGCACGTATGCTAGATAACCTTACAGAAACAAAACCCTCGGTGCATAAAACATGGATTCCAATGTCTCTACACTAATGCACAGAGTATGGGAAACAAGAAGGAGGAACTTGAACTCCTAATACAAGAAGGGGACTATGACCTAATAGGCATTACTGAAGCTTGGTAGGATGACACTCACAATTGGAATATTAGGATGAAGAAGAAGGAAGAAGAAGAGGAGGAGGAGGAGATTGGATTTATACCCCGCCCTTCACAAACCCAAAGGAATCTCAGAGCGGCTTACAATCTCCTTTCCCTTCCCCTCCCCACAACAGACACCCTGTGAGGTAAGTGGGGCTGAGAGAGTTCTGACAGAAACTGCTCTTTTTCAAGAACAGCTGTGCCAGAACTATGGCTTGCCCAAGATCATCCAGCAGGTGCAAGTGGAGGAGTGGGGAATCAAACCCGGTTCTCCCAGATTAGTGTCCAAGCACTTAACCACTACACCAAACTGGTGTACACCAAACTGAAGTATAACCAGGGCTATTTTGGGGCAGGAACGCACAGGAATGGAGTTCCGGCTGGCTTCCGAGTTGGCAGCACATACAGCCTCCCCCCCTCGGGTTCCCCAGGTGCCTTGCAAGCCCCAGGGTGCCTGGGGGACCTGAGCCAATCCAGGGAGGAAAGGCAGTTTAAACTGCCTCTCCTCCTCAGGTTCCCCAGGCGCCCCACAGCTGCAGGGCGCCTGGGGAAGCCGATCCAGAAACTGCCTTCCTTCCCTTGGATTCTCCATGTGCCCTACAAGCCGCAGGGCACCTGGGGAAGGCGATCCTGGGAGGAAGCTGTGCTGTCAGGGGTGTGCCCTAATATGGTAATGAGTTTCTGCTGTTGGGTGTGGCCTGTTATGCAAATGAGTTCCTGCTGGGCTTTTTCTACATGTGTGCGCCTCCCCTCCCCGCATCCCCAGAGGCCCAAAATGGCACCCCCGCCGATGGTGAAGGCCGCCTCCCTCGCTGAAAGACCCACCACTGCACTGTAGGAATAGCAGCCTGACATTCACGCCTAGTTCTTGCTTGGCTGGATTCTGCAGGAGGGAAAGGTGGGGTGGCAGGCAGGCCAGAGCAGCACCCTCATCAAGCCAGCACCCATGGGCAGCTGCCTAAATTATGTCAATGACGGGCCGGCCCTGCAGAGGAGTGCAACGAAGATGGTGAGGGGTCTGGAGACCAAGTCCTATGTGGAAAGGCTGAAGGAGATGGGTATGTTTAGCCTGAAGAGGAAAAGACTGAGAGGTGATATGATCACTATCTTCAAGTACTTGAAGGGCTGTCATATAGAGGCTGGTACAGGGTTGTTTTCTGTTGCCCCAGAAGGTTGGACCAGAACCAATGGGTTAAAATTAAATCAGAAGAGTTTTTGACTAAACATTAGGAAGAACTTCCTGACAGTTAGAGCAGTTCCTCAGTGGAACAGGCTATCTCGGGAGGTGGTGGGCTCTTCTTCTTTGGAGGTTTTGAAACAGAGGCTAGATGGCCATCTGACAGCAATGCCAATTCTGTTGAACTTAAGCAGATCATGAGAAGGGAGGGCAGGAAGGGTTGCCTCAGTGCTTAGTTCTTGTGGCTCTTCCTTAAATGTTCAGGGAAATGCTGATTGCCACTTTGGGGTCAGGAAGCAATTTTTCTCCAGGCCAGTTTGGCCAGGGATCCTGGAGGCGGAGGTATTTGTGAATTTCCTGCATTGTGCAGGGGGTTGGACTTGATGACCCTGGAGGTCCCTTCCAACTCTATGATTCTATGATCTATGTGTCTGAAACCCCACAATCCCAGATAGAATCCAAAACAGATACTTAACTTTCCTAATGGCAGTGATTATCTTTTTGTGATTTGCACTCGTAGCAAAATGAAATCTACAATGAAAACGAATTAAAATTAACCATAAAATAATTATCCCCCCCCCGAATTATAGTTCCAACATTAAAAAATTGATTCAAGTGTAAAAATGGATTAACTACATATTCCAGGGAGGAAGGCTTTTTACAGTGCTCAGAATACAGCTAGTGCTGTTTATATTTATTGATGATTGATATCTTGATTCTGGTTATATAGGGAATATACTGTGGAAGTTTGCCCCATTGTTTATTTTTCCTACGAAGATTACTGAAAGCTTCGCCATCAGTTTCTAGTCTCATTAGTCAGACTCAAATAATTATTTTCATTAATTTCTAATTTATTTCTCTCTGGGCTTGATTGATCAAAGTTATTTCTTTGTTGCAAATAGGACGGAAGAGGAAGAGTAGTTGTTACTCTGTAGATAACAAGCAACAATAAGTACAAAATAAGTAGGTCTGACTAAACTTTGCAACCTTTGGGGAGTCTCTCAAATGGAGCCAAGTGGCTTGAAATGGTAGAAGCCTTGTGAAATACTCCAGTATTGTCACTGTTCCAGGGAAATCTTTGGTACCATCTTCCAAGTAAACATGCTTGAGGTTAGAAGCTTTGGGTCCAGTGATCAATCTAGAGTATTTTTTCAATAAGATACCAAGAGCTAGAACACTCAGCATCAATTTTGCTTCAAATTTCGAAAAACCAAAATGACAGCAACAATATCTTACACCGGCATTAAAGAAAAGCAGGCTATAGGAGCCATATGGGGATATAATGCCCTATCATAAATATGCCCAGCTTCTTCTCTAAATTCCAAACTTACATTTTAAAAAGTAATTATCTATCTAGCCCTTTTCACTGTGTGGACACAAAAGAAAATGTGTCTGTCAGCAAAGGTATTCAGCCTGAGTAAAGAAATGGTATTACTACTTCTACTTCCGTATACTGCCTTTGATTTGGTTTGTGATTATGTACCATCTGACTGCAGATCCCTAGCATTTAGTAATTGAACTGTCATATAAAACAGAATAAATATGTAGTAGTTACAACAGCACTGGAAAAACAAAAACCAAACAACTACCTCCCCCCACATCTCATCTACACAGAATCCAACACCTAGTGGTATGGGAAGCAAAAGCATGCAGTCTTAGCTACATAGGAACATTTTTTATTTCAGTGGAAGCATTAAGCATAGCCTTGGAGAATGCTCTAAAGGCACATGATGCAGCTCTGCTATTCAAGCTAATCAGGGAGATAGTCTGGAAAATATACATCAGCTGTTCTGAGCTTCTCAGAGGCCAAATAGAATATAAGTGTCAGAAAGTAATGAAACAGTTTGAGTCCAGTGGCACCTTTAAGACCAACAAAGTTTAATTCTGGGTATAAGCTTTTGTGTGCATGCACACCTCTTCAGATACATTGAAACGGACTTCCTCAAGTCTTACATATAGGTGGGAGGGGTAGTTGCCAGGAAGGGCTATGCATAAGTAACTGAGCAATAAGTATAGCTGAGACTGGATTAAAGCAGTTGGTAAAACATGTGAATAGCAGCAAATTCAGCATACAAATAAAAGAGTTAACAAATGGTGTGTGGATTATTTCCAACACTTTTATGATCCTCTGCCCTGACCAAAACACAGATGACTGCAACTATTCACCTCATCAAACATACAAAATCTAGAAAAATACACATCATGAACAGTTTGCAGCAGATAGTTCTAGGGTTTAAAAGGAAACGTGTATTTCTTATACAAGTGTGTCATCGCCAACATTGCCAGCATGATGTCCATACCTGTCATTCTCTGCTGCTGTCACTGTCTCACTCTTATGCACATCCTGCAAACTTTGTTGAATGACATATTGAGTGGGAATATCATCATCAAAACCATCATATGCGTTTGCAGTGTGGTACATGTTAAAACCATATAGCTCAGCTCACAAAACCAGGTGTCCTATGCTTGGAAATCCAATTTCTTCTAGTTTTCAAGAAATATCAGTAGCTAATTGACAGAAAGAAATATATAATGGTAAATCAATCTGGGTTGTCATTTACAGTAAGAAAGGTGAGACATACGTGTTTTAATAAATAAAACAATAATAAACTGCCAGATTGTATCTTCTAGGCAACAGAACCAGAGATTTAACCAACAGTTAACGTATTAAATATTTTTAGCTTCATTTTCATTGCCTACTCAATGGCAGATATGTCCTGTTGTAGTGGAAAAGGGTCACAGCCAGCACGATGGTGAAGATGATAACTTAAGAACTGTGCATACCTTGCCTTTAGCAAGACCAGCAATTAACATTTATATGCATTCTCTTGTCCAGTTAGTCCGGGGGTTGGGCTGGGCTCTCACCAGGACACTGATGACAACCAGCTGTATCTGCTAATGGATGGATGGCCCGACTGTGCCCCAAATAATCTGACCAGGGTCCAGGAGGCTGTAGCTGATTGGCTCAACAGAACTGGCTGAAACTGAATCCAGTGAAGACAGGGGTCTGTACCTGAGTCATGAGGGGATAGGATCAGGAATCTGACTCCCAGCCATTGGTGGGGTGCCACTGATGCCGGCGCCAACATGAGGAGTTTAGGGGTGACTCTGGATGCCTTCCTTTCTATGGAGGCCCAGGTCATCAGTGTTGCCAGGTCAGCCTTTTACCATCTCCAGCTGGTCAGGCAAATGGTTCCCTATCTCTTCCCTCCTGACTTGGCAGCCGTGATCCATGCAATGGTCACTTCCAGGTAACTGCAACTCATTCTATACAGGCCTACCCTTAAGTCTGACCTGGAAGCTTCAGGGGGTACAAAATGCAGCAGCACGCCTGCTGACTGGGATGTCTATGTGGATGCACATTCAGCCAGTGCTGCTCCAACTGCATTGGTTGCTGGTTGAGCACTATCCTTTAAGGCCCTATGTAGCCAAGGACCAACATACTTAGAGGAGCATCTCTCCCTGTATGTGCCCTGGAGAGCCTTGCACTCTTCTGTGCAGCACTGCTTGGTAGTCTCTGGCCCAAAGGACCTCTGCCTTGCCTTGACCAGGGCCAGGGCCTTTTCAGCCCTGGCCTATGCCTGGTGGAACATGCTTCTGGTTGAGCTCAGGGCCCTGTGAATTTATTACAATTCCGCAGGGCCTGCAAAACAGAGCTGTTCTGCCAGGCTTTCAGATGAGGTGGCAGATGTCTACAGGACACTGGCCTTTCCTCCTTAATCTGCTCAATTGTACTGCCTATATCGACTTGGCATCAACTTTGTTGCAGCACCTATTGCAGTTGGATATTATTAAGCTGCCACCAGGTACTAACTTAAGTACTGAAATATTTATTCAGAGGAAATGATTTGATGCTTTTATGAATTTTTATTTTTTATCATGTGTCGTGAGCTGCCCTGAGCCCACTTGTGGGATAGGGCGGGATACAAATAAAATAAATAAATAAATAAATAAATAAATCATGATGGAAAATATCAAAATTCCATGTAAAACTGGAATATTGGGAACTGGCAGGACAGGTTAAACATTTTTATTTATATCTTCACAAATTATTGCTCATCGGTCTTTTACGTCTGACTTGGTAAAGCAACAAATGTAAATGCAAGGTTGATGAACAGAAATGAAATATGACTATAAGTATATGCGTGTACACACACAGAGTGAAATCAACACTTGCTTAAATAAAAACTGCCATTCTTAAATGGACCTGTTCCTCTATAAACTTAAAACATTAAATAATTTTAAAGAGCATATTACCAAAAGAACAAATTACTGATCAGAGCAGTGAAACAAACTATATATGAAGGCACCAATCCAGTGTTTCTTCCACATTTTTTTGATCTCTCCTCTCATTCACTCTGCTCCTAGGTATAGAATCCCACCCTCTTCCCCAGTTGTCACTGCCCTGTACACCCTATTCTCTACAGCAGGAGTGTAAAACATGCGGCCCAGGGACTGGATCAGGCCCCCGGACGGCTTCTATCAGGCCCACAGTGGAACTGGCTGTCTTCTGCTTCTTCTTCCAGTTCTGCCACTGCTGCGTCATCGTAGGTTTGCAGCTTACAGATACACACCTGAACAGCATTCTCAAGATTGCAACAGCACAGACATTTTGGTGCAATAATTCAGAGCAAGAGGTGTCAGTTATCAGGCACTGTTAAAATATTGCAAGAGTGCAAATGTTTTAAGCATGTTTTTATTTTAAGTTAAAAAAAAAACTTTGTGTTTGCATCCTTTATAAAGTTTATATCTCCGCTACCTGGCATTACATTTTATGACACACATGGCCCAGCCTGACAAGGTCTCATTTATGTCAGATCCAGCCCTCATAACAAATGAGCTTGACACCCCTGTTCTACAGTATCCAGGACCTAAACTTATCAGAGCCCATGTGTGGGGTGGGCACAATTTCAGAACAAAACGCCCCAAAATTTAGCCCCATGAATAAATATTACTACTTAACGTCTGCCAACAAGACTGGGATTTCATTAATGTTAGACAAGCGTTGACATCTGCTGTACAGATCTGGTTACTTGTACAAACATAAGCACTTGCTCTGCACATTGCAAATACTGTGATCCCACCCACCCCCGTTATTCAGCCAACATTACCCAAAAAAATATAGCCCAAGGATTGTCTTGTTCATATATAACTCACAGATGTTTCAGTGCAATCCTAAATTGATGTACTTACTTTCTAAGCCCATTGACTTTAATCAACTTAGAAGGGCGCAGCTCTGCTTAGTATGGCACTGAAAAAGTATCACAAACCAAGCAACGTATTATAGACAAATTTAATTACAAATCGATCTCAGTACTAAATAGATTGCTCTATAGAATATTATTATTATATAGAGTAAATTAATCATATAAAAAGTAGATCTGTATTACAGCTGAAATACAATTAATAAAATGCTACCAGTACATGTATACTTTTACTTTTTTTTTCCTTTTGGGGATAGCTTACAGTTAACATTTTTATGGAAATGATTGAAAACTTGACAATAAAATAAATTATTCTCACCTTTCCTCTATGTTTGAAACAGAGAAGACTTCATACCCTAAGCAAGTGCTAAAACTAAGTGCTAGACTCGATGTGTTGGAAAATGATCTGTGTTTCTTGCAGAGACCATATCCATTAACAACTTACTATAAATACCAGACCGTGAGATCCTGTTGACTGCAGGTTTCTCCTCTGTGAGGGTTATGCAAGGTTTAGCTGTATTTGGAAACACTATCCTGAAAGAGAATTTAAAGCCAGATAGAACTAGGCAGGAATGTTCAATACAGTAACTGTAAACACTGAGTTTGGTTACTGATACTCAAAAATCCTAACAGGCCTGCTTTCTAAAGAGTAGTTTCTAGTACATGATTTTAAAGCTGGAAAACAGCCTTGTATTTCTTAGCATTAGAGTTTGGTTTGTACTGTGGTAGTACTGCCAGTCTCCACGTGGTAGTTGAAGATGTCTGGCTATTCTATCTGGTTTTTAAGGTTACAGATATCAATTCCCCCAGAGAAAATGGCTGCTTTGGAAGGTGGACTCTATGGCATCATACCCCACTGAGGTCCCTTCTCTCCCCAAATCCCACCATCCCTAGGCTCCACTCCCAAAACCTTCAGGTAACTCACAACCCAGAGGCAGCAACCCTACTGTGGATTAAGTTCACATGAGGCTTGTTGATCTTTTAAGAATGAAATTAACTGGGAGGAACAAAGAGTAGCATTCTGGAAAGACAGACAGACAGCTGCAGATCATACTAAAGGAAGGCTACAGGAACTGATCCTTGCCAGCTCTACTACCCTTCCCCCCCACCTGAAGGAACATTGCACAGTCCTCCACTTCCAACAGTATCAGACACTAAATAGCCTGCTGCATCATGAAGGACAAAAATACTATGATGCAGCCAAATGCAAGTCCCAATGAAATCTACAAGTCCCGCCAAACTCTGCAACCAGTTAAATCAGTATTACCAGCTGGCACACCACAATTTGAAAGATACATCTTTTTAAAAGGCAAATCTGCACTTTAATTTAATAACCTCTTATCCTATAAGATTCTGTGCCAAAATGGCCATAACTAGTGCAGTCCCCATTGTAATGTTTTAGCCTGTGTCAGTAGAAAAGAGCAAGAGTCCAGTAGCACCTTAAAGACAAAAAAATCTGTGGCAAGATAAGAACGTAAGAACATAAGAGAAGCCAATGTTGAATCAGGCCAATGGCCCATCTAGTCCAACACTCTGTCACACAGTGGCCAAAAATACCAGGTGCCATCAGGAGGTCCAGCAGTGGGGCCAGGACACTAGAAGCCCTCCCACTGCTGCCCCGCCCAGCACCAAGAATACAGAGCGTCACTTGCCCCAGACTGAGAGTTCCTATCTATACCTTGTGGCTAATAGCCACTGATGGACCTCTGCTCCATATGTTTATCTAATTCCCTCTTGAAACTGTCTATGCTTGTAGCTGCCACCACCTCCTGTGGCAGTGAATTCCATATGTTAATCACTCTTTGGGTGGAGAAGTACTTCCTTTTCTAACCCGACTGCTCAGCAATTTCATGGAGTTTCTTGTATTGTGAGAAAGGGAGAAAAGTACTTCTTTCTCAACCTGCTCTATCCCATGCATAATCTTATAAACCTTGATCATGTCACCCCTCAGCCATTGTTTCTCCAAGCTAAAGAGCCCCAAGCATTTTAACCTTTCTTCATAGGGAAAGTGTTCCAACCCTTTTATCATTCTAGTTGCCCTTCTCTGCACTTTTTCCAATGCTATAATATCCTTTTTGGGGTGTGGCGACCAGAACTGTACACAGTATTCCAAATGAGGTCGCACCAATGATTTATACAAGGGCATTATGATACTGGCTGATTTGTTTTCAGTTCCCTTCCTAATAATTCTCAGCATAGCGTTGGCCTTCTTTATTGCAGTTACACACTGTCTAGACATTTTCATTTAGTTATCTACTACGACTCCAAGATCTCTCTCTTGGTCAGTCTCTGCCAGTTCAGACCCCATCAGCATGTATTTATATTTAGGATTTTTGACTCCAATCTGCATCACTTTGCACTTGGCCACATTGAACCCCATTTGCCACGTTGCCGCCCACTCACCCATCCTTGACAGATCCCTTTGGAGTGCCTCACAATCCTCCCTGGTTGTCACCACCCTGAACAACTTCGTGTCATCTACAAATGTAGCCACTTCACTGCTTACTCCCAGTTCTAAATCATTAATAAACAAATTAAAAAGCATCGGACCGAGTACAAATCCCTGTGGTACCCCACTGCTTACCATCCTCCACTGAGAAAGTTTCCCATTTATACTCACGCTCCGTTTCCTATTTATAAGCCAGTTTTTGATCCACAAGAGGACTTGTCCTTTTATCCCATGACTACTGAGCTTACTTAGGAGCCTTTGGTGAGGAACTGTATCAAAAGCTTTCTGGAAGTCAAGGTAAATAGCATCTATTGGGTCCCCCTAGTCCACATGTTTGTTCACTCCCTCAAAAAACACTAACAGGTTAGTGAGACAAGGTCTTCCTTTACAGAACCCATGCTGAGTCTGCCTCAATAGTTTTTGTTCATCAATGTGCCTACTAATTCTTTCCTTAATAATAGTTTCCACCAACTTGCCCGGTATCGACATCAGACTGACTGGCCTGTAATTTCCCAAATCTCCCCTGGAGCCCTTTTTAAAGATGGGAGTGACATTAGCTACCTTCCAGTCCTCAGGAATGGAGGCAGATTTGAAAGAAAGATTACATATTTTTGTCAGGAGATCCACAAGTTCACATTTGAGTTCTTTCAGAACTCTCGGATGAATGCCATCCGGGCCTGGTGATTTATTAGTTTTTAAATTGTCCATCAGTCGGAGGACTTCCTCTCTTGTCACCGCAATCTGATTCAGGTCTTTCAAACCCCATCCCGAAATCGGTGGTTCTGGAGTGGGCAAACACTTGTCGTCTTCCACAGTGAAGACAGAGGCAAAAAATGCATTCAGCTTCTCAGCCATTTCCCCATCATCCTTCAGTATTACCCCTTGGTCATCCAAGGGCCCCACTGCCTCCCTGGCTGGTTTCCTACTTCTAATGTATTTGAAGAAAGTTTTATCGTTGGCCTTTGTGTTTTTTGTGATATGTTCCTCATATTCCCTTTTTGCTTGTCTGATCACAGACCTGCATTTTAATTGCCACAGCCTGTGTTCCCTTTTATCAACCTCACTGAGACTAGCTTTCCACCGCTTAAAGGAATCCTTCTTACCTTTTACAGCTTCCATTACTTTATTTGTTAACCATGCAGACTTTTTTCTATACCTATTTGTGCCTTTCCTAACCTTCGGTATATATTTTTTTCTGAGCTTCTAGAATTGTATTTTTTAAATAGTCTCCAAGCTTCCCCAATGGTTTTGACCTGTTCCACTTTTCTTTTCAATTTCTTCCTCACACGTCCCCTCATACCAGTGAAGTTACCCCTTTTAATGTTAAAAGTGGTTGTGTCAGTCTTTTTGGGCAACTCCCCATTTGTACAAATGTTAAACTCAATGTCATTATGGTCACTGTTCCCAAGCGGTGCAATCACTTTTACATCTCTTACCAGGTCTTGGGTGTTACTTAAGACCAAATCCAGGATCGCCTCTCCCCTAGTAGGATCTGTGACCATCTGTTCCATCTTGATCTCGATGGGTGTTTCCCACCCTATCCTTCGGGAGGCAGGAACCAAAAATTTCAATTCCTGTCCTCTTGGTGGGGCATGCCCCATAATTCTGTTTGGGAACTCCCAGAAGCAGTAAATGTTCTAAACAAACTTAACCACTAAGTCAAACTTCAGCACCACCAACAATGATAGAAGTCGCTTGTGGAACCACATCCCTTCCAACATTGAGTACTGTATTGTGGATGCACGTGTTGCAGATGGGTTGGGGAGAGATACCATCTGGTAAGGGTTTTAAAATATTGCAGTCTGATATTGAAGACTCTTGATTTGTTTGGACAGGAGCTCCATATTTCCATCCAGCACTGAGGAGTTATACTGGTCTGCATGTCTTTGTCCCAAGCCTTCATGTTGGGGAGAGTCTTGCATTTTTCTGTGTCCCAAAGGATTTTGTATAATATCAATAACAGCCCCTTGGATCCAATAGTTGATTTACTAAGAAGCTGTTCAAAGGATGTTTTGGGTTGTGTCAGTGTGTCTGATTTCTTTACTCTCGCTATTAGACTCCTAAGTTGATAATACCTTAACCACGGGACTTTGGTTTGGATAATCTCTTCAAATTTGTTTCGATAGGAGTTCTCCTTTGTCAGGAAGGTCCTTTAATTGTTGTATGCCCGCAGATGTCCATAACTGAAACGCATTTTCTTCCATTCCCGCTGGAAACCATTTCTGAGATGTAAAAATAGAAAGCAGAGATATATCTGGAGCTAGCTGATTTCTCTTCCAGTCACATATCTTGATAGTAGAAGCTAAGAAGGCATTGTCAAATATCTTTGCTGGCCTCTGAGATAGAGTCATCCAAATTGCTTCACTTAGGGTGTTTGGTGAAACATATGATTTTCAATTTTCATCCACTTAGTAGAAGACGTTTCTAGTAGCATCCTTGTAAGAGTGGTAATAAAATCTCAGTGATGGCAGCCCTAGGCCACCCATATATGTGGGTTTGTGCTATTTGAGATTTCTTGGAATTCCACAAGAAGTTAGTTAAGGATCTTTGCCATTACTGATATTTTTATCTGAGATATGGATTAGTAAGGCTCGAAATAAAAATAGGAAGCATGGAAACAAGAAGCTTTGTTTAAGTTGAAAATGATCAGGAAGAGATAATTGTTGCTTGTTCCATCCCTCATCTTTCCTTGCAGTTCTTTATGTATTCTATGAAAATTACAGTCAGCTAGTTTGTTCAGATGTACTGGTATCTGAACCCCTAGATGTCTCCATTTGCTGCTTATCCACTTATAGGGGTACTGTTGTTTTATGTGTTTCCTAGTTTCCGGTGAGAGTATAATGGGGAAGATCTCAGATTTGTTTGCGTTAAGGCATAAGCCTGATATGGAACTGAAATTATTTATTGTTTTGAATATTGCAGGGAGGGAACATATATGTTCCGAAATGTACATCATCATGTCATCCGCATACATGATCAGTTTGTGTTCTATATCCACGATGGTGATTCCCTTGAATTCTACAGTATTACGTAACTCCACTGCCATGGGTTCTATCGCTAATGCAAAGATCAGCGGGGATAATAGGCAGCCCTGTCTTGTGCCTCTGGTAGGGTGAAAGAATGAAGAGTTGACATCATTAATTCTCATTCTAGATTTCGGTGCATTATAAATGGTCTTAAGAGCCATTAGAAAGTTCTTGACAAAGTTCAGTTTTTCTAGAAGTGCCTGAAGGTAACAGGGTTCGACGGAATCGAAGGCCTTCTTAAAATCGAGACCTAATATAATCAATTCTTGCCTTGATTTCTTTCCCCACGATATAATATTTAGAGTTCTCCTGATATTGTCAGTAATCTGTCGATTCGGGATGAACCCCATTTGGTCCGTATCTATAAGGTCAGGGACTACTTGTTTCAACCTATTTGCCAGAACCGCCAAGAATAATTTGGCGTCATTATTTAGCAATGCAATTGGCCGATATGAGGAGGTATCCAACAGGTCCCTTTGTTTCTTGGGGATTACTACAACAGAGGATTCAGCCCAAGATGGAGGGTTTTTTCCTTCCTGCAGCGCAACATTACATGGCTTGAGCAGAGGATCTAGGAGGGAGTTCTGGAATGATTTATAGAACTCCATGGGTAGACCGTCAATGCCTGGAGCCTTGTTTATTTTTGTGTGCAATTGCAATCCTGCAATTCATTCAGAGAAATAGGGGAGTCTAGGTATAGTGTTTGATCTGTCGAAAGACTCTTGAGTCCCGTATTGGAGTACAAGAATTCTTTGATTTTTTCTTCTTTTGGAGATGTTGTGGAGTATAGACTTTCATAGTATTTGGAAAAAACGGAGGCAATGGCTTGAGGTTTATTATGAAGTTCTCCATCCATCATTCTTACAGTGCTGACAGTAGCTTTTTTCTTTTTATCTTTCACTCTCCACACAAGCAGGTGCATATTCTTTGCAGATTTTTGCAAAAAAAAAATTTCAAGATAAGAAGATTTCTCCGAATTGTTTTAAGTTCTATTGACTCCAGCACTTTTCCCCCGCTTGTATTTGCATGTATGTGGTTTTCTTTTTTGTCTTTTTGTGCTCCTGTTCCAAGTCTGATATTCATTGCAGGGTGTCCAGTTTTAATTTCTCTGTTTCTCTTTTCAGGTGTGATGTAGCTGAAATAATGCAGCCCTGGATAACCGCCTTCATAGTGTCCCATTGGATTGCTGGATCTACTTCCGATTCTTTATGTATTTCTAAATATGGACAGATGTCCTTTTCCAATTTTTCTTTAATATGGGTGTGAAATAAAATCGAGGTGTCCATACTCCATTTTTTGTCTGTGGTTTCATTTATGCAATCTGAAATAGTGCAATTTAGCCAGGCATGATCTGTTAAATGCCGCAAACCTATGTTTGCTGAGTGGATGAAGGGCTCTAATGTAGATGAGATCATGATATAATCAATGCGGGTGAATACATCGTGCCTCGCAGAATAGTATGAATAGTCTTTCCAGACGGTGGCAAAGTCTCCACGTATCAAGCAGGTCAATTTTTTTAATCAGTTGGACCAGCTGAGTTTTGCTTTGTTTTGTTGTTTGTCTTTTGACTTTTGCATTTGATTGGTCCAGTTGACAGTTGATTATGTAATTGAGATCTCCCCCAATGATCCGATGACCTTCCTGGAACTTCTTCAGTTTAGTCAGAGTTTCCTGCAGAAAAGGAATTTGCACAGAGTTCGGGGCATATATTGAGGCAAACGACCACATGGTGCCCCTCATGGAGCCTTTGATGAAGATGTATCGACCCACTGGATCTATTTATTTCTTTTTCAAGACAAAGTTTAAATGTTTTGCCAGAATTATGGCCACTCCCCTGGCTTTTGACAACCCTGGAGCCAAATATTGATGTGGAAACCTCAAAGATTTCAAAATCAGGTGTACTGCTGAACGAATATGTGTTTCTTGAATAAACAGAATGTCAGGATCTGTTTGTCTAATGTATTGCACAAGTTTCTTTTTCTTGATAACATTGTTAACACCTCTGATATTCACAGTGTTTACCTTGAGAGATGCCATAGTACTAAGTGTGTAAGGTGTTGAGTAAGACAGGTGTCAGAATGGTCTGAAAAAGAAAATAAAGGTCTGAGAACACTAAAAATAGCTAAATTGATCTGAGCAACTCTTGGTGTGATGATAAAATATCACAGATATATGTAAATCTATTCAACTGCTAAGTATAAATTTTATAACAAGCTTTCCACTCTAATGAATTATGAATGCAAAATCAACAATGAAATTAATTGGTATCTTAACACAGAAAATCACACAGTCAGTATTTGATTAGGTGTACCCTTGCAGAGATTTAAAAGCAAATCAAGTATTCAAACTGATTAACTTCAAACAGTAAATCAGTTAGTTTTAAAAATGAATCAAGTGATTAATTTATCAATGAAATTTCAATTATGAATTGGATTAGTGTGGTATAACACTGGAATAATCAAGCAATATTTAATTGGAAATGGTTGTCTTAAGGTTTAAAAACAAAACAGGTATTTTAAATTGATTGACTTCAAGCAATGAATTGGATAGCTGTAATAATATAACAGTTAACTGACTATTAAATGTTTAAGATTTCAAGTTTTATGTATAAAGTAGAATATAACACTTTAGTATTGTATTTACTATCACTAGCTGTGCTATAATGAGAACAACCACTAGGTGACAGTATAGGCTAGTATAAAATATCAATCAGCAGCCTATGACATACCAAAGATCCCCTTCTCTTTTGCTTTTCCCTTCCCCCGTCTTTGCTCTGCTTTTACAGTCAAATTTAGACTCTAGATGTTAATGAGCAGAAAAGCTGACTGATTTACGTGTCGCTAATGTTTTGTATCCTTGGGATTGTTCTAGTACCGTAAAGAATATAATAGAAAGGCACTAAGGTTGTTGTAGGCTGCTATGTATTTCCTCGTGCCTCAAAGGACCGACTATGAAAGAAGCCCGCCTCTTTTCAAGAGCGGGAAAAACTGGTAGCAGTCTCTGAACCTAGGAACACTGTGAACCCGTAAACTCCCCCCCTCCCACTTATTGGTTAAGCATTTTAATCAACTCTAAAATAACAACTCAGTATAACAATGTATTCTTTGAATATCACTTTCTATAAAATAATGCTCAAGCCATAGGATGCCGTCTAATTATTGCCTTAATATTTTCCTCCAACTTGGAATGCATGGGAAACATCTGTGCTCTTCGTGGTGGCCATATTTACCCTAGTAAAGGAGTCATGAGAAGATATTTTATTAGTTTTTTTGGATGATCCAGTTGAATTGCAGCGACATTTACCAGACCCCTTGCTTATGTCCATCAGCTCTGTTGACTTCAATGCTGCCAGAAGGTTTTCACTGGTGTCTTCATAAAGCGCATGGAAAATTGAGCCTTGGTGATGTACTTGTAAGTTTGGTGATGTACTTGGCAGCCATCTGTACCGTATATTCTCTAATTGCAGGCGGGAGGTCGTGAGTTTCAATAGACGCCTGATTTTTAATGCTTCTTGAGGTAAGTCTGGAAAGACTTGTATTTGGCAGTTTTTGTAATTAAAAAAAAGTTTGCTGCCGCTTCCTTTAATATTTTTTGACATGTTCTACTATCAGCAAACTGTGCCAGTACGTCTCTCGCCCGCTGTGTTTTTGGGCATTCAGGGGACTGATTCTATAAGCCTTCAAAATGGCCGGCGCAATTCCCTCTTCTAGATTCAGCACACAGGCCAGCCATGAAGTGATGAAATAGCCAATGTCCGTGGTTCCTTCCTCCCCCTCCAGGATCCCCCGAAATTTCACATTAAGATTTCTAATTTGAGTTTCAACTGTAAGCAGTCGGTCTCTGTACTCATGTTCTTTTGACTGTAGTTCTTTTACGTCTTGTTTTAACATAAGGCCCAAGTTAAGGGCTGATTGTGCCGTACTCGCTGTTTTATTTAGAGAAGCTTGAATCTCAGAAAGCTGGTCTCTTACTAGTAGGAGAGAAGCATTGATGCTATCAGTGATTTTGTTAGCCAGTCTCTTTTCCATCTGTTCTAAGAGGGTATGTCCATCACATTGCTGCCCATTGTAGGCGACTGAATTGATGTTTGGTCCGCCACCATCTTGCCCTTTTCCGCGCCTAAGGTTCTCTGCTCCGGATGAGTATTTTTAGGCAAAAAGAAGTCCTGAGCAGGTTTTAAAGTCATTTTCTGTGTAGCTGTGTTTGTCCCGTGATTTTTGCCCATTCCGGGGAGGGCAGCAATCTTATTTAGAGTTGATTGTATGGTTTGTGGAGGGAGGAGGTTCAGAGCTCTCAGATTATGTGACTGCCATCGTTCACGGTGTCGCCCCACCCCCCAAGACGTCCTCCTTTCAGAGGGAGAAGAAAAGGATATTTAAATCATAAATCTCTAATAAATAAAACTTAAACCAATTAGCTGAGACAAAAGTATGGGGGGGAAGGACAGAGGCAACAAATGTTTAAACACTTACATTTTTATTATAATTATATTATAAAATAGTTATAAAAATACCTGTGATTCAATTTTGCATGTACAGCTGTGATAACAAAGAGGCTGTTATCCTTGTTGATGTTGTTCACCTGGATTTCAGTAAAGCTTTTGACAGGGTTCCCCATGATGTTCTGAACTAAACTGAAGGACTGTGGACTGGACTCTAGGATAGTTAGGTGGATAAGGAACTGGTTGGAGAACCGCACTCAAAGAGTAGTTGTCAATGGCATTTCATCTGAATGGAGGGAGGTGTCCAGTGTGGTGCCACAGGGCTTGGTTCTGGGCCCGGTACTTTTCAATATTTTTAAAAATGATCTGGATGAGAGCATGGAGGGGCTACTCATTAAATTTGCAGATGTCACCAAATTGGAAGGAGCAGCAAACACACCAGAAGATAGAGATGGAATTCAGTGATATCTGAACACACTGGAAAAGTGGGTGGATTTGAACAAGATGCAATTTCACAAGGATGTGCTGAGTTCTACATCTGGGTAACAAAAAATGAGGAACACGCACACTGGATGGGGGATATACTTCTGGATAGCAGTGTGTGTTAAATATGAGCAACCAGTGTGATGCAGTGAAAAAAAAGGCTTGGGGTATATCAACAGAGGTATAACTTCCAAATCGCAAGACGTCATAGTCCTGCTGTATACTGCATTGGGCAGGCCACACCTGGAGTATTATGTGCAGTTCAAAAAAGATGTGGACAGGGGGGCGTGGCACCACGACCAAGCATAGTGGACACATAACGGCTCATCTCTCTCATCTCCCTTGTGATTTAATGCTCTAACCTCCTACAACAGCTCTATAAACCTGCCAGAAAATGGGCAAAACGGGGCACACAAGAACCAAGAAGGCACAGCTGACTCCCCAGTCGATGGCAACTTTCTTTCTGAAAGAAGATTTAAAGAAGCCCGCAGGCCGCGCTGCGGCACAACAACCTAAAATGGCAACTGGCTCGGAATTAGCCAATGAAGACACCGCTGTCCTATCTCGCCACGATTTCTTTTCAACAGTTCAGAAGCTGGAAGATAACATTGCTTGCCATAGCCACACAGCAATAAAGCCCATTACCGATGAACTTAAAACTCTCACCAACACTTTGGCTGACATTTCCCAGGTGGTAGAATCAGCCCTGGAGGGCACCATTGCAGCACAAGTGGATATACGCTGCTTACAAACATCAGAAGAATGGGCCAAGAGCAAAATAATGACTTTGGAAAACAAATTAAAGGAACAAAATCTTAAATTCAGAGGAATTCCAGAAAAATCAGAGGGTGAGTGAACTAAAGATTTTTTTAGCCTCATGGCTCTCTAAAACCCTAGAATTAGAAGGCAATATCGCTCCTCTGATAGATAGAGCTCACCATTTGGGCCCTATAACAAAATGAACAGAAATGGTCCCAAGAGATATTGTGGCCACCTTCCCTGATAGCAGGACAAGGGACGCCATCTTAAAGTTCTCCAGATTGGAAAGCGGTCTCATCTTCCAGAACTCACGTATAATAGTTTTACTGGATCTTTCCTCTGAGACCTTGTTTCATAGAAAATCTCTTAAACCTATTACCCCAAAGCTGAATGAAAACAACGTGCATTTTAGATGGTTTTCCCCTTGTGAAATACTAGTGATAAATCAGGGACAGAGACTGTTTACTTATGACCTAATCAGTGGATATAAGCTCCTGTCTTCTTTGGGCATTGAACACGATCAGCCACCACCACCTTCTTCTGAAGACCCAGAGATCCAAACCCAAGCACTCTCCTCAAGATGGCTTTGCATCAAGAGACTCCCTAAGCCACAGATTTCCTAAACGGCTCCTGCTTAGGTGTGCTAAACCTAACTTAAGTTCTTTTTTTTCTCCCCCCTCCTTTTTTTCATTTACTTGATGTAAGAGCACATTACATTATCCAAACAGGATTTATCCTATTTTAACATCACTAAACATAAGCAGAATCTACAAAAGGAATTATTTATTATTTTCAGCACTTTAATTGTGATATCATGGTGATGCTAACCGATTTGTGTTATATTCCCTATCAATGATTTAAAATATGGTGAAGTAAACCTATTTATGTTATTTTATTATTATTATTAAGGTGCAGTAAAACTACAAAGTTTCTCTTTACACTATTTTATTCGTTTGTTATAAGGACTCCCTATAATATCCCATTTTACCATAATATTGCTAAGATTGTATAATTAAGATAACTGTTTTAACCTCTTGTTTTCAGCAATTTAATTTTGATATTAGGGTAACGCTAAATGATTTGCCTGGAATTTCTTTATTATACTTAAATAGTTCCCTTTATGGTGATGTCAATCTAACTTTGTTAATTTATCTTTTCAAAGAGAGTCCTTTTATAGTAATGTTAATTAGACTTAAATCTGTACTCAAATGATTACATTTAAATACAAGATGCAATCTCTCATAATTCAATTTAATAGAAGTTATTCTTAAATATCCAGATGTAAATTTGTGTTAATAAGTGAATGTATCATTTTTACTTTTATTCTTTCCACACTGACCTTTCACTTCATTGCTGGGAATTTAAGATCAACATACTAGTCACCTATACGTGCCTAAGTATTTATTAATCTAATTTTAAAATTCTCTTTATCTTTTAGGAAGTTGAATGATTGAACTCAATGTTAGTACCCCGGGGGGGGGGGGTGGAAGAGACTAGGGCAAGCTTGTTTATTTTACCCTCATTAGAGGGAACTAATTTTGAATAGTTCACGGTTACAGTTTTACTGTTAGATTTAATGTTCTATTTTGAACTTACACAGTTGATGTTGAAATTTTATAGTGCAAGCAATAAGACTCCTATATTTTATTACTATCAAGCAACTTCAAGGTACACTTGAGGCTTGTAAAAACTCAAATAAGTTTATCTTTTTCTCTCTGATTCTTTAATGGATAATCCCATAAAAATACTCACACTAAACTGCAGAGGTTTGAATAATGAAAGCTAAAAAAATAGCTTCATCACTGACTAAAAAGCATCCCGACATCCTGTTTTTGCAGGAGATACATATTAGGAATTCTAAATACCCTATTTTTAAGTCCAAATGGTTCACTTCCCAGTATCAAGCGACTGGAACGTCCAAATCCTGGGGGGTCGCTATATTGTTTTCAAAAAAATTACAATTCCAATGCCAAGCTCAATCCCTAGATCCTAGAGGTTGGTATATTTTCTTAAAAGGGCACTTGAACAACCTTCCTATAATGTTAGCTTTCATTGATGCCCCGAACTCAGGCCAAGAGCAATTTATACAAGACACACTAACATGCTTAGAAGACTTTCAAGAAGGACACGTAATTATAGGAGGCGACTTAAATTGCATACCTGACACCTCTGAAGATAGATCATATAATGTAGAAATCAAGAAAAGATATATAACCAACAAGAAGGATAAATCTATCCTACAGAACTTATTTGACAAACATAACCTATGTGATGTATGGAGACTACAACACCCGGGTATTAAAGACTATACGTACTTTTCGCTCAGGCACAACATTTTCACTAGAATTGATTTTATTTTAACTTTTAATTCTCTTGTTAACCAGATTCAGCAAATGGAAATTGGCTTGAGAACACTTTCAGATCATGCTTGGACAGACTTACTTACATTGGACATAGAGAACAAAGGTACACCCACATTGACATTAAACAAAAATATTTTATTTAGCCATACAGCATGTACAGATATAGAACAGGCAATAACAGAATACTTCAACATTACCGTATTTTTCGCTCCATAAGATGCACCTGACCATAAAACGCACCTAGTTTTTAGAGGAAGAAAACAGGAAAAAAAATATTCTGAACCAAATAGTGTAATAAAATATTTAATGAACTATAACAGTATAACATTTGAACCATGTAAGTGAACAGCAGTCAACAGTGGCATTAAGAACCATTATCACTATCATTAACAAATGGAGAGACTTAAAGGTTTGAGTACTCTAGTTTTCTGGAAACCCCAAGAACTCATCATCGCTAGAGTCAGAATTTATGAAGCTCATTTGCTCACAATCACTGACATCACTTTCTTCGCTGTCTTCATATAAGATACTGTCTTCACTTCCATCTAAGGCATTGCTAATGCCACATTTTTTGAATGACTGTACAACGATCTCCTCCTTCACTGAGTTCCATGATGTTTTCACCCATTCACAAACTTGAGTGATGGTGGGCCTCTTCATTCGTCCAGTAGATGTCAGATCATGATTACCAGCAGCCATCCATTTGTTCCACTCTTCTCTCATTAAGACCTTAAATGGCTTGTTGATGGACACATCAAGAGGTTGCAGCTGGCTGGTAAGACCTCAGGGAATTACAGCTAGATGAGTCTTCACTTCTTTGAAGCACTTTTTTGTTGGTTCACTAATATGTGCTCTAAAGTGGTCAAGCACTAATAAGGCAGTTTTTTTCAGAAGTCCTCCAGATGTTTGGACCACACCTTATTCAACCCATATTCTCATTCCGTTTTCATCCATCCATCCTTTCTCATGTACATGTACAACAACTCCTCACGGAACCACTTCTTTTGGAAATGTTTTCCTTTTGAAAATCAACATGGGTGGCAATTTGGTGCCATCGGCACAGCAGGACAACACAGCTGTGTAATGGGTCTTCTCATGCCCTGAAGTTTTCACAGTGATGGTTTTGGCACCCTTCAGATCTACAGTCCTATTAGATGGCACATCAAAGGTTAGCGGGACTTCATCCATATTTCCAATCTGGCCAATTTCAAAGCCATTTTTCTTCCTAGCATCAATAACAAATTTATGAAAGGACAGAATTTTAAATTCATATTCATATTTTCAGTTGGAGGAGGCCCAAAATGTCTCTCCGCCGCTCTGTTTCCATGCTCCTTAGCATATTTTACTACCTCTAGTTGAAAAGGAATTTTATATGCTAGCCTTTTCTGCTTTATCATCATATATATGTATGGGGTAAATCAAGATTTAATGAGTGATAAAGTTTATTTTTTTAATGAATTGTGCCCTCTGCAGCCAGCTTTCATAGTACCTCAGACAAGCCCAGTCATTAAATGGAGAGTAATGCGCATGCGCACTTCTGTCCCCGCTGTCTACTAGGAAACGCCACCTACTACAAACTCTTCTCCAATCAGTGCAGCGATAACACAGCCAGCAACAGCACTCACTCCTCACTTGCAGTTTTCCCTCCTCCTCTGTACGATCTCCTCCTTCTTGACCGGGACCCGCTTCTCCATGCTGCCACCATGGAATTGTAAGTTTCCTGCCTGGACCTGCTCTCCTTCTATGCAATCCCTGCTTTCTGATCTGGCTGCAGGCAGCGCTGGCTCGCTCACCAGGTTAATTTGGGAATTCTGAATTGTGTGTAATAAAAAATAAACAGTGCATCAGTTTAGTTGTGTTCTATTGGGTCATGCCATTTAAATGCTCTCTGAGGCCTTTCAGTTCAGTCAGAAAAGCTGGCAGTATTACAACAAAAACTGTCTTAAAATAATAGCTCTCACTTTGTCACCGGCTAAGGAAACCGTGTTTCCTGGCTTAACTGAACATATCACCTGTAGAAAATATATACTGATTACATTTAACAGTCTCAGTGCAAACCTTTTCAGATATGCAGCCCTTTGCCACCTCTTTTGTCAAAAAGCTGGCGCTGGGGCTGCGAGGGAAGGGGCGGGAGTTAGAACACCCACCCCTTCCCTGGCTTTCCTGGGCGCGCTGCTGCTGCGGCGTGCTCAGAAAAGCTGGGGCTGGGGCTGGGAGGGAACCCCAAGTGCCAAGTGTTCAATAACCCCAAGTGCCAGGTCCAATAACAAGACTGATATAAGATACTACTATACAACCCTAACCTATGACAATAAAACCCATTACAATGCCTAACTCTTCCTCTACAATTTCAACCAACCCCCTCCCACAAGCCACAATAACAAATCCTAACAGAAACCCTCTAACAAATGATGAATAATAGTAAACAAGCCCTCAAATCAAACTAGCTAATCAATCAATAATAAGTAATAACAAATAATCCTCTAATTACCATAGATGTCTAGGAGGGGCAGGGACCTATTACTAAAATATTTCCAGTCCTGGTCAGCAAGGGACCTACCTTCCCTAGAATCTAGTACAGGTGACTAACAACATAAAACAATAAAGCTAAAATCAAGAATAAAAATATACCTCAATCAACTAGAACAGCAGCATCATTAGTATTTTAAAACAATCACTAAACCCAGCAGCTTAACATCAGGATGAAAGCAGATATAAAAGCAAACAGCAAAAAAGTGTAGTGAGAACAACAGAAGGAAATAAAATCCAGTGTGACTGGGATCTGGGAGACCCATGTTCAAATCTGCTCTCTTCCATGGAAGCTGGCTGGGTGACCTTGGGCCAGCCACCCACTGTCAGCCTAACCTACCTTACAGGGTTGTCATGAGGACAAAATGAAGGAGAAGAGAACAACAATGTAAGCTGCTTTGGATCTCCATTTGGGAGAAAGGTGAGGTACAAATGAAATAAATAAAATATATAAATGCATTTTAAGACTTCTGAATCCACCTTCCTATAACAACTGGAGTACTGCATTTTGAACTAACTGAAGTTTCTGTGCAGTTTTTAAAAAGTAACTCCAAAAAGCACTTTGCAGTAATCTAATCTGGATGTGATAAGAACATGGATCACTGTGGCCAAAGCACACCTTTTAAGGAATAATCATACCTGATGTATCAGCTGCCACATGTCACGGAAAAGACCTGGACTGCCTACTATTTTCCAGGATTCAGTAGTACTCACAGGCAACACTCCCTCTAAGCTGTGGAGCCTTGTGAGCAAAAATTCTACTTTGTGAGCTACTGGCATTAAAGTTGTGAGCGAGCGATTTGGCTGCTGCATCAATTAGTTTGCTCTGGAGCTATTCTTCCTGAAGTAGGATAGAAACGTGTGAGCCGGAGGCTAAAAAAATGTGAACTAGCTCACACTAACTCGGCTTAGAGGGAACACTGCTCCCAGGCTGTGAACCTGCACTTTCAGGAGGAATGCAACCTCCCTGAGCAGTTTTATGACTGACAAACAGCGCCTGAGTCTTGACTGGATTACACTTCATTTTACTGACTTTCATCCATTCCATTGCCTTCTCCAAGCATTTGCTCAGGATCTCCACAGACCATAAGGAGAAACAGAAGCAAGTATCACATTGATGACACAACATTTCAGATCTCTAAATGATCTCTCCAGTGGTTTCTCTGAGATGTTACATAGCATGTGGGATGATATTGATCCCCTTTTTTAAATACCTCAGGGCTGAGCATCAGCCCAGGAAAGCCGGCTCTGGGGCTGGGAGGGAAGGGGCGGGAGTTAGAATAAAGTGTGACAGAAAGTTGGGAATTGGAGATTGGGAATCGGGGGTCCATGAGGAATCAAAGCTAGGAAATCCTTCACCTCACACGCAACAGTCCTGTAACAGTCATTTCTAAGGCTACACAAACAGCTTCATGTATCCTAAACCTAGACCTCAGAATTCCAGCACAATTGTTCTCATGGCATTATATCACTCAGGGTTTAATATCTTTGTGCAACTCTCAACAAGCACCTATTGGGTAGTGTCTACAATATCTTTAGTGCAAAAACACAGTTCCCTCACTCTCACACAATAGAAAGTTCCCAAGTTGCATAAATATTTACACAAAAAACAGGATTTTAATGAGGTAAACAAGGAGTGTTTGTTTGCATTACCGTAAGAGCGTTCAAACAACCCTCCAAAACAATACTTCCAGTAAGCCTATAGTTTTGTGTCACTCTAAATGTCTTGCATCTTCTCTGGCTGAAAAACTAGGAGAGAGTACTAAAAGAGCAGTTAACTTTCTTATATCTATACAGAGGAGGACTCACAAGGTCTAGCAAGGGAGAAGAAATACCATTTTCTGCCCCCTCCTGCTACTCTGGCTCAGCGGGTATTCTAACTCCCGCCTCTTCCCTGGCTGTCCTGGGGCGCCGCTACTGTGGCCTGCTCAGCAAAGCTGGCTCTGGGACTGGGAGGGAAGGGGCAGGAGTTAGAACACCCGCCTCTTCCCCGGCTCTCCTGGGGCACCGCTACTGTGGCGCGCTCAGCAAAGCCGGCTCTGGGGCTGGGAGGGAAGAGGCGGGAGTTAGAACACCCGCCTCTTCGCTGGCTCTCCTGGGCTCGCCGCAGCTTGCTCAGGAAAGCCAGCACTCCACCCCCCCAGTATTCGCTCCATAAGACACACACACTTCCCCCCCACACTTTTTTTGGGGGGGAAGTGCATCTTATGGAGCGAAAAATATGGTAATTCTTCATGTGGGGTCCCCTCACATGTTGTCTGGGATGCCATGAAAGCAGTCATTAGGGGCAAACTCATATCTATAACATCAGCCAACAATAAAAAGAGAAACCAAGTAAGGCAAGAACTTTTAAACAATACAAAATTTTTAGAAAACAAGCATAAGGAAACAGGTTCCAAACAAAACTATAAGCATCTTTTAAATGAGAAGAAAAAAATAGAAGCATTAGAGACATCACAGGTACAAAAAAATCTTTTATACCTTAAACACAAGTATTGGTTTCGCCCCCCCAGGACGCTAAAACCCCTTGCTTAGAAACTTAAAAAGCAACAAGCTTCTAGAAACATTAATTCCATTAAAGATGCTAAAGGGAATATTGTAACTTCTACAAAGAAATTCTTCAAGTTTTTAAACAATATTACCAAAAGCTTTATCATTCAGACCACACTTCTGAGGTGGATATTAAATATTTTTGAATACAAATGATGTCATAAGGAAACTGTCACCCACTCATAGCAAAATAATGGAAGACCGCATAACAAATCAAGAAGTAATAATAGCAATAAAACAAAGGCCCCGGTCACACGAGAGGATTTGTCACGCAAGAGGGATGGATTGGGGGCGCATCAAGCGGGCGCGATCATACCATAACATCTGGGAAGTGGAGCGCACCCGTCCTCGATCCGTCCCATCCTGGCGAAACTGCGCATCAAAAAGGTAGCACCAAAACTACCTACCGGTTGACGTGCAGCAGGGGCAGGTGTCTGATCGCCGCCATGCCCCTCTCTGCACAGCTTCCCAGGCCCTGTTGAACTGCGCATGCCTGAGCATGTGCAACAGGCTCGCCTCATTCCCCTGTCCGTGGCTTCCCCCCGGCATCTGATCATGCCAGGGAGCAACTGCATGGCAGCTTGCGGGATCCGTCTGATCCCGCCGCCACACGTCTCTTTTGATGCGGCTCTAAAAAGCCGCACTTCAGCCACACCTTTTCCACCAGTGTAACCGGGGCCAAATAAAGGCTAACAAAACACTGGGAAGAGACGGCCTACTGGCCAAGTTTGATAAAAAAATTATAAAACTAGTTGCCCCACTTCAAGACACCTGCAAATTTGTTCTTCATTCCGGTAATATCTCTGAAATGTGGACCCAAGCTAAAATTATAGTCATCCCAAAAAAGGGTAAAGATATTCAGTCTCCTCAGCCTCTTAGGCCAATCTCATTACTGAACTGTGATTACAAGATTTTCACGACCATGTTAACCAACAGACTTAACAGTTTTATAGGCAAATACATTCATGTCAACCAAACAGAATTTATACCTATCCGAGATATTACTGACAATATTAGAAAAACAATTGGAATTATATACTGTAGTAAAAAACATCTATCAGACATCTGCCTTCTCATATTAGATATCGAGAAGATGTTTGACAAAGTGGAACCCAAATTTTTAAAGACAATAATTAGCAAAATGATCATTGGCAACAACTTTCAAAGAACTATTCAAACACTATACGCAGCACCCAAGGCACAAATAGCAATCAATACTTCAACTTCTGAGGACTTCCTTCTTACTAGAGGCACCAGGCAGGGGTGCCCATTATCACCCCTGCTATTGCTATGACCATTGAACCTCTAGCTAATAGAGTTAGACAATTAAACACAATTTCTGGCATAACTATATAACAAATCAATTATAAAATCAGTTTATTCACTGATGATTTTGTACTTTATGTTTCACATCCTCAAACTTCACTTCCAGTGATAGACGCTGAACTGCAGGCTGTGGAAAGTCAGTAGTTCAGCAGTTCGAGACCCGAGAGTGCCGCATGATGGGGTGAGCTCCTGTCTCTAGTTCCAGCTCCTGCCAACCTAGCAGTTTGAAAGCAAGAAATTGCAGCTTGGGTGAGAAGGTAACAGTGTTCTGTGCGCCTTGGTGTTTAGTCATGCCGGCTACATGACCACGGAAACGTCTTCAGACAGCACTGGCTCTTCGGCTTTGAAACGGAGATGAGCACTGCAACCCTAGAGTCGGATTTGACTGGCTTTCGAGCAAGGGAACCTTTACCTTTACCTTTTACAGGTCTTCAAGTTAACCAGTCAAAAACTGTGTTGTACCCGATCAATATCATAAACTCTTCTAAAAATTTTATAAAAACTCAATTTTTATATCAATGGGTAGCTCAACACTGGTCCTACTTAGGAATCAAAATTCCTTTAACCTTAAATAAACTGTATAAAATTATTTAGATACAATAGACAATACCAAAACCTTACTGGAGTTCTGGCATAGTCAGAACTTAGCATGGCTGGAAAGAATATATTCTGTAAAGTCATTTGTCTTTCCAAAACTTCTTTATCTCTTTTATAAGCACTTCCCCTACCCATCCCAATTTCTCAATTTAAATTGTGGCATTTAAGCTGGAACAAATTCATTTGGAGCTATCATAAACCGAGGACTCGTTTCACTACTTTGAGACGACCTACTAAACTTGGAAGACTAGCTCTTCAAGATATAAAACTTTATTATGACGCTTCTATACTATCTACTCTAATCAAAATTATGAGATCAGACCTTCCTCCAGAATGGGTCCAACTAGAAGAACACTTTTTAGCCACTACTCAATATCAGATAGCTCTTTGGAAAAAAAACATCGGAACACTCCTATTCGATTTCAGATCATCCATTTATGCATGCCCTTTTTAAAATGTGGAAACTCAAACGCAACATATTAGCTCTAGATATTTCACTAATGTCGACATATGTGGGACAATCCTGGTTCCCTCCAACTCAAGATCCCAATACTTTCCAACAATGGAAATCGGCACACTTACTTACATTGTATGACCTTACCCACAAGAAACACCTTTTGGAAAAATCCAAATTAGATTATCTTGTTAACACTACTCTCCCTTGGTATGAGTACTTTCAAATACAACATTTATTTTTTACTCCCAAGTTAAAACAAGCTTGCACCAGACCCTTCACAGAATTTGAGACATTCATGTTAACCTCTACAGGAACTGGGAAAGGTGCAATTTCAAAAATATACAAAATATTAATTGACCCTAGCCCCCCAAACTTACCTTCACAGGCCTTGTCATGGTCTGCAGATCTCAGTGTGGAGTTTTCTGAATTGTTCTGGGAGGAGGTTTGGTCTTCATACGCCTCCACCACAAAATCACTGAACGTACAACAACAGAATTTCAAAATACTATCTAGGTGGTACTTAACACCCTTGAAATTACATAAAGTCAATAATAAATTGTCTCCACTATGTTGGAGAAAATGTGGGAGTATTGGCTCTTACATGCATTGTTGGTGGGAATGTGGTATAGTGATTCCGGAGATTCCAGAGATCATATTATTGAACTATTGGAAAGATGTTCCTATTCCCCAATATAGTAAAGAATTAACGCTTCTTTTTTCTGCAGCAAAAACGACAATCGCTTTAAGTTGGAACAATAATTCCCCATTGCTTGTTAACACATGGTATTCTAAAATATGGAACCATCTTCTCATGGATAAGATTTCTGATAGAATAGCAGATGTTGTCCCCTCATTAAATTCCATACCTTCATTACTGGAAAACCTAGAAATTATTCTTGAAAAGATTAAACCCAGCCAACGATCACAATATTATAATTTCATACAAAAAGAGTGGATTCTATGATGATTTACTCATGCATGTAAAGCTGATTGCATTCGTTTATTTTCTGCTTGTACATTTAACATTCGATACTATATGTAGATTGTTGTTAATTGTTCTTTTTGATATTACATGTGTTATATTTGAAAAATAAAAAAATATTTTTAAAAAAGGATGTGGACAGAATGGAGTGGGTACAGAGGAGAGCGACAAGGATGGTCAGGGGCCTGGAGACCAAGCCCTATAAGGAAAGCCTGAGGGACTTGGGAATGTTTAGTCTGGAGAAGAGGAGGTTGAGGGGTGACATGATTGCTCTCTTTAAGTATCTGAAGGGCTGCCACTCAGAGGAGGGCAGGGACTGCTCCTGTTGGCGTCAGAGGACAGGACTCACAATAATGGGTTTCAATTAAGGGCAGGAAGGTACCAGCTGGATATTAGGAAAAACTTTTTTACAGAGAGAGATATTCAACAGTGGAATCAGCTGCCTAGGGAGGTGGTGAGCTCCCCCTCACTGGCAGTCATTAAGCAGCGGCTGTACAAACATTTGTCAGGGATGTTCTAGGCCAGGGGTGGCCAAACTGCAGCTCAGGAGCCACATGTGGCTCTTGCACACATATTGTGCAGCTCCCAGTAGGGCAGTTGGGGAAGCGAAGGGGAGGCATACTTTTTCTCCCTCCCATCTATTTACTTTCTTTGTTTCTCTCTCTCTCTCTTTCCACCTCTTTCATTCTTTCTTTCCACCTCTCTTAGAGAAATAAATATCATTAGCAAACAAATAAATATCATTGGACAAATAAATATCATTATCAATATCTGTTTTTACCTCTTTTGTTTTTATTTTTGGCAGTCTCATTTACTTTTAATAAAAAAGCAAATCTGCATATTTTAAAATAAAAATGTGTGTGTAATATTTGTTCATGTCTTGTGGCTCTCAAACATCTGACAAGTGGCTCTCATGCTGAGCAAGTTTGGCCACCCCTGCTCTAGGTTGATCCTGCATTGAGCAGGGGGTTGGACTAGATGGCTTGTATGGCCCCTTCCAACTCTGTGATTCTGTTATTGTTCAGTTGCACAGTCGAGTCCGACTTTTCGTGACCCCATGAACCACATCATGCCAGGCCCTCCTGTATTCTATGATTCTATAAATTAGAATTGTGTCCACTTATATGTGCAGCCAAAATTTTAATGGGATAGCAAACATGTAAAATTCTAATGTCATATTAAAAAACGGTAACACCTTACTGGGATTGTTTGCATTGTATATAATAACAATTTTTTTACACAGTTAAGGATAATGGCTTTCTCCCCTTTTTGTGTGACCTCTGGTACTCAATACCTATTGTAGCTCTCGGAATTTCTAAAAACGCTATGGTAAAACAATAGAGTTTTCAGTGAATCCTAGAGCTACCTGATGTCACTTCCAGGTTTGCCCTGGAAGTGATGTCACAGTGCATGTGATGCCAGCATTTTTTTGAAAAAATTATCCCGCCTTAGCTTGGAGCAGCAATGAGGGTTGCTATTGGGAAGCCTCCTACCATAACAGGATGCCTGGCTATCCTAGCATGGAAGATTGCCCTACAGCTCTGCATATCATATTAAGAGGGAGACTATCTGAGCCTGTTTTGTGTTTGGTGTAGTGGTTAAATGTGTGGACTCTAATCTGGAAGAACCGGGTTTGATTTCCCACTCTTCCACTTGCAGCTGCTGGATGACCTTGGGCAAGCCATAGTTCTATCAGAGCTGTTCTTGAAAGAGGAGTGTCTGTTGTGGGTGTCTGTTGTGGGGAGGGGTGTTGTGATTCACTGGTTTAGGTAAGGCTGGCCTAGATGAGTTTGATCTAGTGTCAAAGGGAATGACAGCTAGTGCCAGCATGTGACTGCAAAGAGGCTGGCTATAACCGGTCTGAGGCAGTCCAGCCTGACACTGAGTATTGCATCTGGATTGCATCAGCTGTGTGCTGATTGGCCAGAGGCTGTATAAATGTACAGAGTGTACAGTGGTTTTATGTTCTTCACTTGGACTGATTGCAGCAGAGCACTTTGGCACTGAGAACTGTATATAGGTGGTGGCAGAGTGTAAATAAAATTCACTTTGTATTTGCACCTAAGTTCTGGACTCCAGTCTTCTTTGGGTACTCTAACTCCCTTTGGGCACTAACGTGCCAGCCAGCATTGCGCGTGCTACAGAATGGAGTTTGTAAGCCGCTCTGAGATTCCAAGTGAAGGGTGAGGTATAAATCCAATCGCTTCTATTTTCACACCTGGTTTTCCCATTAAAAGTGCTCTGGTCAACCTGATAATCTTCCCTAGGACAATTTCAGTAACTTTCACTGAGTCTTACTTTTAAAGCCCTAAATGGTCTGAGACCAGAATATGAGGAGAACCATGTGCTCCCCAATGAGACTGCCTAGCAGTTATATTTGCATCAAAAGCACTGCTCTATGTGCCCTGCCTTCAGAAGAAAAGTGAATTGTGGACAGAGATTATTATTTTTGTGTAACAAAACTCATAGAAAAAGACCCAGCCACTTAGAAACTTTTAAAAACCACTAATTTCAATTGGAGAAAATTAACTTTATGCTTAATTCCACCTACTGAAATCAACAGAATTTAAAATTACTTAATTTTGTTTGGATTGGGCCCATGGTACCCTTAATCCACATCTGTTTCTTCCCCTGAAAGTTATCACAGTAATGCAGTTGGTTGATATGTTACCTTATGAAGAGTATCTATTATATAAACTGTACAGTGTTGGAGCAGAGAGAGGAAGAAAAAGCCATATTACTTATGAGGAATGGAAATGCTATCTTGCAGCAACTTCAGAATGATAATATATTCAATGTCATATTGTACATTGACATTTGACACTATTATTACATAAAAAGCAAAAAAGAAATGTGTACATTACACAGAAAACAGCAATGATATTTAATTATTTGCAGTCAAATGTTACATCTTAGCAGTCAGAATGATTCAACAGTCCAAATCTATCAAAACAGGTCTATACCAAATTTCTTTGCTTAGAAGAAGAATACAGTCATTCTTGCCAGATCTGAACTCAACAGAATTAGTCATCTAGTTGGCAGAGAAGAGCGACACCTCGCTTAATCCAATGCTGTACAGGTTTATTGGTTTCTAGCATTAATGCGATGACAAAGTTAGTGGAATGTCCTGTGGTTGAAAGAACTCCTTTACGCTCGCTTGTCTTGTAGAGTGGGCAGACATAGGCATTTGTCTTCTTTATGTCCGATTTTTTTGCTTCAAAAGACAAGATGTAAAATTTATTATATTGTAATAAAAATATAGGATACTGTTTAAATAACTATAATACTAACTTAAATATGTTTTAATTTAGTAGACATCACAGAAATCTCATGGTTTAACTTTACTTAAATATACAGATCACCCTATTGGATATAAATGATTTTGTTACTCTCTCCCTGGCAAAATTTATGGGGACAATAATTAAACAACAGTAAGGCTTTATCTTATTTTATAATTTTATTTTCTGCTCAAAGCTATCGCTATATGAGCAGTGCTAGATGTAGAGACCATGATCGGTTTAGGTCAATCTGAACAATACATACAACATGCAGACAAAACCAGGCAGCAGCAGCACCACCACCACCACCACTTGAGGCATCATTTGCCAGACATATTGTTTCAGACTGCACGTGGGAGATGAAATGTTTGAATGCTACCTCCTGTGAAAAATTATTTTCCTACACTTGCAAATTTAGCATGTCAGGAATAAGATTGTAGTTTAGCTATCTTCCAAACATGTCAGCTTTGACAGTGGAGGAAGTTTCTTGTTAACTGAAGGAAAATTCCCTTCTCCATCTGTACTTTTAAAATGACACAGTCTAGCAACAAAGACAGCACATATGGTTGACCTCTTTGACTCTGGAAAAAGGTGGGTCAGGGATAGTAGGATTTGCATGAAGAAAGCCAAGTAAGACAAGGCTGCAGTGAGAAGGGAAGAGGGCTAGATAGTGCAAGAGGGTGAAGGGGAAAACGGAAAAGGTGGCAGGGCTCAATCTGTGGAGAGATACTGCTCAGCTATTGTACCTCTGATAATGAATCATAAGTAGAACCTTCGATCATATGGAAGCTCATGCACATATCTAAGCGCCTACATGTGTAAGGAGCTTCTTGACTGGAATGAAAGTAAATGCTCATATTTATGAGCATGTAATGCATGATTTCCAAACTTTATTTGGTTTCCTCTAAATAGGAAAAAGGCACTACAATTTAAGATATGTGCTAGTGGAAAATAATTTTGCTATAATGCTGGATATTTGCACACTATCTGATTTAGTGTACATTGGAAGCCAGTTCCTAGGATAGTTGACTTATCTTATCCACATAATCCAATTACAACTATGCTCATTTAATCTATTAAGAATGTGTAATGTGCCAAAACTCTACACATTTAACCTTTAAACTCTGGCCCTTTGATAAAAACATATTCTAACTAATGGTCTGCTGTTTCAGAAGAAATAGATATATGGCTTGAACAGCACAGAATTCTTTGCTTTTCATTATTTTATGCACCTAGAAATGTTGTACTTGAATTATAACAGACTGATCTTGATTACTGTGCTTTGATCATATAGAAAAGATTGACTAAGAAAGGAAAAACTTGAGGGGGGGCACCACCATTCTTTTTTCTGATTCGGCAAATGAAAAAGATTTCTCCTATAGTTTCTCTGCAGACCAACTTTAAAATAAATTTTAAAAGTTATTTCTAGTGAAATTAACATGAGAAGTGTTAGCAGAGAAAGAATTAATTTGCTCACCAAATTGTATTTGCCATGTATGTTAAATAAAAACATTAAAATACGTTAAACTTCTATGGCTTAAATGATTTCTGAAAAGCGATTTGGACAACAACTGCAAGAAAGCAAGCCAAATTTAAAATTAATAGAATCTTCTGTGTTCTTGTGGGAAAAATGATGAGATGAATTTGCTAGAATATTTCTAGCAAATATTTGCCAAAGATCCAGCAATACTTACTTGGTTTTATCCAAATAATTGGCATCATGTCGAAGAGTATTTTAGGATACTGTTCAGCTAAAAGTCCTCTGCTTAAAGAAAGGAAGAAACTGTGAAAAATGAGCTCATGATAATACCATAGATATTTGCATATGATAATACATGAAAAAATTAAGAAGAATTAAGAAATGAGTGGACTGAAAGAAAAAAATACGAAGAAAGGAAGTGGTTAAGTTAAAAGGAAGTTGGGGAGCATTGTACAGTTGCTTCCAGGTATCTTGTGCATTCATAGCAGATGTTACTGTCACAATCTGAAGCTATTTCTTCTGAAGGTATGAATCTGAACTTTCATCTAACATTAAAACAATTGTCCTAGTGCAGAGTTCTATATGTTCTGTTGTGCTAAAGGAGCTCCTGCATGCACATGAAGAAAATCAGCCTTCACAAGCAAAACAGTATATGTATTGTTTAGCCATTCAAATTAACAGGGAAACCATCCCAGCTGGTCAGCTCCAGATGACATTAGGTGAAAGAGCAGATCAGTATTTTTCAGGAAGTGATACTTGTATAATATGTTGTGTGAATTTCACAGCTGTTAGAAAAGATTGCCCAGTTTTCCATATTTCATGTTCAAATTTGCCTATAAAGAAGATTAACACACATTTTGATAAACTGCGTGTGATAGAGCCATTATATTTTTCATTTTTGTTAGAGAAAGTGATACAGTATTATAGCCGTAAAAGTACTAAAAAGATGTTAAAATACTGTAAGAAGCTGTTTATTGGTATGTAGGAAACACAGGGAACAGTATAGATGAGAATAACAAACACATTTACTGAATTACTGACTTTTTTCTGTCCCAGCGAGCTCCATCTAAAAATAGTCCATTGACAAAAACGCCATCTGCTGGAGCAGCATTTGCAGTATCCTGAGGAATAACCTGAATGAAACCGAATTAATTAGCCTTTTTCCAAAGCAGTTTTGCTTTATATCTTAATCTTCCCCATATTAATTCTGTACACTACAGCACAAATATGAGGGCCACTCCATTTTATAGACAGTTAGTGTTGTTACATTTGACAGCACTCATCACCCATTAAGGAGGAGTAGGGAATTACAAGTCTGGAATCAAAAATCTGTATCTCCAAACAGGTGACTAGTGCTATCAGAGCTAGTAAAAACCAAAATGTTTATTATGGTATAAATGTAGCTTCATCCCAGCAGGAAACACTACATTTGCAGACTTGGGTATTAGGTGTGGGATTTTTCCTGTGCACTGTACCCTAACAGAACTAGCAGTCTATCTTCATGCAGAAACCTTTGATCATAATCACTCTCCCCAGACAGGAATGATTACACCAAAGTAAGTTTTGTTTAAATCCACAGTCTGAAATAAAAGGCTTAGGTTTAAAGAGCATGAATTAACAATCTTCTTACTGTAAAATACAATCTTATGGTATTTTAATACTACTATCTTGCTGGATCAGGGGAATGCTGTAGACATAGTTTATCAGTAAGGTTTTTGATAAGGTTACACATAATATTCTTGTTGACAAGTTGGTAAAATGTGGTTTGTATCCTATAACTGTTAGGTGGATCTGTAACTGGTTGACAGATCGCACTCAAAGAGTGCTTGTGAATGGTTCCTCATCCTCATGGAGATGAGCGGCAAGTGGAATATCTCAAGGATCTGTCCTGGGACTTGTTTTGTTCAACATCTTTATAAATGATTTGGATGAAGGAATAGAAGGAATGCTTATTAAATTTGCAGATGATACTAAACTGAGAAGGGTAGCAAATACGGCAGAAGACAGAGACAGGATGATCTTGACAGGCTGGTAAACTAAGCTAAAACAAATAAAATGAATTTCAATGGGGATAAACGTAAAGTTCTGCATTTAGTTAGGAAAAATCAAATGCATAATTATAGGATGGGGGAGACTTGTCCTGGCCGTCGTATGTGCAAAAAGGATCTAGAGGTCTTAGTAGATCATACACTGAACATGAGTCAGCAGTGTGATGCCGTAGCTAAAAAGGCAAATGTGATTTTGGGCTGTATCAACAGAAGTATAGTGTCCAGATCACACAAAGTGATAGTACCACTTTACTCTGCTCTGGTTAGACCTCACCTAGAGTATTGCATTCAGTTTTGGGCACCACCATTTAAGAAGGATATAGACAAATTGGAAGTGTCCAGAGGAGTGCAACGAAGATGGTGAGGGGTCTGGAGACCAAGTCCTATGAGGAAAGGCTGAAGGAGGTGGGTATGTTTAGCCTAGAGATAAGACTGAGAAGTGATATGATCACCATCTTCAAGTACTTGAAGGGCTGTCATATAGAGGATAGTACAGGGTTGTTTTCTGTTGCCCCAGAAGGTTGGACTAGAAGCAATGGGCTGAAATTAAATCGGAAGAGTTTTCGACTAAACATTAGGAATACCAGAATTTTATTGTGTATATAGCCAAAGGCCGTCACAATACAGAATTAGGATAATAAAAAGAAAATAGTTCTAATCATACATAGGTAAAACAGCGATTAAAAAGAATTTTCGCACCAATAAATATGGACCGGTTATAAACGGTAAAACTGTAAAATAATAAATCCAGTTAGTCATAAAAAGGTCATTAAAAGATTAATTTTCTTAACCCTGATTTTTTTGGCGACCAAGGCGAAAAGAGACACTTTATGAGCGGATCAGTGTCAGAGACTAAACATTAGGAAGAACTTCCTGACAGTTAGAGTTGTTCCTCAGTGGAGTTGTTCCTTGGGAGGCGGTGGGCTCTCCTTTTTTGGAGGTTTTCAATAGCCACCTGACAGCAATTCTGATTTTGTGAACTTAGGCAGATCATGGGAAGGACGGCATGAAGGGTTACCTCAGTGCTTAGTTCTTGTGGCCCTTTCTTACACTCCCAGGAAAATGCTGATCGCCACTTTGGGGTCAGGAAGCAATTTTTCTCCAGGTCAATTTAGCTGGAGATCCTGGAGGTTTTCTGTCATCTTCTGGGTGTGGAACAAGGGGGTGTGGTGTGGTGGGGGGAGGTATTTGTGAATTTCCTGCATTGTGCAGGGGGTTGTACTAGGTGACCCTGGAGGTCCCTTCCAGCTCTATGATTCTATGATTCTCTGTGACATCCGTCTCTGTAAAAGGGGGGGGAATTCAAATCTGAGAAATTTCACTATGTGGAACAAAATAAATAAAAGTCCAGTTGCACTTTGAAGACTAACATTAAAAGTGCTCTGGTCTGATTTCAGTATGAGCTACTGTGACTTACAACCTACTTCAGATAGATATTTGAAGGGAAATTGTACAGGGAGATCTTATGAAGAAGGTGTGGGGGGAGGAGGGGCTGAGCAGCCTTCCTCTAACTGTTAAGGAAAAAGCAATGTCTGACTGCCGTCAATCCCACAGCAATTTGTTTCAGTGCAGCATCATGTTATTCAGCTGTCACATCAATGCAAATTGCTACTGAAAAGAGGCTGTATCTTCAGTCAAGGCGAACTAGACAATATTTTCCCCTGTGTTGCTACATCTTCAGAAGTGGCCTAGATAACCCATGCAAAGAAACTGATGATCCAAAGGCTCAGCAACACAACAACTTTGCATGTATACCCACACACTGATGCACACAGGGACCCCTGGGGACTCATAGGATCAGGAAATCCTATGCCCCCCACAGCTAACCCCTCACTACCTCCCCTCTTGAAGTGGCTCTGATTCCCCCATTCTCCAGTATCAGTTGTTCATTCCCCCTCCTGTCCCGTTGGCCAACTGCCTATTTTCTATATCCCACACAGTCACCTCCACTCATCTGCCCAAGTGCCTGGTTCCCTCCCCCCAGTTGCTTGCCTGGTGTTCCCTCCTCTGGCTGAATGCATGTCTTCCAACCTTTTCACATTTTCATGCAGCATCTTGGGTTGCTAGGAAGTTAAATGTCTCTTTTTTTTAATGATGCCTACACAAGCACATATATTGCTACTTCCCATGATGACTACAAAGAACTACAGAGAACTTCCACATCCAGAAGCAGTAAACCTCCAAATATCAGTTTTAGGAAGCAATCTTAGGGGAATGTCCTGCCCTCTATGTCCTGCATATCACTGCCTTGATTCAGCAGGGTACTGTTTATACGCTTGCTTATTTGAGATGGAGGTTAACCCCCAATAATCGCTCTTTTACCTATTATGTTTGGGTTTTTTGGTTTTTTGCAAACCCGGGGCTTTACCCTCAGTTTGCAGAAACATATACCATAGCCCTGGGTGATCCCCCCCCCCAATCTATATAGATAGATACACATGCACACACTAATTTAAATACTTTGTTAAAGCAGTTTCAGAGGATAGCCACATTGGTCTGTAGTCAAAGACCTAGATTAGAGTCCAGTAGCCCTTTTAAGACCAGCAAGATTTTCAGGATATAAGTTTTTGACAGTCAAAGCTCCTTTTGTTAAAGCAGTATGTCTTATCGTAACAGGTGTAGATACAAAAGTCTATCTATGAAAACAAGAGCCCACCAATATATTCTGCTGGTAAATCAGTGTCCTGCTTCATAAAATGTAGCCTTCACAGTCTAACTGTACCTGAAATTGATATCCCAGTAGATCAATGGGGATGGTGTATTTCCGGGCATAATTCTGCATGGCACCAGTTAAAAATGCTTGTGTAAAAAAGAATCCTGACAGCCAAAACACACAGGGCTTCCCAGATTCATACCAATCCTTGGAAGATGAATATAAAAATATATTTCAAAATGCTAGCTTTAAATGATCATATTTTACAAAATAATGCTAGTTCAAAATAAATTTCAAAAATATATTATTAATACAATTTAGTAATCAGGAACTCACAATAATTTGTAACACAATCTTTGTTGCATTACCTGTAAAAATTTCAGCCTAGCTAGGAAATCCAAGATATAACTCCCCAATGGTTTCAGGCTTGGGTATGAACGCTTAGCCCAGTTCTCTGCAACTTTTCCAATAAGAAGACTGGCACAAAGTGCCTCTAGCTCAGAATCCATCACAACCAGTCCTCTAATGGCTTTCTTCAAATTCATCAAAGTAGTACGTATGGTTCGTATCAAACTAAATATGCAGAAATGGGCAAAGATCAGTAAAACAACAAGTTTTAAATGACTTACAAGACATACAGTGCAATCCTAAACAGAGTTAAAGCCTTCTTGACTTCAATGGATTTAGAAGAGTGTAACTTTGTTCAGGATTTCCCTTGGTGGTGGAAAATACCATGAAGTCACAGCTGACCCATGGCAACCCGTAGGGTTTTCAGGGCAGGAGATGTTCAGAGGTGGTCTGCCATTGCCTGCCTCTGCGTCACAACCCTGGTATTATTGGAGTTCTCCCATCAAATAACTAGCTAGGGCTAGGGTTGCCAGGTCTTACCAGGGTCCCAGTGGGGGGCTCCAGCCTGGCTCCTGGGGTCTTCTTATTCGCACATGCTGCAATGACATCACCCAGAAGTGACATCATTGTGCCAAGCATGTCATTCAGAGGACACTCTAGCATTTGGGGGTGGACTCTATGGTAACCATAGAGTTTTTACCAAAATGCTAGAGTGTCCCTTGTGTGACATCACCTCCGGGTGATGGCATCGCACCAGATACATTGGGCACGCTGGGGCTCTTCAGGAGTGGGGCTCGCCCCACCAGCCAGCTGGCTAGTGGCTGATTGGGAGCCCCGAAACCAGGGGAACCCCACCCCCATTAGGGGGATGGTAACCCTAGCTAGGGCCTGCTTAGCTTCAAAGATCTGACAAGCACTGTGCTAGCCTGGGCTATCCAGGGCACGGCAGGATTTCACTTACTATCAACTAATCTCAGAAAGTAATATTAAGATGGCCACACAACAACTGTGTAACCTGTTTCTGTAAGATTAATAGTATTTTAAATATTATACTACTATTCAAATGATACTTTACCTCCATATTCACAGTAACCTCCTGCACACAGATTGCCTATCACATCTACATCAGACCCAGGGCTTTTTTCTTTTTCTTTTTTAAAGTACTAGAACACTCAAGAGGGAAATGAAGTTTTCAATCTGTATACTGAAAACTCATGAACTTTTAAACATTTTTAAAAGAATTTTGTCGAAGAGGTTCTGAAACTCTGTTCTGGTGCATCCCCCCAGAAAAAAGCCCTGATCATTTATCTAGATATTTTCACTTACATAGCCTATGATATAAAACAAGCCGATTAAATTCTCTCTCATTTCTTAATTCCTGCTTTAGGAATGTGAATCTTTGGGACTACTTACTGTTTTCTCCAGTGTAAAAAAAGAACAATTAATCCTATTCTTAGATTTCTACTTCTACCCTTGCTGCTAAACTTTGGAAGGATAATTCTCTGGTGTTCTTGGGTCATTTGTTCCTTTTTTAACATGTAGTTCCTTTCTTAGTAATCCTTTTCCCTCAGTCTGTTAATGTGCCTCTACATTACTGGAAGACTGGCAACTACTACCTCTTGCTCTAATCCAGTTTAGTTTCTGCCAATAACACAAATGTGTCCTCACAACATAAAATCCATATGAGATGAATGTGTGCCAATTGACAAAAGAGAATGACCAAAATACATCATAATCATAATAATTTTTAAAATAATAATTCCCTTACTTGTTAAAGCGCTCCATCTCTTGTACCAGCACAGTGTTCATACTCTCTTCATATCTCACTGGATATTTAAGTAGTGAAGCTTCAATGTCAAAATCCTTTGGAAGCTAGAAAGTTTGATATATTTGCTTCCATTTGACAATGTAAATCAGGCTTTAATTTATAATAATTCAAAGTTAACATTAAAAGCAAACTGAACTGACTAAACTGAATGTTTCAAATATGAACAATTTAGCTGAACAAGAGGATATGGTAAAATAATATTTAAATAAAGATATGTTTGAAACAGTTGTTTTCTCCAAAGTATACTAAGAATAGCTGGTCAACCTGTACCTTACCCAGGTTCTGTCTTTGAACACAGCTCCACTTTTGGAATTTGTTAGTAGTTCATTGAAGAGGTACTATGTTTCCTGTTATGTCTCTCATTATCTGGACACACATTGTAAAGAATTGTGATCCTCTTTGCCACTTGAAATAACAAACCAAAGTGCTTATCTAGAAGTAAATGTAGCATACTGGCCTGCTGTTCAAAATGACACAAACTGTCATGCCTGCTCTGATGTAAACAAGTCTGATTAGTCTCTTGCTACTTTTGCCCCATAGATGCACAGAGAAATGTAGCAACAAAGGAGTCCTGCCGTTGTATTATACAAAGTGGTTATCCTGACAGGGAGGTATGAACCAGGAGGGCATCTTGCAGTTCCAGTGTGGGGCTGAAACCTGTTTGTGTCTAGAAAAAAGGATCTAGGAGGCAGCAGTTTTGAGATGATAGATTTTGAGGGACTGGACTGATTTAGCTGCCTACTTGCTTCAGCACTTGCTTCAGAATCTAGTACTTGCCTACTTGCTTCAGCACCCCCCTAATACCTGTTCAGTCTGAACACTGACACATGCAATAATTATCGTCTATAGTCTTTTTCTCCCAAGGAAAGTCATCCAGCAAAGTCACAGCCTTTGGATGGGGAAGAAAGGGATGGGAGGTATGCTATGTTGGTAGCCCAGGAGAAAGGCCAGCTAAGAGGCCCATGCAGTGCAGCCCAGCAACATCAACAATAGGCATTGGCTCACCCATTGCCTCCTTCCACAAACTAGCAGTAGACACAAGTGGTAAGCATACACTGATTATCATTGCTCCTGAAGGGTCTGAGCCAAGCAGCATCTGAGGCATCAGTAGAGTTGCTGGTGCTTGGTTCTGTTTCATCCTGGTGGCCAGTGGCTCTATAGGGACATTTCCCTGGAAATTAAAAGGCCAGTGTACCCTTGGAAGTATGAAACAATACAAAATGGAACCAAATTAGCACTAACAGAATTATTTCTGGTGTTTTCATGCAATAATCAATTAATTAATCTGGTTTTATTACCTTGCTGAGGATGTCATCTGCAATTTCATACAAAGTGCTGTCCGTACTGCCTGAAGAGCCGCCTTGTGTACTCCCTCCTTGTGTTAGTAGCAGAGATTCAAAAAGGATTTTTGTTTGCTGGAGATCCTTTGAGATATCTACATTTTCATGCAATCCGAATATCTCTGGCTGTTGACTAAAAGGCAGATTCTAAAACAAAACACATCAACTTCATAAAGTGAGTCAGAAAAGGCTAAACAAAGAATTCTAATAACTTTTAACCAAAACTGGTGCAATGAGAAGCAAACGTGGCAGCTATTTGTTGAGGTGATTGAATGCTTCTGTTTGTATTGAGTGGGAGAGTGAAAAAGGGGAAAACAGCTACCATCCCAGGTACTAAATAAATTAGTACATAAGACGTCAATTCTTATGACATCCATCTCTTTCTTTTTCATCTGGCTCATTTTCCTTTAATGTCCATCTTTGGGTGGCTACTGAAAACAAGCGAGTCTAATGGCCAAAAGGTCTTTTGATCTGTAAAGCATAGGGACACGCATCTTTGGCTGGGTTAAACCTGCCCTCATTACTCTGCTTCACAGATCTGAGATGCCCTTGTATTCAAGTAATGTAGCCTAGAGGCTAAAAGGCTAAACTGTGGACTTTTGTTGTAAGCTCACTAGGTAACCCTAGGCAAGTTTCCATTTTACAGCCTTAAGCTTCCCATAGGCAGTACAGAGATAATAACATTGAGAAATAACTGTATGTGAAGCTTCAAGCGTCTGTGAGAAAGGTGGACTATAAATAAATAAGGTATGTAAATAAAGATGTTGAGCACATTGGAAGAGGTATATCACAATTGAGGTCCAGTGGATTGACCATCCAGAAGAAGTAGGAAAAGTCTGATGTATAAAACAGCAAAAACAATTGCATGGCTCAAGGTGCAATCCTGTGCATACCTACATGGGAACTGCCCCCAGTGAAAACAGTGAGACTCATTTCCAATAGAGCAGGCAAAGGATCAGATTGTAAGAGGTATATATCCCCTGCCTAGCCCAGGCTAGCCCAATCTTGTCAGATCTCGGAAGCTAAGCAGAGTTGGCCCTGGCTAGTATTTGGATGGGAGACCTCCAAGGAATACCAGGCAATGGCAAACCACCTTTGAACGTCTTGACTTGAAAACGCTTTGGGGTCACTTTAAGTCAGCTGTGACTTGATGCCCCTTTCCACCACCACCAGTCACTGTTAACTGCCTCTGACACTCCTTCCTGATTATAGATAAAATCAGACATTTAAACTAAATACATGTAGTGAATCAACATGGATCACTGTCTCTTAGCAGTTTCTAGGTTGGAATCAGCTTTCTATTTAAGACAGAAATGTGCTTAACAACATATTTTATTCAGAACTTTAAAATATCCATATGGCCAGTTGTTAATGAAAAAATGTGCACACAGAAATCTGATTGAACTGTGTTCATGTCCTGTTATTTCCAGTATGTTCTTTGAATAAAAGAGGCAAGTTGATACCTTAATAAACTCAATATATTCATCATAGGTACCCCTTGGTGGGGCATAGTAGTTGCCACTAGGAGAAAATTTGTAATGAGCATCTTCAATTATATCTGGGCTGTAAAAGTCAGCAAGCATAGTCAACAGTAGCCGCCTGTCCCAATCATCTGTCACTCTTCCTCCATAGTTACATTCCCCCGTAAGATAAGATATTGCTTCAAATGGGACGTGTTCATATTCATTTATGAACAACTGAAATAGAAAATGAAACAGTAGATTTAAGAGAGTTCAAGTCATACTATGGCTTGGTGTTGCTGCAGTTGTCAAGTTATGGTATTAAATGTGAAAATGAACTATCAAGAAACGGGCTCCTTTTTTCTAATATTATTAACTTTACTAATACAATTTCACCTTGAAATCCACACCCCAGCAGAGCATTCCCTATATTTTATGAGATTTATATATGCATTCTGAGGACTATGCTGAATTCAGTTTCTCAATTTCATTTAATTTCAAGTAATGATTTAGTTCATTTAGCTAATCATTGGCTGAATCCCCACAGGGAGTTGCTAAAAACTGTATATCCCATGATCCAACTGTTTTACTTGGATTTGCTTCAGCTACCAGGAGTTTTGGTGCTGCTCTGAAAGTCATTAGGATCCTGCACAAGGGACCATTGTAACCTCCTCCACAAGCCACTGTAAGCTTTTTATACACCACAGCTGTGCCGCATACAGACTGCCAGCCACCAACAGCATAGCAGCCTTAAACAGCACTTGCCAAACCAATGCAGATGCTGGAGTCAGGTCTCATTGCCAGTGCAAGACAGCCGGATGAGAATTTGTACCAACATTTGAATCCTAACACGCAGTCATATGAATTGTTATGATCACGCATTAATTCATAAAACTGGGCTTACAGTTTATGATGACCCTCTACCATACTTTGAAGTCTGTTATAGAAGGAGTAATACATAATTTTACCTGCAGCTGTCTTACACTGATACGCAAATCTGACTCGTTAAATCCATATGGAATATTCCATCCAAGAGGCCCAAATTTCTTCCTCTCCTGAACAAGGGCATGAAAAAAGCAAACTCCAAACAGCAGCTTCTCCCATCTCTTTGGGGGGGGAAAGCAAATAATTAGTTCACCAAAATAGGAAAAGGAAAATTGAGCTGAAGGAAGCATATCTATCTTTAAGTAACTGGATACATTATATCTTTCAAAATATCTTCACTATACAATGGGCTGTCTCCAATAACACCATTCCATTGACAGTGGAGCGGTGGATCTGGTGTCGTCCATGGTGGCACTAGGACTCATCCAATATGTTATGGCTCCCACTCATCGGGCTGGGCACACGCTCGACATGATCTTCACAGCAGGGGTTACAGTGGACTGGATCACTGCTTTGGCAGTGCTATGGTCACACCACCATGCCCTGAAGGCCCGTGTGAATGTCTCACCCCAACCCTGTTTGGGCGGCGAGCATATTTTAGCTCGCCCGCAGAGCCAAATGGACCCTCAGTGGCTTCAGAGGGCTTTGTGGGATCCCATGCCCCCTGGCAGCTCGTTGGATGAGCTAGTCGAGGACTGGCATGGTTGCTCTCAGCAGCCATCGATGAGATTACTTCCCGATGCCCTCTGCGTCCTTGTATGAAGCGAGCTCCTTGGTTCAACAAGGAGCTGCGGCTGATGAAATGAGGGCTCAGACGGCTAGAGAGATGGTGGCAATGTGCTCGTGATGAAGTAACAAGAGCATCCTATAGGACGTTTATGAGATCCTATAAGATGGCAGTCAAAGCTGCGAAAAACTTCTACACGACCACGATTGTGTCTGCTAGCTCACACCCGGCACAATTATTTAGAACTATTCGGTCACTAACAGATCTACCACAGGGCAGACTAAATGCTAGGGAATTGGACATTGGCTGTGAGGCTTTTGTGACCTATTTTGCAGATAGAGACCTGCTACTCCACCATGACCTCCCCGCCACAGTTGAGACAGTGAGCAAACTCAAGGCCCCATGCACATCTTCTGGTTCCATTCTGGATTATTTCAGTCCACTCAGTCTTGAGGAAATCGACAAATTGCTCTCAACGGTACAACCAACCACGTGCAGCCTTGATCCGTGCCCCTCATGGCTTATAAAAGCTGGCTGTGAGGGATTACGAGGTGCCCTCAGGGAGATTATCAACAGGTCCTTCACTGAGGGACTGTTCCCGGGGGCACTTAAGGAAGCGATGGTCTGCCTGTCTTGAAAAAACCATCATTAGACCCGGACAAATTGGCCAAATATTGTCTGGTCTCCAATTTGCCCTATTTGGGCAAATTACTTGAGAAGGCAGCGGCGATTCAGTTGCAGAGCTTTATGGATGACACATCCATGCTAGATCTATTTCAGTCTGGCTTCCAGCCAGGTCATGGGACAGAGATGGCTCTGGTCGCCCTCATAGATGACCTCCAAAGGCATCTGGATCAAGGCGGCACGGCAGTGCTGGTGCTGTTGGAACTGTCAGTGGTGTTCGACACAGTCGACCACCAGTTACTGATCCACCACCTTGCCGACACTGGGGTCTAGGGGCTTGCCCTGCAATGGCTTGTCTCCTTTCTCCAATGTCAGGGACGGAGGGTGGCGTTAGGGGAGCAGATGTCGCAGAGGTACTCACTGGGGTTCCTCAGGGGGCAGTGTTATCCCCGATGTTATTCAACATCTACATGCACCCCCTTGCCCAGATTGCCTGGAGGCATAAGCTAGGGTGTCATCAAAATGCCGATGATACCCAGCTATACCTGTTGTTGGGTGGTCGGTCTGGCTTTACCCCTGATGACCTGGACCGGGCGCTTCAGGATGTTGAGGGTTGGCTCAGACTGAGCCAATTGAAATTGAATCCAACGAAGACAGAGACCCTGTGCCTAGGTCAGAGTGGGCTGGGGGTAGGGATCCCACTACCACCCTTTGGTGGAGCGCCATTGGTGCCAGCCCCGAGGGTCAGGAGTTTGGGAGCGCTCCTGGATGCCGCCTTAACAATGGAGGCCAAGGTAGCAGCCACTTCCAAGGCAGCCTTTTACCATCTACGGCTAAGGCATTTAGTTCCCTTCCTCGAATGCAACGACCTGGCAACAGTGATCCACACTATGATCACCTCGAGATCAGACTACTGCAACGCTCTCTACATGGAGCTGCCCTTGTCTCAGATCCAGAAACTGCAGCTAGTCCAAAATGCGGCGGCCAGGCTGCTGGTGGGTCTCTCTATAAGGGACCACATCCAGCCTGTGCTGAAGGCATTGGTTACAAGAGTTGTCCCCTACCTTTTCATACACCACTTATATGCCCACATATGGAAATTCTTTTTATTGATTCATTGGAACAATTAGGCTGCATATGGTTGCCAACTGGAGCTGGCAATCCTAGCCAAATTACACAATGCATTTTTCAACGTTGGGTCTAGGTCACCCTGAAGTGACTCACTTTCTCTTAAGACACACTGTAGCTGTGGAGAACGTCATTTTTAAAGCCCATGAGGGCCTGGTTCAGCTCAGGACCTCAGCATGGGGGGAGGAGGGGCTCCTGCCTTCCCCACACCATTTCTCCATAGCAAAAACGGCCCAAGGAGGTATTATGTGCCCCATTTTAGAGTTGCCTGGAATAAGTTATTTACGTCCAGGAAAGCATTTAAAGAGCCAAACTACACAATGTGTTTTTATATCCATGTGAAATATCATACTATCATTTAAGGTCACATCTTAGATCAGAATCTTTACCAATCAAACCCATGACTAATACTAATTAATCATCACATAAAAAAATTGTTGAGAGAAAATTACCAGCTCCTTTCCAGGGCACCCAGCAAAGAAACTGGGATCAGAAATAGGATCAGACATGTAAGATTGAAGCAAGTTTAATCGAAGACCTGTAGGAGGCTCATTTGTCATCTTCACACCATTCTGTAGGATAGTTACTGGAAACTAGATAAAATAAAATGTCAAACAGAACTGCATTAGAAGATTCCTGTTCTTAATTATCATTTATACATTAAAGAGATTTACAATTATTTTTATATTTTTAGGAAAAATACAAAATACCATTGTGTTGTTTTTTCGTGTGAAAATGATTTCTATTATTTTCAGACAGAACATGACAAACATATATGAGAGTAATACCAGTTACACTATACCCTTGACATTAACCTCATACATATAAGTCTAAATGCCATTCTTGCTACCATAATATGTTTACTATATAAACAGTATCTTAACATTCTAGTACTATTTTTCTATACTTCTTCTTTGAGCTATGCAACACAAAATAGGTTAACATGTTTTCTATTAATTAGCTTTGTGTCTAAGCCTTCTACCATAATCTTCTACAAAATGCATTTAAGTAACATTCTCCTGTTTCATAACAAAATTCTTTTTTCATGCTTTTTATTACCAAGACTTCTGGAGTCCTTAAGCTAAGATTAAATGTATTACATCTTTTTTTAAAAATGTGAACCTTAACATCTCAATAAATTTATATTCTATGTAGTTATCAATTATCAACCTTAAACAATCTTACTCTAATAAACAGTCATAGTTGTTCCCTAGACCGGATTTTTTCATTATACAGTTCATATATATTTTTTTGGTTGAACTATTTGAGAGACTAGCTTCATTTTTCCATAAGTATTTTAAATGTGTGCTAGGTTTTTATGAATATATCGACATTTATCCTTGAAATTAATCTTTCCTTAATTTTTTTTAATATAGACTATAATTTTTTTCTAGATCATCTTAACCAGTCAAACATAAATAGGGATTCTCCAGACCAATCTTATAACAAAATCCCTAAGCCAGTCTCATTCTTATATCTTATTTTTTTCTTTTTCTTCTTTTTATAATTTATTCTTTTTAATAAAATCTTGGATCCATGCCTCTTCTCCTTGTACATAGAAAGGCTACCTTCCATGATTTGCCATCTGTGTTCAATGTCTAGGTTTGTTTCATCTTCTCTCTGGTAAGTTTTCCTCCTTGTACTTTTAAGGATTCCAAAATTTGACAGTCCTTTATTATTCTCACTGCTGAAATCCTCTTGATTCTCACTGTAGATTAATTCCTCATGATTGTAGTATTGTCCTGTGTCTTGCACAATTGGACGCTGTAATTCTTTTTCACTGTGGTTTGGGTAGATTTGATCTGCTTCTTGCACGGTTTGGTGCTGATGCTTTTTATCAGTGATTTGGTTTAATGCTGAAGGCATTTGGTTTAGTAACCGTTCAAAAGCCTCTATGATTGCCTGGCTCACTGATTCAACAATCACATCCTGAATCTCCTCCCAAGATAGTTGAAACATATCCAATTCTATGGAGGTCTCCATATCTGTATCATCTGGCATGTTTTCCAGAGAGTGCTGAGCATCGAATGACGACAGTCTCAGTTCAGTCTAACAATGCCCAGTGTCTCTGCAGGTTACTTATCAGCTGTCTCTTTCAAGACTCCCTTCCGCAGTCAAGAGTCTCTCACACAAGGTTTATGCTAAAGACTAAACAGAGTGCGCTTCTACTCTGTTCTCAGCAGTAAAGCGTGATGTTGCAAAGACTTGTTGCAAGATGGTGAGTGTCACTCTGTATATAGATTTCTTTTTATATGAAGAAAATGTATAGTTCTCTTGTAGAAGCTCAAACAAAAGTCCCTCTTATTTATTTATTTATTTATTTATTTATTTATTATTGATTTATACCCCACCCTTCCACAAGGGCTCAGGGCGGCAAACAAGAGGCCACAAGCCATACATTGCCAACAACACATAGGGCAATGGCATATAAAATACATAAAAACACTAAAATAAACAACAATAAAACCATTAGAACAGCGGCAAACAGAACAAGTCAACTCAACGCTCTGGCGGCATGTTACCCCTGCCTCCCAAAAGTCCCACCAAGTTATAATCTCATCCCAGGGCCAGGATGCCTCGTGGTATCCCACGGTGATTGTCCAATCGTGGTGGCAGCCCCTACTCAAAAGCCTGGCGGAAGAGCTCCGTCTTGCAGGCCCTGCGGAATTGCACAAGGTCCCGCAGGGCCCTGATCTCCTCTGGGAGCTCATTCCACCAGGTAGGGGCGGCCACCGAGAAAGCCCTGGCCCTGGTAACAGCATATTTGACCGTCTTGGGGGCTGGAATAACCAGCAGGTGTTGTCCCCCAGACCGTAGCGCTCTTGGGGGAACATATGGGGAAAGGCGGTCTCTCAGGTAAGCCAGACCCTGGCCATATAGGGCTTTAAAGGTAAGCACCAGCACTTTGAAGCGGATCTGGTACACTATTGGCAGCCAGTGCAGAGCCTTAAGCACCGGCTGGATGTGATCCCACCTTGTGAGCCCCATCAACAGCCTGGCTGCCGCATTCTGCACCAGCTGCAGCCTCCGGATCTGTGACAAAGGCAGCCCCATGTAGAGAGCGTTGCAGTAGCCTAGCCTCGAGGTGACCGTCGCATGGATCACAGTGGCCAGGTCATCACGGTCGAGGTAGGGAACCAACTGTCGCGCCAGCCGAAGATGGTAAAATGCTGACTTGACAGTGGCTGCCACCTGGGCCTCCATCGTTAAGGAGGAATCCAGGAGCACCCCCAAACTCCTAACCTCTGGCGACAGCATCAGAGGTGCCCCGTTGAAGGTTGGGAGAGGGAGCCCCAGACCGGTCCGGCTCAGGCCCAGGACCTCTGTCTTTGCTGGGTTTAGCTTCAGTCGGCTCCGCCTGAGCCAACCAGTCACAGCCTGCAATGCCCTATGCAGATCATCAGGGCTAGAGTCCGATTGGCCACCCAGCATCAGATAGAGCTGGGTGTCATCTGCATATTGGTGACACCCAAGCCCATTACTCCGGGCAATCTGGGCGAGGGGGCGCATGTAGATGTTAAATAACATTGGAGACAGCACTGCCCCTTGCGACACCCCGCACTCAAGGGGGTGTCTGCGGGACCGCTGACCTCCAATCACCACCCTCTGTCCCCGACCTTGGAGAAAGGAGGCAAACCATTGAAGGGCAAGCCCTTGAATCCCCACGTCGGCGAGGCAGCGGGTCAGCAGCTGATGGTCGACCGTATCGAACGCGGCCGACAGATCTAACAAAAGCAATGCCGCCACACCGCCTCAATCCAGATGCCTTCGGAGATCGTCAGTCAGGGAGACCAGCACCGTCTCCGTCTCATCTCTTAGCCCCGGAAAGTGTTTATCTCTTCATAGCTCTTATCTCATCCCGGCTGTGTCACTCCAAAGTGGGGGGGGGGGAATCCCACCTCTCCTTTGTCTCATTTTGAAGATTTAAAGGGGCTTATTTTAAAAATTCATTAGATTCTTCAGTGTTGCTGCACAGGTACTTATGGTGCATGTCTTCATCAGTGTTACAGATGAGGCTCAGAATAAATCTCTCACTTTGTGGGCATTCACATCTGGTGCTGTTATGGCTGCCATAACAGCTTTTCTCCGTTTCCTGCTTCTGGGATGATCCAGGGTTTCCGCCCGCTTGTTGCGTCAAGCGGGGCCCCTGAATCAAGTCCCTTGCTCCAGACCCCCCTCCAGGAGGTCCAGTGAGGCTTGAGATCCCCTGAAACCCCCCTAAAAAGAACGAAGAATCAGTCGTAGCTGGGAGCAATTCCCAGTGTTGACCGAGTTGATGCACCGAAGCCCCGCCCTCCCCTCGCAAAATACCATTGTGACATTGTAAGAGCAATCCCAAGTAAGTTTACACAAAAGTAAATCCCATGTTATTCAATAGGGCTTAATCCCTTAGGAGTGCAGCCTTAGACACTTTAATGATTAAGACTGTATGAATAGACCCCAATTTTGTAGTGCACTTATAAAACAAGTTTAGGATAAATCATTCATAGTTTTGGAATTGGGTGTCATCTATATGTTTATGACACCCAGCTCTACATCTCTCTGTCCAAGTTTCCTGGTGATGCAGTAGAGTTCCTGTGTCACTGCCTGATGTTAAATGGCTAAGAGTGAATTAATTGAAACTGAACCCCGATATGATGGAAATAATGCTAGTTGGAAAGCTTGAGGTCTTGAAGGACCTTTGGTGGGGTTCAGCTGACCCTTGCTGATTTGGTTAAAAGCCTAGGGGTTATACTGGATCTAGCATTACTGCTGGAGAATCAAGTAAATGAAGCTGCAAACAAGCCTTTCTTCCAACTTCATTTAGCTCAGAAGATGGCCCTCTATCTTAACTCAGTTGATCTAGCCGTATGGATCCATGCCATAGTAGCATTGAGATTAGACTATTGTAATGCACTCTACATGCACCTGCCTTTGAATCCAGCTCTGAGACTCTAGTTGATATAGAATGCCACAGCTTGGTTATTGTTGGGAGCTAGATGAAACATGCCCATTACACCCATTCTGCAATCAACTCCACTGGCTATCCACCAGTTACAGGGTTCAATTCAAGGTACTAGCTGTGGCATACAAAGCCCTTCATGGCCTTGAATCTTCTTATTTACAGTAACACCTCTCCTGCTGTGCTCCACCACAACAGCTTCATGCATCTGATTAGGGCCTTTAGTGGGTGCCACCATATAAATGGGCAAGATCAACCACTACTTATATACGTGCATGTGCATTCTCTTTTTTGTCATCCCCTCCACTTTCTTCAATGGCCTGCTCGAGGTACACAGGAAGATTCCCATGCTTCTGTCATTTGGCAAACAATGTATAACAAAATTATTCAGGAGGACATTTTTATGAAGGTAACATAATTATAAGAAAATGGCTCAGGAGAGTGTTTTTATAAAAGGAATAGGAACTATGGCTGAGTTCAGACTGGCAATTTGCCCCGGTAGGGACCCGGGCCAGCGGCGATTCAATCCCAGAGTAAATTGGGTGTTCACACAGGCACATCTGCCTGGCGTCCCCCACCTGTAGCCAACCCATGCTGTTGCGCTTCACTGCCGGATTAAAAAGGTACCTCATAAAACTGGTAGCAAATCCAAAAGCCCGCATGTGTCGCACATTTCTCCGCTTCTGGGAAGTCTGAACGCGCAGCCGAAAAGCCAGGAGCAACCCGCGTTGGGCAGAAGGCAGCAGTGGTATGATTGGCCATGCTCCATTCTACTGCCCAATGCGGTGCTGGTGCTGCGGGGTCCTCCCCCAATCAGCAAAATGCGCTTGAGCGCATGAGCGCTCATGTGCACACACACCCATACACCCACAGCCAAATTAATGGGGAAATGCTGAATACAGCGCGCCCCCACGCACGGCAGTCTGAACGCTCCTGCTGGGCTCAGCCCTGCATCTGCCGGCAGCAGTCCGGGCTGTCTGAACGGGAAAACCCGGAACAGTTTATTCCGGGGCTTTTTTGCTACGACTGGCTACCGGAGCAAACTGCCAGTCTGAACTCAGCCTATATGTTGGAAAAGGCAATGTCTGGTATACAAAGAAAAAGAGAAGAAGACCCTGCAGGGGGCAGCAAGGAGATAATTTGATAGGATAGCGAGGTCAACACCTTCTCTCCTGTTGAGTGTCATTCCTTATCTGTCTCCAGATTACTACTCTTAAGGAAATCTCCCCCTTCTTCTTGGAAGTGCTGCACTCAGTCTTACCCTCTCTTTCAGCTAGAGATGTAGTCAGGAGCCTATCTCTGTCTCTCCTCTTTCCTATCAAGTACGTTAATTCCAAAATACACCTTTATCTACTATTTAATCAGGTTGTGCATCGTTGCTGTGTTAACCACTCTGCCAACACTATATAACTGTGTATAGTATGTATTACTTTCACTAGTTTGTTTTTATATGTATGTAATACCATTTTCTGTATTACTTATCATATCATAGCATATTATTGCATATCAAATCATAATTAATAGTGATGTTTTGTTTTAGCCTAGTTCTATTCCATTGTTCATTAGCTGTCTTATCCTATTGATTGCATTGATTTACACAGTCTAATCCACTTTGAGTCTCAGCTAGAAAGGTAGACTATAAAGTAAATAGAAATAAAATACTATAGAATACACAGATTTTAAAGTATCTGTGGAGTTATACGTACTTTTGGTGATGGATAACTAGTCAGCCAGAGCCTGAAAATGGGGTGGCACGTGTCATTGTTAAAATCTTCACATATTTTCTCTAGCATTGGCATCCAGGAGACAGCAAGGTGGCAGTTTTGTAAACAAACCCAGGTTCCTTCCTCCATTCCTTGTCTAATCATTTTTGCTGCTATTGGTCCTTGACCTTGACCCAGTGAAATAGACTGAAACTTGTTTCCAGTCATATTTTTGTCATTTGCAAATTTCAGAAGACCTGGCATGAAAGATGTAAAATGGCACTATTTGTTAGCTTGTGAAAGTTAATTGTAAAATTCAAAACAGAAACATAGAAATATTTGTAAATCATCTTCCCAGTAATCAAGGGAACCAACTACCAATTAGATTCAGTAGCTTTCTACACTTATTTTGTAGATATAAATTACTTACTGTGTACGTTGCTTAATAAGGCTACTTAGAGATCAATTCTAAGCAGGTCTACTTGAATCATACTCAGGTCTATATAATCAGATTTACTCCCAGGAAAGTAGTTTTAGGATTGCATTGTTAATATATTGTAATGACATACACATATGTAGGGCCATCTTATGTAGTGTAATACACTACTTCTTACATACAAGTTCTTTGGTGTAGGAATTTTGTAATGTGTAGAGTAGCCCTCAATTCTGTGTGTAAACAAACTGCTAAAATATGGGAAATGATCCTCAAAATCTTATGGGAACCATTGTTTGTGTTCAGTTTTGTCCAGCTGATCAAAATTGTCCTGAATTACTAAAAGAAAATCTGAGATCCAGCAGTGTTAGCCTCTTTGAAAGATAATGAAATACTCTCTTATCAAAAACATGTGGCATAAGGCTTGTAATAATACTCTCTCAGTTGACTCTTGGAATCATATATGGAATTCCCCTCCGTTCCACTCTAGAATCACATCTATGAAACTACAAACCTTCAAAATACTATCACACTGGTATCTAACTCCAAGTAAACTAGCTTGCATGAACCCATCATACAATCCAAAGTGCTGGAAAAATTGTAACAATATTGAACACTACATACACTGCTGAATTCTTTGTCCTAAAATATTACCCTTCTGGAAGGATGTGCTAGAACAAATCAATTCCCTTGATAACGTACAAATTGCTCCTGCGTCTGAAGACTTGTTTTTGAACAGTTGGGCTACAGACTGTGTCAGTTTCTCCACTATAGAAAGAATTTCAATACTGCTTTTTGCAGCCAAGACTGTCATTGCCACACACTGGAAAATGACAATGATACCCACTCTTTCTCAATGGCATAAAAAGTTGTGGGATTTGTACATCATAGCCAAACTCTCGGATAATTTTAAGCGATTTGATAAATGCCCTGCTCGTACCAATTTTACATCAATATGGTTCCCTATACTGGAATATCTTTCTAAGCAATCAGATATTCCCTCAGTGATGGATACCATGTGGCTCTGGTAATTTGTGACTTTTATATTTAGTTGTATATTTCTGGTAAAATCTGCTGTACCTATATACGCACTATATGTAATAACGCCAATCTTTAATGTTAATTATCATGATTTTATATGTATAGATGTAAGTTTAACAACTCATCATATGGTTAATGTTGCTGTTACTCTATATGTTGACATTTCAAACTTTTACAATTTTGCTGTTTGTAATCCTTTAATAGTTTTTTTCCCAATAAAAAGTATTATACAAAAAAATAGAAAAAGACAATACAGCATAAAACAGTTATTTGTCTTTCTTCATACTCCCAGGAATCTGATATGTTATCAGTGGGGACAGAAAAATAAATGGGAGTCCAGTTTCCAAATTATAGAAGCTAGTAATACAGTTTATGTCCTAAAGTCAGTTTTGCTTATAGCATCTGGAACAACTTTGGCCTGTGCAGTCACATCACCACATTAACCACCTTCCTCCTTCCCACTGATTTACAAAATTCAATCCTTTCTCAGGATCTTTATAGCCTTTCTGTGGACAAAAATAAAAGTCAGCTACCAGTTACATAGTTCAAGATTTCAAATAAGAGATCTATCCAAAGGTTACTCTGCTGTGAAGAGAACCAGATGTGTAAATATCTCAGACAAATTTCTCCATATAGCCACAATTTCTGAAAAAGAACTTTCACATCTTCCTATGCAAGAAATTGTTCTGCAATAGTGTTGTCAGGCTTGATTCAGATATAGGTGTGCACTTAAGAAGCCCCAGGCATCTACTTAACTTTTCTATATCAGATCCTTTAATTCCTGGAAAGAGGTATACATCAACAATATTTCTGCTTCGTTATGTGTCTAGTATACAAGCAATACTATTAAAGAATTTTTGTTTTCATTTTATTCTTTATTACAGCATAACTATTTTGCATCTTTAACACTGACTGATTCAACAAAAAATTATGCCTTTCATTATTGTTCAATAAAGGAGAGCAATTGCATGAATACATAAAAATATCTTACCCCAAGATAAGCAGATGACAAACAAGGAGTCCCCTCTAAGAAGAAGCTCCCAATCAATTCCCAATCAGTTAGACCATATTTATAGGTCTTTAAAATCATCTCCTCACAACAGCTAACTGTCCCACTTGAGAAGTGTGCATATTCTTGGCTAATTATCTTATAATTTCAAACACTTCAGTATCTTCTTACTGTTAGTTCATTCTTGCTACTTATCATAGTGGAGTCTATGTAAAAATAGCGATTACAAGTTTCTCACACATATGAATATCTGTTGGCCCTCAGCCAATACACCTGATCTTTGAACGTTAGCTTTGCTTTTCTGAAATTGGAAATTCCTGCCATTCTCAGATACTTCTGCACCTTGGCCTTAACATAATAGCTTTGATACTGGTTAGATGAGGGGTCCCCATTGTGATACTCGTGGATGCCACGGTGCCTATCAATACTGTTCCTGGCATCTGCCGGGTGTTTTTAGAAAGTGGACAGTGCCAGGTGAGTCTTCTACCCAGCAAGGATTCTGATTGGCTGTGCAGATTTTTAAAAACCTTGCTTTGGCAGCAGCTGCCAGCACAGCACAAGGATCTTCACTGTGTAAACTGTGAAAGACATTTTGTGGCTGGCTCTGCCTCCTGCAATGGCCATTTTGTGGTTATGCCCATCACACTGTGTCAAAATTTCAAAGGTGCCCTCAGGCTCAAAAAGTTGGGGACCCCTGGATTACATGGTTCGTAATCTACAAAAGGCCATATTATTGTGTTCCTCCTAAGTTTCTTGCTCCTTTCCAAGGCTATTATGTTCATTTGAGGCATGTTTAGCAGAAAAGCTAGGTCAGTTCTTTTTCTGGTATGCAAAAACATCCTCCCTGATCTTTTTGGTCAAGTCTAGCAACTGTTCCCCTATATTCCTGGCCATATCCATGACAAGAGGCACAAGGAGCATACTGGGAGCTTGTTCATCTCTTCAATCAAAGTTCAATTCTGGACAGAAAATATCAGAACTTACTGGCCATGGGATCTGCTCCAGGAGATAGCACAAAGATCAGAGGAATTGTAGAATTTGAATCCAGGTAGCTTTTTGTAAGATCAAATGGCGGTGGCTCAACAAATTTCTTCCCAAGTTTGTCAGTCACAAAAGTGGTTATAGCTGGTATAATCTATTTTAAAATACATTTCCACACAAAACAGAGTTTGGTTGTAAATCTAGCTCATGTCACACATTACAGAGTACAAAAACAGTAAATATTTAGGTACCTATAAAGTAAATTCTGCAGTCAGTGGCTGCAATCCTAATTAGATCTATGCCATTTATATCTACAGGGTTTTTACTCATTTCAGGATTTTATTTACCATTTTTCTTTTATGAAACAGAGAATTCTCCAATTAGTCAGTTTAAGTGGCAGTCACATCTTGATTTTTTCCCTGTCATTACATTGTTCAGTTAGACAGATCTGGTCTGGCTATCCTTGTTAATACGGAGAGAGAATGTATCGTTCGCTTTCTATTAGAGGAAAGTTTTTCCCTTTACATGTCCTAATCTGTATTTGCTTGGTTAGTTCATGCCTAATGGTATCCACAGACAGCTCTCAGTGCCAAACTACACAGTATTCCTTTGGTGTAATGTATTACAGAATTTGCACTGAGATTCTAGCCAACTACAGGAAGCTATGCTTTGATTATGTTATTGATTACAAAATAATTTTCATATATATTACTTTGTCAGGTCTCAAACATCGAAGAATAATCATCTTCTGTATTTCATTCAAATTTACATCCCATGGTCTTGGTAAGGGAACAGTCTGAGGTTCTTTATGGTCATATATTTTGCGCCAATCATTTATCTGTGAAGCAACATGATTCCTAAAAAAATGTAAAACAAAAGTGCCCAGAGTTCAGCTTTTCACATATACTGTCTCTTGGAGATGTCAACTTTTCCAGAATACATGGTACTTGCATTCCTGCATAATGATGTGTTATGCCACACTTCTGCAAGTTGTATGACAATTTCGCCAACCCTTTTGCTGATCACTGCTAGTCCAAGGGTCCATACCCAGACAGTGTTCTGCTGGTGGTCAGACCATCAATTTATTTATTTAGATAGTTACAGCCTGTTTTCCTCTCCCGTTGGGACCTAAAATGGCTTACAACATTGTTCTCCCCTCCTTTATTTTCTCCACACAACCACCACCTTGTGCCCGGCCGAAGGTCACCCAGTGAGTTTCCTTAGCAGAGTGCGCATTTGGATCTAGAGCCCTCAGATCCTAGTTCGACACTTTAACCACGGTACCACTGTGGCTCTCAGTTGTACAATAATCAGATACTCAAGTCCTAATCTTTATGCCAAATGCTACTAGTATAATTAAATCAAAAGAACCAGAAACAGTGGACCTGCTACTGTTGTGCCAAAATAGCAATGGCAGCCCTCAGTTCCTACAATAGAAAGAACCTCTTTTTAAAAATATTTCCTATTGTATTTTTGGTTTTAGTGCTATCACTGCTACATGGAGCCATTTTAATAAGTACCGAAACAGTGCACAGAAATCAATGGGCTTAAAAAGGTATAATTCTGCATATGATTTTACTTTAAACGTAATAACAGAATCAGCACATGGAAAGCAGTAATCAAATGTGGAAACTCAGGAATGGCACCTGCAAATACCCACTGTACAAAATAGGGTCTGATTTGCTTCTATTTGTGGTTTCCATCACTTGGCCAGTACCTTTACTAAAAAGCAGCAAAATGCTTTTGTTATATAGAGAACTTGCGACAAGGCCCATTGTGGGGGGGGAGATGCAACAGGCGCTAGTTGTACCTCGCATGGAGGCGGCGGCTGCCAGCAAGGTGGCGGTGGCCGCTGGGCAAGGCCAGGCCCGTCTCCCCTTCCTGGGCCGTTCTCACAGGGGTGGAGGGGCAAGTGAGGGAGGCCATCTCCCTCTGGGGGGCAGCCAGCTCCGCCGCCACCCTCTGGGGGCAGCCAGCTCCCCCCACCACCATGCAAGGCGTCCCCGGCTCCAGTGACTTACCAGGGGGGGGTTGGCCGCGGGGCAAGGGAGGCCGCCGTCCTGCCTGAGCATGCAGCCGCCCAATTCGGCGGCTGGAGGGAGACTGCGTGGAAGAGGCCGAAGAGGCCGTGAGCTGGCTGTGTGGACGGGACTGAGCCCACGCAGCCAGGCACACCAGCCAATGGGCAGAGCGCAGTGGTGAGTGGCAGCCCCGCGGCGAACCTATTTTGCCCCACATTTTTACCTTATTTGGGCATGCCACTCGACCACTACGCTTTTATATAATAGGGAAGGATATAAATAAAGACAGTAATATTAGTTTACTTTCTATTAAACCATTGAGAAAAACAGGTTGCTTACCTGTAACTGATGATCTTTGAGTGGTCATCTGTGCAGTACCACACATGGGCTGGGTGCCTGCATACGACCTCGACCGGAGAATATTCCAGAGCTTGCCTCAGAAATATTTTTGGCAGGGCTCTCTTCCCACCCTGGGGAACAGGCATGCACTGCACACACCTAGAGCAGGGAGAGAGCCGCTTCCCACTCAGTTCCTTTGACTGCTGCCGGTAAGTCCCATCAACTCAAGGTAAGTGATCAGGAGATGCCAGCAGTGGGGAAAGCTGGGTGGGATTGTGGTACTGCACAGATGACCACTTGAAGATCATCAGTTACAGGTAAGCAACCTGTTTATCTTCGTCGTGGTCTCTGTGCAGTCCCACACATGAGTGATTATAAAAGCTCAACCAGACAGAGGAGGGAGCTGGCAGCTGAAAAATACAACAAAGAGATTAGGACACAGCATTACCACCTGAATTGAAAAAGTCCTACCTGCAAAGCAGATGAGTCAGTTGAAGACAGACTTCAGAACCGCTTGGCCAAAAGCAGCATCCCATCGAGCTCGAACATTGACTGCACAGTGGCACATGAAGGTCGACATCAAAGACCACATAGCCACAGCACAGACGTCTTCCAACGGGACACCAGCCAGGAAGGCAGTGGAAGTTGAAACAGCTCTGGTGGAGTGAGCAGTTAGACAGGTAGGTGTGGGCTGCTTGGCCAGCTCATAGCAAAGGGCTATGGTGGAGGTAACCCATTTGGATAATCTCTGAGATGAGATTGGGTCACCTTGTGATGGTGGACTATAGGCAACAAAAAGCCTAGGAGATTTCTGAAAGGGCCGCATTCGATGGAGGTAGAAGGAAAGCAACCTGCGAACATCAAGGCAGTGTAATGCTCTCAGAGGTGCGTCAGTCGAGTTCAGAAAGAATGTAGGTAGAACAGAAGACTGGTGAACAGAAGACAGGTAAAAGGCAGAAACGACTTTAGACAGAAAGGAGGGATCTGGCCAGAGGGTTACCTTTTCCTTGTGGAAAATGGTATATGGGGGATCAGCACGGAAGGCAGCAAGTTCCCCTACCTGGTGAGCCATAGTAATAGCGATCAAAAACGCCGTTTTCCATGACAGGAGGCAAAGGTCAATGGAAGCCATCAGCTCGAAGGGCTTTGCCATCAGATGCATCAACACTAGAGACAAACTCCAGGAGGGCATGAGCGATTTTCAGGGCAGACAGAGACAGAGTAGTCCTTTAAGAAAAGACTTCATGAGGTGGTGTGAGAAAACAGTAGAACCCACTATTAAAGGGTGATGCGCTGAGATGGCAGTGGAGTGGACTCTCAGAGAGGACTATGCAAGGCCAGATTTTTAAGGGACATGACGTAGGAGAAAATGTCCCGTAGAGAAACATGGATCAGGTCAAAGGAGTGCTCCAAGGCATAAGATTGGAAACGGTGCCACTTTCAACGATAGGTTAGGCGGGTAGCCAGTTTATGTGCATTAAGCAAGACATTCGATACCGCAGGAGGGAAATCTACTGCAGGATCCTCTATGCCTTCAGCTTGAAGAAGGTGGGGTTGTGGTGAAAGATCCAGCCTCGATTCCTGGAGAGGAGATTGGGTGCAGGAAGGAAGTGATGGAAATGACAGTTTGAGCAGAGGAGGTACAGGAACCAAACCTGGCATAGCCACCAGGGAGTGATGAGGATGCAGGAGGTGGCCACAATCTTTTGAAGCACCCAGGAGATGAGAGGAAATGGGGGGAAGAAGTAGAATAGGGTCCCCATCCAGCTGTGAAGAAAAGCATCCACCAGAGACCTCGCCATCGGAGGGCCACGGGCGAAGAAGAGGCGACAGTGGGCACTGTGATGAGTGGCAAAGCCATCAATGGTTGGGCGACCGAATTCAAGAAAGATCGGTCAGAGATATTGGGGATGGATGGACCATTCGTGGTCTTGTCGGACCAAGAGGTTCAAAAGGTCGGCGTCGACATTCTGAATCCCAGGGATGTGTATAGCTGACAGAGTGATCGAATGATGGAGACACCAATTCCAAAGATGAATTGCCACAGTGCAAAGGCGTAGAGAGACTGTGCCGCCCTGTTTGTTGATGTAGAAGACCGTGGAAATATTGTCAGAGGACACACGGACAACCTTGCCCCTCACGATCAGGAGGAACAACTTCAAGGAGAGATGTACCGCCCGAAGCTCCAGGAGGTTGATGTGGAGAAACGTCTCTCGAGTGGACCAAGTTCCTTTGGCAGACAGCATTGGGCTCCCCAACCAGACAGGGACGCGTCGATGGTCGAAGAGATCTCTGGGGTGGGATGACGAAAGGGCATACCAGCAAGGAGATGGGTTCGGTGAGACCACCATGACAGAGAGGAAAGGACAGATGTGGAAATAGAAGCTCTGTGTCCCAACGAGTCGACTGAGGACCGAAGGCACAAAGGAATCATAGTTGAAGAGGGTGCATCCTGAGCCTGGCATGAGGAACGACAAAGACAGTGGATGTAAAGTGCCCCAGGAGGCACGTGACTGACCTGGCCAATTGCCAGGGACACACTGTGAAAGTGGACACCATTTTGAGTATGTCTGACACCCTGGAAGTGGGTAAAGAGGCGATCTCGATGGTGGTATTGAGGCAGCCACCAAGGAATTGAAGCAGTAGGACTGGCTGCAGGGCAGACTTCGACAGGCTGATGCAAAGACCCAAGGTGCAGAGTAGGGCAAGAGTCGATTGAATGTCGCGGGGCAGTTGCATCTGCGTGGGAGCGACAAGAAGCCAGTCATCAATGTAGGGATAAATGACCACCCCATGACGGTGGAGTTCGTCGGCGACAACAGCCATCATCTTTGTAAAGACCCTGGGGGCTGTTGAGAGTCCGAAGGGCAGGACTCGATACTGGTAATGATCACTCCCGACGGCAAAGCGAAGAATTTTCCGATGTTGGGGGCAAATGGTAATGTGAAAATAGATGTCGAGAAGGTCTATTGACAGAAACCATCCTGACTTTGGAAGGAGAGGGAGAATGGACTGTAGAGTGACCATCCAAAACTTGGTACACTGGATGAAAGAGTTGAAATCTCCAAGATCCTTAATGGGCTGCAACCTGCTGTCCCTGTTTGGGGACTAGGAAATACTTGGAGTAGAAGCCAAGAGTCCGTTGAGCCACTGGGACAGTCTTGATGGCTCCCTTGGAGAGAAGGGCATCGACTTCTAGATGAAGCGATGAGCTGGGAAGGGTGATAACGACATGAGGGAGCATCGGTGGTGAAATGAATTCTATGGTGTACCCGACCCGTACGATGGTAAGGACCCAGGAATCAGTGGTCATGTCTTCCCAGGCTGGAAGAAAGGGGAAAGGCAGGTCCGGACGGGAGGGGTAAAGGAAGGTGGTGGTTGCAGGCCATTGACCTGGTCAAACTCACTGCTTGGGCTGCTGGGGCTTCTTAGAAGCCTGCTGACGTGGCTTCTGAGAAGGACCGGAGTCATATTTCTTCCTCCACTGGGAGGTTGTGGCAGATGAAGGCTGATGTTTATTGTAGTAAGGCCTCCATGATTGGTATCAGGGTCTCAGTGCCGATGTTGAGACACCAAGATTGCGAGCCTGTTTCCTACTGTCATCGACAGCTTTCAGAGCCTCATAAGTGTTGGAATGAAAAAGACCGTCCCCATTGAAAAGGAGATCCTCAGCTTTGAATTTGACATCCATCTGCAGGGAAGTACTGCGAAGCCAGGCATGACGGTGGAGGGCGATGGAAGAGGCAAGTACTTTGAAAGAGCACATCACGGCATGACAGACCGAATTAATTTGTTGCTTGGAAATAGCACAGATCTTGGACAAAGTGGCAGACAGAGTGAGGCGATGTTCCTCTGGGACAAATTCCAGGACTGGATGGACGGCAATAGTGACATTAAAGGCATAGGCCGAGAGATAGGAGAGGTAAGTATTGATCTTGACATTCATCGATGCAATGGTATAAGTTTTCTTGGCAATAGTGTCAATCTTCCTGCCATCATGGTCAGGAGGAGCAGACTGACGAACAGGCTGTTTAGATTTTGATGAAGAGTGAACTATCATCGAGTTCGGTGGAGGTTGGGTAAACAGGAATTTTCCTGCAGACTCCTGGACGTTGTAAAGGCCCTCATAACGCCTTGGTATCGAAGAGATGGAGGCGGGGTGTTCCCAGGACTCCTTTAGGATCAAAAGGTGGACCAGGAGCAATGGAATTGGCGAGGGTGGCAGGTCTGCCTGGACCAGCTTATGGTCACTGCTGGGGTTTCGGTAGAGCCAGGTACCTGAAAGGCAATGGCCATTCAGGTGATGCGCTCCAAGTAAGCCTTCAGGCCTTCAGTCAGGGAGATAGAGCCCTGATGACCAGTGTCATCCTCAGGAGGAAAGGCATCATGGTTGAGATCCCCGGAGACTGAACAATCAGATATCAAGGCCGGAGAAGGTGATCAAAGCAGTTGGGAAACATCAAGAGGTGTCCTGTCAGCCGCAGGAAGATGGTGCCAAGGTTCTAATAGAGAATTCTTCAGGGCATCCACAGACCTTGATGTATGTAGAGGCTGATCAGGTCCAAAGGAGTGGACAGAGACTATTAAATGGGAATGCCTGGAGTAGGGCAAAACTGGGCAGTCCCTCTAGCTATCAGCCATTTGGAGTCGATCATAACAGTCTTGACACGACCTGGAATAAAGGTAGTAGCGTCTACACTGATAAACGTCCGGAGATGATGTGTCCAAGTTGGAGGCCAATCTTGAAGGTGATGGTGACTGATGATAACGGTGTGGCCTGCAGAAATAGCGGGACTTTGATCTGGAAGGACTCCTCATGAAATGCTCCCTGTCAACCAAAGAGTGGACAGACATAGGGGAACCAGAGGAATGAGATCGAGATCGATGACAAGAAGGCGGACGCTGGACTGGCAACTTAGGATGCTGACCAGGTGGAATATGACCTGATGGTGAAGACAAGGTTGGTGGCAGAGTCGGAGGCTTAGAAACAGAAGCAACCGAGGATACCACAGGAGTCGATGTCGAAAGACCCGAAATCAGCACGGGATTGAGCTTCGGAGCTGAAGTCGATGTCAAGGGCTTCGATTTTGATTTCCCAGACTGTTTTTCCTCATGCTTTTTTGACTTATGCTTTACTGATTTCTCATTGTCAGAATTTTTAAGTGGAGCAGAGGACTGGGATGCAGCCAAAGACATTGCAGGACGCAAGGCCTGCTCAAGAAGAGAGGTTCTAAGGCGAGCTGCCTGACAAGTGAAGGTCACACAGTGGGGACAGGAATCAACCCTATGGGACTTGCCCAAGCAAAAAAGGCAAAGATCGTGACCGTCGTTCGAGGGGAGCTTTGCAGGACAACGACGACACGTCTTAAAAAATTTTGTGCGTCCCATACAAATAACGCCCTGGCTAGAGGAGAAGGGGTGTGTGAGGAGAAATGAAAGCAAAGAAGGATATATATGTGTGTGTGTGTGTATTATACTTTCTTCCAGAAATATGAAGGATTAGAAGGTAAAAGATAGAAAACAAAAAAAGTACTCAGCTGAGGCAATTTTGAAGAGCGACATGATTGAGGTGTGAACACGAAGGCGGTCGAAGAAGAACTGAGTGGGAGGTGACTCTCCCCTGCTCTAGGCATGCGCAGTGTGTGCCTGCTCCCCAGGGTGGGAAGAGAGCCCGCCAAAAAGATTTCTGAGGCAAGCTCTGGAATATTCTCCGGTCGAGGTCATGTGCAGGTGCCCAACCCATGTGTGGGACTGCACAGAGACCACAACGAAAATAATAAATGACCAAAGGTTTCTAGCAGTTTCCGATAAAACTGTTTTTATCTTAGGAGAGCCGTGATGAGTTAAAGCCTAAATATGAAGGGAGGGAATTGGATACTGAATTTCATGGGATGGTCTCTTACCCAAATCAATTCAGGATTATATGTGTACCCCTCCAGGCTCTGAGCCAGTTTTAATTGATTTACAGTTCTTTCCTATGCAGAGAAATGAGCATAGGAATGCGCTACCTGATGCCACAACTGTAGCAGGTCAATAGCCGGAGTTTTTTCAGAACAGTTTTATCACATTGGAAGATTTCTGGGGTATTTTTGTTTCCAACAGCCCAAGGATGTGTACAAACTATCTGGAGAGGGGCAGCCTTCCAAATATATGTTCAGCCCTTGCCCATCGTAACTACTGACGAATGGCCAGAGGAAACCACTTGCTTGGGTCTTCAATGCAGTCAATGCTTTGCTGAGAGAGTGGAAGGTCCCTGTCAACTTCAAGCAGGCTGTCATACAGCTCTCTTGAAGAAGCATCCTTGAACCTGGAGGAGTTGAGCAATTATCATCTGATACTGTTAACTGTTTTAAACTGCTCTAAAGATTCTATGTGTCCTGGAGCACAACTGACCATTTTGGACTTTGGTTTCCTTCTTTTTCTTTTTTAAAGCACTTTTTGTTGGTGGTCCTATCCTGTTGTGCTAATAGTCACAGGACACCAGGTGTCCATCAGACTCCTAAATCAAGTTGTGGGGCAGAAGGTTAGGAAGTGTTACGAATACCTGACCCAAGATACTGAAATACTTTAATATGTTCATGTTCTCCCAAAAGACTGTCTAAATTACCGTAGTGCTTTAAAAGAAGGCATATCACTTGCACGACAGATTTCATCCCAGCTTTTATCTTGTAGCCAAGATGGGTCTGGATTCTTATATTTGCTCTTGAGGCCGACTCCTCCGGTTAATAAGAACATAAATTCTTGATGTTCTATTTCTTTCCTAGCCCTATGTTAAAAATGAATGAAAAAGTATCTTATAAGTAAGTCTATTATGCTTCTATGTAAAATATAAATATTTCTTGGTTTATAAAATGATTCCAGAAAAAAGAGCCTCTTACGTGAGGAGGTTACAGCATAGTAAAAATGAAAACAGAAGCTTATCTTTCTCAAAAAGGGAACGGCAGACATTGCAGTACAAGTTGTACGTGAAATGGTCATTTAGGTATCGTAAGCGTTTTTCCAAAATTTTAGACTTGTTACTATAAAAAAGAAACAGATTTGGTCAGAAAACAGCAATCTTAACACTGATCAGACAATACTGATGAAGTGACACTATGATATATGATTGAGTGTGCACAGCAAAGTACAAAAAGTGAGGTAAGAACTGACTTTTGGTTGCCTGGATGTCAAATGGAACCAGACTAGATGTCACAAATACTGAGGTTTATGCATGCAATTTTTTGCAAGCTCAATGCAGATACATTTATTTTGAACAGTAACTTTACCTATAAAAACATAGACCAGGGATCCCCAACATGGTGCCCTGGGCACCACAGTGCCCACCAACATGTTTCCTGGTACCCATCAAGTGTTTTTAGAAAGTAGGTCGAGTCAGGTTGGGCACTTGCCCACCAGGGCTTCTGATTGGCCACTGGGGAGCCAATTTGATGGGCAGATTAAAATAACATTGTTTCAATGGTTGCTGCCACCACACTGTTATATTCTCTCTCACTCCTCTTTCCCAGTGTATTTTTTAGATTAGCCCCCTTTCCCCTGCACCTGCCTCTGTGTTTGTGGCTGTGCCTCCTACAGCAGCCATTTTGTAGTTGGTTCCACTTCCTGTGGCAGTCATTTAGTGGGTGCACCCAACACCCTGTGTCAGAATTCCAAAGGTTCTCATAGGGTCAAGTTGGGGACCGCAACATAGATGCTTTAAAGTTTGCTGTAATATTTTGAAACACCACAGAAAATTAACAACTGAAATCCATAACTGCTTACCTGTCATGAATAGAGTTGATGTAAAGATTTACAAACCAAATGAGAGAATACTGGTACATGGGGTCTATATTAGCCAGATCAGCAATACTAAAGAACAAGACTGATGAATGCTTTGCGATAGGTCTGTAGCCTTCTCGTGACTGTGCTATTTTAATTTCAGTTTTTTCTGCAATCTAAAGAAAATGTGTTCCTTGTCATACACATGTAGAAAGCTGCATAGAACATAAAGCAGGACAACTTCCATGGTTTCACAGAGCAATAATTTGGTGAGACTTGACGGGACCCTTAAGAGCACAAGTCAGAACCCTACTCTGAACACATCTCCATTAGGAGATCTTCATTACAAGATGTGTCCATGCTTTATTACCTCCCTACTGCCTTAGCTGCACTAGCTGCTAAGAAAAGACTTGAAAAATTTTTGATCAACATTTAATCTATTGCAATTTATGTTAGATTTTCGCCCTGGAAATTTTAATATTACTTTCAATTTTACTGTGCTTTTACTGCTATTTTATTTATCACTGCTATTTTATTTATCACTGCTTGGGCAATTGTTTTTGTTAGACTGTAACTGCCTTTCACCATATACTAACATAAAACGGCCTGTTTCCAGGAGCAGAGCGTTTTAGAAGGAATAATTGTACCCCAAGAAAAGTAGCAGCAGCAACAACAATAATATTCTGTGTGAAAGAGTCTGGGGGTAAGTTGGGTTCTATTTACTTATTCAGTATAGAAATGGCAAAGCAGCTTGGTTTTTAACTGCTTGGCATTCCAAAATAAACTCAGAATCACCTAATTCATACATACATGACTCTGCAAGAATATTCTTTAGAAGATACCCTAGGGACATATCTACTATAACATTTTATCTTGACACAGAGTGCTCCCAAACAATATGCCCCCTGAAATGCCATTACTTCATCTTGGCAATTCAATTATACAACATAGGTTGCTTCCACACTGAGGTTTTTCTCCTCACTATCTTCCAAACTTAGCCCATTTTTTTGAATTTCCACATGACGTCATACTATCCTGTTTCTGGGCTTTCCTCATCCTCAATATGCTCTTTCCAAAACCTGCTTTACATGGGCATTTTTGAGAAAAATACAGAACCAAGCACACTAGCATGCTATCTAGAAGAAATGGAGCAGACTTTCTTGCCGTGCAAAAGCCATTTACCCACTGTCCCTTATGAATCATGTTTGACAGCTTTTAAAAAATCAAATATTACGATAGTACCATAACAATATATTGCCACTTATCAGATTTTAATAGTTCTGTTACAATGCATGTCTGAAGAAAAGAACAAAATACAATGGCCAGTGAATCACCATGGCAGGCAGTGTGAGCAGGTGCCAAGAACTAATGCAGAGTCAGTGCAGAGAACACGTGGAAGGAACAAGTTGGAAGAAGGAGGGAGGAAAGTGGCCAATGACTGGTATTATAACAGTTATCATTTTTGGATCACCTCTTTGTTTCTTTCATGTCTGAACAATGAAACCCAGTACATACTGAACCTGAAAGCAGGTTCAGGATAGTTTGTCAACCCAACAGCCATTAAATAACCATTACAATGAAGCATCAAGAAAAACATGACACATACAAAAAGCAGAATCATTATGAGGGGACCATCTCGATACAATTCATAATAGCATTTCATACCATATTCAGCAAACGTTGACATGCCTGCTTTGATTATCTGAAAAAGGATGGTGCTGTGCCACTGCTTCTGTGAACTGTGGCTGCTATGTCTATCATTAGAATCAGACCATTTTATACAATTGATTTTATATTAAATCAGAAGTTGCTTACCTGTTGTTTCTTGGTAATTTCATTAGACATCACTTTGGCACAATCCAAAATTGTAATTGCACTTTCATCTTCCAAAATGTTCCCTTCAGAAGACTGTAATGTTTCTAAAATCTTTTTCTCTATGTCTTTTAGTTGTTTATTATTGGCAGCTGACTGGAGGATAAGAGCATTCCTTTCCTCCTCTAATTCTGGCCTAAAAACAAACCCAGTCTTACTTACTTTGCTACAGTTGCTACAAATAAAATTACTATATGTTTCACTGGCAGCCTGTAGCTATCAGTAGGCAAAATTTTTAGTATAACATGAACAATATACTTTATAAGCGTTATCTTTGGTATTTGTAGAATGATGAGGATCTCAAAACTATCGAAATAGCCATTAATGTCACTAGTAGCCTTTTCAGTTTAATCATGATGTTAAAGTCCACATTTGCTTTAACCAGAGTATAACTGGAGTACAGGCAATTACATATACATTAGGTTTGCCAACCTCCAAGTGGCACCTGGAGATCTCCCACTTTTACAATTGATCTCCAAATGACCAAGGTAAGTTCCTCTGGAGAAAACAGCTGCTTTGCAGGGTGGACTCTGTGGCTTTATAGAATCCCCTCCCCAAACACCACCCTCCCCACGCTCTACCCCCAAAATCTCCCTGTACTTTCCAGCCCAGAGCTGGCAACCCTAATATACATGCAAAGGTGACTATATGCCATATACTATGTGCCATATATCCTACTGAACTCCTAAAGTCCATTTGCCTTCTCCTTTCTCTAAGCAAAATGCACAGGTACATTAGAGTTCCAAAGCATTTAATTTTCAACATGTCACTTGGTTTGAGATGCTGCTTAAAAGCTGTTCAGACACGGAGAGTGCTCCATCTTTCTGTGTTAAACCTCTGAGGATGCCAGTCACAGCTACTGGCAAAATGTCAGGTCCTACAATGCCAAGATCACACAACCCGGAAAATCTACAGCAACTAATGAACTCCAGCCGAACTCAACTTCGACAACATATTGTTCAGATGATAGTTGGCCTGTTCCTGAAACACTGTGTGTTTTGTGTTCTGGAGTGTGTCTCTCAGACAAACATCCTCCCTCCCTCATCCAGACACTAGTTGAAGGCTTAGATTGCAGGGACAGGAAGATCCAACACTGAAACAAGCACAGTATGCCCTCATTCAGACCTTAAACTCTACAAAAAGTGAGTAGGACAGCAGGAGAGGAAAAACACAAGTCTCTTTACCCTTTCTGGCTCCTGCCATGCATAGGGGCTTTGGTTAGGGGAAAGTAGGGCCTGAACAGGCTGAGTCTAGGAACCTGGTGTGCATTCGTACTGGCATTTTTGTATAGGCTGCTACTGATGGTTGCACAAGGTAAGGCCACAATCAATACTGCAGCCCCTTACCTATCACCCTTATTTTCTGATTAGCCCCTCACTTTGACATTTTATGACTGAGAAACTTGTAGCTCATTAAAAGATTCTCTGCAGTCTGCCTTCTGTATTTTGGGATACAAATGAATTTTATAAATTCTTCCAGAGAATATAAACACTTACCTCTCCTTTGCAACAACAATACCTAGAAGTTGGTCTTCAAGTCCTTCAGGAGTTATCATGAAGTTGAGCAAAGAAACCTTTGTGGCTAATTCAGGCAAATAATGTGGATTTCTTAATTTGGTAGTAATATAAAATTTGAAATCAAAGGAATATTCAATAATTGTTTCACCAAGCCGAATACAATCCATGCCTCCTAATGTTGAAAAATCAAACATTTATATTTATTCACTTTTCCCGAGTATACAAGAGCATTCGTTTTACAATCAGGTGGCAGCAAAATTAAACTGCTAGTACTAAATATGATAGACAAGGTAGTTCAGTGGACCTTTATCATCACCTTTCTTGATGTTTCTAAGGAAAGAAAAAAAATTCTTTTCCAAGAAGTTAACTTTTTGGTGGTAGCAATAATTTCTCAGATAAGCTCAGACCTGCACAGGAAAGGCGGGTGGAGGAGTACATTAAAGCAACCTAATATGTTTCCTGATGGCTCAAGGCTTATTTTCTCACGGGATACGCATAGAATGGAAGTCATGGAGCACCCACCTGTGGGGAAAACAAAGGACCCTAAAAGTTTTTTTCTTGGTTTCAGGCAGAGTCTAGTTAGTGCCTAAAAAGAAGGGCTTCCTCTTATTTTGCTTTGGAATTAGCAGTTCTTATGTCTGCTGATCGAATACAATAATACTAATTCATCTTGTAAATCTGTAACTGAATAGTTTCTATAATGACAGGATGCATTTCTAGTGCTCTCTTTAATGTGACTTGAAGCAAAAGCAGAAAAGGGCCTCTTTATCTTCTAATACCTTTGTAGAAGAGGTGATTTTGGCTTTGCAGAGGAAGTTCCTCTCCTATGCGTTCTTGAAGGAATCAAAAGTTCCTTTTCCTATTGATCATTCTAGCTCTCTTCTAAAATGAACTAACCCTGCTTTGGATTTGGAGTGCAAAACAATATAAAACATTGTTGACTGCTAATATGTATTATCTGTGGTATATGGGATTTTTTATTCATAGGATTATGTCTTTTGTATTTAAAGCTGTTACAATTACAAGGCAGTATAGTCAAAAGATATTACAGAACAAAAGATTAAAAAGGCTATTCTCATATTACCTTCCTCTGATGCTGGGCAGCAGTAATTAAGGAACAGAAAGAAAAATATTAACTAAGGCAACAAAATGTTCAAGGAGAATCAAATGCATAGGTTAGAGTTTTTCTACCTTGCTCATACCTTGTTTAAAAGTTTGTTTAAGTAGCAGGGGCTCCAGTGAAGGATCTATCTCTTCCCCAACATTTTCAAGCAGAAGCGGAGTTCCAAACTGAATGCAGTTTTCTAGAGTTCTCATGTAGTCTGTGTCTGTTAGCTTTATGACACTCAGCCTATTTTCTTTCTCAGAATTTTTAATCCATTTATTTGCTTGACCTTGTGGATCAATCATTAATGGCCTACAACATAATAATCATACATTATTATAAAGGTGGAATGTTTAATAAGCTTGTGGCACCAAGGAAGGGCGAGCTGTCTTTAAGAGATCAACATGAGAGCCTAGCTGGAGGCAGTAAGCCCGTGGCTCGGGTACGACTGGAAGGTCACCGGTTGGGTAGAGAGTGGGTACTCGGAGCTGGAGCCACAAAGCCAGGAGAGAGCATACCTCAGGCCACAAAGTCAGGAGAGGGCATGCTTCGGGACCCTCCCAGGCTATCCAGGTGCAAGACCAGCTCTAGGGGAGGATTTAAGGGCAGCTGCATTGAGGAGCCGAATCGCAGAAGACACCTGGAGCTGAAGAATGTGAGGCAACGAATGAGACAGCAGCATTGGAGTGGGGCAAGTGAAGGAGCCTAGGTGTCAGTAATGGTTTGTTTAATGTTTCACACTATGTCCATTGTTCTGTGTTCCCTATCTTGTCCCTGCTTCTGCGCTTGTGTAGGTATGCTAGCTGTAACGTGGGAGCTTCTTCTCTGCCGTCCAGTGTTATCACGGTGGCCTTGAATGCAGGCTTTGGGCTATTCTTAAGTCTATGAGAATTTTCCATTTCTGTGAAGCCGAGGGGAGAAGGGAGTCGTCTCCCGCCTATTAAGTAACTCTCCCACCGGGAGTTTCCCCCGCGCGCGCTTGAAGTTCATTTGCTAGTCGCTATTTTGCATCACACTATAACCATGCTTGTGCAGCAACCCCTGCCATTCCTGACAATAACCGTTTCACTGTGGGTTTTAGCACTGTATTCCAATAAAGCCTTTCTTGGTCCTAAGAATGGTTGGATCTACTTGCTTTTGAACCTGACACTAGGCAGCCGGGTCAAGGGAGTGCTGGAAGCACTCTGAGGGCGACCCCTATGTACGTTAAACCCTCAAATAAAGCTTATTATTGCAAATCTGCCAGGAGTCTGCGGGTGAGTACTTATGGAAAATAGGCCAACTGCTCCCTAGTTTGCTGAAGCCCTCCCCACTAGCTAGATCAGTGGGCTGGCCCAACACTGAACGAGCCCCAGCAGCTGCAGAGCTATTTGCAAAAATTGTCAAGGTCAATATATGGACTCTTTGTAACTTTAAACATTGTACCATGGCTATGTTTTTCAAATCTAAATCTGCCTAGGTTTACAGTGCAGTCCTAAACAGGTCTATTCAGAATCCTACTCAGGCCTATTCAGTGGGGATTACTTACAGGGAAGGGTTTGCAGGATTGCACTGTATGACTGTTGCAGTGCTATTTAAATTAATTTTAAGTTATTTTTTTTCTAGGGGAAAAAACCCTTGTTTAAAAGTTTTTTGTTAGGTCTTGGGTTTCTCTTGTTACAATGCAGAGAAAAGATAAATGATGGAAAGGCACCAGTTAGAGTGAAGAATGCCTATTAAACTAAGAGAACAATCATCAGAATCAGGTCTACTCAGAATCATACTCAGGTCTATCCTGTAGGGCTTACTTCCAGGAAAGTGTCCTTTAGGGTTCCCATTCCCCCGACAAGGGCAGGGGTTTACTCGCTCTTATAGCCCCTGATCTGCTGGCCCTGATCCAGCTGGCAAGGGGAACCCTGTCCCCAAAGAGCCATAGTTACCAATAATACTGGCAGCCCTTCAACCTTAGATAAAGTCTTTAGTGTCTTTGATATATGTAGATGTTTTCTGAACGAAAGGTTGTAAAAAAGAATCAGTATACTGAGACAGTCGTCTTCTACACAGTCTTTCATGGATAAACCTGCCATAGCTAGCTCAGACAGAAAGGAGAAAAAGAACTGGGTGTCATCAGTATCTCAAAAAGAAAACTGAAACAGAAATAGAGAAGAGAAAGATAAACAATCAGGATATAGAAATCATCAGTTATTAGTGCACAATGTTTATTTAAGATTGTTTTATCAAAATATTAGCTTTTTGTTACCTACCAGCGCCTAGAGTTGTTAACAATCACACCGTTGTCTATGGAAAACTGATCTGTTGGAAGCCCTGCAATATTCCAGGCTCTGATTTTTATTGGATCACCAAGTGTTTTACTCAGAGAGAAGTTTTCAGAACAAGGGATATTTTTCTCCTGCAAGAACAGATATATTTTTAAACAGTCTTAATACAACTAGCAACTTCTATTTAGCAGCAGAAGTGAAAAGGACAAACTGGCAATGATTTCTCCCAACTTCCTTCAGTGTTTATGAATATGTTTGGCCTATTAGGCACTTTTGGGGTTACTTTATGTGCTAGGATTGTTTTGCTTTAGTCTGAGTTACAGCCAAATCCACATTTAAACATACAGGTTTGTGTGTGCACAAAAACAAATACTGTGTAGCTTTTTCAGGGCTGAAAAGAGCAATCTAGGTGCTGCAGAAGTTTAAACATAGCCTTGGCCATAGTTTCCTTGAATGCTACATGGATAATAGGTTGGATCCAAAGTATCACCAGTGGAGCAAAGTTGTGGGTTGGAACCTTTCCCCCCCTCCCCCCTCCCACTGGGACCTCTGAAATCCTGGAGCCAGGCAAACCTCACAAACAGTGTGGGGAGTTAGCAGTGGGGCCTACAGTGGGAAGGGGGAAATCAGCAAAAATCACACAACAAAAGTAGTACCATTCCATTGTTGTAAGTACAACTCCATCAGCTGACCCAGCTGAGCTCTGAGAAGCAGCAGGAGACAGAGCTGCTAGGGGGTGAGTGTTTTTTATTTGCTTTCAGCTGAAGTGATTTAGCTAAGGGTATTATGTGGGAGGACTGTGTTTGGGATTGTGTGGGCGAGTTTTGTCGCAAAGTCCCAGCTGCTTGAGAAAGGGTGATTGTTTGACTGTAATTGGATTGCCTGGGTGTAATTTGAATAGCTGCTGGCCCCGCCCTCTGCTAGGTAAGGCTTCTGTTTAAGGCTGCACCTATAGCTCTTAGCCTAGGGCCTATGTAAGAAGCCCAGGAAGGGCCAGAAAGCCAGGGCCCTTAGTCTCCTTGTGTTCCCAGTAAGGTAAGTAGAATTCTACAAGGAAAATCACATAAATACGAAGGGTTTTAAAAGGGGGATTATATATAATCATTTTCTAAAAAGCAATTATGAAGGCAGAATGCCAGCAGGAGGTTGGGGGCTATCCAGTGTTTTCCATGGAGTGTCACATGTATGACTGTCTGCCCACTGGACAGAAGTCTTGGAGATCCTGGTTCTCAGGGAACAAGTTTGCACCCTTGAGGCCAAGGTGGCTGACCTGGACAAGCAGAAACAGTCAGTTAGGTGAATGGAGAAGACTCTCGGGGAGTTGTTAGATACGTCCCACTCTGAATATGGCAGCCCCACCACTGTCAGGGAGCATGAGGGTCAAGAGGAAACGGCACCGTACTGAGGGATAAGGACAATGTGCCCTCAGAAGGCACATTCTTCAGTTGGTGAACGGGTATCCTTTCACACCAAGGAACCATCCCTGGGCAGGGAGGGAGGGGGGCTCTTGGTAGTTGGTGATTCGATCCTTAAGCAAGTAGTCAGCTGGGTGGCAAACCCGCATACTGACCATATGATGACTTGCCTGCCTGGTGTGAAGGTAACAGACATTATGTGTGTTCTGGAAAGGCTGGTGGACAGAGCTGGGAAGGAGCCAATGGTTGTGGTACCTGTTGGCACCAATGATGTGGGGAAATGCAGTTGTGAGATCCTGGAGAAAAAATTTAGGCTGCTAGGCAGGAAACTCAAGGCCAGGGCCTCCAAGGTAGCCCTCTCAGAAGTGCTACCTGTTCCACATGCAGGGCTGGAGAGACAGGCACAGATCAGGAATCTCAATGCGTGGATTAGATGATGGTGTAGGGAGGAAGGGTGCAAGTTTGTTAGGCACTGGGATGCTTTTTGGAACAACAGGGAGCTGTACAAAAGAGATGGTCTCTACATTTCCTCAGAAGGAACCAGGCTGTTGGCGCTTAAAATAAAACAGGTGGCAGAGCAGTTTTCAAACTGAATATTGGGGGAGAGCTGACAGGAGATTAAAAGTCTCTGGTTCGGGATGGTTCATCTCAAAGAGATGAAGGAGTAGTTCTTACTTTTCTACAAGAAAATGCATTCGAATTGTCCACTGAGACTGTGGCTAGCAATACGGACTGCCTGGCAAGGTCTTGAGGCAGCAAGAGGAAGGTTGCGGGCTCAACATGCTTGGGAAATTATAGATGTTTATATACAAATGCTAGAAATGTCCGAGATAAAATCGGGGAGTTGGAATGCTTGGTGTTGGGGGGAAATAGACATTGTGGGTATTTTAGAAACTTGTTGGGATGAGGAAAATCAGTGGGATATGGTGATTCCTGGTTATAAATTATATTGGAAGGATGGGGAGGGAAGGGTTGGAGGTGGGGTGGCTCTGTATGTCAGAGAGGGTATACAGTCCAGTAAGATTGAGAGGGTAAGACAATTGGATTCACTTCTGGAATTGCTGTGGCTTGAAATAGTGGGTCCAAAAGGAAGCTTGACACTAGGAGCCCACAAGATCAAAAGACAGAGGAGGATTATAAAATGATGAATGAATTAAAGATAGCGGCTAGATGAAGTAACTGTGTTGTAATAGGTGATTTTAACTACCCACACATTGATTGGGTCAATATGTGTTCACGTTGGGGAAAAGAGACTGAATTTCTAGATACTCTCAATGACTGTGCTATGGAGCAGGTGGTCACAAAACCTAGCAGGGGAGAGGTGATCCTGGATTTGGTCCTAAGTAATGCCCAAGACCTGGTGAGAGATGTAAAAGTGATTGCACCACTTGGGAACAGTGACCATAATGTTATTGAGTTCAACATTTGTATAAATAGAGAGTTGCCCCAAAAGACTGACACAACCACTTTTAACTTTAAAAGGGGTAACTTCTCTGAAATGAGGGGACCTGTGAGGAGGAAAGTGAAAGGAAAAGTACAAAGGGTCAAAACCACTGGGGAAGCTTGGAGACTATTTAAAACTACAATACTAGAAGCTCAGATAAAATATATTCTACAGGTTAGGAAAGGCACAAATAGGTGTAGAAAAAGCCTGCATGGTTAACAAAGTAATGGTAGGTAGGATTCCTTTAAGCAGTGGAAAGCTGGTCTCAGTGAGGTTGATAAAAGGGAACACAGGCTGTGGCAAATAAAATGCAAGTCTGTGATCAGGCAGGCAAAAAGGGAATATGAGGAGCATATAGTGAAAAACATAAAGACCAACAATAAAACTTTCTTCAAATACATTAGAAGCAGGAAACCAGCCAGGGAGGCAGTGGGGCCCTTGGATGACCAAGGGTAAAAGGAGTACTGAAGGATGACAGGGAAATGGCTGAGAAGCTGAATGCATTTTTTGCCTCTGTCTTCACTGTGGAAGAGGAGAAGTGCTTGCCCACTCCAGAACCGCTGATTTCGGGAGGGGTGTTGAAAGACCTGAGTCAGATTCAGGTGACGAGAGAGGAGGTCCTATGACTGATAGACAACTCAAAAACTAATAAATCACCAGAAGTCAAATGTGAACTTGTGGATCTCCTGACAAAAATATGTAATCTTTCATGAAAATCTTTCTCCATTTCTGAGGACTGGAAGGTAGCTAATGTCAATCACATCTTTAAAAAGCGTTCCAGAGGAGATCCAGGAAATTACAGGCCAGTCACTCTGATATCGATACCGGGTAAGTTGGTGGAAACTGTTATTAAGGAAAGAATTAGTAGGCACATTGAGGTAGACTTAGCATGGGTTCTGTAAGGGAAGATCTTGTCTCACTACCATGTTAGTGTTCTTTGAGGGAGTGAACAAACATGTGGACAAGGGGGACCCAATAGATGTTGTTTGCCTTGACTTCCAGAAAGCTTTTGATAAAGTTCCTCATCAAAGGCTCCTAAGTAAACTTAATAGTCATGGGCTAAAAGGACAAGTCCTTTTGTGGATTAAAAACTGGCTAATTAATAGGACTGAATTAATTAATACTCTCTATTAGTATAAATGGGCAATTTTCTCAGTTGAGGGTGGTAAGTAGTGGGGTACCACAGGGATCAGTACTGGGACCGATGCTTTTTAACTTGTTCATTAATGATTTGGAGTTGGGAGTAAGCAGTGAAGTGGCTAAATCTGTGGATGACATGAAATTGTTCAGGGTGGTGAAGACCAGGGAGGATAGTGGGGTATTCTGTGAGGCAGCTCTCACTAAAATGATTAAACTGAGGCTCCCATTGTTTGGTTGTGTTATGAGAAGACAAGAGTTACTGGAAAAAGACAATCATACTAGGAAAAGTGGAAGGCAGCAGGAGAAGAAAGAAACCCAACAGGAGACGGATGGACTCCCATCAAGGAAGCCACAAGGGCCCTCCGTTGGCAAGACCCGAACAAGATTGTGAACGAGACAGGACATTTTGGAGATGGCGGCAGCATAGGTTGTGCTATGCCTACGCTCCCGAGCCTGCTGACTGAAGGGGCCAAATAACAACGAAATATAATAATAAATTACCACAAGTGGGAGATGCAGACCACCCAAAACACCTGGGCAAAGAGTGGGACATGGAGAGACCGAAGGCCTCTGTTCCTGGCGTCGCTGAGCGTTGCCAGCCTGCCTCGGGCTGACTTGGCCTGCCTGTGGGACCTCCATTGCCCGCAGCCCCAGCCTGGCGTGTGGCCATGACTGGAGGGGCGAGTAGGGGCGAGGTGAGAGGCGGTGGCACGAGAGACGAGGTGGCGTGGACCAGGGAGGCCTGGATGGAAGGTGGGGCCGGCTGAGCGCCTGACGACAGCAGCGGCGGCGGTGGAATTGGGGCCGCGAGATACGATCGGAGGAGCCTCCCCCACTTACTGGGGCGACTGGGTGGCGGACCGGCGCAGCTGTGAGTGGCGGTGGGCCGGCCGTGGGACGATCAGAGAGGCTGCAGTGTGCTGCCAGGATCCCCGAGCGGCGGACCGACATGCCTGGGAGCAGCGGTGGACCAGCTAGGGAGTGGAGGGGGACTGCCGGGCACTGCGAGATAGAGGCGGTGGACAGGCTGCGATTCTCGGCCTCCGAGCCCGTGGGTTGGAAGGAGCCAGCAGTCCTCTAAGGGCCCAAGGAGATTGGCCTGCAGCCAGGGAAAGGGTGGAGCACCAGGGTCTGAGAGATCATCGTCGAAGTGCCCCTGATGGCGGGCCTGTGGCAGACCAGCCAGGGTTTCTAGCTGGGCAGCTGGTGCCCCCAGTGGAGGACTCGCGGAAGATCAGTCAATGAGTGGAGAGATGATCCTACTGGGGCTCCCTGATGTTCCCTGACAGATGTGGATTCAACTAGGAGGACTGAACCGACCGTGGTAGTTTTTAGTGGCTAGGGATGAGTGCTTGGATGCATGAGTTGAATGAAATAAGGAGGAGTTTTCTGCTTAAGGGGTGAATGTTGGAGGTTGTGAGTGCCAGGTAGACTGTTTTAAATATGTAATTGTAAGGTGATATAGGTTGTTGGCACGAATAAGTCAACTGTAGAGTCAATTGAGTGGTATAGCAGATTGTGGGATTATTTGTAGTATAGTGGGAGAGAAGTGGGCTACAGCAACAGCATTAGGAGATCAACTTGTTAGCTTGCTGGCGGTGGTCTGGGGCTCTGGCGTAGACTGGCTGTTGCAATGATGCTAGTACAGCAGATTCTGGTGCTCTTTGGGAGAGGAAAGAATAGCGGTGGGCCCAGGTGGAATGACAAAGGAAGGAAGCTGAGAAACAAGAGGGCTCGGTGTCCTTCCAGCCTGCATCTCATCCCAAAGGAAGCCAGCAGTGGGGCTAGGATTAGTAACCTCCCTCCATCATTGGTGTTGTGTAACGCCAGGTCTATTAACAACAAGACAGCAGTCCTTTGGGACTTTGTCATAGAACACCAAGTTGACCTGGTGTGCATGACCGAGACCTGGGTGCGGGAGGGGGAGACTGTAGCGCTCTCCCAGCTTGCCCCACTGGGGTTCTCGGTCCTACACCAATCATGGACTAGGGGACGGGGGACGGGGAGTGGCGATGTTTGTATGGAAGGCTTACTCCTTCAGGGCACTCCCTACATTGGAGATTGCAGGCTTAGAGTGTGTCGGCCTGTTGCTGGAGGCCGAGGAGAGTGTGGCAATCTGGCTGGTGTACCGTCCGCCTAATGCACTGGCCAGTTGCCTGCCATCCCTGCTGGAGGCCGTATCAGGCTGGGCGTTGGGGCACCCCAGGCTATTAGTCTTGAGTGACTTCAACGTCCATGCCAATGACACGACCTCCAGCCGGGCTACGGACCTAGTGGCGTCCATGGCGGCACTGGGACTCTCCCAATGTGTATTGGTCCCTGCGCACCAGGCGGGGCACATGCTCGATTTAATCTTCACAATGGGGATGACAGTGGACCGGATCACTGCAGATGCAGTGCCATGGTCAGACCACTATGCCCTGAAGGCCGGGTGAACATCCTGCCCTGACCCCATATAGGCAGCAAGCGAATTTTAGCTCGCTTGCGGAGCCAAATGGACCCGATGTGGCTTCAATTGGCCCTACGGGAACCGATGCCCCCTGGCGGTTCGTTGGATGAGCTTGTGGACGACTGGCATAGTTGACTTTCCACAGCCATCGATGTGATCGCTCCCCAGCCCCCTCTGTGCCCTCGCTCTAGGCTGGCCCCCTGGTATACCCAGGGGTTGCGGCTGATGAAGCAAGAGCTAAGACAGTTAGAGAGACGGTGGCGCCGAGCTTGCGATGAGGCTACAAGAGCATCCTATAGGATGTTTATGAGATCCTATGAGATGGCAGTCAAGGCTGCGAAGAGGGATTTCTACGCAGCCAGGGTTGCGTCCGCTAGCTCTTGCCCAGCCCAATTATTTAGAACAATTTGGTCTTTGACGGCTCTGCCACAGGGCAGACAAAATGATAGGGAATTGGATATTGGCTGTGAGGCTTTTGCGAGCTATTTTGCGGATAAAATCTTGTCGCTCCGCTGCGACCTCCCCACCACAGTTGATACAGTTAGTGAACTTGAGGCCCCTTGCGCGTCTTCGGGTCCAGGTTTAGAATACTTCGACCAGCTCAGCCTGGAGGAAGTCAACAGGTTAGTCGTATCTGTACGCCCAACCACGTGCAACCTTGATCCGTGCCCCTCCTGGCTCATTAAAGTGGGCCACGAGGGGTTTCAAGGTGCCTTGAGGGAGATTGCTAACAAGTCCCTCTCGGAGGGGTGGTTCCCCGAGGCATTCAAGGAAGCAATGGTCCGCCCTCTCTTGAAAAAACCAACTCTGGACCCGACCAAATTGGCCAACTATCGGCTGGTGTCCAATTTGCCCTATTTGATTGAGAAGGCAGTAGCGGTTCAGCTACAGGGTTACCTGGATGACGCTTCTGTCCTTGACCCATTCCAGTCTGGTTTTCGCCTGGGACATGGGATGGAGACAGTACTGGTTGCCCTGACTGATGACCTCCATAGGCATCTGGATCGAGATGGTGTGGTGGCGCTGTTGTTGTTAGATCTGTCGGCCGTGTTTGATATGGCCGCGTTTGATACGGTCAACCACCAGCTGTTGGCCCACCGCCTCGCTGACGTGGGGATCAGGGGGCTTGCAGAGGGTAGTGCTAGGGGAACAACAGTCCCAGAGGCACCCACTTGAGTGTGGGGTGCCTCAGGGGGCTGTGCTTTCCCTGATGCTGTTTAACATATATATGTGCCCCCTCACCCAGATTGTCTGGAGGTATGGGCTGGAGTGTCATCAATATGCAGATAACACCCAGCTCTATTTGATATTGGGTGGCCGGTCAGACTCCGACCCAGAAGATCTGCACTGGGCTTTACAAGCTGTGGCTGGGTGGCTCAGGCTGAGCAGGCTGAAGTTAAACCCGGCGAAGACGGAAGTCCTATGCTTGAGTTGGACCGGATCGGGGTTAGGGCTTCCACTCCTGACCATCGATATGGCACCTTTGGTGCCAGCTTCGGAGGTTAGGAGTTTGGGAGCGCTCCTGGACCCCACCTTAATGATGGAGGCCCAGGTGGCGGCCACTGCCAGATCAGCCTTTTATCATCTTTGGCTGATACGGCAGTTGGTCCCTTTCCTTGACCGCAATGACCTAGCTATAGTGATCCATGTGACGGTCACCTCGAGGCTAGACTACTGCAACGCTCTCTACATGGGGCTGCCTTTGTCGCAAATCCAGAAGCTACAGCTGGTGCAGAATGCTGTGGACAGGTTGTTGGTGGGCATCCCGGGCTGGGAGCACATGCGACCTGTGCTGAAAGCGCTGCACTGGCTGCCTATAGCATACCGGATTCGCTTCAAAGTGCTGGTGCTTACCTTTAAAGTCCTACATGGCCAGGGTCCAACTTACCTGAGGGACCGCATTTCCCCATATATTCCCCAAAGAGCACTTCGGTCGGGGTCAACACCGGCTGGTGACCCCTGGCCCTAAAGAGGCCAAGCTTGTGGCAACAAGGGCCAGGTCTTTCTCAGTGGCGGCTCCTACCTGGTGGAACGAGCTCCTGGAGGAGATCAGGGCCCTGCGGGACCTTGTGCAGTTCCACAGGGCTTGCAAGATGGAGCTCTTCCACCAGGCCTATGAGTAGGAGCCGCCACAGCCACTTACACCACTGCTCCTTTATAGAGAGAGACCACCAGGGGGTAACATCTTTCCATCTCCCCAGCCTTCCCCCCCGTCATGCAAGATGTTAGGAGTCTATATGTGCATCCGTAGAACTGATTTTAAGTTGTTTTAATTTTGTATTTTGTACTATGTAACTTTGTATACTGAATGCACTTGGTGCCTTATGTAAGCCGCCCTGAGCCCGTTCGCAGGGAGGGCGGAGTATAAATGTCATAAAATCAATCAATAAATAAAATACTCCAAAGGGATCTGTCGAGGATGGGCAAGTGGGCATCAACGTGGCAAATGGGGTTCAATGTGGCCAAGTGCAAAGTGATGTACATTAGGGCCAAAAATCCTAACTATAAATACATGTTGATGGGGTCCGAACTGGCAGAGACTGACCAAGAGAGAGATCTTGGACTTATAGTAGATAACTCACTGAAAATGTCGAGCCAGTGTCTGACGGCAATAAAAAATGCCAACACTGCGCTGGGGATTATTAGGAAGGGGATTGAAAACAAATCAGCCAGTATCATAATGCCCCAGTATAAATTGATGGTGCAACCTCATTTGGAATACTGTGTACAGTTCTGGTCACCACACCTCAAAAAAGATATTATAGCATTGGAAAAACTGCAGAAAAGGGCAACTAGAATGATAAAAGGGCTGGAACATTTTCCCTATGAAGAAGAGTGTGACAGAGTGTTGGACTGGATGGGCCATTGGCCTGATCCAACATTGGCATCTCTTATCTTCTTATGTTCTTATCTTTAGCTCAAACCCTACACCCAATGATAATGCTGTTTGCTCCATGCAAAGATTTGCCTTAGCATTTCTACTGATGTATTGGCAGCTAAACTAGAAGACAGAATGGAGACAGATGTTCAAACCGTATTTCCCATTATCTTGTACGTTAACAATAACAAATATGTTATCATAATAATAATGTTTGTCACTTTCAGCATCAACCGGAGCTATTTTAATGTTTTCAGTTCATATAGATAAGAAATGGCAGAAGACTTTGTATGTTTTGGAGCAATTAAAAAATCTCTCTCACACCCCCCCCCAAACAAAAACAGTAATTCTGATTCAGTGTAGTGGTTAGGAGCGCGGACTCTAATCTGGGAGAACTGGGTTTAATTCCTCACTCCTCCTCATGCAGCTGCTAGTGTGACCTTGGGTCAGTCATGCCTCTCTCAGAGCTGTTCTCTCAGAGCTCTCTCAGCCCCACAGTCTTAGAGTAATGAGGGCTGAGTCTTTTTCTATGAGTTTTGTTACACAAAATTATCATCTCTGGCCACAATTCACTCTTCTTCTGAAGGTGAGGCACACAGAGCAGTGCTTTTGATGCAAATCTAACAGCTAGGCAGGGTGTCTGTTGTGGGGAGGGGAAGGGACAGGAGACTGTAAACCGCTCTGAGACTCTTTCGGTAGTCAAGTGCAGGGTATAAATCCAAACTCTTCTCTTCCTCTTCTTCTTCTTCTTAAACCCACCTTACATAGTTGGCTCCAGTCCTTAGTACATGTTTGTCGAAAGGCAGCTGTGAAAGCACCAAGGTAAGCTATTACTCCTGCTGATATCAAGACATCTCCTGTCAGGTTATCGTAAGTGTTTTGAAGATCATCAGCAGCATGAGACCATCTATAGGAAAGCACAAAATTGAACAACTATTACTACTTCATCACCATTCATTGTTGCTCATCACATGGGAATTGTTAAATCAGAATTAGAGATCATACTATTAGGAAATTATGTCTAAGTATCAAACCAGGATTCAAGGATCCAAGTTCAAATCCTCATTCTACTATGGAAGCTTACTAGGTGTCCTTGGGCCAGTCATTCTTTCTCAACCTATCTTACCACACAGATTGTGATGATAAAATGAAGAAAAGAAGAAAAGCAGCATATAATATCTAAATAAATATGTAATATAAAAATTACAATTTTCCTTATGTTTTTGCACATTTCATACAAGCATAACACTTATTCACTTTAAAACATCTCTGTGTATATTTTACCACATGGATTTTAGATATTCACATAAAAACAATGTTGAAAAATATTTTGCTTGCTATAATTGGAGAAAAAAAGCACTGAAGTTAATTTTACTGAGTCTCTTCTCAGCACATGGCAGCTGATGATGTAGAAGAATGTATGACTGAAAGGCCAGAACCAGAATTCCAAGATCTAAATGAAAAGGCATGAGCACTTAAACCAGCCCCGTACCTAAGAAGTTTTGGGAGAGGGGGCCGAGGGGGGGGCCAACAGCCCAAGGCATCACGGTATCCACCAAGGTGCAATATAAACATCCGAACATAAATATATTTGCTTTAATTAAAAACAACCACCACCACAACACGCCAGTAGCAGCCGCTGTGGTGAATTATCCGTCTGCCTGGAAACTTTCAAGCCTCTCCCCCGTCTGAGGTAGGAAAGACTGGAGGATTGGTGTGGGGGATTGTCTGTTGAGGTCCAGTGATGGCGGAGCTCGCCCACTCAGCCTTCCATGAGCTTTCCCCCAAAACTGTTTTGTCGAGAGTGTCGGGTGCTTCCAGTTGCTGGCAGGCTGAAAGGGTTACGAATCGGGCTGTGGAGCTGGTGGGCAGCGGAGAAATTTCCGTCTCGGACTGGGGAATTGGGGGGGGTGCCCACCGGCAGATCTGCACACCTAGGAGGAGGAGGAGCCCCCCACCTTCCCCAGAGAGACCAGCCAGCAGCCCCCCTGGGAGGGGGATCAGGAGCGAAAGAGTGGCGTGGCTGCTGTGCCAAGGGGCGGGCGGGTGGGGAGGAGGCGCTTCCCAGCAGCCTCGTCGGAGGGAATGGAGGAGGCTCCTCGTTGGCTGTTGGGCCGAGGGCAGCAACGGGTGGGAGGAGAAAGGGAGCCAAGGAGGGGCCCCGTAAAAACTGTGGGGGGGGCCAGGCCCCGTGGGCCCCACGTTAGCTATGGGCCTGACTTAAACAGATCCTCAGTAAGATTCCAGACGAGATCAATGACAGACAATCAAGGGCATTGCCAGTGCAATAAAGGAACTTCTTGACACAGTAAATAACGCCTTCAAGAAATATCAATACCAGAACCGGAAGGCACTTGAGCACCAAAAGAAAGAATTTGTAAAATACTCCAAAAGTTTCAGCGACACTTTGAAAACCTATTTTAAAGATGGAAGCGCAATAAATGTGTTCATAAGTGCGAACCAACTAATTCATCAAACCAACTTGATACTCCAGACCTTAAAAAATGTGGCCTGAAAAAACAAAACTGTATATGTCGAGAGCTGTAATTTTCAAATGGTGGATAGGATACCTTTATATATAAACTTTAAAATTTTGACTGTATAAATTATCGGTCCCAGTTGGAGGGACATAATGCAGGATTTTGAATGGGATTTATTGCCATCTTACGCCATGTTTTTGTAAAAACATTGTAGCTTAATCATAATCTCACAATAAAGATTTTGCATCGCTTTTTTGCTATTATCATTCTTTTCAGAATTATAAGCCAAAAGAATTTATGCCTTAATGTGTCATTATGTAACATTCCTTATAAGAACTGTAAATATTTGGTGTTCTGTTTCTGACATTTTGAAGGAGCTGTGGTGGCTCAAGTGGTTAAGACGCTGAACTGCAGGCTGTGGAAGGTCAGTAGTTCAGCAGTTCAAGACCCGAGAGTGCTGCATGACGGGGTGAGCTCCTGTCTCTAGTTCCAGTTCCTGCCAACCTAGCAGTTCAAAAGCAAGAAATTGCAAGTAGATAAATAGGTACCACTTCGGTGGGAAGGTAATAGCGTTCTGTGCACCTTGGTGTTTAGTCATGCCGGCCATATGACCACGGAAACGTCTTCAGACAGCGCTGGCTTTGAAATGGAGATGAGCACCGCAACCCTAGAGTCGGATTCAACTGGCTTTTGAGCAAGGGAACCTTTACCTTTACCTTCTGACATTTTAACTTGAAAGCGAAAAACGGCAAGATTATGTATTTAATAATATTGGTGGCAAATATTCAATAAATAGTATAATGAATGCAAAGTATTTTTCTCTGACCTTGATTTTTCTCCACCAAGCCCTCCAATCAGCTTTTCTGCTCTTTCTAGCTTTTTAGCACATAAATCCACCTGAAATTCTAGGCGAGCTTTTTCTTCAGTTTTTTCTTCAAAGGTTTGCTGCAAAGCTTCCAAACGATCTTCAACAGCTTGAAGTTCAGCTCTCTTTTGATTTAGTAAGGCCATAGTCTGTGCTAAAGACTGCTGTGCCTCTGCTAAGCGGGCTTTCTTAGGAGCAACAACCTAGTCAATTACAATTTAAGAATCACTGATCATTAAATGGCTAAAGAAAAAAAATATAATAAAAAAGGAAGTCTACAACATGAAGTTCAGCTGCTGTACACAATTTAATGATAAAATGTCTTTCAGAGACTTGAAGCAAAAAGTTCCAATGGAACATAATACTATATTAAGTGCTGCTCCTATTCAAGTCCCAATGACAAGAAGAGCAAATACGAAGGGGGAAATATCTGCTTGTTTCAATTTATATCTGCCATATGTCTATCCCTCTTTCAGAACACTCCCTGTGGTGTTCTGAGCTGAGCTCCCATCCAAGTACTGGCTGCAATAAGACAAATTCAGTGCCCGGTTTGTTTTAGATATCTTCAAGCCATTCTAGTGTTAGCAGATGACTTTCAAATTGTCTGGGCAAAGCTCCAAGATAAATGGCTATTGACCTTGGCAGCTATATGGAACCTGCATATTCAGAGGCAGTATGCCGCAGACTGCCAAAGCTGGGGACAAGCAGCAGAAGGGCTACTGCCTCCATGTTCTGCTTGTGAGCTTTCCATATACATCTGGCTGGGTACCACTGGAAACAAAATGCTAAGCCAGATCCCATTGTGACAGTCTTTGCCTAATGGGGCTTTGTGGAATTAGCATTTTCCAAGCAGAGAGGCAAGAAGGTACACAATCCCACCTTTGCAACTCTGTCATACACTTCCATTGCCATAATCCATTTACACAGGCCTTCTGCTGCTGAGGATGCTTTAGCCACCTTGGGTGGATCGAACTCAGGATTAGTTAGATATTCAGAACGAATCTTCTGCATGACAGAAACCTGTGTGAAAATATATTATGTATATTTGAAAACTGTGTTAAAATATAGTTGCCAAGCCTGTGCTTGGTGTGATAACAGATTTGCAGGGGTATACCTGCAAGGGCAAATCTGCTGGTGGGAGGGAAAGATAAATGTCCCCGTCCCCCCCCAAAGCTGGGCATGCTTCCAATATTAGAACCCAGCTGGGGGGGGGGACATTTTTAAATGGCCTGGTAAGTAGTTACAGAGGAGAATCGGCAGCCAGGGGCGGGGGAGGGGACAGGTTAAACATCCGACAACCAGGGCTCTTTTTGTAGCAGGAACTCCTTTGCATATTAGGCAACACACCCCTAATGTAGCCAATCCTCCAAGAGCTTACAGAGCTCTTCTTACAGGGGCTACTGTAAGCTCTGGGAGGATTGGCTACATTAGGGGTGTGTCGCCTAATATGCAAAGGAGTTCCTGCTACAAAAAGAGCCCTGCTGACAACAATAAATTTTGTCCCAGCCCTTGTATTAACATTATATGCTTTGGAAGCTCACATTTTCCTTGTGATGTGCAGTTCTATCCTGACCAGCCCAATTATTTTTACATTGTGACACCATAGCTACCCCGACAGAAAATCCTTCCCTCTGTTCTTCTACTCAGTATTGCAGTTAGCTTCTTCTTAGGCACTAGTGGCAAGTTTGAATTGCCTCTGGGTATTCAAGGGAGACAGAGGGAATGCAGCATAGCATAGGCCGATCTTGTCAGATTTTGGAAGATAGGGCTATTTTTGGGCAGGAACACACAGGAACAGAGTTCCAGCTGGCTCCTGAGTTGGCCATGCCCAGCAGGAACTCATTAGAATAATAGGCCACACCCAACAGCAGAAACTCATTAGGATTGGTTACATTTGGGGTGTGTGGCCTAACATACAAAGGAGTTCCTGCTACAAAAAAGCCCTGGGTTTTGACTATAAACAAGGTACAAAGAATAAGAAGCAAAAGGTGGATGTGGCTGGATGACCACACTTCTGGTAACACGGGTGTATGGTCTAATATGCTAATAAGTTGTGCTGTCTGGGGTGTGGCCTACATATGCTAAAGAGTTTCTGCAATTGGGTGTGGCCTATTATGTTAATGAGTTCCTGCTGGGCTTTTTCTACAAAACCCTGTTGGAAGCTAAGTAGGGTTCGTACTTGGAAGGAAGACCACCAAGGAAGACTGCAGAGGAAGGCAAGGGCAAATCACCTCTGCTTCTCATTTGCCTTGAAAGCCCCTTGCTGGAGTTACCATAAGTCAGCTGCAACTTGACAGCGATTAACAAACACACATTCAGGGAAGAAGGGATAAAGTCTTGCTTATAGCTGCCATGATGATGCCATGTGTGGAATTCTGCCCTCCCATATCAGCATTAACAGCTACTTGTTTTTTGACATTAAATGACAGGCAAAGAGCCTTATACTGATCCCCCTTGCATCAACACAACCTGATGCTTCCCTGTGCTTGCTTGGCATGCAGTGTTGTGACAAACAGCTGGTTTTCTCCTTCATTTCTCCTGTAATATAATATACTGTAACTTATCAATAGGAATTACCTGAACAGCAACAGCAGTTTACACAAGTCAAACCTGAATTTAAAAACAGAGTATTTGATATTTGCATTCAGCAAAATGTGGCAAGGTAGAAGGAGCACCAAAGCACAGCAGGATTTCTTCTCCCTCAGATAAGAACCTCTGCGCTTGAAGGCTGTGATGGGGCAATCCCATTTAAGAAGAAATTATGCATTTCTGGAGGAAATGTCATAGAAACATTATCTCTTTAATAGTTCATTGTAGAAAGAAATCAGACACAGAATGATAAAATTATTCCATTCTGTACTGTAAATATCATTACAATCTATTATAATAATTTATTATAAGACAACAAAAACTTACTGGTATGTTGTCCTTGTCATACTCTCTCAGATCTTTTAGAAAATTCATTTCACCCAAAAGTTTTTTGCTAGGCCCCCAATAGTCCAAAATCTGTAAAGAAAGTTGTAGAACTGAACATATTAACTGTTGATAATAGCACCAGAAGAGAACATGTAGAGAACAAAGAATTTGTCATTGATTTTCTATATATTATTTATATGCTTATTCTGCCCTCAATGTTCTAATACAAAGTTTGCTTTCCCCAGATTATCAAATGCCTGGATAGCACAGACTAACCTGTTCTCATTCGATCTCAGAAGATAAACAGGTGCAGCCCTGGTTAGAACTTGGATGGGAGACACTCAAGGAAGTCCAGGGTTGCTACACAGAGATACACAATGGCAAGCCAATTCATAATGTCTCTTGCCCTGAAAACCCTATGGGGGTAGCTGTAAGTCAGCTGTAATTCGATGGTAAAAAAAAAAATCACATAAATTGCAGCTCTAACAAATGCATCTTTAGAACTATGGACAACATATGCACTGTGTCCCACAATGCCACGACATATATTACAGAAAGCCCCCAAAGCCAGGTCAGGGTTGTCAGGCTGGAAGTAGCCAATCATATCAGATAAATAGACTGATCTTTAAAACTGAGATGTAACATCAGATTCTATCAAGAAAGGTGTTTGAAAACACCATCACCTTACCACAACAAGAGGCAGATGAAAAATTAAATTAACTGAAAACCCCTGTGGGGTTTTTAAGGTAAGAGACATTCAGAGGTGGTTTGCCGTTGCCTGCCCCTGCATAGCAACCCTGAGCTTCCCTGGAGGTCTCCCATCCAAACTCTGACCAGGGATGACCCTGTTTAGCCTCCCAGATCCAGTGAAATTGGGCTATAAAAATGGTTGTAGTTAAGGCAGCATTCATCTTATTCTCTGAATGGAGAACAGGAATTTTGCACAAGCCCCATCTTAAAGCTTCCTATAGAACATGAAACTGAGCAAACTTCAGCGGCAGCGGAAGACAGGAGGGCCTGGTGTAATCTGGTCCATGGGGTCGCGAAGAGTCGGACTCGACTGTGCGACTGAACAAAAAAATAAACAAATAGATTTTTACTATAGTGTGTGGAATAATATCATTAACTTATTGAAGGATACTCCTATTGAGAATCCAATTCACAATCTATGGGCAGTTTCCCACACTGTGATAGAAGATAAAGCTATCAGTATGGATCCCCTTTCACTCCACGCATCTCTGCCATGTTTGGTCAAAAATACTGTTTTATTAAGCCTTTGACATATATGTTTCCTATTTGATTAGAATAGCCTTGGCAAACAGAAAGATATCACATAAAAGTCACTATCTATTTTACCTTGCCTCCAATTCCAGCAGGATCTGCGACTTTTTCAGGTTTTATATCCTTCATGACACAGATGGCAGCCATGACAAGTTTAACACCAGAAGGTGGATTCTTCATTGATTTCACAATTGTAATATCTGCAGGCTAGAACAAAATATATTGATTTATAATACAATTTGTACTACTGAAAATGGTGGTGAGTTATTTTGTATAACTCAGCATGCACTGAATTTTTTTCACTGTAGAATTGCTTCTCTCACACTAATGATTCCAGTCCCCTCTTCTCTTCTTCTTCTCTCCTTTCCTTACAGCTCCTTCCACCCACCCATGAATCATCAAAATAATGCTTATTTCCCTTGTGTTTCTGTCTATGCTCTGTCTTGTTCTTATTTTCATGTGTTCTGATGACATTGATTTAACTTGCCTTCAGCGTGTCCAGTGCAGAGAGCGCTGCCTCTAGGGCTGGAATTGCCTCTGCAAGGTCACTCTCACATTCATTCTTTAGTGCCTGGGCTTCTGCTGCTTTTTCTGTAGCAAGCTCTTCATCCACTTTTACCGTTTTGCTTTTGGCTTCTACTTCTGCAGACTCTCTCTCTATGACCTAATAGAAAAACAAAGAACATAGTCATAGAGTCCAATATACTTCTTCTAGCAGATTTTACTCATTCATTTATTCAGATAAAAAACGAGGAATGGAATCCAGTGTTGGTGGCAGCTGAGAAAAGACAGGTTTGGAAAGAGCTGAAATCATTGCCAGGACCACACCCAACAAACTCCAGCCATGCCCATTAGGCACAGAGCTGGAGTCCAACAGCACCTTAAAGACAAAGAAAATTTTCAGGGTGTAAGCTTTCAAGATACCTGATGAAGGGAGCTTTCACTCTTGAAAGTTTCTACCCCAAAAAACTTGTTGGTCTCTAAGGTGCTACTGGACTTGAACCTAGCTCTTCTACTGCAGACCAAAACGGCTACCTTCTGAAATTATCTCCATTAGTCACAAGGTAAGCCTTGGTCCAAGGAAAAGGGCAGTATCCAGATGAATAATTACCCCCTACCCCATTTGAAACTCAGCCACGCTCAACCTGTGGGCTGGCTAGGGTTGCCAGCTCCAAGTTGGGAAATACCTGGAGATTTGGGGGATAGACCCTAAGGAGGGTGGGGTTTGTGGAAGGACTACAATGGGGTATAAAGCTGCAGAGGCCATTTTCTCTAGGAGAACTGAGCTCTGTCGCCTGGAGAGCAGTTGTAATTCCAGGAGTTCTCAAGCCACCACCTGAAGGCTGGCAACCCTAGTGCAGGCTCTGATCCCAACTGATGGGGGGAGCTCGGGCCACACAGTATAGGCTTGATAGGGAAAAACTATTGGATTGGGATATGAGATACAAAAAAGGAATGAGACATGCTGAGAAGGCAAAAGATGATTTGGATAGGCTTATATGAGGAAGATTTCATTACAGCTGACACAAGCATTTATTCTTGTGGGGGAAAATGGTTCCAATTAAAACTGGTGTGATATAAATAATTATATGGCTTCTCCACTGAAAAATTGTTACTGCAACAGACCTGAAGCACAGCAGATTGGACTTTCCTACTTGCCTTGTACAGCATGCCAGTATAAGCTACTGCAGTACCATTTGAGCAAACTGGTGCACTGCAGAACTATGTACATTTTTAAGAGCAGAAACTTTACCTTCATCATAGTTGCATTGTCCACTTTAGCCTGCTCCAGTTTAGGCTGTAAATCAACCAGTTCTTGTTTCATTTCACCAACCTAAAACCAACAGCAATTGTACATCAGTTGTTTACGATATTGCAAAATGAAATAGATAAAATGACATTTATATATGCCAAAAAGTTATGCATTCTCAGAATTTGCATGAGTATTTTAATTAATTATATCCTTCTTTAAGAACCCTGCAACATTAGTTCTTAAATGATACGTTCTTGTCACTAAATACTGAACATACAGAAGCAAAATCATAAAAACTTAAGACTGCTGAAGGGAGCTGGTAAACAGATCTCACAGGCCACAGATGCTGAGGCTGTACTTTTACAATTAACTTACCTGAGATTCAGCAAAAGCTAGTTTGTCTAAACCATTAGTATATCGTTTTTTGGCCCTCATCACATTGTCTCGTTTTGAAGTCAAAAGTTGTTGGAAAGAAGCAATAAGTTCAAGGTATGAAGTAGGGGTAACATAATTATGCCGTCCCAACATTTCCAAATATCTGTGGCATGAGAAAATAATCTTTAGATACAATGGACATTCAAAAGAAAGGATCCATTTGTTCAATGACAAGATCTCTTGTTTTAGCTGAATATTATTCTAATGTTCCAAGACACCCATGTCACTAAGAGCTTCCCAGGACAACCAATGTAGAGGATTAAGTGTACAGTTATTACCCATTTAGGGTGCCCAGTCCTGAAGTCTTCCTTCTTTTTCAAAAAATGTTAATCACAAGGAGTGTGTGGGAAAGATACACTGAATCTTTCCCCTGCTCATGTCCAGCAACTGTCTCTTAGCAACTGTTTTTTCTCCTATTTGGACTTATTTGTGGTCCTGAAGCCTCAAGAGAAAAATGGTTGGAGCATATGGTTTGGTAATATGTGAAAAGTGGCAGGCAGAGGAAAGGTTCAGCTCCTCACTCTGACATGCCACTTTAAGATAGATTTGGGTGGGTAGCTGTGTTGATCTGAAGCAGCAGAATAAAGTTGGAGTCCAGTGGCACCTTTAAGACCAACAAAGTTTTATTCAAGGTATGAGTTTTCATGTGCTGGACTCAAACTTTGTTATTCCACTTCAAGTCCGCCTCTCCCAAACACACCATTAAACATACATTTGATGGCTACTAAAGGTCTAACATGTAGCCCTTTAGATTCCAGGCAGCTAAAGTGACTTAACACCTGTTGGTTCACTTCAGTGGAGCTGAGGATTAACAGTGAGGCTGCAATAAACACTGTATTTACTCCTAAAATCCAGGGCACCTTGGGTTGGCTTCAAAGATATTTTCCTGCCAGTGTACTACCAGCGTCCCTATACACACAAAGCAGCACTTTTGTGGACAGAGGAAGGCTAATTTTTGCCTATTGCTGCCTCATGTAGCAAGCTCCCAGTTCAATCCCCTGCCCCTGCTGTTTATGAGGGCTGTATGGGTCCCAGAAGCAGAATTTCAATGAGGGGGTCACTGGGCTGCAGTGGGAAGAGGAAGGCAGAAAAGCCCCATTTCACAAGCTTCAGTCTCCTACTGGTGCTTTGGATTCTACCCATTGTTGGGAGATTGCTGTGTAATTACTGTGAATGGATCTATAATTTATGGTTATAGCAGGCCTGGAGTCTGGACAGAAACAGAGAAACTGAGGGAGAAAAGCTGTGAACTGGCTGAATGTAAAGCTCCTTGGAGCGCAGGAACACCCTCTCTGGAGACTTGAGGTAGCGTACCAGAGGTGCTGCCATGTGGGAGTGTCCCTTCTACTCTACCCATATATTTGCAAATAAAGCAAAGGAGACATAAGTCTCTAGCATTCTCTCCTTCAAAGAAAACCAACACAGGCTCCACTGTCTCTGGAACTTTTCACTCCTTGAGGAAGCAGGAAGTGTGTAGCAACATGAATTGAGATAAATAAAAGCAGATTGCTGACTGGCTAGCATTTTTCTGGGGGAAAATTTAGCCTACAATTTTAGCTTTGTTCAGGTTAGAAGATCCCCCCCCCAAATCATTGAACACTGACATAAATATGCCTTTTGAGAGTCCTACATATTAGGCTGTTTCAAAAATGTATATAGAAATACAACCTTGCAGAAAGTATCAACACAGAAGTATGGAAGTGTTGGCAGATAGGAACAACTTCTTGCCGCTCATTGTCTGTGAGTTTAAGCCTTTCCAAAAACTTAATAGCCACACGTTCAAGAGCATCATCAGGCCAAGGCTGAAAACAGAAAAAATATTAACTTCACTGGAGATCCCCTGTCTAACACTAATGAAATACAACTTTTGACTCTCCTTACCAGTGGTTCTTCATTAAATCTGCTACAGGCATTTAGATAAGGGAGAAGTCATAGTTCATATTACAAGCTATTACATCTGACATACAAAGGCTGTGGTCACACTATAAATAATCCACTTTCAGTGCACTTTCCAACTGGATTTTTACTGTGTGAACTGGCAAAACCCAGTTGGAAAGTGCATTGAAAGTGGATTATTGAATGCGTGTGACCATAGCCTTAGTTATTTCCTTTGCTGTCTAAATCACAGCCAACTTAGCTGTCTAATCACAGCCAACAGTTTTCAAAGCAAAAAATGTCCAGAGGTGGCTTGCCATTGCCTGCCTCTGTGTAGCAATCCTGGACTTGGTACTATCCAGGCCTGACCCTGATTAGCTTTCAAGATCTGATGAGATCATGCTAGCCTAGGCTATCCAGGTCAGGGCATTCTGTCATTATTCAAATACAACTTCCTAGTTCTTTTCTTCCCTCTGAAGGGTTTTGCTCTGTTGGTGAGCACGGAAGTTCAAATTACGCCTCTTTCTAGTCACTTTTATTTTCTGGTATTTTTTGTGTGTGTGTTGTATGTGTGTGCTTGCATGCCTGGAAGTCATGGTGACTTCTGGTGACCCCTAGTAGGGCTAGGACATCCCAGCCCTGGTATTCCAAGGAGGTCACCCTTCCAAGTACACGCCAGGGTCAGTCCGAGATCTGACAAGATTGAGCTTGCCTGTGCTACACAGGTCAATGCCACTTTTCATATTCTTTTTGTTGTGTGTGTTATGTAAGTTGGAGGTTCAAAGATAGCATTGTAGTTCTGACCATAAATGATGCCAACTAGCAACCTGGCAGCATTATTTCCATAACCTGACCAGTAACTTCCAGGAAACCAAAGTCCTTGGGTTTGATTGGGGGGAATATGGTTGCAAAGTTGAAACTTTGATCCACTATTTGTATAACGATTTTTTCACTCTTATGACATAACTAACACTATATGTGTATAGACATAAATATATATGTATATACTCACATTCAAAGCTTGTTTACTGTCTCAAAACTATGAAAGGGGCTATGGGTTTTTTTTACAATTATTGCAGTTTGGCAGAAAATGTACCATATATAAGAGAGGCAATATAAAGATTAGAAGGTATTGATGAACTATGAAGTTTTCGATTTGTTTAATTACACTTACAAACCTGGAACCAGTCAATAGTACAGCAGTTGATAAGTGATGGGAACTGTCTCAGTCGGTTGCGAAAAGCATCACCAATCGGGCTGAAAGCAACCACAACATGGAGATTTTCTTTGCAGCGATTCACAAAGAAAGCAAATAAGGCCAAGGGACTGAGCTCTTCATGTTTACTGCCTGCCTGGGCTACTGCACGAACACCCTAGAAGATAATGGACTCTAATAAATTACATAATTCTAAAATATAACTCTGGAAAGTAATTAAACCAATAAATAGAATGTCAAGAGCACGACACCATTATATTTCCAAATGAGTGCCGTATATCTGCCTCCATATTCAGTATCTGAGAAAAAAGCACAGTAACTGAACTAGTTAAAATGTGAGCAGCCCTCACACTTGCATGCACTAAGATGACAGAAACTTGGCCAGAGACAAATTAATTGGTGAGAGATGTTGTATTTTTTGTGGACTGGCTCACAATTATATACAGGTCTGTTTTTTATTTGGAGCCTCCCCCTGTATTGACTCATTTCAAACCTGCCTGGCCCTTAAATGATATTTCATGTTTTATGTGTATGCAATATGGATTTAGGCCAGTGAAGAAGGCCCTTGGCGCCGAAAGACATGGTCTAGTGGCTTTTTATGAAATATTCACTTGTGTGACTTTATGATTATTAGATGTACAAGTCCAGTAGGCTGCTGTATGTATGTGTGTGTGTATATATATATATATGTTTGTGTGTGTTATATTTTTGATCTTTGCTACAGTCAGCATTTTGAGTACATAACCTCATTTTGAACAGCAGAATTAGAAATCTTTCTGGTCTGTTCCTGATTTTTAATTGTATAGGAACAAGGCTCAATTAAAATTTACCGTCTACTCATATTAGCCAATGAAGATTTATCCCAAATAAAACCAAAATTATCCTCTTTATTAATAAATACACTCCAACCAATAAACTGATATTCATAAATCTCCATTTACTGAACATTTGATCAGCAGGCTTGACAAAGACATTCAACCCAAAAGGATTTTATTTATTTTTTTTAATTTATTTTTGTTTTTACACCCTGTCCTCCCCACGAATGGGCTCACGGCGGCTTACAAGAGGGCCAAATATGCCCATACATAAAACAGGGTAAAAAACAGTAAAAACCAACAAATATTACAAATAAAGTGCTCAAATTTAAACAAGATGGTCATTCATTTGAGGTAGGTGGTTTTTCATGGAGGTAGGTAATGTCCAGTAAGCTGTCCAGTTCAGTGGTACCTGCCCAGTGCTGTATTGTGGCCAGATCTTCCGTAGGGCCGTCTCCTTACTCCATTTGTTGCCGACACCGTTGGTAGTGGTGGTAGTGGTAGTAATAATGGTGGCTCCTACATAAAAGCCTGGCAGAAGAGCTCCATCTTGCAGGCCCTGCAGAACTGTACTAGGTCCCGCAGGGCCCTGATCCCCTCCAGGAGCTCGTTCCACCAGGTAGGAGCTGCCACTGAGAAGGACCTGGCCCTCGTCACAGCAAGCCTTGCCTCCCTGGGGCCTGGAATCACCAGGCGATGTTGCGTCCCAGACTGAAGTGCTCTTAGGGGTCTATGTGGGGAAAGGCGGTCCCTCAGGTATGTCAGACCCTGGTCATATAGGGCTTTAAAGGTAAGCACCAGCACTTTGAAACGGATCTGGTATGCTATTGGCAGCCAGTGCAGTGCTTTCAGCCCAGGCCGGATGTGCTCCCACTTGGGGAGACCCATCAACAGCCTGAATGGGTAAAGTGCAGAGTATGAGGCATAAGTTTTCTGTTGTTCATGTGGATTTCTCAAATGGGGATGACTCTGTACAGTTGCTGGAGGTAAAGAGATTCTGTGACTTCACAGCAACCTCGTTACACAGAGAGTCCCATGGTAAACTGGAACCAAGGTAATAAAATATAGTAATATTAAGTATAAGATGAATATTCATTCTATGCCTATTTCAAAAGTCATGGAAGGATTTTTTTTTACACTAGAATAAGTCAAGAAATGGAAATAAAAATAAAAGGAAAGCATGAAGCCATGGGAGGGTGTTTGGGCACTTTAAAAGTGGCCATCATCACATCCAGTATGGCTCTGAGCCCTTTGTAGGAAGGGTGGGATAAAAATGCACTAAACTGGTAGGTGGTTAAGCATGTGCTTATTACGTTTTAAGAAAATTCTTATACGGATACCTCCATAACTTCTTGTTTTTCATCAGCTGCAAAAATATTTGGTACTTCACCAGTATTGAGCACACTGTCAACATCTTCCAAAAAGGCTTCTTCTTTAATTTGTGTGTCTGTGATTAGAAACACAGTTTTCAAGCCCTTCACGCCTGCACTCCTCAGAAGGGTCTAAAAGCCAAAACAAAATTGGAAGGATTTAAATTTTTAATTTTACATGTAGTACCTAGGGTGCAAAACCATCAACACATACATTTTAGCCTGCAATACTGGGCAAAAATGCTATGCTTGGGGATCCCATTTTGCTATGATGGATTCTTCAGTGTGGAAAGAGCTTCCTCATCTCTAAAAACTGGGGAGAAAGGGGGAGAGGGGGGAAGGGGGGAGATAGAGAGATGCTAAATGCTTTCAAGAAGCCCTACTGCCTGTTAGGGTCTTTCCCATGCATTTCTAAGTGTTCCATGCCATAAATATAGTTTTATTGAATTATCTTGTGTCATAATTACATAAAGCATCCTGACATCCTGATCTCATACTATATACATTATCTAGTAAATTACCTGATTTATTTACAGACTGCCTTTCAACTGAAAATGTCCCTAAGGCTGAACATGTCCTTAAGGCTATTTACACTTCAAGGATCAAGCTGTATAAAATATTTGCTGTAGCTTGACACTTGAGGTATCGTTAATATATTTCGGGTTTTGTTTGTTCCCCCCTTCTCCTTTGTTCCTAAGGCTATTTACAACATACTTAGTAAATACAGTGAAATCAATTTTAAAAAAATCAGTAAACCATCTCACAATAAAGTCAATAAAACCACGTATCGATCTATCTTACCACCAGGGATCATTTCCTGCTGGAGCGCCCTGGAGTAGCGCTCTGGCAGTAAGGAGCCCGGGCTCTACCCCTGCCTTTCCTGGCCCGCCCGCAGAGAGGGAATCTCCATTTAAATGCCTGGGTTCCCAGCCCAATCTTCTCCAGGTGCCCTGCAGCTGTGGTGCACCTGGAGAAGATCGGATAGGGAAGCCATGCATGTCTGCCTCCCTGCCCTCCCCTTCTCCAGCTAGCCCGCCTCCACTTTTGCAGAGAGACTCAGGGGAAGGGGGGGATTTAAATGGCTTTCTTCCCCTTCACCAGATGCGGAAGGGAAAGAAAGCCATTATACACATGCCTGGGTTACCTGCCCGATGTCCTCTAGGTTTCCCGCAGCCGCGGGGCACCTGGAGAACACCGGGCAGGGAACCCAGGCATGTCTGCCTCCCTGCCCGGTCCTCCCCTCCCGGGCTGGCTGGAGAAGGGAAGGGGAGGCGGGCAGACATGGCCCCCTTTCCCTGAGCCTCTCCGCTTTTGCGGAGAAACTCGGGGGAGTGGGGGGATTTAAATACCTTTCTTTCTCTTCCCTAGATGGGGAAGGGAGAGAAGGCATTCTAAACATGCCTGGGTTCCTTGGCACCTGGAGAAGATCAGGCAGGGAACCCAGTCATGCTTGCATGCCTGTCCTTTGTTAGGGTATGTGGCATATGCAAATGAGTTATGCAAATGAGCTCCTGTACCTTTTTTATGACGTGACCCCTGATTACCACCATCATTGTTATTATTATTATTATTATCATTTCTATTATTGCAGGCATCATTGGGAATTGGTCCTGTACTCACACAAAATAATTACTTGTGATGTTGCATGAAGGTTTAAAACTTTACTTCTAACTTTGGACATTCTAGCGACAAAGTCAAACAGAGTATTACACAAATGTACACAGGAACCTCACTGCAATGATGATGTAAGGCAGTCCACAACATTTAACAGCCTACTATCTATGTCTAGATTTATTTTGTGGAATGTCCAATTATATACACTTTGTTTAGAAGTCAGATACTCTGGATATTTGAATATGAAACAGAAAAACATATTCCTCTTGTAAGAATGAGTACAGTAACTTAGTTTTACTCACTTAAATTGTAAGCCACTACAAGAAGGACCCTGGAGCAGTGGCGTAAAAATCTCCTTTGAAATGATAAATTGCAGAGTTATATTATGGCCATTGAAGAAGATGACACTGAACAATTTAAAAATAACCAGTTCTGGCCTAAGCCAACCAATGTTAATTGTTACCTTTAAATCCTCCCTCCATTCATTCAATCCATAACTTTTAGAGATTTCTGGCTGGAAAATGTTCATTTTTGCCATGGATGTAGCCAAACGTGTCAGGGACTGGCGGCCACTTCCTCCCATTCCAACAAGTAAGGCATTACCTCCTGACTGCTTCAGCACACGACATATGCGAGATAAATGTTCCAGCACATATCTATCACAGAAATATATATATAATGAAAAACTGAAGTATCTATATCTACGTTTATGCAAACTCATAACTTTACTCCTGTATTTCTCTTTGTGAAATGTACCACATCCACACTACATCCCAACCATAAAATATATTTTGCAATTATCTCAAAGTCTTCTAGGACAATTGAATGCATCTCTGTGATCACAGCCACATTGTACTGACCTTCCATCATGACCACAGACAACACATAGTTCATGCTTGTTCTACCTGGTTGTCCTGTAGTTTACTGCACCTGTGACTGCCTAGTTCTGCTCTCTCTCTTCCCTTGCGAAAACCAAATGTTTTTTGGGTGATTCTAGGCACCCACACAAGGTATCACCTCCCCCCTTGTGGTCCAGCCTCCCCCAGTTTCAATCCCATTACTTTATTATGGCCTGTGTAATCTCTGCTCTGCTTTCATGCTCCTTCCAGATTTTCTCCCATCCCTTCCCCATGTGCCATCTAGAGCTGCCTTCTGGCTTCTCCCACACCCCACACTGGTTGTCTTGCAGCCTTTCCCCTCTGGTTCTCTAGAGAGCCTGCATCACTGCATCAAAGTCTCTGTCACCAGGAGTTGCATGCCCACTGACCAGCTCGGTGTTGGGCTTGGCCCTGGTCCTGATATAGCTGCACCTGGCCAGCTGGCTGATGCAGGAGCCACTCCAGCAGTGGACAGAACCACTGACAGCCTGGGCTGGGCCACTGTGTGCCAGTGTCTTCAGCCCCCGCTGAGAACAGGTAGGAAGGGCTAGGTGGAACTGGAGTGTGCTACAAGGGCTGGGCATCAGAACAATCCTTAATTAATTCTCATAATAATGAACTTGATGGTCCTATGCTATCAGTAGGACAACAAAACTGGGCCATACACAGAGACCCCTGAACACATTCACTGCCCTCCGGGAAACAGAGAATGTGGGCACATAGGCATCAATTAAAGGAGAGCGGTGGGAAATAAACAAGAGAGAGAGGGGAAATTGGCCTATTTGAGTCTTTGTAACAACTTCAGGATCCTAGATGGGGAGTTCATAGCATGTGTTTCCAGCCAAATTCCCGACCCATTCCTAGAAGTACAGAATACTATAAACTTTAGAAGGATTGATCCTTTTGAAGCTAAAAAGAGTACTAAAGATTAGGATTAAATAGGCAAATATCCTCTTCCAAAGAATAAGTTGTGAAGGGGATACAGCCATAACAGCTTTTAGTATCTTGAGATATGATGCATGTATGTAAAATTAGATTTAGGGTGATGATCATGGGGTCGCGAAGAGTCAGACTCGACTGTGCGACTGAACAACAACAAATACTGTCAGAAATGCATTTCCTAGCTCTAACTCCCCCCCCCACCCCAAATAGAAAAAGACTGGGAAAAATACTGCCCTTCTGCATAATACTACTCAGGTTCAGGGGTAGATGAGCAGCTTCCTGTCCATCAACCCCTGAAGACCAGAGTCAGGGCAACTGTGGTATAGCATAAAGGAAGCTGCTCAATTCACCCTGAACATAAGTAGTATTAATCCATCTCTGAAGAAACAAACAAAAATTATTGCTCTAATTGGGAACGAGCTGGATAACCATCAAAATAGAATATCATGTAAATATACTGAAATAAGTAATAGCTGATGCACCTGAAAATTACTAAGTTCATTCTTGATTTATGAGTTTGGTTATATTCATCCAAGCAAACCTCCACAATATCACTGAACACTTGCACATTTGGAATTTCAATGTAAAGTCTTTCATCGCCTTCAAGGTCAGGATTCATGTAGTCTCCAAACAGCAAGTTCCTCATATCTTCTTCACTTACCTGTTAGCCAAAAACAAACAGATCGTAGTACTGTTCTATAATAAATTTGTACGTGTAAATTTCATAAGTAGGCAAATGTAAGGCCCCATTACTCCATTTCAAGAATAGTAATAAGAACGCACTTAATGGTCTGAGAGCACCTGATGCTACATCATTGCTGAGACTGAATGTGGATCTGATTAATCTCTTGGATGGTAGATCACTAAGAGGAGGATATTGCTACAGCTGATAGTATACTGGGATGGATCACACCGATAAAAAAACAGCAAAAGCATAAACAAGCTAGGGAGCACAGATACTTAAACAAGGTAGGGATTGCTGCATATTGGCTCCCCAGAAATGTTCCCTCTAAACTCCACAGTATTTTGAGCAAGAATTCTACCTCTTGAGCAAGAAAAGCTAGTAGCATTAAAGTTCTGAGTGAGTCTACATTTGACTATCACATAAATTAGTTTCTTAGAAGATTATTTCCATAACCTTGTAAAAATCTCAGAATGAATTCTTTTAAATTATATTTAAACTATATATTAAGAATAATTTAAACATCATAAGATAAAACAGAATCAAGTCAAATTTTATTGCAGAAAATGTCCTCTATGGGAGGGGGGGGAACACTAGGCCACCAGAGAACAGGTCTACCCTCCTCTTTCCACTATATTGGTAGACCTGGCTTCCAGATAAAAGGTCAATCCTTCCCTTTGCACTATATTGGTAGACCTGGCTTCTGGAGAACAGGTTTACTCTCTGGAGAACAGGTCTATCCTCCCAGGTCTATTATATTGGTAGACCTGGCCTTGGACTGTTGCCCTACACTGAGCCTTAGAAAACATACTAGCACCTAGGGGAGAAAAAACTCTTGCGGTCTACTTTGGTTTTTTTTCTTGTGAAATATGACAGATTTACAGGTCAAGTATAACAGAGGTATAACAATCACTGTCAGAACCCTTCCTAACCTAACAAACAGGAAGTTGCTTAAATGTCATCAATTTGCTCAGGCTACTTATTTATTCAAATATTTATATCCCACTTTTCCCTGTGACCCAAGGCAGCTTACAAATCATACTGAAAAGCATAATAGGATTGTGCAAAAAAAAAAATTGACTTTTCCTGCTCCATTATAGCCTATTGGGACCATTATAGCCTATGGACCCCATAGGCTATAATGGAGAGTCAATCTGGGGGTATCTGAGGCTCTGGGCGCTGTTTTTTTTTTTTTTGAGGTAGAGGCACCAAATTTGCAGCATGGCTGCTGGTGCCTTTACTCAAAAAGCCCCCCAAGTTTCAAAACTGGAGTAGAATTGGAGTCCAATTCTATGGAAGTGCCCCATCCTCCATAGTGAACTGGAAGCTGAAATGCCTGAACAGCTAGCTAAAATGTTGTTCGTCAGCACCCCCTAGCACAGCTTAGAGGGAACACTGCTCCCCAGGTATGCAGAAAAGTATAATTTTTAAAAAATTAACCAAAATGAAACTTATTGAGTTGCTGTACCCCTGAACTATTCTACAGCTACATGAAGCCGCTAGGATTGGTCATCTAAAGATCTGGATGAAAGAATCATCAATATGAGTAAGATATTTAATTCTGTTTCTTCTCTTCAGCAAATTCAAGTGAGGCAGGGGATGTTGTGGGCAGATATCTAGAATTAATAATGGATAGAAGAGGGCCCTGAAGCTGGATCCAGAAAAGAATGAGGGCCCTGAAGCTGGATCCAGACAAAACTCAGGTGTTTCTGGTTGTGACAATAAAGCTAACCAGGGAGTGAAGGGTTAAGCCTCTTTTAGATCATAGCTTAATTGAAAGAGTTAACTTCCAGCACATATGCCAAACAGCAGCACATGACCCTTTTGCTCAGTATACAGGGCTAGTTCTCTGATAAGCAACTGGCAAGCCTGAGGTGTTCATTGTGGTGCATGGGCTTGGATTGTTCTCAGTATATACAGCTAAGTGCAACCCTTTTCCTTTGTTTGCCAGCACACCAATACCTCCACAGAAAATGTTGCTTTTTTATGGCACTCGATTAGAAAATGTTACCTACCATGGCTTAACAATACTATTGGATCCATGTTTCCAAACATTCACAATGCCTTTAATTATCTGAATTTGGTTTGCCAGCATTGCCCTGGAAAAGTGAGGCTTGGCCAATTACCTGTACTATTATCGCATACAGATTAATTACTTCTATGCACTCTTCCATGGGGCTGCCTTTCACGTATGCTAAGGAACTGATTAGAGCAGCTTTACAGAAAATATACCTCACCAGCATGAAAAGAGCTCATTTTCAAAAACAATTCTGGAGTGGGACAAAGACTATGGAACTCTGCACTCACTTAACACTTACTATTGAACTTCAGACATCAAGCAAAAAGTCACTGCTCACTTTTTATGGTATCTGAAGAAGCAGGCAGTGGCTAATGAAAACTCATACCCTGCCATGTATTTTGTTAGTCTTTAAGGTGCTACTGGATTGAAATTTGGGAATAATATATATTCTAGTTGGCTCTATTAACTCTTACCCTTAACCGTTTTTAACTAAACTGAAACTCCTCTTGTAATCTTTGTTTCAATAGTTTCTTCTTAGATGCTACTACAGTTATTTTGTTAAGACCATTAGAGTTATCGTGTTTGTACTAGGGTTTTACTGATTTTCTTTGGATTTTCTTTTTTTACAAACTGCCTAAATAACTGTGGTTATGAGTTAGGGTAAAATGTTCTTAATAAATAAAATAAGCTCCAACCAGCTTGCATCTTATCATGTGGCACAACAACAGATTTTAATGTTTTGTTCTTTTCCAGTAAAGTTAATTAAGTGACCTGAGTATAGTTGAGACAGACAGAAAGAATTTTGTAACAAATCATGAAATAACTTACAGGTGCATTTGACTGTCTCAGATGTGTAAATACTCCATCAAATGATTCTTTGAAATGTTCTTTCACAACTTCTTTTATTAGTTTGAACAACCAAGCTCTATCCATGTCATTCACAAGGCGATCATAAAATACTCGAAATACTTCATGCACGAAAAGACGAATCATTGTTTGTTTGCTTAGAACAGAATCCCTCTTAACAAGCAAACAGCCTAGAATCACACGCGAAAAGTCTCGTAGATTGAATGTATAATGAGATTTTGCTGGTGTTGGCAATAGATTTTGCATTGCCTTCTTATATACCTAAAGCATTGGAAAGAAAATAAAACTCTTCAGATTAGAGCTTCATACAATTTTGTACATTTAACTGTGTGATCCTAAGCAGAGTTACCCCTTTTAAAGTCATTGGTTTTAATGGATTTAGGCTTGTATGGTGAATACATTCAAGAATCCTATGTGTCTCAGTTTGGGTAAATGCTTTGGGCATTGGGCTGAATCCATTTGGGGGAGAGGCTCCCCCCACTTTGGGGACTCCCTTAAGGGGACTTGTGGGTGGAGCCATACAGATGCAAGGGCTATTGGCTGGCTCTTGCCACCAGCTGGCAAGGGAACCACACAGTGGATTGTGCCCATGTAAGATCCTGAGACTTGCCACTCCAGGTTTGCTCCCCCAGCAGGTAGGCTGGGGGAATGGGGTGATATTGCGTGACAGGAAGGTCACCCAGTGCAGGATCCATCCCTATGCTGCATCAGTGGTCCTGTGATTATATGTAGTAAAAACTGTGGCCTGTTTCTCTCCAATCATGTCTTTGATGTTGTTGTTTCCCTTGCCTCTGCTTCCTCCCCTTTGCCAGGCAGCAGACATGTCAGCACCCTGCCTTGAACCCGCTTTCAGCCGCGGAGCATGAAGGAAGGCCCAAACCCGAGGCATCTAACAGGCCACCCACAGTCCCCATCCGACAACTTGAACCACCGCAAGGTTGTCACACCAAAAATGAACGGTGCTATTGGCAAGTTGGTCGCCCCAGACCCATAAGGCGACCAGAATTGGGAAAAATTCCAGAAAATTAGGTCCCTGCAGATGTCGCTCTGGGCCCAATCAGGTGGCCACTCAGCAGCACACCAGTGACCCTGAAAGAAGACTCCAAAGTCAATAGCACCTGATGCGTCAGATGACACCTGTAGGCCGCCTTGCAGGCAAAGGCCCACCCTCTAAAATGAAACCCCATTGAACTGATCCAAAAAACTCTGCCAGACTAACAAGTCCTCCCTCATGGCCCTGGAGATCCTGACCCTGTGGTGTGGTTGTCGCAAGTCAGACATGGCCCCACAGAGCTGGCACAAAAACGCCCTCCCTTAGCTGACCCAACTTGGTCCCAAGCAAATGCGATGTCTGCTGGACAGTATCTAGTTCTATGCCTAAGAAGGTTAACGTGGATGAAACGCCCTCCCTGGGGCCACCACCCTGCAAGCGAAATTCAGATGGCCCACTAACTGCTGTAACTTTTTGGCCAAAAAGCTGGCAACTAATTCCTTCAGCTGACCCAACTTGGTCCCAGGCAAATGCGATGTCTGCTGGATGGTGTCTAGTTCTATGCCTAAGAAGGTTAACGTGGATGAAGGTCCCTCTATTTTTTCATGAGCTAACAGGACGCCAAGCTTGCCAGTTAGCTCCACAAACGTCCGGAGCAAGTGCTGGCAGCACCCAGAGCCAGCTGGCCCAACAAACAAAAAAATCATCTAAATAATGGACTACCTCCTTGATCCCAGACTTAATTTTCAGGGCCCATTCCAAGAAGGTGCTAAAACGTTCAAAAGCGGAACAGGAGATGGAACAGCCCATGGGGAAGGCCCTATCCACATAAAATTGACCTTCGAATGCAAAGCCTAAGAAGTCAAAGTCCTCAGGATGAACCAGCAATAGACTTAAGGCCAAGTTGATGTCAGACTTCCCTATCTCTGCCCCGGGGCCGCACCTTTGCACCATTTGGACGGCTTGATCAAAAGACATGTACCAGACTGAACACAGATGCTCCGGTATAGCATCACTGACCGAGTCGCCTTTTGGAAAAGATAAATGATGGATAAGCTGAAATTACCCCGGAGTCTTTTTGGGCACCACTCCCAAAGGCAAAACCCTCAAGGTGGAAACAGGTGGGGAAGGAAAGGGGCCCAGGACCCTACCTTCCTTGCACTCCTTCCCTATCCTGTCCCTGACTACCTGTTCCAATCCCACCACAGACTTGAGATTGCTGACCATGAAAGCCCTCCGCCCATATAAGGAATTCTAAAACCTAAAGAGAAACCATCACACAAATATAACCTATCTACACTATTGGGATACCCTTCTAAACACTTTTTAAGATGCATCAGGTTTATAGGGCTGGGACCCTTTTCCCATCCCCTGGGGAGACGTACCATTCCCCCCAGGCCTCTTCTTCAAGGACCTCTGCTTTGCCCTGAAACAGGCAATGAAGGAATGGTAACCCCTGCACAAAAGACATTTGTGCCTAAACTTACAGGGATTGCAGCCACAAACTCCCTGTGAGGTGAATTCCCAGCAGAGCAGCTGAGGGTGAACACCCTGTGCCCCAGACGGGCGAGTCACAGAAGTTCCACTTGACCTCTGTGCAATGTGGCCGCTGTCAGAACGATCCCCAGATATAGGCTTAGCTGAAGACATAAGCTGTAGCCATAGGTGCTGAAGCACCTGGTCCCAGGGCAAGGCCAGGTTAACTGCAGCCTGCATCCGAAACTCTTCTTCGTACTGCAGCCAAGCCTCCCCCATAAATTCAGTGTAAGCCCTGTAAATGATATTAATGTATTGAAAGAAGGGGGCCGCCCTAATAGGGTGAGTTCTCGCCATCACCCCAGCATAGATCAGAAAGCACAGTAGCCAGTTAGCCCACGCCCAGTCAATGTGGCGCCGCTTCAAGTGCTCCTTCTCCCTCCCATCTAAATCCTTCTTATCCTTCTTCTTGTTGTCCCGAAATAACAAGGAAAAGATGTCCACAAATTCCCCTTTTAAAATCTTTTTCCGTGTTGCCAGGTTTAGGTAAGGGCATTCCTGCATCCCCATGGGGCATAACACTATAAGGTACTGAGCTAATAGAGGCTGGGTGCAAGGGACCATAGCCCCATCCGCTCCAAGAAGGCTGCTGTCCGGATCCCCAGCTACTCATCCCCATGGGCCATGCCCTGGGCATGGCTGGAGGACAGAAACCCCATTGATTCCTCGGCCCACAGGGGGGGACCACCAAGTTGCCCGCTGAAGTCCCTGAAGAAGCCCCCACAGTGGCCCCCCCAGAATTCTCCGGCCCCCAAGGCCAAGCGGCTCCCCCAGGAGAAGAGTCAGGTTTACCTGCACTGGCTGTGGCCCCTCTCCAGATGCACCCTGGGTCAGCAATCTTTCCACAGCAGTGGTCCCCTGCTCTAGCCTACCGTCCTCACTCCCCGTGGGGGGAAAGGTAGAGGAAGAACATCCACAGCTGAAAGACGGGCCAACACCAACGATTAAACTGAGAAGAGCGGGACTGTTGCTGAGACCACGGGATATCCACCCGCCCCTGGGCAATCGTAACCCTGCGAGCATTCTTCAACGCCTCCAAATGCTCCAAAATGAGCCAATCCTCCCACTCCAATTCCTCATCATCAGATGAAGAGTAAGCCTCGCTAGCCAGCTTCATAGCCCTTCTGGCTTCCTGCGTTTCCTTCACCGGCCCTTCCCCTTCCCTGACACCATCTCGCACGAGAGGACCACGAGGCAAAATGGCACCGACCTAAGCTGGTCAACCGCACCCAAGCCACCTGTGAAGCTGCTGACAGCGAACGATTTGCGAACCCACGGCGAAGAAGCACATAAGGTCTGGTGCACACCCTGATGGCGAAAGGGAAAGTAGGGGGGGAGGTGAGAGGGAATAACCCCCTCAAGGGAGGGGGTTATGGGGGAGTGATAAGCAATGACACCCTCCTCCCAGCAAGATGATCGAACCCAACAACCAATTTTCGACCACCCCAATCCTCCAAACCGATCAATTAATGGCTCCTAAGGCCTAAACTGCCACGCCGGGGAGACGATCCTTCTCGCCAGCCAATTCCAAAAGAACTGCCCAGATGGGAGGTGGTGCAACCGTTAAAACAACTAAGTACCTCCCATCTCCAGACACCCATATGGGCGGGAAACTCCGCCACCAGTCTCCCTCCTTCCAAGCCTGCACAATAGTCCCTCCCTCTTTACGCTACCCTTTGGGGTGCCATCGGGTAGAACTTTATTTCCTATGTTAAACCAATCAGTTGTTCCATATCCGGTTCTAACTGTCGCTTCTTGACTCTTATACAGGTTTCTCAAGAGACATGTGAGGTGGTTTGGTACTCCCATCTCTTTAAGGACTTGCCATAGCTTGTTGTGATCCACATAATCAAAGGCTTTAGAGTAGTCAATGAAGCAAAAGTAAATGTTTTTCTGGTACTCCCTTGGCTTCTTCATAATCCAGCGAATGTTGGCAATTTGATCTCTAGTTCCTCTGCCTTTTCGAAATCCAGCTTGTACTTCTGGCAGTTTTCTGTCCACGTACTGCTGAAGCCTAGCTTGTAGGATCTTGAGCCTGACCTTGCCAGTGTGTGAAATAAATGCAACTGTGCGATAGTTTGAACATTCCTTGGCATTGCCCTTCTTTGGGGCTGGAATGTAAACTGACCTTTTCCAATCCTGTGGCCACTGCTGTGTTTTCCAAATTTGCTGCCATATTGAGTGCAGCACTTTAACAGCAGCATCTTTTAAGATTTTGAATAGCTCAGCTGGGATACCATCTTAATGAACCTTAAAATCTGTTGGTTAAACCTTGACAACAGCACCTCTTGCTTGGTCATTCTTGGCATTCCATGCAGTCTGTTGTTCTGCACCTTTGAAAGTCCCCTTTCCCCCCCAGATCAGCTGTTTTATTTTCTCTCTCAGCTGATGCTGGCCAATCAGAGAGTGAGTAGAGCAGCCAGTCACCTAAGCTTTTCTCTCCAAGGAAAATTAATTCTTGAACTCCCTGACTCTCTGATGCAAGCAGCATTTTTTAAAAAACCTGCTTTTTTGTGCAGTCCATCACAGCACTTAATACATCTGAACTGCTGAAGCTCTTAACTCGTTTATCTAGAAATAAAGGAAAACTTGCCCTTGAAGGTGTCTGGGTATCCTCCAATCACTGTCTTAAAAGCCAAAAAATTACTCTATTTCATAGCTTCTGGATCTACTTGCTGCTGCTGCATATGTATAGGATTACTGGGTGCTTTGGATGAAGACTCCATAAGAATATGTGACCTGGCTGGTGATAATCATTTCCATTATACCTGCAGGTACTCTTTCTTATTACTGTGATCTGTCAGCATGTCCTGATTGCAGTCAAACAGTTGGATCCAGTGATCCATCAAATGGCACTGACAGTCACTTCATCTTCCTCACTTTCTCCGTTTATTTCTGGGCTTGCAGAACCTGTGCGGATTGATAGTCATGTATGTCTGAAGGCTGCAGTGGAGCTGAGCAGATGGACAGTGAAGAAGGGAGAAATTTCAGGGGAAGGGGAAATCCAGTATGTACAAACCAGTATATATCCTAAATTAATTGCGGACTGGATTGGGTTTTTTTCAGTCTTATAGTCTTCTCTGTCACTGGATGGTAGGATTTTTCTCTTGGATCAGCAGGAGCCTAGTTAACATGAGGCCATGTTTCCTATGAGTCCCTTCAAATGATTCTGTTTTGAAGCTTTCTATTGCATTTGTGTGCATTATGTTTGATCTGTGGAGCCCTCATAGAAAAATCAGCTGCAAGTCTACTAGAAGCAAAGAGAGCTTCTCTGAACCATTATAGGATTGTCCTATGTCTAGAGGTAAATGATACAACTACCCTGCTGAAGCAGAACAAGTATGGGCTTAGTTAATAAATGGATGGGAGTCCTACTCATATATCGCTGAGTCCCATGATGGAACACAGGTGGAATATAAATGTAATAAACACGTAAGTAGAACTACCATGTTGATATTTGCATCTTACCTCCATAGTACCACTGACAATTTGATTTCCAACTGTGAAATATTCAGGTACAAACTCATTGACTTTGAGGTAAAAAGACACAACTGTAGAGAAAATTCGAACCATTGTTTCATCACTAAACGAATTAATGCTGCAGATGTTGAAATGTCTTAGGAAACGAGGTGTGACTGGATTTCTTCCACCACCTGGTGGGCCCATGGCAGCTATCAGTAGTATATCAACTAGTACAATTTTATTTGTGTCTTTTAGATCATACCTTCAAAACAAGTATAAATATGACAGTCAGACAATTATAAACATAACAAGGCAGACCTATGCACTCTAGTGCTAAGTTCTGCACTAAAGAATATCATTGATTCTGCTGAGATAAATAGATGAATAGAGACTTCATATGCACTGAGATTCCACAAAAACTGAAAGCCTAACTACCTTGTTTTATTTCTTTAATAATTTTACAATATGATCTGCAAGGACTACTTTAAAAATTAATAAATTTATTCTAGGTAAAAAAGTGAGATTGATATTGTGAAGATCATCAGCCTGGAATATCCAATATTTAAAAATTCAGCTCTACACATAAGGAAATGAAAAACCAAAGCTTTCCTTTTGATAATGTACACCAAAAAGAGCTTTAGCTTCAAAATTAAATATTCATGGTATGATTTGACATTTTTTTATTATCAACTTGAATTTAACCTTGAATATTTACCAAATCCCATGGTCAAAAAACTGCCGTAGAAGTTCAATAGGCGGCTGAGCTCCAAATTGTTCCAATGCAGGCATATTCATATCATCTACAAAGATGACACACTTTTTACCCATTGGCGGACCAAATATTCCTTTGCGTCTTTTGTCCAGCCTGGCCATGATGATGTTCTAAAACACAAAAGAGGAACATTTTTTTCATTGATTAAAACTAGGCCATGCAACCAGGGCCGGCTCCAGGTATTTCTGCACCCTAAGTGGGCGCAGATCTCAACCTCCTGGTTGGGCCTGGAGACCCAGCCATGCCCCCCCTCCCCCCCCCAGGGAGGAGGGGGAGGGCGGGTGAGCTGTGCCCCGGCCAGGCAATCTGCAGCGGGGGTGGCGGCGGGGAGTCCCCACTGGCCTCCCCCCTGAGGGAGGAGGGGGAAGGCAAGTTGCACCCTGGCCAGGCGCTCTTCAGCAGCGCTGGCGGCGGCAGCAGCGGGGAGTTGGCCCGGCCCCCGACACGAATGGGCAGGCAGGATTGGCTGATTCTTCCTCCCCCCCCGGCCGCCGCCGCCACGCCCTGCTGGCTGGCTGGCTCTGGCTCCCCTTGGCCAGGCTCCAGTCACCCCGGAGGCTGAGCCCTTCCCTCAGCAACCTGGCCCGGAAGGGACCCTGCTTCTCCAGGGCTTTTCTTTTATCCGGCGCTCTGCTCTGCTTGGCTGACTCTTTCCCCGGCAGGGCTTTCCCTTTAAGAGGCCGTGGTGAAAGGCCCTCCCGCGGCCCCTCCTCCCCGGGCTCTGCCGCTTGCTGAGCCCTTCCCTCGGTGACCCAGCCTGGAAGGGACCCCATTTCTCAGGGGCTTTTCTTTTCTTCGGTGCTCTGCTCTGCTTGGCAAACGGCGGAGCCTGGGAAGGAGGGGACCTTTCACCATGGCCTCTTAAAGGGAAAGCTGGGGAAGGAGTCAGGCGGGGGTGGTGAGCCTGGGGACTCCTGGTTCTGGCAGCTCTGGATCCCGGCCCCCCTCCCACCCAACAATGGGGCTATTCAAGGCACAGACTGTGAGGGGCTCCTTTTTGCTGGTGGGGCTCTTGGGCCCCCTCCCCCCCAGGCTTCTCCCCGTGGTCTCACTCTCACTCTGTGTGTGAGTGACGTAGGGAGCCACGTGACGGGCCGCCCCCTTCCCTGCGGGGCGCCCAGACAAGCCAGGGAAGAGGTGGGGTTTTAAAACCCCATCTCTTCCCTATAAGCACCTCGGATGGGGGAGGGGGAGGGTGGGCAAGCTCCCCTGCTGCCTCCTGCACCCCGCTGGGGCCCTTTTCACTGGCGGTGGCGGGGGCTTTTCGTGGGGGGGCGGGATGCAGTTTGGCGCCCCTGCGTCCGGTGCGCTCTAGGTGAGTGCCTAGCTCGCCTAGTGGGTGAGCCGGCCATGCATGCAACATACAAAACAATAAATATTACATGTTTTGAAATAAAAGTGCCATTTTAAGGCAATCCGTCATAGCATTAACAGCGTAATCCTAAGGAATGTGTGAAAGTGCTCAACTGATCTTTGCGTCAGTGTATGAACAAGATATGCCATCCAGCATAAGGCCCAGTTACAATGGCACAGGCCCCCCCTGCCACCATCACTCTTGGGTGCCAGTGGAGGCCCACAGTGGCTGCATGTTGCTGCAACCAAGGTGTAGGCCCCTGCGCCGGCACGGTTTTGGGCAGTTTTGGGAGTGTGGCCAGAGTTAGTTGGCTCCCTGAGCCCTTTCAGCCTGGAAATGCCCCCTGCCAGAGGCAGAAAATTACATTAACAAAAAACATGGCACAGCCCATAAGCACCAATTGAACTGAAAAAATCAAGTCTCCCCCCCCACCACAGCCACACCAGTTAGGCTCAGAGGAACTCAGGATGCCTACTACTGGCTCTGCCAATTACCTCCCTTCCTTGGTCAGTCAAGCCCCCTCCCCAGCACCCAATCGCAACACCCTCACCCTACAAAAACTTCAGCCAGGACATCCTTACAATTCAGTAGTTAGGGCGCGCAGCATGGGACTCTGTCTTCGAACTCCCTGCTGTGTGGACTTAGAGCAAACAGCAATGCACTTTGGTGTGGGAAAAGCACAGAGAGGGCATCTAGGAGTAGAGGGTGAGTACTCAGCGCTAACACCCAAGAAGGAGAGCAAAGTCTATACTCTGTGGCTGACCTCTCCCATTTCAGAACCCTAACTAGTATCCCACCTTTGGTGGCTCAACCCAAAGGGTCAACCACACACTGACAGGTAAGCAAGGGCAAGAATCCCAAACCTGCTCCCCCATTCCCCTTGCTTGAGGCTGAGTGCCGTGACAGTACCTCCTGCACTCAAGCCCAGCACTGAGTTTGTGCAGGAGCGGCACAAGCTATGGCCTCGCACCACCATGGCCCCTGACATGTCATGGGAAAAGATCCCAGGAAGGTTTCCCAAGAGATCAAGGGGGGGAGCTTTGTCATTTGCCTGTTTCCCAGATTTGGCAGATGTCAGGGCATATCAGTGGTTTGGGGGGTAGTCAGGAAGCTGCTACACTGTACATGGTGAACCAGCTTGCCAAGTGACCCTTTGACTCTTTTCCTTGCAAAAGCACAGCCTAAAGCAGCAGCAGCAGCAGGTGAGTGGTGAGTGACACTCTTACTCACCTGCTGTCCTCCCTCCCCAGCAGCCCAGTGCCAACCTTACTGTGGAACATTCAAGGACAGCACTGGAGGTGGTCACAGGATGACTCACCTCCTGGATGGCTGGTGGTGGCCACTTGGGCACCCAGCACCAGCCTCTCCCCCTCCCTCAAAGAAGCACTGCCTGGCGGTGCTTCATCAGATGGTTCCACAAACTGGTAGTTCTGAGATGGTTGGGGTCTCTCCCAACTTCATTTTCCAGAAAGTGGAGAGGGAAACAAGGGGATCTGCTATTTTGGACTTGATTCTTACCAATAGAGAAGAACTGGTTGATGAGGTGAAAGTAGTGGATACCCTGGGTAGTAGTGACCATGTAATTTTGGAATTTACAGTCTTGGGGTGCCCTATTGTAAGTCGCCCTGAGCCCGTTCGCGGGGAGGGTGAGGTAAAAATGTAAATAATAATAATAATAATAATAATAATAATAATAATAATAAGGGAAGGGAAAAGCTTTATGTTGTCAGACATACAGGTTGGACTTCAGGAAAGCAAATTTTGACAAACTTACAGTTATGTTGGGTAGAATCCCATGGTCAGAAATACTTAAGGAGGAAGGAGTTCAAGAGGGATGGGAGTTTCTTAAAAGCGAAATACTGAAGGCAGAATCACAAATGATTCCTATGAGAAAGAAAAATGGGAGAAGCCTAAAGAAGCCAAGGTGGCTCCATGAAGAGCTTTCTAAAGTCTTGAGAAATAAAAGAGACTCTTTTAGAAAGTGGAAGGAGGGCCTTATAGCCAAGAATAAGAACATAAGAGAAGCCAATGTTGGATCAGGCCAACGGCCCATCCAGTCTGTCACACAGTGGCCAAAAATACCAGGTGCCATCAGGAGGTCCACCAGTGGGGCCAGGACACTAGAAGCCCTCCCACTGTTGACCCCCCAATATAAACAATTAACTGGTGCTTGTAGAGAGAGCATTAGGAAAGCTAAATCTCAGTATGAGCTTAGGCTAGCGAAAGATGCTAAATACAACAAAAAGGGATTCTTTTCTTATGTTCAAAGTAAGAAAAGGAGCAAGGACATGGTAGGCCCATTATGGGGGCGGAAAGTGAAATTGTAACAGGGCAGAACTGCTCAATTCCTACTCTTCCTCAGTCTTCTCTTGCGAGGGAAATGGTACTCAACATGGTAAAAACAGAATACATGATAAGGGAAGGGAGTTGCAGCCTAGGATTGGCATGGGGTAGTACATAAACACCTAGCTTATTTAAATGAAACTGAGTCCTCAGGGCCAGATAAACTGCATCCAAGGGTACTAAAAGAACTCATGGATATAATTTGTGCCTCTGTCCAGTATTTTTTAGAATTCTTGGAGAATAGGTGAGGTGCCAGAAGACTGGAGGCGGGCAAATGTTGTCCCCATCTTCAAGAAGGGGAAAAAGGAGGATCCGTGTAACCAGCGACCTGTCAGCTTGACATCTGTACCTGGGAAAGTTTTAGAACAAATCATCAAACAGACAGTCCTTGAGCATTTAGAAAGGTCGGTCGTGATTACTATGAGCCAGCATGGGTTTCTCAAGAACAAGTTATGTCAGAATAACTTTATCTCTTTTTTCGAGAAAGTTACTACCTTGCTGTATCAGAAGAATGCTGTATCAGAAGAATGCTATGTAGACATAGTTTATCTTGATTTCAGTAAGGCTTTTGATAAGGTTCCACATAATATTTTTGTTGACAAATTGGTAAAATGCGGTTTGGATCCTAAAACAGTTAGGTGGATCTGTAACTGGTTGACAGATTGCGCCCAAAGAGTGTTTGTGAATGATTCCTCATCTTCTTGGAGAGGAGTGACAAGTGGAGTGCCTCAAGGATCTGTCCTGGGACCTGTTTTGTTCAACATCTTTATAAATGACTTGGATGAAGGAACAGAGGGAATGCTTATTAAATTTGCAGACGATACTAAATTGGGAGGGGTAGCAAATACAGTTGAAGACAGAGTGAGGACACAGGTTGATCTTGACAGGTTGGAAAACTGGGCTAAAGAAGGAAAAATCAAATGCATAATTATAGATAGGGAGAGACTTGTCTTGGCAGTAGTATGTGTGAAAAGGATCTAGGGGTCTTAGTAGACCACACACTGAACATGAGTCAGCAGTGTGATGTGGTTGCTAAAAAGGCAAATGGCATTTTGGGCTGTATCAACAGAAATAGAGTGTCCAGTTCACACAAAGTGATGGTACCACTTTACTCTGCTCTGGTTAGACCTCATCTAGAGTACTGTGTTCAGTTTTGGGTACCACAATTTAAGAAGGATACAGGAAAGCTGGAACATGTCCAGAGGAGGGCAACGAAGATGGTGAGGGGTCTGGAGACCAAGTCCTATGAGGAAAGGTTGAAGAAGCTGGGTATGTTTAGCCTGGAGAGGAGACAACTGAGAGGTGATACGTTAACCATCTTCAAGTACTTGAATGGCTGTCATATAGAGGATGGAGTGGAGTTGTTTTCTGTTGCCCCAGAAGGTCAGACCAGAACCAATGGGATGAAATTAAATCGGAAGAGTTTTTGGCTAAACATAGGAATAACTTCCTGACAGTTAGAGCGGTTCCTCAGTGGAACAGGCTTCCTTGAGAGGTGGTGGGCTCTCCTTCTTTGGAGGTTTTTAAATAGAGGTTAGATGGCCATCTGACAGCAATGCTGATTCTGTGAACTTAGGCAGATCATGAGAGGGAAGCCAGGAAGGGTTGCATCAGTGCTTAGTCCTTGTGGCCCTTTCTTACATACCCAGGGAAATGCTGATCATCACTTTGGGGTCAGGAAGCAATTTTTCTCCAGGCCAGTTTGGCTTGAAATCTTGGAGGTTTTTTGTCATCTTCTGTGGAAGGGGAGGTATTTTTGAATTTTCTGCATTGTCCAGGGTGATGGACCAGATGACCCTGGAGGCCCCTTCTAACTCTATGATTCTCCCATGACTGATCTGGGCCTTACACAGCTGGCACTGTGCAAAGCAGGTATCTTCTGTCAGCTGGTAGTGCTTCCAGACATAGGAGGTGTAGGGTAACCCATGCTGACCAGCAGCTGCAGGCACCCCTGGAGCTGCCTCCTGTGAGGAACTCAGGGCAGACAGGAAGAGATGTCTGAGGGGGGAGGGGTTGAGATGGCAGCATCTTGGGGGGACAGGAAGAGATGTCTGAGGAGGAAGGGGTTGAGATGGCAGCATCTTGGGGTGTACCTCCATATCTTCCTCTTGCACCACCTCTGGACTCCCCTCCCATTTCTCCTCAGAATGCCTGCTGGACTCTGGAGGAACTGGAGCAGGGGCATCCAGCCTCTCCTCAAGCTCCTCCAGAAACCTCTTGGTCCCTGGGGAGAGCTCCAGAGCTGGAACATTCTCATCCCCAAAGCTCACCTCAAAAGGCAGCTCAGACTGCTTTACTTCCTGCTGCTGAGCCTCAGCAATAACAGCTGGAGGGGGGGGCTGCTTAAGCAGCAGACCCCAGGCCAGTGCCAGCACCTGTGGGCACCTCTGCAGGGAGCACCCCAGCAACAGCTTCAATGAAGAGGACCTTGCATGGCCTCTTTATTGTACCACTCTGGCCAGAGGTTGAAGAGATGAAAGGTAGCTGTGGAGCAGTCCTCCACACAGGTGGGGGGAAAGCTGCAGCCCTCCCCTCTCCTCCAACCCTCTAGTCTTCTCCATAGCTTTGCCCTCAGGACCCCACTGTATTCCCTTCTTGCCACTCACTGTTACCCCAGGCCAAACTCTTTCTAACTTCTGGGGAAGGCAATGCACTTAACCTAATTACCTGCACTGCAATCTGAATCTAACAGAGTCTGACACCTTTTTATGGACCCTCCCACCCAAAGACAAGGTTTTGTCTTTCAAAGCAGCCTAACCTACCCTTGCTTCAGTTTTGGTTTTCTTTCTCATTCTGTTTTCGGGTTGCTGTTGTTTTTTAGTTTTTTGGAACTAGTGTCTTCCTACTGATACCCTGACTATGGTTTAAGAAACTATCCTTGAGACAGAATAGCAAACCTTTTTAAAAGTTTAAGTTTCTTTAATGGAAATGCAGGAGCTCCCTTCTGAAAACTGGAAAAGCTACAGGACAAATAATTTGTTTAAAAGTACCTGACTTCACTGAAGTTTAGAGTGCCACACTGCTTTTTAAAAAGTTAATCCAGGCTATTATATCACTGTTTTGAAGAGAAACCTTGCCTCTTTTAATATCTAGCACTGGCCTAGTTAGGGAGAACTAAAGTTCTATCCTGAAATTTATTTAAAAGTGTTTAAAATTTAAGCAATTCCTAAAACAGACCTTTATTACTAAAAGCCTATTTAGCAGCACCTAAGTATTTTACTCAACAGCCCTAAGTTGAAACCAGAAGCACAAATAGAAATCTGTGAAACACCCCCTTCACCCCAAAACCAACCTTCTATAAATTAAAGGGAAGAAATGGTGGTGGTGGGGACTACTGAGGAAAAAGGTGGGGAAAAGGTCTTAAGCAGCAGCAACCAAACCACAAGGAAGGCCTCCCCAGGCCCCAGGCCCAAACAACAACAAAACTCCACAAAAATAAATGCAAGCCTTAAAAAACCAGAAAGAGTAAAACCAGAATAAACCCAAAGGTAACCAAAAAAGGCCTACTTGGCCTCAAACAGACCACACAACCACCAGGCCCAAACAAGAAGTAACAAGGAAAAAAACTCCAAAGTCCACCAAAGTCCAAACTGCAAAGTACAAACCACAAATCAGAAGTCTAAAACCTAACCAAAGAGAATCAGAAAAAGGCCTGAGGTCCTAGGCCAGGCATGTCTCACCCTCCCACCAAGCCCAAAGAATAACAAACAGTAAAATAAGAAAACATTTTAAAAGCTGTTGTTATATTAAGTCAAACCAGTCTCTTTCTTCCGTCTTCTCCAGGCAGGCAGGATCTGATTTGAAGTCCACACACGGTCTCTCAGGCAGCAGGAGAATCAGGCTCAGAGCAGCAGCTGAAGGAAAAGCCATCTCCAACCAAACCTCTCTCAGCAATGTCTAACTCAGCCAGACCCTTGCTTTTATGCTCTTTGCGCATGCACAGAAGAATTTCAAAAAAAGACCAAACTTCTGTGATTGGCTAAAGAGCCATGTTCCCCCCAATCTGAAATCCTAATGGCCAAATTGCCATTGCTCCTTCCCCCCTCTCTTCTGTTCCCTGGGAAACAGGCAGGGAAAGCAAGGCAGTTAGCTGGACTTCATATTTGAAGCCAGCAACAACCTTGCAAAGTTGCAAACCTGAAATGCAATGCAACTGGGGGATCTGAGGGTGGTGCTGCAGGCCCTCACATCTGAGCCCACCCCAATGGCCTCCTCTCCTGGTCTACCACTGGCAGAGGTGGTGCAGAAGTGCCCTCAGCAATGTGGCTGGGTTGCTGGGAAGTGCACCCACCAGTGAGCAAAAGACACCAGTACATGCATAGGGTGGCAACAACCACCCTTCCCCTTCTGCCCTTCAGGGACCCTGTATTCTGTGTGGGTATTGAGGCAGCTGTGGATGCCTATGGGGCAAACAGTTTGAACCTCCTCCCCACAGTCAGGTGCTCGGATCTGCTGACAGGAGTTGGTCCCTTTAAGGGGGTGGCATGTGTGCTGCTGACAACAAAGGAACTCCTGGGGCCTGCCCCTCTACTCCCTGCCTGAGATGGACATTGGACCCCACCTCTTTGACACATGACCCGATTGGTTCTGGCTGCCCTGTCTATCACAGTGACGCCATCTCTTCACAACACCTCTACTGACTGCAGTGGCATTGTTGCTATGGATATTACCCTGGTTATGCTCAGAAAACACTGCAAACCCACCAAATTTTTCTGCTGACTCACTGTAACTTATCCCCTAAGGGAAAGAACTAGCACTACTGTAGTTATGCAGCATCCAGTTGCCATGATTGCTCTGTAAGTCATGACGGAAAACGAGACCCAAAACAACAAAGTAGCATCTCTTAGTATTGCTCAGCCAGTTATCTGCTGTCTGTACCACAGTGCAGTTAGTCTTCCAGGGCAGAAGAAGGGGCACTGATGGCATTGCACAAATAGCCCAGAAGTCTCTACCGTTATTGTGCTTCAAACTGAAGGATCAGGGGCCCACACAACAAAAGGTGATGTAGCTTCACATTAGAATGTTGCTTTCATCTGAGGAAGTATACATGTTTGAAATGAATCAAGAAGTAATTTAGCAACAAAATCCTTTGTAGCAATTAGTGGCATCTTTTCTTGGTGCAACCACCTGCCTGATTATACCCCTCCTCCACCACACACAATTTGCCTAGTAAGTTGGATAGAACTGCATGTTTCCATTTCACTGTTACAAGCCCAACAGAACCAATTTCAAACTACATAAGCTAAGCAGAACCCAGAACCAATGTGACAAGCCCAAAAGAATCAATGTCAAACCTTAAGATCCAACTTGGAAAATCCCCTCCCCAAAACACAAACTCTTTCAAAATTAAAAACCTTTTAGAAACAGAGTTAAAAAAATATTTAAAAAAAAACAGGCCAAGAGAGGAGAACCAACAAAACAACCATTTTAAATTCTTTTTAAAACAGCACAAAACGAAACCAAGGAGAACTATTTTTTAAAAAGAACTAGATAGAAAACAAAGCCCCCCGTTACAATGCCCCCAGGCAAAAACAAAAAACACAAAAAACCTTGAAATAATATCTCAAAATAAAGTCCACTGAGTGCAAATTGGTCCTGAAGATGTCCAGACACAAAACAAAAAGAAGCTCTTCCCAGGCAGGCAGCAGAAATCCAAGGTGGCAGCAGCACAGCAAGCCCCATCATGACTTCAAGAAAGCAGGCCCTGAAATGGAGTCAAACTGTAGGGAAGGCCTGTTTTTAATCCTCTTTGCCCATGCACAGACAGCCACGGGGAGCTGTGAGAGAATCATCACAGTAGGGCAGGCAGTTCTAGTGCTCGTCCTAACATCTGATCCCATTGCCTGGGAGATCTGTCCCTCTCTCCCATCCCTCCTAATGCCCAGGAAATCTGTTAAAGGGAAGAAAAACAGACCTGGAAGCCTAAAAATGCCAATCCCAGATATTCCCAAATATTTTCAGAAATATCTAAATGCACACCCCTAACCCCAAGAACGCTGCCTTGCATGCTGTCCCCGTGAGGTCCATGAATACTCTGAATAATGACAAGGATGGGGGAAGCCTCCTCCAGAGTCAGCACCTCTGGAGCCTACCCTGCACCTCAGTGGCAGCAGTAAGAACAAGAGGAGATCAGAGGGCTCTGAATCTAAGTCAGGGGTCCTCAAACTTTTTAAACAGGGGGCCAGTTCACTGTCCCTCAGACCATTGGAGGGCCGCCGTGTTCGCCCCTCCCCCCACCAGACTGCTCGCCCCGCCGCTGCGTTCGCCCCTCCCCCACCAGCCTGCTCGCCCCGCCGCCGCATTCGCTCCCTCCCCCCACCAGCCTGCTCGCCCCGCCGCCACGTTCGCTCCCTCCCCCCGCCAGCCTGCTCGCCCCGCTGCCGCGTTCGCCCCCTGCCCCCACCAGCCTGGTCGCCCCGCCGCCACGTTCGCCCCCTCCCCCACGACCAGCCTGCTCGCCCCTTCCTCCTCCTCAGCTCCTGGGCGCTCTTGCCGCCCAGGGCTGCTGAGGGAAGAAAGAGGCCACGGGGGCGCTGCTGCTGCGCTCCTCGAGGAGGAGGCGGCTCCGGGCGGGGGGGGCGGGCATAAACACTCGGCGGGCCGCATAAATGTCCTCGGCGGGCCGCATGTGGCCTGCGGGCCGTAGTTTGAGGACCCCTGATCTAAGTGATGGTGGCAAGAAGGGAAGAAGGTTCCTACTTCACTCCCTCCCCATATGAGCTGCTGCCACTGCAGTTATTAAGATATTCAAAGTAATTCCGACAACAGTTCTTACCAACCTGGGTCTGATTGGCACTGGTGCGAGCTGAAAAATTAACAAAGAATGGGAAGTAGCATTCCTTCTCTAAATGGTTCATTAGCTTGTCCTTCACGTACACAGATTTCCCGGTTCCTGTTGGTCCCACAAGAAGCAATGGTCTTTGAAAGAAATTAATATGTTTGTATTAATCTCTCATTACTAAGGTAGACAGACATTACAAATGGATAGACTGATAATTGTAGCATTTTTGCAGAGCTGTATAAGCACGTCTCTCATTTTTTAAGTTACCTATTCATGCAAAAAGAAATATACACTAAAGGGGATGTAGAAGTCCAATATATTAAGCCAAACTTGATGATACGTGAATACAGGCAGCAACATGCTGAACTGCATGACATTGCTGGTAACCCGTAAAACTTGAGTTGTACATAAATTTCAGCACTTTTGGATACTCTGAACAAGATCTGTATAGGAGATAAATTATAGCTCTGAGTAGAGCCTGGTGCTTCTCATCTCCTAAATCATGAGTAAGGAATTGGAAGCAGGCATCAGGACTGCAAGATCCCTCCCTTATACATTCTTCCTTTCAGTACAATTTTCCACTTTTAAGGGTAATATTGGCACCTATTTAACTAGGATTTGAAATGGGTTTGCAAACCCTAGTTGAAGGGAACTTGGTTAATGCAATCTTCGTTTTGTGACAGCAGTGGCATAAGAACAAGCAGAGACCACAGAGTGAATGTCCAAAGGTCTCAAAACTTGTTAAAAAATTGTGAGAACACACACCTCATTTTCCATTCTACGGAGTAGGGACAGAGTAAGGTAAGACAGATTCGATAAAATACTTTCCTATTAGCAAGGCAGAATTTATAGAATAATACAAACAGGAAATGTTAGTTCCTTTTGCTGTTAAAATTAGGAATACAGAAGGAACTGCTCACCAAATGTTTAGCTCTAGTGATTATGGCACATGATTACAACGTGACCCAAACTGGCAGGTGCTCAAGCACATCTAGCTATCATCAGAAATCATTCAGGTTGGTACAGATGATTAAAACAGGCAGAGGAAAGGCTGTAGGAATTTAGGCATAAAACAGAGTCTACATTCCAACAACTTGTTCCCAAGGCTGCTCCTAATATTTTAATCATGGTTAAGAAATCAAGCATTAAGTCTTCACTGGTCAAATATGTCTGTATAAGAACTTGATGGACTACTAGTTTGGTCCTTCAACCCTAAATTGTATACATTGGAAGTAGTACTTCTCCCAGAGGCATGGGATTTTACTCACCACCACTGAGAAAGCCCCCTCTGATTCCCACCCTTTTTAGTTCTGTGGGTGGAGACACACAAGACTGGATCATAACTGGTGGCAGGATGATACAGGAGAAGGCAGTACTTTAGGTACCCTGGTTTTAAGCAGTTGAGGGCTTTAATTGTAAGAACCAGTACTTTTAATTGTGCCTGGAAATAAATAGTCAGGCAGCACAGATCTTTCAGTACAGGTGTGGCATGTATTTAACCCCCAGCTACAGCCTGGCTGCTAATTGAAGCTTCTGAACAGTCCTCAATGGCAGCCCCATATAAAGCACATTCTAGTGATCTAGCCAGAATGTTTTCAGTGCATGAGTCACTGTAGTACGAGTCTTGTATGTGTAGAGCCCTGTCAAGTTGCAACTGACCTATGGTGAATCTGTATGTTTTTCAAGGCAAGTGATTAAGCAAAGATTGTTTCCCATTGCCTTCCTCTGCAGTCATCCTGCAAAAATGTTGGCATCATGGTGGATAACTGTGTGCACAAAATGCCTATTAAACAAGTAAGCTGAAACAAGAGTTTGCTTCAGGCATGTTTGTGTCCTACATACATGGATTTGAACTGGGGTGTGAATCCCACGCTTTTAGCTGGGAATAGCAGTGTGGTTATATATTTCATTTTATGCAGTTCTGAGAAGCAAAATTCCAAGTTCTTATTATAATAATCCAAGGTAACAATATTTTGCGAGTAATTTTTATGGAATTAACATATCAAGGGGAACAAAAAGAAACCTCCTTTAACACAGAAAAAGTACGTATCAAAGTCTATATCTTAGAACTTACTACAGGAATGGCATGTAACAACATGCTCATTCAAGTGAAAAACTGTAATTTCTTCAGGCATCGAACAAGCCTTCCTATCAAGAATGAAACTAATCTCACTTTTACAGGAAGCAATTTATCTTACTTTCCATGTTTAATGCACATATCCATCAAATAGGTGTATCGGACTGTGTCCATTGTTGGGACTATAATGTCTTGAATCTTAGCATTTTTATCACTGTAACTGATATTCTTAATTAACTCATTCCAATGTACCCAACGACCTTTGCCTTTCAGCTACGAAGAAAAACAAGAAAAGTTTCATGAAAGATATGACACTAACAAAAGACATTCAAAATTTCTTCATCACAATTTAATATTTTTAGCAGGGGTTTTCTTTGCACGGGCACATTTAATTGAACCTCAGAGTAACTAACAAAATTAGTAATAGTTTAGAAATGTATTAATTTTAAACATGTAATTCTTTTTATTGAGGAAGAAAAGGTATGCCACAGTGGCAGGAAAGAGATTCATGGATCAAATCTACATGCCTTTTTGAAAATGTTTAGAATGCAGGAATAATAGAGGATCAAGAATTTTTTCCAACAGAAAGCATACACTGAGTTGACAACCCTCCTCAGGGCCAATAATATCACAGATAGGTGGCTTCTCCCGGAAGGACTTTTCTTTACCTTTGAAGGGAAAAGATTCAAGATAACATTGGTCTTCAAAGCAGCGGACTTTCTGAAAACTTATGGAGAAGAACTCTCTGATGACCAGGAAGAAACCGACGAGAGAGAAGAAACAGAAGAAGGAGAAGTAGAGAAAGAATCAGAGATTGATCAACAGGGAGCAACAGCAGTGCCAACTTCTATGGAACATTCCAAACCACGAAGACAGAAAGGATTTAGACTTAAGAGATCCCCAATAAACACGAGGCAAAGGGCAAAAGACGAAAAGGAACAGCAACAGAAAGCAAATCAGGATGGATAGAAGAAAACTGAAATTAATCTCGGTAAATGTCAACGGCTTAAATGGACCTCGGAAAAGAAGAAGAATATGCGGATATCACATGTATCCAAGAAACACATATAAGAAGAAGAGATGAAAAATATTTAAATGTTAAAGGATTAGGGAAAGTGTTTGTAGCCATGGATGAAGAAAAAAAGAAAAGAGGAGTGGCCACTTACATTAAAGACCATCTACAGCCGGAATTAGTATTTGCTTCAAAAGATGGAAGAATTTTAATGGTGACCACTCAGAGGCAAGCTAAACAAACCTTGATTGTGAATATTTATGCTCCAAATCAAAATCAGGAAATGTACTATCAATATCTCCAGAAGATCATTGCACAACAAGAATTTCAAGAACTGTGTATTGTCGGAGACTTTAATGCCATTTTTGATAATGAACAAGATAAAAAAGTAAGTGCCAACAGGAAGAAAGCAAAAAGTAATGGTTTCGCTGACTCACTGTGCCAGATAATAGAAGAATGGCAGCTCACATATGCTTGGAGAGTAAGGAATCTTAAAAAACAGCAATATACATACTATTCGGCAAGGCATGATTCTTCGTCTAGATTAGACATGGCTTGGATGTCCCCTACGATGATTAGAGACTTAGTGAACGCAGAAATAGAGGCAAATATATATGCAGACCACAACCCAGTAACTTTTGAACTACAAGGAGCAAATCGAAGCTGTAGGTGGACACTAAACCTGTCAATTCTGAGAAATACTAAATTAGTGACAGCTTTAAAGAAAGAATTCTCTTTCTTCTTCAAAGAAAATGCTACACCGGAAATGCTGAATAGAGTTGTATGGGATACATTTAAAGCTTTTGCTAGAGGCCATTTAATAAAAGAAGCTGCGAGAATAAATAAGAAGAAAAATGACGAATATGCTAATTTGAAAAAAGAGATTCATGAATAAGAGAAGAGAGCAATGGAGACGGGAACAATGAAAGAGAAAAAAGCAAGATCATGCTACTCATGCATAAAATGAATTGTTTATTGTCACTTGAATTAGCAAAAAAATTGACCTTTACTAAGTAAAATTTTTTTGAAAATGCAAATAAGCCAACTAGATGGCTTACATATCAAGTTAGAAAACAATCAGAAAAATCTTTCATTAAAACTTTAAAAAGGAAGAATGGGGAAGAAACAAATAAGATACAAGATTTGAAGAGTATAGTAGAAGACTTCTACAAGGAGTTATATAGGAAAAATGATGTTAAAGAGGAACAGATAATCCAGTATTTGGACAAACACATGACACAAAGTTTTTCAGAAGACCATAAGAAGATACTGAATCAACCAGTTACGATGATGGAAATGGTAGAAGCCTTGAAAAGGCAAAATAAAGGTAAAGCACCAGGTACGGATGGACTCCCAGTTGAATTTTATTCGATATTTGAAGAGACGCTCCTTCCACAACTTCAAGAAGTCTGTAAAGCAATTATGAAAGAAGAAGAAATTCCAGATACTTGGAGAGAAGCCACAATTTCGTTAATACATAAACTCAATACAGATGGAAATGAAATAAAGAACTATAGACCCATTTCTCTTTTGAATGTGGATTATAAGATTTTTGCTTCTATTATGGCTGAAAGACTGAAACATATCTTAGCTAAAATAATACATAGAGATCAGGCGGGTTTTTTTAACCAAAAAGACAAATTAAAAATAACCTGCGGTGTGTCTTGGATATACTGGAATACTATGAGGTGCATTCTGAGAAGGAAACGGCGCTGATTTTTCTTGATACGGAAAAGGCATTTGACAATCTGAGTTGGCCTTTTTTAACAGAAACACTGAAGAAGGCAGAGGCTGGGGAAAAATTTGTCCAGACGATGCAAGCGTTATATTCAAATCAGAAAGCCACTGTTATGATTAATGCTGAAAGGACGGAACAATTCCAGATACAAAAAGGTACAAGACAGGGATGTCCTTTATCACCACTTCTTTATATCTATGCACTGGAGATATTGACATAACAAATAAGGCAAAACTTAAAGGTGAAAGGCCTGAAACTACAAGATGAGGAATTCAAATTACTGGCATTTGCTGATGATTTAGTCTTTAAACTTGAAGATCCGGAACAGTCAATAGAAGAGCTGAACAGAACCCTGAAGGAATACAGCCAAGTGGCAGGACTGAAAGTTAATGTCAATAAGACCAAAGTATTGACCAAGAATATGAAGCAAGTGCAGAGGGAACTCTTTCAAAAAAGTTCTGGATATCAACTGTGTGACAAAATCAAGTATCTAGGAATAAATCTGACAAATAAATGTAGTTCGCTTCAAGAGAAAAACTATAAGGAGCTATTGAAAGAGACTAAGCAAGATCTAGACAAATGGAAGAATTTAAAGATTTCATTGATGGGAAGAATTGCTTGATTAAGATGAACATTTTACCAAGATGGATTTTTCTCTTCCAAACAATTCCAAATACTCAAGAACTATGGAGTCTTGAAAGAATTAGATCAAAATATTACTAAATTTATATGGCAGGGGAACAGGGCTCAAATTAAGTTGAAAGCACTACAGGATTCAAAAGAAAGGGAAGGGTTGGGCCTTCCCAATTGGCTATTGTATTATAGAGCTGGTGTGCTGGCCTGGATCAAAGAATGGATAACGTTGGACAATAAAAGGATACTGAGAATGGAAGGGCATGATCTTTTAACTGGATGGCATTCGTTTTTATGGTATGGAAAGGCGGCAACTCATAAGAATTTTAAACAACATTGGATAAGAGATGTGCTGATGAAAGTATGGGAGATAATTCGAAAGAGGTGGTTTAGTAAGACATCTAGGTTGATAGTTCCTTTGGAAGCAATGACTTACCCTAAGGTATATAATGAGAACCTGCCAAAGAGATATGTGGACCTTATTAACTCTAAAGGGGAGATTGAAATTGATGAAGATGTTACATGGTGGCAAAGGAGATTTGCAAAAGATAAAAAAAATGGATTTGAAAAGTCACTTTCTGAGATGGAAAAATTACTCTATGCCCCGGAGGAGAGATTTATAAAAAAATATATGCCTTATTGTTGACAGATTTATTGGCAGACGAAGTGGTTAAAAATAACATGATTCAATGGGCTCAAAATTTTGGCTATAACATAGAATTAAAACAATAGGATCAAATATGGAGCAGAAATGTGAAAACAACCAGGGCAGTAACATATAGAGAAAATATGTATAAAATGTTTTATAGAGGGTATATTATGCCTGATAAGATTGCGAAATATGATGAGAAATGTTCTAATAAATGTTGGAAATGTGGGAATAAGACAGGCACATTTTATCATATGCGGTGGACTTGTGATATTGTTAAAAAAATTTGGATCTGGGTTCATAGAACAATTCAGAAAATTTTAGGGCGGAATATACCTTTTAAGCCGGAAACTTTATTGTTGGGTATATTGCCAGAAGACATAGCTAAAAATGATCGTTACTTAATAATATATATGGTAACTGCAGCTAGAATTCTATATGCAAAATACTGGAGTACATCTCAGGTACCGTCCCAACAAGAATACAGGATCAAGATAATGGAAGCCACAGAGATGGATAAAGTGACATTGTTAATGAAAGGATATGAGGACTCAGCTTTTCAGAACGTTTGGGAGAGGTGTTGGGCGAAATGCTCTCTAGGGGTGAAGCACTTCGCCACAGGTATAATTAATTTCGGGATCTTTTGGTCTATGTCTACGAGGAATGGGCTGCCGCGGAGACTTCCCAGTGAAGAGGCGAGAGACAGGACTCAGAATAATGTTTTGTTTATTTAAATAAAGCACAGTTCCAATAACAGTTACACTCGACAAATACAATTCACACACACATTCATATCAAGGTCTAAGAATAAAAGATAGATAAAGCACAGTTGCATGAGCAGGTTATCGTTGGTTTCGTTGAGGGCAATATTTACCTCCAAGGCGCGGCTCCTAAGCTTCCAGCGAGTGGGGTTAGGTGGGGTAGGAAGTATGGAAGAAGGGACACGTGGTCTAGACCAGCTAACTACACACGTGTATGGTTCCAGCTGCAGACTGGAACGAAGCGAGGCAAGGGTTCGGGTACAGGATGGGGGCTTAAGAGGGTAAAAGCAGACAGACAGAGGTCGTGGTTTCAGCAGCAGCAGGGCGAGGAGAAGCAGACTTCTCTTTTCTTTTGAGCTAACCCAGAGATCGCGTTATTATAGCGTCTTGGGTGCTGGGCGTGGAAGGCCAGGCGGTGTACACCTACTGTCCCTCCCAGCCGGCTGTGTCAGTGTCAATTTCAAATCTTATTGGCTACACTAGCCGTTGGATACCTGGGGGCTGGGCAGAGGAAGCTGGCTGGCATGCAGATGGTTTCTCCAGGTAGCTGATGGCTCTGGTATTGTTCATGTGTATGGCTCGGGCGGGGAAGGCAATTAATCTCATCATGCAAACGACTTGCAGAGGAAAAGTCCTTTGTCTGCTGTATGGCCCTTAATCCGTGTATGTGACATGCGGCAGGTATGCAATGGAGTCCCTCAGAGTAAAAGGACAGCTTTTTCCTTCCCTATGGGCTTCTCCTATGGCATCCATTTTACAGTCTAGCAAGTACACAGACCATGTGGGAACAGCAAACAGTCCATAGCAAGGCCCCATAATGGCGTCGGGGCTAACAGAGGTTTTACGAATGGTACGATTCTAGGATGAAAAAAGAAGAGGATGGAATTGACATAAGCGGGAATAAAAATAATGGAGTGACTAGTGTATAGAAATAGTAATTGAGTTAGATTTTAAGGATACCTATATAAGAGTTGTGTAATGATAAGGCAATGATGATGGATGGTAGGCGAAAACATACATGTATCCCCCCATATGTGCTTAATGTTGTATATTTGTATTTGTTGGGTATGTTGTTGTCTTTGTATAGGTTAGGGTATGTTATGTTGTTATGTATTGTCTGTATATTTCGATAATAAAAAATGCCCCGGAAGGGGCGTTTAAAAAAAAAAAAAGAAAGAATCTTTTCCAATATGAGGAGCCCAAGCTGAGTTCACACTTTCACAAAACCATCTGAACCCAAATCTTCTAGGAGGGAGATACAACTCAATGGCAGAATATATACTTTGCATGCAGAAGGTCCCAAATTCAATTCCTGTTATTTCAAGTTCAAGAGATTTAATATAACAAGACTTAATATAAGGAGTTAATAACAGAATTTAATGTAACAGGACTAAGACCTTGTTGAGGCTCTGGAGAATTGCTGTCAGACACAGGCTGTTTCCACATCAGGTTGCAAAAAGACACCATGCCGCAGAAACAGAAATTAGTGGGGATGACATCCATACACCCCATCTCAATGTTGCTCTTTGCTGTCCTCCTCTTCACCCCATATCACTCTGTTGCACTGTCCCTCCCTGGTGCTGAACCAACCCTTTCCGTCTTCCCAGCTAATGGGCAGTTACACAGTAGCTTAATGGGAATAGAAAAAGACCTAAAGGTTAAGAATGGAGAATGTAGAGCTTAGGTCCTCAGCTTTGAAAACAGAGCTAGCTCCACCTGCTCCGCAGAAAAACTGCAGAAGGAGAATCCACATGCAGACTCCGTCTGCAGCCAGCCCACGTTTCCTCCTTTGAGATTTTCCTTTAATCTGGTTTAAAGGAGAAAGCCCCAGGAGCCCTGGAGTCATGCTTAGAATGAGCACAACATAGTGTGGAGTTTTCAAAAACTGCAGGAGTTGTCAAAAAATGCGTGTTGCATTCCATCCAGGGAAAAGTCCCCATATGGAATCAGCCGCAGTAAAAACAACATGCTAGGTGAATGGTCTGATTTTATACATCAACATAATTTGTTCATATATATATTATCCTTTATGGTTTATTTGGGAAAGTAAAACACATTCACCTTCTGATAAGGCTAATTTATTGAGTTTGCTTTGATAATATTATTATACGTGCTTATATATTGAATGTCTATTGTATGATGTACTTTGGAAAACATTCATTTTGGAAGTTTGAAATTGCCATGTTCTATATTATACATAGCTTTCGGCATATAATAATGGAGAAGTTCTACTAGCATTGCTTCATAGTGGCTTTCAAGAGTTGTTTATATCTAGCTGCTCATTACAATTTCATTATTCAAATACCTATTAATTCTGTAATTGGTTACATACCTCAATCATATAATCATACACCAAACCTCTGTCTTCAAATGGAATCTCCCATTTACCCACAGCTGCTGGAACTGGATGGTCTTCCAACCTTCCTGCTAGAATATCCCTCACAAAGATATCAAACAGATTCCTGCTATCACTGTCACAGGTTCCACCAATGGACCAAACCATAGAGAAAGCAAAACAAGCCTTCCATTAAAAAGAGAGACAGAAAGAGAGAGTAACAGTCATTATTTAATTATATATATATATATTTGCTATTTAACACTCAGTTTTTCTGCTGAACACTCTATTATTCTAATTAAGTAGTCATACTAAATTTTAATATTAAATACTTTGGAAAGTTTGCTTATAGCTATTTTAAAATTAATCTGTCTACCTACCTATTTTTGAATGTTCACTGTGAATAAGCTAACATAAAACAAGAGAATTTTCCATGAGAAGCATAACCGTTAAAAGATATAGGTAACATCAGACAAACCATAATCCATTTGCGGATGTTTTTATTGTTAGGATCCTTTTGCACAATGTCACAAATCAACATTTCAAAAAGCCGAGTGAGAGATACCACGGTATTGCTGTTGCTGGTGGGGACCAGTTCCTGTCAGAGGGGAAAAATAAAAAATAGAATGTGTGAATGATAGATAACAGAGGTACATATTTCAAAAATATTGTTTTATACATTTTTACTCATAAAAGCAGTAATCTATAGTTCATAACTATTATATAATCTAGCTGCCAATGTTTCAAACATTCTATAATGCAGAATGTTTTTTTGCCTTTTTTCTGACCCAGTGAAGATAGTCTCGTTCTTAATTACTTATGTGTTACTTCAACAAATAAAGCTTTGTCTTTAGAATATGCACTGATTTCTTAAGCTGTACTGTGAAGACCTGATGGTATCACAAAATAACCCTAAATATGTTAGCATATGTAGCCCATTAGTTACATATCTGCTGTGCATTAATTACCTCAGCATGTTTAACATTTTGGGATAGGTTCTAATGTCGTTTTGAGCTATGGATTGCTAACTGAAATGTTGGCACCATTTTTTCTGATATTGGCCATTTCCACACAGGTTATTTGCCTGAGGTTCAATGCTGCAGGGAGACGGGTTTTTTTCCTCTTGCTTATCGATAATTGCAGTACATTTGTATATCTCTTAGGGTTTCTCTGGCTTTTCTCCAATATTTTCCAAACCTTCTTTGCTCTGAAGTTTTGGGAAAGACCATAGCAAAGATGTGAATGGATGCTGTGTGGGCTGGAAAATTCAGATTTCCCTGCCCCTGTTCCTGCAGTGGCCATTTTGTCCCCCCGCCACTTTTTTTCATTCATTTAAAATCAGCAACTGCATATTGTTATGTCAAAGTAATGGTATAACAATGTCTTTAAGAGGTTCTCTGAATTCCAACTTTCATTTTAAAAGTCTGTTATACTTTTCATTGCCGAGATATAAGCAGAAAGGCATATCTCTGAATTGAAAAGGGCTACAGAATTAGTATTTAAAAAAATTAAAGCTAGAAATTCAGAACCTGATAAATAGATGTTATAATTGTCAGTTTAAAACAATAGAAAAACCCTGGTGGTGTGCCACTGCTGGGGAACCAGGGCAGAGGAACTATGGGGAAACCTGCTGTGTAGAAGCTCCATTGCCACTGAAACCATACTGGCAGTCTCAACACATACTTGTCCCTGTGCAGAATACACCACAATAGTATCAGTAATTTGTACACAGACTTTGCAACAGATACACTGAAGTCACTGAATGCAGCCCAAACTACCTTGCATTTTTTTTGGCGAAGTCTTAATGCAGGTGGTGCTAACCAGGTAAAAAGTTCTTGCAGAAGTTCTTGGTACTCCTTTTGGACCAGGGGTTCAGGCAGAGTATTCAACCAAGATGTTACAAGTGGCAGCCAACCAAGTTGTAAAGGTTCCAAATATATCATGCCACAACGACTGACCGTAGCTGGCTATAGCAGAATAATAAAGATATTTTTTTAATTGCATAATATTTCCTACTTCAGTCAACTATGTAAATGCAGTTTTAACCTACCGAAGCCTGAGACAAATCCATTGCTTCAAAGATGAGACTCATCTGTGGTGACATTTGAATGATTTCTCCACTCATCAAACAAAGCTTAAAGAAAAATTCATCAGACATAAACATAACATCACAAATCTGTTGCACTCCCTCTGCTCTATTTTAAATTTATTTGATAAATAGAAGTATAAGAACAGAATATTGGACCTACATTACTAGAAACCAGTTCCTGGCTCCAAAAATGGCCAGCACTGGAGGCTTCTGACAAGCCTGCATAGACAGTTATTGTATAACACATAATCTCATATTCTAACAGTCAAGTCACCAAATCTTTGGTTGCTTTGGATATAAATGGGCAAGAAAGATCTTTCTACAAACCTGAAAAGGGCCCCAGATTTGCAAAAAAGAAAAGAAAAAGTGAAATGTTAAAAAACACACTGGGGAGTTTAAAACCTCCCCAAAATGATTAAAGGAGTATCTGTAGCTTTAAAAAACAGATTCCAAACTTGGTTCTGTCAGTAAAAGCCAATGGGAGGACGCACTGCCCTTTCCAGGCCTATTTTGTCCTTTGAGGGAGGAATCCTTGGGGCCAGGCGTAATAAGAGTTGCCAGCTTCAGGTTCGGAAATTCCTGAAGATTTTGTGGTGGAGGCTGAGGGCAGGGTTTGGGGAAGGGAGAGGCCTCAGCTGAATACAATGCCACAGAGTCCACTCTCCAAAGCAGCCATTTTCTTCAGGTGGACAGATTGCCACTGTCTGGAGTTCAGTTGTAATTCTGGGGTCTCCAGGTTCCACCAGAAGGTTGGAAACAATAGGCCTGGCAGCATCCTCTAGATGACTTCATACCACCTGACTCACATGACTCAACTAGGCCTGGCTAGCTAGCTGCTATTATTCAACAGCAATCACCCTATGAAAGCCAGTGTGGTATAGTGGTTAGAGCATCAGGGGAGTTGTTGTTGTTCAGTCGCACAGTCGAGTCCGACTCTTCGCGACCCCATGGACCAGACCACGCCAGGCCCTCCTGTCCTCCGCTGTCCGCTGAAGTTTGCTCAATTTCATGTTCGTTGCATCGATGACACTGTCTAACCATCTCATCCTTTGCCGTCCCCTTCTTCTTTGACCTTCAATCTTTCCCAGCATCAGGGTCTTCTCCAGTGAATGCTCCCTTCTCATTTGGTGGCCAAAGTATTTGAGCTTCAGCTTCAGGATCTGGCCTTCCAGGGAACAGTCAGGGTTGATTTCTTTTAGGATTGACTGATTTGATCTCCTTGCAGTCCAAGGGACTCTCAAGAGTCTTCTCCAGCACCATAGTTCAAAAGAATCTATTCTTCGGCGCTCAGCCTTCCTTATAGTCCAACTCTCGCAGCCATACATTACTACGGGGAATACCATTGCTTTGACCATGCGGACTTTTGTTGGCAAGGTGATGTCTCTGCTTTTTATCATGCTGTTTAGGTTTGCCATCGCTTTCCTCCCAAGGAGCGGGCGTCTTTTAATTTCATCAGGGGAGACCCAGGTTCAAATCCCCATCTTGCTGCAGAAGCTCACTGAGTGATTTTGAACCGGTCACATACTTTCAGCTTAATCTATATCACTTGGTTATTGAGCAGATAAAAAGGAGGAGAGGAAAATAATGTATGCTGCTTTGGTCCCCACAGTGGAGAAAGGCAGGGTATAAATGAATTAAATAAATAATAAATATAGCTGAAGATGTAATGCAGATAAAATGTAGGTTGGCGAATAGCTGAGAAAGAGAGAATGGGGCAGGGAACTGTGGTACCACACAACTGGACCACAGTTTTTCTAGGAAGAGGCTGCTGGGGGAGGAAGGTAGGTTGGCTGTTGGGTGGGAAGGAGACTGCCAACTCCAGGTTCGGGGTGGGGCCTGGGGAAGGTGGGTTGGAGTGGCAAGAGACCTCAAAAGGGTATAGTGCCACAGAGTCTACCCTCCAAAGCAGCCATTTCCCCAGGGGACCTAGGATTGTCAGCATCCAGGGGTAGGCTGAAGATCACTCAGAATTACAGCTGATCTCCAGATGACAAGTTCCCCTGGAGAAAATGGCTGCTTTGAAGAGTGGAGTCTACAGTATTATACCCAGCTGAGGTTGCTTTGCTCCCCATACCTTGTCCTCTCAAGACTCCATCTCCAAATCTCCAGGAACTACCCGACCTGGAGCTAGTAACCTTAACAGGAACTGATCTCTGTAGTTGGGAGATATGTTGTGATTTCAGGAGATCTCCAGGCCCCACCTGGAAGTTCGTAAGTATAGAAGGGGAGAAGGAAGCAGGGAAAGTGGGGGAGAGGCTATGGGGCTTTCAGGAAAGGGAAAGAGGAAATAGTGTATGTGGGGGAAATGAGATGCCTTGCAGGTTCCCAAGTCCTTGCAGGTTCCCACTTTTCTGTTACTAATAAAGACGGGCACAAATCAGAAAATTCCAATTTACTTCAGGGTTCAGGGTGTACCTGAACTAAACCCCAAACCAAACTGGGCAACAAATGCCAAAACAGAACCAGCTGGTTTGGGCCAGTTCAGGCCACCTTTCTCCCAGCTGCTGCAAGCCATAGCCAGGAGAAAGGTAGGGATTGCCCAGGAAAGGTTAAATGGCCGTGAGCCATTTAACCTGTCCGTTTTGCTTCCCCCCGCTTTGAAGCAGGGGGGAATGAAATGGATGAATTTAATGGCTCATAGCCATTTCAACCTAACAGCTGGCAGGCAGACCCATCCAGCTGTTAAGGTTGAAATGGCTGCAAGCCAATAAATCTGTCCATTTTGCTCCCCCTTGCTTGGAAGCAGGGAGAGTGAAAAGGATTGCTTAAATGGTTTGCATTCATTACAGCCTAACAGCAGGCCTGGTGCACCCATCAGTTGTTAGGCTGAAACAGATGTAAGCAATCCCTCTTGCTCCCCCCACCCGTGCTTCCCACCATGAGCCATGATGTGTACTGCAGGTGCCACAGCAACCTGGCCAAATTTCTGCTAAGGGTTTTTTTTGGTGCAGATGTCATGACAAAGCTAGAGAGAGAGTTTTACCCCTTTCCTTTTAAATCATTTTGTTTTTTCCAGGTTTAGTAAAGGTAAAGGTAAAGGTAAAGGTTCCCTTGCTCGAAAGCCAGTCGAATCCGACTCTAGGGTTGCGGTGCTCATCTCCGTTTCAAAGCCGAAGAGCCAGTGCTGTCTGAAGACGTTTCCATGGTCATGTGGCCAGCATGACTAAACACCAAGGCACACGGAACACTGTTACCTTCCCACCAAAGTGGTACCTATTTATCTAGTTGCAATTTCTTGCTTTTGAACTGCTAGGTTGGCAGGAGCTGGAACTAGAGACGGGAGCTCACTCCGTCATACGGCACTCTCGGGTCTCGAACTGCTGAACTACAGACCTTCCGCAGCCTGCAGTTCAGTGTCTTAACCACTTGAGCCACCGGGTTTACAAAGCCCAAAATGATAGCTGCAGCTAGCACTTTTACACAAATTCACTATTTGCATGGCCCCAGACCTTGGCCATTAGGCAGTGATTCACACAGCATTACCTTTTTGTTGTCATCCAACACAGTGTTCATGCTTTCTATCCACAGGGTATCAATAGGACCATCAAAAACAACCCACTTACGGTCAGGTGTGTCAGCTAAAGCAAATTCTCGAAAAGTGTTGGCAACAATGCCATCTGTCCACTAAAATGAAGCAGAAAAAGATTTTAAATTTTCAGCAAACATTCAATGGGATTTTTTTCTGCAGTTCATTTGAAGTATTCTAGAAGAATACTGTGCATATATATGCACAAATTTTAAAAAATTCTAGACAGTTGCTTCCTGTATGTGGGCACATACATGCCATAAATACATACTGTAAAGTTATGAGTTAATCTGACCTTGAGTATACAGACCTTAGGACCAGAAATACCTTCAATTTAAAAACAACTTGATGGTCCTGATGCATCACAAAAATGAAGAGGGAGTTACTTAATTACCATATAGTCCTTGCTTCTTGTGAAGTGTTTTTTAGGCTCAGGGCAGAACTGATGTATTTTATGTGATTGACCATACTTTACGGTGAGTATTTAATTTATCTGTACCATTGAGGAAGGCTGTTAGGCCAAAATGTGTCTGGTTCTAAAGAAAGTTTTTACTATGTAAAGTTGTACTATTTTTTACATATGTAAACCCATTATTATTTGTTTTGTTATTAGGCTTTGTCCCAATCTTCTTGGTTACCTGGTCCTCCTGGGCTGAAGTTTTTTCTCCCACCTTCTCTTTTCTCCCCCCTTTTTGTCCCAATATGCACAGAATTCAAAGTAGCTTGTAGAATATAAATTCACTCAAGGAATTCACTCACCCTGCTTCCAAGTGGGGGGAGCAAAATGGACAGAATTATTGGCTTGCAGCCATTTAAAACTGAGATTGTGCATGGCATACCTGTCTTGCAAACAAACATAGGTATCTATCAAGATTAAGTGGTATTAAGCCAATGAAGACCAACTGTTGGAAGGCAACAGCAAGGGAGGACTATGGTTTTCTTTCCCTTCCTGGGGTCTAATTAGATGAGACATCAAATGCGAGCTGTGTTGAGGAAAACCTCAACCCAACTTGCATTTAATGTGAGAGCACACTCACCTTCAAAACAGTATATGTATGTGTGGGGCGAAATAGGCCCCTGAGCACATGAATGTTGTCGTTCCCTCCCTTTCACCCAGCTTGCTTTTGTGAGCTGAAGAGGTCTGTGAAAGGTGGACTGTTTGTCTCAGTGCCGGTTCCACATGTCTGCCCCAAAGAAACCCCAAGCTAGCTTGTATTTAATATCTCATTTAATCAGAACCCCAGCTGGCCTTTGTAGAAAATAGGATGCTGGACAAGATACATGTTTGTTTTGTTCCAGCAGGACTTTTCTTATGTTCTTAAGACCAGGAAATATATGAAAAGGAAAAGAGTACACTTTTTAGGTCATTTGGAGATTCTCAACAATCACAAGTTAATGTTATTGAGATTAACTGAAATTATGGCACTGCACTAGTGAATTGTGTCTATTCACTGGTCTGTCTCCATTTTCTTGGACATTTGCCAGAGGTGTGAAGGATTACACATTCCCTTATGATTGTGTACATCTTCTGCATTTGGGACATTCATTACAGCGTAGTGAACACACATGTATTTCCCAGCTCTCGCTACACAAAACTTATGCACTACTTTGCTTCTCTTTCCATCCTCTCCCATAGGGAAGCCAGGAATATAGAAGCTTGTTACATGGCTTTTAGGTGGTTACCCTACTGCTCTAGAATAAGCTTCTGATGGGGTTAAAACTATTTCTGTTAAGTTTGTAACTTTTTAAAGAGCTTTTAGCTGAGGCCCCTTTTTGTTGAGCTCTGTGTTATGCTAGTATTAGACTGTTCTGGTGAGAGATAAGTGTGGCTGATAAGCTATCATTAACTAGTATATAGTTGTATTGTATATTGTTTTAACTCAGTAGTTTTACGGTTAGTAACATATATATGTTGTAAACTGTTTTGACACAGCATTTTCACCAGGAAAAACAATTTATAGTATTTTAATTATTAATTAACAAAATACTTACTGCTTACTTATGTTAGTTATTAATTAATGAATAAAATACTTAATACTTACTAAGCCTAACCCTTCTCCCAAATACATTCAGTTTTTTTGAGGTTCATATGTCTATTTAAGGGTTTATATGGTTTTATCTCTGTAAGGATTTTTGCGTGTGCAAATAATCATGTATTAAATACATCACCTCATGAGATACTGGATCAAATCGTCCAAAAAGTTGACCCATAGTAATAGCTTTTGGATTCACGGTTCTATATATGACTTTTTCTTCTTCCCCATACCCACGTAGATTCATGAGTGTAAGTGTATCTGCTAATACATGCAAAACTTTGGTCTTTCCAGCAAAAGGTTCTCCTACAAGCATAAAACTGATAAATTAAAAACAAATGTTGTTGAGTATTTTTCTTTTAGCAGAATAAGTTAATTGGACTGTCTATTCACATAACTAAACATGAATATATGCTTGACCATTTATTACCACAAGAGCTAGAACATTCAGTTCCCTGAAGAAATTCTGGAGGACTGAGATGGCAAGCATATCAGTAGTTTTTACCATTTTAAAGAGGCAGACACACGTTGTATGCATGAAGCATTCCCTACTTATAAAAAGAAAATGATCATACCACATATCACATAAGATGCACTAGCCCATCTAGCTCAGTTTCACCTCTCCAGGATCCCAGGCAAGGAAACCACCCCCCTCCATTGAGATCCCATAACTGGAGATGTCAGAGACTGAACCTGGGACCTTCTACACACAAAACATGTTCCACCACTGAACCACAGTTCCTTCCCCAAAACAGAGAGATCCCTGTGTATTCATCATGTCTTTAGTTCAGCATGCAATTACACACATTTAAATCCCACTGTCCAGAATGAGATTTTTAAGTATGCGTTAACTGTATGGGCTACATTTAAGTCTTACAAATTTACTTACTTACCCATGTCTGACTATCATCATTTCATAGGTCTGTATCATCTTTTCTAGAAACACTTTAACAGGCTGGACATTATGGGTTTTACAGCATTCATCTGCACATTCTAGAAAATCCTGAAATATAATTATAAAAGTAAAAATATGATTAATAAATATTTTACAATGATTTTATTCTTTAATTATGAAGCTACTAAAACCTCATTCTCTGTCTCTCTTTCACACACACAAAATGATGTTTCATTAAAATATTAACTTTCAGGATTCATTAGTTTTTCTTAAAATACAAATGGTATACTTCAGTGATTTGAGTTATCCTGCTGGCATAACGGTACTTCTAATGCTGAAGGAGGGGAGCAATTTTGCTTATTCATCTTTCCACTGCAGACCCCTGAACCCTGATGCAGCATTTGGGGGCATGTTGGATTGCACCATTGTCCCTTATTACTAATATGCTTGATGATGATAATCTGAATTCAATGAATTAGTGAAACAGTAGAACAGTACATGTTACATATGATCTATATACTGAAAGACTGTATAAAGTCTTTTTAGTGGGCACTAAAACTGGGTCAAAATTTTGTAAAAGACTGATTCTGATGGACATATAGCTAGACTTTGAAATGACGTTCACTGACATACAAAAACAAAACCATGATATTATTATGCAATTAGAAACAACCAGCTGCTCTAACTAAAACTGGGAAATATTGAATTAATTAAAGTAAAGGTAAAGGTAAAGGTTCCCTTGCTCGAAAGCCAGTCGAATCCGACTCTAGGGTTGCGGTGCTCATCTCCGTTTCAAAGCCGAAGAGCCAGCGCTGTCCGAAGGCGTTTCCGTGGTCATGTGGCCGGCATGACTAAACACCAAGGTGCACGGAACGCTGTTACCTTCCCACCGAAGTGGTACCTATTTATCTACTTGCAATTTCTTGCTTTCGAACTGCTAGGTTGGCAGGAGCTGTAACTAGAGACAGGAGCTCACCCTGTCATGCGGCACCTGGGTCTCGAACTGCTGAACTACTGACCTTCCAGAGCCTGCGGTTCAGCGTCTTAACCACTTGAGCCACCGCAGCTCCTTTGAATTAATTACTGTAGAACAATTCAAATGTACTCACTTTGTAGTCAGCTTCAGGAAGTTTAATACCAGGAAATAAATCACTTGTAATGCCCATAAAGAGAGGTATGTCATGTGACAAAAATTTGGGCTCATTTACATCCTTGATTGATCTGAGAAGCTAAACAAAACAACAAAATGGCAGAAGAATTATACAGAAAGAAAATTCCAGTTGATATTACAAATATGACTTTAATGAATGACTAAGAACAAGTTTGCATAACATAGAGTATGTTGTTGCCCTGCAAGGCTTTTTATGCCTTTTATGAACTGAAATAAAGTATGAACTGTGCAAAGCATGTGCAAGGAACTGTACAGCATGGTAGCCCACTATGATGCCAGACTGAGACTGCACCCTGAGAGGAAGACACCTTTCTTTCTTTATTGCTGCTCCAGGGGCCCTGCAAGGTTACCAGCCCTCTATACCGGATGGAAGATGGATCAGTTCCATGAGTTTGCAAAAAGCACCAAATGCCATGCCATGCTGAGGCATGAGGACAAAGGACTCCAAAACGCCATTAGGAGACCTCTCCAACACACGCAGGAAACCTCTTTCTCCCCCCATCACCTGTGAAGCTACACGTAGCCCCAGAGAATCCATTCATGGTTGCCTAGAGACTAATCACTCGCCCATCAAGGACCCGGCTAAGGCCATCAAAGAACAATGGCTTTGGCCCAGTGACTCATCTCACCTACACCCAGGTGCCAGACTCCAGTCTAAGTTGCTAGTTCTCAATATTGCCCACTCCCCTAGACCCTTCCCCCTTGAACCCAGCACCAATCAGCATGTTTTGGGGATGGACTAGTAGCTTGGGCCACCCCCAAGAGGCATGTGACTACGACATGTGGCCAGCCTGACCCAACCTCCCCACACCACATTATAAAAGGGGCTACCCGACCACATGCTCTCTCTCTACTTCCCCCCAACGACCTCTATACTCTCTTACTCTTGAACTTGTGGCTATCTTGCCACACCTTACCCTGAAGCTCTTGGATGGCTGCCAGAGTCTTCCATGTGCTTTCTGCTGGTTCAGTTTGCACTCTCTATTTTTCTAGCATAAGTCCCATTTTTCTATAATTCCCTTATTTTTCCATTTGGAAGACTTCATCTCATCGGACAGGTAAATATAACCCAAACAATGAATATCCTGCTCATGCAAACGTGCTGATTATCTATATTTCCTAGGTACTGTACAATCGTGTGTGTGCTTGTGTTATTGTATGCTTGAAATACATTCAGTAAACAACATCTTCTTATACTGACGTCAGTGACTATTTGGTGGGTCTGGAGGGAACTGCAGCCCTGTATACATAGATGCTTGCCCCCGCATTGCCTATTGCCTGATTTAAGATCATAACTCCCCAGATTAAATAACAATTTAAGGCAATTTGGCTAACAGGGTGCTGCTAGCATGTTTTCAAACTGTAATTTGAACATATGAAGCTGCCTTATACTGAATCAGATCACTAGTCTATCCAAGTCTATATTGTCTATTCTGAGTAGCAGCAGTTCTTCAGGGTCAGGCAGAGAGAATTCACATCATCTATTACCAGATACCTGAACTGAACCTGGGACCTTCTGCATCCAAAGCAGATGCTCTACCTCTGAGCCACAGTTCTACCCCAATTAATCCAATTACTCTGTCAGAGAATGATTCTAAAACTTGCACAGAATTCAGCTTGCAAGAAGGAGGGCTGCAGGAAGAAGAGGTGTTCAAAGACCTTCCAGTCCCTATCATGGCATTCTGTAAATAAGTCAGGGAGGTCCTTTTAGGAATCACTGTGTTATTGTGGTTAGACTGCTAGACTAGGACCTGGGTTTAGATCTCCACTCTGCCATGAAGTTTGCTGACCTTGCTGTCACTTGCTAAGCCTAACTTACCTGGCAAAGGTGTTGCAACAATAAAATGAGGAAAGGAGGACCTTGGAGGAAGTATCCTAGAGAGACAGATCTAGGATACTTGTAGACAGAGGGGTTTGTAACTGTCAACGCTGAATCTGACACCTCCAATCTGTATGGAGACTGGGTTGATTCCCATACTGATCACTTCTTGCCCATACAGACTAGGAGAACATCACAGGTACCACTGCAATCATTATATAAATGCTAGGGGACCTCCTTCCATAACAACCTTTTCTTCCCCAGTTTATCTTCAACTTACTGCTTTCAGGTGGGTAGGCATGTTGGTCTGAAGCAGCAGAAGTTACTGCTTTGTATATGCTTCTGATCCATCCACAACTCTTCAATTTATTTTTAGTACATCTACCTAATTAGGTGACCACTTCAGGCATCTGATGAAATGGATTTGATCCATAGTAGCTTATGCTGACCTAGCTGAGTTCTGAGAAGCAGCAGGAGACAGAGCTGCTGGGGGAAGTGTTTTTTATTTGCTTTCAGCTGAGGTGATTTAGCTAAGGGTATTGTGTGGGAGGACACTGTTTGGGAGTGTGTGTGTGAAATTGCTGCAGAGTCCTGGCTGCTTGAGAAAGGGTGATTGTTTGACTGTAATTGAGTGCCTGGGTGAATTTGAATAGCTGCTGGCCCTGCCCTCTGCTGGGTGAGGCTTGTATTTAGGCCTGCACCTCACCAGAGGCACGAGCTCTTGCCCTGTGGCTCTTAGCCTAAGAACGCTTAGACTAGGGGCTCTGTAAGAAGCCCAGGAAGGGCCAGAAAGCCAGGGCCCTAGTCTCCTTGTGTTCCCAGTAATGTAAGCAGGCCCTGAGCCTGCTTGGGGAGGGTGGGTTATAAAAATAGATAAATAAATAAATAAAGTAGAATTATACAAAGAGAACCAAATAAATACAAAGAGTTTTAAAAGGGGGATTATATATAATTATTTTTTTAAAAAGCAATTATGAAGGCAGAATGCCAGCAGGGAATTGGGGGCTATCCAGTGTTTTGCACGGAGTGTCACATGTTTGACTATCTGCCCACTGGACAGAAGTCTTGGGTGTATGCCTGATGCAAGAAGCTCCTGGTTCTCAGGGAACAAGTTTTCATCCTTGAGACCAAGGTGGCTGACCTGGACAAGCAGAAACAGTCAATTAGATGAATGGAGAAGATTCTTGGGGACTTGTTAGATATGTCCCACTCTGAAAATGGCAGCCCCACCACTGTCAGGGAGCATAAGGGTTGAGAGGAAACAGGGCACCGTACTGAGGATAAGGGGAATGTGCCTTCAGAAGGGACTTCTTCAGCTGATGAACAGGTATCCTTTTACACCAAGGAACTATCCCTGGGCAGGGAGGGAGGGGGGCTCTTGGTAGTTGGTGATTTGATCCTTAGGCAGGTAGACTCTAGCTGGGTAGCAAACCCACATACTGACCGTATGGTGACTTACCTGCCTGGTGAGAAGGTAACGGACATTATGCATGTTCTGGATAGGCTGATAGACAGTGCTGGGGAAGAGCCAGTGGTCGTAGTTCATGTTGGCACCAACGATATGGGGAAATGCAGTAAGTTGGTAGAAACTGTTCTTAAGGAAAGAATTACTAGGCACACTGATGAGCAAAACCTATTGAGGCAGACTCAGTATGGGTTCTGTAAGGAAGATCTTGTCTCTCTTACCTGTTAGTGTTTTTTGAGGGAATGAACAAACATGTGGATAAGGGGGACCCAATAGATGTTGTTTACCTTGACTTCCAGAAAGCTTTTCCTGGAGGAAAAATTTAGCCTGCTGGGCAGGAGACTCAAGGCCAGGACCTCCAAGGCAGCCTTCTCAGAAGTGCTACCTGTTCCACACAGAGGGCCAGAGAGACAGGCATAGATCTGGAGTCTCAATGCATGGATGATATGATGGTGTAGGGAGAAAGGGTTCAAGTTTGTTAGGCACTGGGATGCTTTTAGGAACAACAGGGAACTGTACAAAAGAGATGGTATCCACTTGTCCCAAGAAGGATCCAGGCTGCTTAAAATCAAAAAGGTGGCAAAGCCGTTTTTAAACTGAATATTGGGGGAAGCCAACAGGAGATTAAAAGTCTCTGGTTCGGGATGGCTCATCTCAAAGAGATGAAGGACTAGCTCTTACTTTTCTACAAGGAAATGCATTAGAATTGTTCACTGAGACTGTGGCTAACGATATAGACTGCCTGGCAAGGTCTTGAGGCAGCAAGAGGAACATTGTTGACTTAACATGCTTGGAAGTTATAGATTCGTATATACAAATGCTAGAGGTGTCTGAGGTAAAATCGGGGAGTTGGAATGCTTGGTGTTAGGGGGAAAAATAGACATTCTGGGTATTTTAGAAACTTGGTGGGATGAGGAAAATCAGTGGGATACAGTGATTCTTGGTTATAAATTATATCGGAAGGATGGGGGGGAAGGATTGGAGGTGGGATGGCTCTGTATGTCAGAGAGGGTATACAGTCCAGTAAGATTGAGACGGTAAGAAAATTGGATTCACTTCTGGAATTGCTATGGCTTGAAATAGTGGGCCCAAAAGGAAACTTAACATTAGGAGTTTGGTATCGCCCACAAGATCAAAAGATAGAGGAGGATTATAAAATGATGAATTAATTAAAGATAGCGGCTAGATAAAATAACTGTGTCATAACTGTGATTTTAAATACCCACACATTGATTGGGTCAATATGTGTTCAAGTTGGGAAAAAAGATATTGAGTTTCTAGACATTCTCAATGACTGTGCTATGGAGCAGGCGGTCACAGAACCTATCAAAGAAGAGGCGATCCTGGATTTGGTCCTAAGTAATGCCCAAGACCTGGTGAGAGATGTAAAAGTGATTGTACCACTTGGGAACAGTGACCATAATGTTATTGAGTTCAACATTTGAACAAATAAGGAGTTGCCCCAAAAAACTAACACAACCACTTTTAACTTTAAAAGGGGTAACTTCTCTGGTATGAGGGGACATGTGAGGAGGAAACTGAAAGGAAAAGTAGAAAGGGTCAAAACCATTGGGGAAGCTTGGAGACTATTTAAAAACAACAATCCTAGAAGCTCAGACAAAATATATACCGCAGGTTAGGAAAGGCACAAATAGGTATAGAAAAAAGCCTGCATGGTTAACAAACAAAGTAATGGAAGCTGTAAAAGGTGAGAAGAATTCCTTTAAGTGGTGGAAAGCTAGTCTCAGTGAGGTTGATAAAAGGGAACATAGGCTGTGGCAACTAAAATGCAAGTCTGTGATCAGGCAGGCAAAAAGGGAATATGAGGAGCATATCGCAAAAAACATAAAGGCCAACAATAAAACTTTCTACATTAGAAGCAGGAAACCAGCCAGGGAGGCAGTGGGGCCCTTGGATGACCAAAGGGTAAAAGGAATACTGAAGGATGACAGGGAAGTGGTTGAGAAGCTGAATGCATTTTTTGCCTCTGTCTTCACTGTGGAAAATGAGAAATGCTTGCCCACTCCGGAACTGCTGATTTCGGGAGGGGTGTTGAAAGACCTGAGTCAGATTGAAGTGACGATAGAGGAGGTCCTACAACTGATAGACAACTTAAAAACCAATAAATCACCAGAACCAGATGGCATACACCCGAGAGTTCTGAAAGAACTCAAATCTGAACTTATGGATTTCCTGACAAAAATATGTAATCTTTCATTAAAATCTGCCCCCATTCCTGAGAAATGGAAGGTAGCTTATGTCACTCCATCTTTAAAAAGGGCTCCAGGAGAGACCTGGGAAATTACAAGCCAGGTAAGTTGGTAGAAACTGTTCTTAAGGAAAGAATTACTAGGCACACTGATGAGCAAAACCTATTGAGGCAGACTCAGTATGGGTTCTGTAAGGAAGATCTTGTCTCTCTTACCTGTTAGTGTTTTTTTGAGGGAGTGAACAAACATGTGGATAAGGGGGACCCAATAGATGTTGTTTACCTTGACTTCCAGAAAGCTTTTGATAAAGTTCCTCATCAAAGGCTTCTAAGTAAGCTCAATAGTCATGGGATAAAAGGACAAGCCCTTTTTTGGATCAAAAACTAATTAATAGGAAACAGAGGATAAGTATAAATGGGCAATTTCCTCAGTGGAGGGTGGTAAGCAGTGGGGTACCTCGATCATGTCACCCCTCAACCGTCGTTTCTCCAAGCTAAAGAGCCCCAAGCGTTTTAACTTTTCTTCATAGGGAAGGTGTTCCAACCCTTTTATCATTCTAGTTGCCCTTCTCTGCACTTTTTCCAATGCTATAATATCCTTTTTGAGATGTGGTGACCAGAACTGTACACAGTATTCCAAATGAGGTTGCACCAATGATTTATACAGGGGCATGATGATACTGGCTGATTTGTTTTCAATTCCCTTCCTAATAATCCCCAGCATAGCGTTGGCCTTCTTTATTGCAGTTACACACTGTCTAGACATTTTCATTGAGTTATCTACTATGACTCCAAGATCTCTCTCTTGGTCAGTCTCTGCCAGTTCAGACCCCATCAACGTGTATTTATAGTTAGGATTTTTGGCTCCAATGTGCATCACTTCGCACTTGGCCACACTGAACCCCATTTGCCACGTTGAGGCCCACTCACCCATCCTCGACAGATCCCTTTGGAGTGCCTCACAATCCTCCCTGGTTCTCACCACCCTGAACAACTTCGTGTCATCTGCAAATTTAGCCACTTCACTGCTTACTCCCAATTCCAAATCATTAATAAACAAGTTAAAAAGCATCGGACCAAGTACTGATCCCTGTGGTACCCCACTGCTTACCACCCTCCACTGAGAAAGTTTCCCATTTATACTCACTCTCTGTTTCCTATTTATAAGCCAGTTTTTGATCCACAAGAGGACTGGTCCTTTTATCCCATGCCTATTGAGCTTACTTAGGAGCCTTTGATGAGGAACTGTATCAAAAGCTTTCTGGAAGTCAAGGTAAATAATATCTATTGGGTCCCCCTTGTCCACATGTTTGTTCATTCCCTCAAAAAACACTAACAGGATAGTGAGACAAGATCTTCCTTTACAGAACCCATGCTGAGACTGCCTCAATAGTTTTTGTTCATCAATGTGCCTACTAATTCTTTCCTTAATAACAGTTTCCACCAACTTACCCGGTATCGATGTCAGACTGACTGGTCTGTAATTTCCCGGATCTTCCCTGGAGCCCTTTTTAAAGATAGGAGTGACATTAACTACCTTCCAGTCCTCAGGAATGAAAGCAGATTTTAAAGAAAGAGTACATATTTTTGTCAGGAGATCCACAAGTTCACATTTGAGTTCTTTCAGAACTCTCGGATGAATGTCATCCGAGCCTGGTGATAAACAGGTTGCTTACCTGTAACTGATGATCTTCGAGTGGTCATCTGTGCAGTACCACACATGGGTTGGGCGCCTGCGCACGACCTCGTTCAGAGAAACTTCTAGAGCTTTTCCTCAGAAGAGCTTTTGGCGGGCTCTCCCCCCGCTCTGGGGGAGGAGACATGCACTGCGCATGCCCAGAGCGGGAGAGAGAGCCGCCTCCCACTCAGTTCCTTCGACCGCCACTGTCAAGGCCAAAGAATCCAAAAACAGGACATCTGGAGATGCCAGCAGCGGGGAAGGCTGGGTGGGATTGTGGTACTGCACAGATGACCACTCGAAGATCATCAGTTACAGGTAAGCAACCTGTTTATCTTCGTCGTGGTCTCTGTGCAGTCCCACACATGGGTGATTACAAGAGCTGAACCAGTTGGAGGAGGGAGCTGGCAGCTGCAAAGGACACAAAAATACTGGTTAAGACACAGCATTACCATCAAAACAAATCACCCACGGGTCCTACCTGAGGGTGTACCAGGATCAAGCGAAGAGAGATCGCAGCACCGTCTGACCAAAGGCAGCATCCCGCCGAGCTCGGACGTCGAGTGCGTAGTGGGTCACGAAGGTCGATGCCGAAGACCACGTAGCAGCCGCACAGACGTCTTCCAACGGGACACCGGCCAGGAAAGCGGTGGACGTCGACACCGCCCGAGTAGAATGGGCAGTGAGACAGGTAGGAACGGGTTGACGCGCCAGCTCGTAGCAAAGGGCTATGGTGGAAGTCACCCACTTAGAGAGACGTTGAGAAGAAATGGGTTCCCCCGCGTGAGGGGGGCCATAAGCCAGGAACAGCCGAGGAGATTTATGTATGGGCTGTGTCCTGTGTAGATAGAAAGAGAGCGCTCTGCGCACATCTAGACAGTGCAGGGCTCTCTGAGAGGCATCAGTCGGGTTCGGGAAGAAAGTAGGCAGAACAGACGACTGAGAGAGGTGGAAAGCAGAGATGACTTTAGGGAGGAAGGAAGGATCTGTTCTAAGGACCACCTTCTCCCTATGAAAAATGGTATAGGGGGGATCGGCCCTAAAGGCAGCTAGCTCCCCTACTCTGCGTGCAGTGGTAATGGCTACGAGAAAGGCCGTCTTCCAGGACACTAACCTGAGGTCGGCGGTAGCCATCGGCTCGAACGGTTTAGCCATGAGCTGAGAAAGGACTAGAGACAAGCTCCAGGAAGGCACCAACGGTTTCCTAGGCGGGCACATGCGAAGAAGACCCTTGAGGAACGTCTTGGTGAGACGGTGGGAGAACACTGACGAGCCTTGGATGAGGGGGTGGTAGGCGGAGATCGCCGCCAAATGAACCCTCAAGGACGAGTATGCTAGGCCCGCATCCTTCAAATGAACGATGTAGGCGAAGATCTCACGGAGAGATGATCGAATCGGATCGAAGGAGTGATCAGTAGCATAGGATTGGAATCTGTTCCACTTGAACCGATAGGAACGTCGAGTAGAAGGCTTCCTAGCATTCAGGAGGATTTCAGAGACCTGAGGTGGGAAGTCTAGGGCTGGATCTTCCAGGCCGTTAATTTGAAAAATCCCGGATTGGGATGGATGATTCTCCCTCGGGCCCGAGAAAGGAGATCTGGGACGACAGGGAGGGGACGGAAGGATCGACAGGAGAGTTGAAGCAGGTGCGGGAACCAGACCTGGCGTGGCCACCACGGAGTGATCAGAATGCAGGAGGTGCGGTCTGCATGAATCTTCTGCACGACCCGAGAGATGAGAGGGAACGGAGGAAACAGATAAAACAGGGTTCCGTTCCATTTGTGGAGAAAGGCATCCCCGAGCGACCGAGCAAACGGGGGACCCCTGCTGAAAAACAGGCGACATCGAGCATTGTCGACGGACGCGAAGCCGTCGACAGATGGGTGACCGAACTCTTGAAACAGAGGCCGAAGGTACCGGAGGGGAATGGACCATTCGTTGTCCGATGAGGCAGAACGACTCAACCGGTCCGCATCGACATTCTGATCCCCAGGAATATGGATCGCCGAGAGCGTGATGGAGTGACGGAGGCACCAGGACCAGAGGTCTATCGCCAACGTGCAGAGACGAACAGAGGCAGTGCCGCCCTGTTTGTTGACATAATAAACAGCCGTGGTGCTGTCGGAAGCCACTTGGACGACACGGCCTTGGAGGGTCGGAAGAAAGGACCGAAGGGCCAGGTAGATCGCTTGCAGCTCCAGATAATTTATGTGGCGAGTTGCATCTCGAGCAGACCAAGCCCCTTGAACAGTAAGCGTTCCGCTCCGGGCTCCCCAACCCGAGAGGGAAGCGTCCGTGGTCAACAGCAAGTCGGGAGGAGGAGGACGAAATGGCATCCCGGAAAGGAGGTGGACAGGTTGAGCCCACCACTCGAGGGAGGCGAGGACGGTTTGTGGGATCGACAGAACCGTGTGCCAAGGCCTCCGGAGGGGATCGAAGGCTCGTAGGAGCCAGAGCTGAAGCGGCCGCATCTTCAACCGGGCGTTGCGGACAACGAACACCGTAGAGGCAAAGTGACCCAGAAGCCTCATGACTGAACGGGCGGATTGTTGGGGACACGTCTGAAAGGCGGACACCATCGCCCGAATGTCGGAAGCCCTGGACTCCGGAAGGAAAGCCGCTTCGAGGTTGGTGTCGAGTCGAGCCCCGAGGAATCGAAGGATTTGGAGGGGCTGAAGGGAGGACTTGGCGTGGTTGACGCAAAGGCCAAGAGCACGGAGGAGGGAGAGAGTCTCCCGAGTGTCGTGGAGCAACTGAGTTGGCGTTGGAGCTACGAGAAGCCAGTCGTCGATGTAAGGATAAAGAGTGACTCCCCGTCGGTGCAGCTCGGCCACCACCACAGCCATCAGCTTGGTGAACACCCGTGGAGCTGTAGAAAGGCCGAAGGGAAGCACCCTGTACTGGTAGTGGGCATCTCCAACGGCGAAGCGGAGAAACCGCCGATGTTGGGGACGGATCGTGACATGGAAGTATGCGTCTTGAAGATCGACTGACGCGAGCCACGCTGCCCGTGGAATGAGAGGAAGGATCGACTGCAGAGTGACCATTCTGAATTTCTGATACCGAATGTAACGGTTGAGATCCCGAAGGTCCATAATTGGTCTGAAGCCACCGTCCCTCTTGGGGACCAGGAAATATTTCGAGTAGAAGTCGAGAGTTCGTTGCGCCTCCGGGACGACCTCGATGGCCCCCTTGGCAAGGAGAGCAGAAACCTCGAGATCGAGGAGGGGGTCTGGAGGCGTGACGACAAAGTGTGGGAGGATCGGAGGCGAAACGAACTCTATGGCGTGCCCGACCCGCAGGATGGTGAGGACCCAAGAGTTGGTTGAAATTTCTTCCCAGGCTGGTAGAAAGGGGAAGAGGCAGGTACGGACGGAAGGAGTGAACGACATTGGAGAGAGACGGTGGGGACAGTCAAACAGACTGCTTAGGCTGCGGCGGCTTTTTGGTGGGTTGGGAACGGTGTTTGGAAGGAGGATGGGAGTCGTACGGTTTCCTCCTCCATTGGGAGTGAGGTGCCGGAGATAGGTATCGCCTGGAGCCGGAAGGTTTCCAGGAACGGTTTCTGGGACGGTAAGGTGCAGCCGAGACTCCAAGGTTTCGGGCCTGCTTACGACTCTCATCAACAGCCTTCAACACTTCGTTGGTGGTGGAGTGGAAGAGGCCGTTTCCGTCAAAGGGGAGGTCTTCTACACGGAACTTGACGTCCGGTTGTAGGGAGGTGCCCCGGAGCCAGGCATGACGCCGGAGAGTGACAGAAGACACCAGGAGTTTAGAGGAGCAGCTGACTACATGACGAACGGAATTGATTTGTTGCTTTGATATGGCACAAACCTCAGACAAGGCAGCCGAGAGAGTGGGACGGTGCTCTTCCGGAACAAACTCCAGGACAGGGCGAATTGCATTGGCAACGTTGAATGCGTAAGCAGATAAATACGACAGATAAGTATCGACCCAGAGATTCATGGAGGCCAGAGAGTACATCTTCTTGGCCAGAAGATCCAGTTTACGACCCTCACGGTTAGGAGGCGTGGACTGGCGAGCAGGCTGCCTCGATTTCGAAGAAGAGTGAACCACCATGGAGTTCGGTGGTGGCTGAGAAAGGAGGAATTTGCCAGGAGCATCCTGGATCCTGTACAACCCATCATAGCGCCTCGAAACCGGAGGGATCGAAGCCGGGTGTTCCCATGACTCTTTCAACATAGAAAGGTGGACAGGCAGCAAAGGTAAGACGGGAGACGGAGGAAGATCAGCCTGGACCAATCGGTGAACGACGTCGGTCACTGCTGGGGACTCCGTAAAGCCCTGAACTTGGAGGGCAGTCGCCATCCTGGTAACGAGCTCCAAAAATGCCTTAGGGCCTTCCGTAGGGGAAATCGACCCCGAGCGTCGGTGCTCGTCCTCGATTCGAGAGACCTCGGGATTGAACTCCGCCGAATCCGACCCGTCCGAGATCGACATAGGAGAGGAGGATCGGGGCTGGATAAGGTCGACGACCGGATGGTCGATGGCAGGACGGTGTCGAGGTTCCATTGGGGAACTCCTTGGGGCGTCCCGATTTCTGGGAAGGTCAGAAGGCTGTTCCCGAGAGGCAGAATGAGCCGAGGCCACAGATGCCGAGCGCCGAGGGCGGTCAGGGGCGTGGGCCTGATCTCCGCGTTCCGAATGCCGGATTCGGTCATAGCGGTGTCTCTCCGGTGTCGGAGACCTCGAATAATAATAGGCCGCAGCCGGACGCTCCCGACGGTCTTCGCAGGACCAGCATTGGTGGTCAGAGGCGGAATCAGAGGACGACGGGGATTGCCTACGGATCAGGCATCGACGACCAAGTCGAGATCGGGACCGAGCATGGCGGTGCACAACCAGACCCTCGTCCAAAGTGTGGATCAGGGTAGTGGAGCGCCTCCGTGGAGACCGGGAGCCTGTTCGTGGAGACAGGTGCGGAGGCGATCTGGTCAACTGGCCCAACGGTATCGTCCCCGTAGGTGACGAGTGGGGGTGCTGCGGAGTCTGTTGTCGAGCCGCAGACTGATGAGATGTAGAGGCAAGGGCCGGCATCGACGTCGACAACCCAGTCACGATGATGGGGTCCACTTTCGAAACCGAAGCAGAGGGCGTGGTCTTCGACCTCAAAGGGGTCTTATCTTCAGCCCACTTAGGTTTCTGTTTCGGTGCCTTCGAGGAGGTGTCCGATTTCTTGGCTACCGAGACCTGGGAAGCTCCCGAAGACATTGCGGGACGCAGAGCCGATTCAACAAGAAGAGCTTTGAGCCTAGCCTCTCGATTACGGCGAGCCTGACGAGTAAAACTCGCGCAATGAGGGCAAGAATCTACTCTATGGGCCTCACCCAAACAAATTAAGCAAAGGTCGTGCCCGTCGTTGGATGGAATTTTAGCAGGGCAACGACGACAGACCTTAAAGAATTGAGTCTTTCCCATACAAAAATCCCCACCCACCCTCCAAAGAAAGGGGGGGGGAGAGAGATAGACAAAGGTTTTTTTTTTTTTTTAAATATTTTTTAGAAGAGAAAGAAACAGATGGAAAAGAAAGCGAAGAAAGATATACTCAGCTGAGGTAAATGGAGGAACGACAGGAACGAGGTGTGAACACGAAGGCGGTCGAAGAAGAACTGAGTGGGAGGCGGCTCTCTCTCCCGCTCTGGGCATGCGCAGTGCATGTCTCCTCCCCCAGAGCGGGGGGAGAGCCCGCCAAAAGCTCTTCTGAGGAAAAGCTCTAGAAGTTTCTCCGAACGAGGTCGTGCGCAGGCGCCCAACCCATGTGTGGGACTGCACAGAGACCACGACGAAGATTTATTAGTTTTTAAATTATCCATCAGTCGTGGGACTTGTCACCGCAATCTGATTCAGGTCTTTCAAACCCCCTCCCGAAATCGGTGCTTCTGGAGTGGGCAAGCACTTCTCTTCCACAGAGAAGACAGAGGCAAAAAATGCATTCAACTTCTCAGCCATTTCTCTATCATCCTTCACTACTCCTTTTACCCCTTGGTCATCCAAGGGCCCCACTGCCTCCCTGGCTGGCTTCCTACTTCCAATGTATTTGAAGAAAGTTTTATTGTTGGCCTTTATGTTTTTTGCCATATGCTCCTCATATTCCCTTTTTGCTTGCCTGATCACAGACTTGCATTTTATTTGCCATAGTCTGTGTTCCCTTTTATCAACCTCACTGAGACTAGCTTTCCACTACTTAAAGGAATCCTTCTTACCTTTTACAGCTTCCATTACTTTATTTGTTAACCATGCACTTTTTTCTATACCTATTTTTTCTGAGCTTCTAGGATTGTATTTTTAAATAGTCTCCAAGCTTCCCCAATGGTTTTGACCTTTTCCACTTTTCCTTTCACTTTCTTCCTCACGTCCCCTCATACCAGAGAAGTTACCCCTTTTAAAGTTAAAAGTGGTTGCGTCAGTCTTTTTGGGCAACTCCCTGTACAAATGTTAAACTCAATGACATTATGGTCACTGTTCCCAAGCGGTGCAATCACTTTTACATCTCTCACCAGGTCTTGGGTGTTACTTAGGACCAAATCCAGGATCGCCTCTCCCCTGGTAGGATCTGTGATCATCTGTTCCATAGCACAGTCATTGAGAGTGTCTAAAAACTCAATCTCTTTCCCAACTGGAACTCATATTGACCCAATCAATGTGTGGGTGGTTAAAGTCACCTATTATGACGCAGTTATTTCATCTAGCCACTATCTTTAATTCATTCATCGTTTTATAATCCTCCTCTACCTTTTGATCTGGTGGGCGATAACAAACTCCCACTGTTAAGCCTCCTTTTGGACCCACTATTTCAACCCATAGCATTTCCAGAAGCGAATCCAATTCTCTTGCCCTCTCAATCTTACTGGACTGTATACCCTCCCTGACATACAGAGCCACCCCACCTCCAACCCTTCCCCCCGCATCCTTCCGATATAATTTATAACCAGGAATCACCGTATCCCACTGATTTTCCTCATCCCAACAAGTTTCTGAAATACCCACAATGTCTATTCCCCCCCAACACCAAGCATTCCAACTCCCCGATTTTACCTCGGAGACTTCTAGCATTTGTGTATAAACACTTATAGTTGCCCACACTTGTTAAGCCCACAACCTTCCTCTTGCTGCCTCGAGACCTTGCCAGGCAGTTCCTATCATTAGCCACAGTCTTAGTGGACAATTTTAATCCATTTCCTTGTACAAAAGTAACAGCTACCCCTTCACCTCTTTGAGATGAGCCATCCCGAACCAGAGACTTTTCATCTCCTGTCGGCTTTCACCCATTATTCAGTTTAAAAACCATACAGTCAGTACGTGGGTTTGCCACCCTGCTATCTACCTGTCCCCGAGCGGGGACGGCACTGGAGCGACTGGCCACCCCACGAATCCCTGGAACGCACTTGGAGCTCGGGCCTGGGGCGAAGAGGGAGAGGCCGGGGGGGCGGCGGAGAAGGCCCTGGCGGAGACGGGCGCGGCTGTGATGGGAGGAGGGGAGAGGCAGATGGGGAGAGCTCGGCCGAGCCCGCGCAGCCCGCGAGCAGCGGGGGCGGGGTCCGGAGGCGGGGAGGAGAGCCGGGGGCCGAGAGGACAGATGGGCCAAGGCGGGGCCGCAGGAGGACGGACGGGAGACACAGGGGCGGTCTCGGCGTCCTGGGTTTTAGGCGGGGGCGGAGTCAGAGGGCAGGCGGAGTCCGGATGTTGGCAGGGTTATAAAAGGAAGGTGAAGGGCAGCAACCGGGGAGGAGGACATCTGGACTGGCTGGGGAAAGGAGGGAGTGCTAAGAGAGAGAGAGACTCCCCCTTGAAGCCCTGCAGGTGTGCCTGAGGCCAGGTTCCAGAGTGGGACGTGGGGAAGTGAGGAAACTTGCCCACTGGACCCACCATCTGAGGTTGCTTGTGCCTAACCCCTTTGAGGGCCTCGCCAACGCACGACTCCGCGTACCTCTTCCCCAGGGTGAGAGCAGACGGAAAGTAGCGCCAGCGGCCACGGCCACCGGAGATATGTCGCTCCCCAGTGCCGAGGGGCGTGACACTACCTGCCTAAGGATCGAATCACTGACTACCAAGAGCCTGCCTCCCACCCTTCCCAGGGACGGTTCCTTGGTATGAAAGGATACCTGTTCACCAGCTGAAGAAGAGGTCCCTTCTGAGGGCACATTCCCCTTATCCTCAGCATGGTGTCCCGTTTCCCCTTGACCCTCATGCTCCCTGACAGCAGCTGGGCTGTCAGATCCAGAGTGGGACATATCTAACAAGTCCCCGAGAGTCTTCTCCATGTGCCTGACTGTCTCTGCTTCTCCAGGTCAGCCACCTTGGTCTCAAGGAAGCAAACTCGCTCCCTGAGAACCAGGAGCTCCTTGCACCGAGCACACACCCAAGACTTCTGACCAGTGAGCAGATAGTCATACATGTGACACTCCATGCAAAACACTGGATAGCTCCCAACCCCCTGCTGGTATTCTGGCTTCATAATTGTTTTTAAACAAATACTTTTACATAATCCCCCTTTTAAAACCCTTTGTATTTATATGGTTACTGTTGTAGAAGTCTACTTACCTTACTGGGAACCCAAGGAGCCTAGGTCAGCTGAAAGGAGCCTAGGTCCCTGGCTTTCTGGCTCTTCCTGAGCGTCTTACAGAGCCCCTAGTCTAAGAGTCCCTAGGCAAAGAGCCTCACCCTTTGGCTCTCACCCTTCAGCTCGTACCAGAGGCTCGTGCCCCTTGCAAGCTTCCTGCCTTAAATAGAAGCATCCCCCAGGAGAGGGTGTGGTCAGCAGCTATTCAAATTCACCCAGGTACTTAATTACAGGGAAACAATGACCCTTTCACACCCTAATTCCAGCAGCCAGGAGTCTGCTACAACTCACCCACACACTCCCAAATACAGTCCCTCACACAGTACCTTCTCAGCTAAAGCACCTCAGCTGAAAGTAAATAAATTTAAAAAAACACTCACCCCTCAAACAGTTCTAACACCTTGCTCCTTCTCAGAGCTCAGTTGGGTCAGCTCTCAGCTCTCAGCTCTCATGGATGGCTTCAAGAGGGAATTAGATAAACATATGAAGCAGAGGTCCATCAGTGGCTATTAGCCACAAGGTATAGATAGGAACTCTCAGTCTGGGGTAAGTGATGCTCTGTATTTTTGGTGCTTGGGTGGGGGACAGCAGGAGGGCTTCTAGTAATGAGCCTCCTGATGGCACCTGGTATTTTTGACCACTGTTTGACAGAGTGTTGGACTGGATGGGCCGCTGGCCTGATCCAACACTGGCTTTTTTATGTTCTTATGCCACAATACATTTATCTTCAAGATGCCACAAGATAGTTGTTTCTCTAGTAGTGTTTTTGTTTGTCCTCTATAATTCAACATGAAAATGATTAATTTCAAAGGGCCAGCTTTCTCTACCTTTGCAACCAGTTCTTGCTGTCCATTAATCTGCATGAAGTAGAGGAGAGCCATGACTCAGGCACCATAAGAAACAACAGAGTTATGCTGTAGGCTTCATTTAGACATCAGTATAGGCTGTGATTCAACTAAAACCAGGCATGAACATGGCTTGTTGTCACAGACAACATTCCTCCTTCCATTCTCCATCTCTATTTTTATGTGAAGATTCATCCCTTGGTCAAGTTCCAGTTTACCATGACATTTGACTGCAAATGCCTCAGCAAAGCAGAGTGGTGTTTACTCCTCACAAAATTCAGCCTAGATTTTACCTCTCATTTAGAAGTACATTTCTCCCTGCTTATCTACAGGTAGGATAAAAAAATTAAATAATGATGCTGGGAAATTCCTTGAAAAGATATAGGAGCACAAAAAATGGTAATAATTGAGATTAGGAACCCTCACTCTATCAGCAATAACTATATACCATTTGCTTTCATACTGTCCTTTTCTGCTAATAGCCTGATCCTATGCAACTGCACTGAAGCAATTACTTGCATAATATTGCATACCAGTTCAGGTGTTAGCCCAAGAAGCCACTGTTTCAGACTGATCCCAACAACCAGCCTAAGCATTGGCAGAGGCCATCAAACTACTGGCTGCATAACAAACTGGCTATAACAAGGTCATCTGAAAGATATTAAAACAGCCAAGAGGCATTATATTTTACTGTGTTTGCAAGTTTATTTGGACATATATTCCTATGACTTAGATACTTTTTAACTTTCTGACAGGGATCCAAAAAGAACTCCAGCAGTTGCATTTTTTTTTACTCTTTTTGTCTATTGGGTGATAAGTGATTAACAACAACTATCCACTGTTGAGGATCGATGTATCATAGAGCTTTTAATGGATAAAAGGAAAACAGCCAAGATTTAGTTGAAAAAAACAGGTTGCTTACCTGTAACTGATGATCTTTGAGTGGTCATCTGTGCATTTACACCTATGGGTCCAGTGCACTTATGCTGATCTGGTTGGTGTTGTACAAAGCTCACAATGGTATTTTCGTGCCTCCACCCTGGACCTGCATGGGAACCCTTACCGCGCATGGCCAAGGGGGCAGGGCACAGACATCCCGCCAGTTCCTTCTGACCACTATCAACCCGAGTCATGCATGAGAACAACTGAGGATGAAAGCAGTGGGGAAGGACGGGTGGGCGGTGTGAATGCACAGACGACCGGAGATCATCAGTTACAGGTAAGCAACCTGTTTATCTACTTTGTGGTCTCTGTACATCACACCTATGGGAGATTAAAAAGCAGTGGCTCACCTGGAGGTGGGTGCTGGCAGACTCAGCGAGCCGCAGCGGACAGGACCAGATGACCCAAGTCACCCTTCTGTTGCGCACTGACACCCAGAGCACAGGGTTTGATGAACGTGGTTGGCGCAGACCATGTAGCTGCTCTGCAGATGAACGAGAGCGGTGCACCCTTCAGAAAGGCCATAGAAGTCGCCATGGACCTGGTAGAGTATGCCCTCAGGTGAGGAGGGAGCGACTGCTTTGGCAGGGAGTAGCATAGTCTGATTCTCCCAACCATCCATTTGGACAAGCGTTGAGGCAAAATGCGCAACCCCAAGGAAGCCGAACTGTAGGAGAGAAACAGCATATTGTCCCGTCTAGTAGGTTAAGTTCGATTCAGGTAAAAGAGAAGTGCCCTCTTGACATCGAGGGTAGCTCTTCCCCGTCAGGATGTGGAAAAAAGTCCGGTAAGAGTATTTCAGAGTACAGATGGAACTCCGAAATGACCTTAGGGACGAAGGAGAGATCTGGCACCAGATGCACTCCGTTTGGCAGGAAGACCAAATACGGTGGGTCATGACGTAGTGCTATGAGTTCACTGACCCTCCTGGCCGAGGTGATAGCCACCAGGAAAGCTGTCTTCCAGGCTGCATACTGGAGATCACATGTAGCCATGGGTTCAAACGGGCGCCTGGTGAGATGATGGAGCACCAGAGGCAAGTCCCACAATTCTGTAGGCGCAGCCACAGGGGGATGCAATCTAATAAGGCCTTTTAGAAATTGTTTAGACGTTGGATGGGAAAAGATTGTATAGCCATCCAGGGCCTCATGGTATTCAGAGATTGCCGCCAGGTAGACCCTGATGGACGAATGGGAGAGACCCCGGTCCTTGATGGAGATAAGGATCCTGTCAAGGCCGACAGAAGTTGGCGATTCCAAAGGAGAGCGGAGGTAGGAGAGGAACCTACACCATTTCCTCTGATATGACAGACGCGTGGATTCCTTCCTCGCGTTGCAGAGGACCTCAGAGACCCTGGCAGAAAATGTCAAGGCTGTATTCTCCAAGCCGTCGGCTTTAGGCTGTTCACTTCCGGATGGAACAGTGTTCTGTTCTCTGCCATGAGAAGGTCTGGAACCCTGGGGAAGTGGTGGTACCTGTCCCTTGCTAGATGAAGTAGGATGGGGAACCAGGGTTGCCTGGGCCACCATGCTGTTACGAGGATGCAATTTGGACGGGTCTTGGCTAGCTTGTGCACCACTCTCAAAATCAGGGGAAGAGGTGAAAACAAATATAGGTCTGTCTGTCTCCACGGATATAGGAGGCCGTCTCCTAGGGAGAGTGGATCCTTTCCCCCTTGACTGCAAAAGAGTGGAAGCGAAGATGTTGATGTCTGGAGTACCCCATTGTTGGAAGATGTTGCCCAATTCAGTTCCCACTCGTGATGATGAGTGAGACCCCTGCTGAGGAGGTCCGCTTCCATGTTCAGGACGCCTGGGATGTGGGTGACTACCGGGATGATCTGGTTGGCAATGCACCAATCCCACATCTCGATTGCTAGCCGACAAAGACTCCGGGACACCGTCCCTCCCTGACGGTTTACGTAGCCAAGTGCCGTGGTATTGTCCATCAGGACAGCTACGCAGTGACCTCAAAGGAGAGGTTGGAAAGCCTGTAGAGCCAACTTGATTGCCAGCAGCTCAAGGTAGTTGATGTGTTGAGCTGCGGTGCCAGCATCCCAGCGGTACCCGATGCTGATGCCATTGAGATGGGCTCCCCATCATTATGGTGTAGAGATGGTTGGGGAGGACGAAGGGGGCGCCGTGGGTGATGTTTGTGATGACAGTTCACCAGAGTAGAGAGTTCCACACACTCTGCGGAGGTGAAAATGCTCTGGATTGTGGCATGTGAGCCGGCCTGAAGTTCCTCAGAAACCAGAGTTGGAGGGGTCTCATATGGAGCTTCGCCAGTGGAAGGACAGATGTAGTGGCCGACATGTGCCCCAACAGGCGTTGGATGTAGAATGCCATGGACGATGGAGAAGTGTGAACAGACATTGCAAGGGAGGATAGGGTTAGAGTTCTGTCTACTGGTAGGTAAGCCCTGCAAGAGACTGTGTCCAAGAATGCCCCTATAAATTGCACCTTCTGGGACGGCTCCAGGTGACACTACGGAAGATTGACCTGAAATACAAGGGAGGATAGTAGGTGCAGTGTCTGAGTGATGTGCTTGCGTAGGAGCGTTGGGGTGTCTGCCACCAAGAGCCAGTCGTCTACATAGGGGAAGATGGTGATCCCCTGGAGACGAAGGTGGGCTGCCACCACCACCACCATGATCTTGGTGAAGACCCTCGGTGCAGTAAATAGGCCAAAGGGAAGGCACTTGTATTGATAATGATGGTCCCCTATGGTGAAGCAGAGGTATTTTCGGTGGGAGGGATGAACATTGAGGTGGAAATAGGTATCCTGGAGGTCAATGGTAGCCATCCAGGAGCCCTGGGATAGTAGAGGGAGGATAACCTGCAGGGTCATCATCTTGAATTTGTGGTATTGGATATAAACATCCAGGTCCTGGAGATCCAAGATGGGCCGCAGTCTCCCATCACGCTTCGGTACCACAAAGTAGCGGGAGTAGAACCCTGTTCGTTCTGATGCCTTCAGTACCGACTCTATTGTATCGTTCTGCAGCAAGAAGTCAACCTCTCGTAGAAGGATGGGAGAGGGAGGGGTGGGGCAGACGACCGGGAGGGTAGGGAAATTTGACAAATTTGATAACGTACCCATGGGTCATGACAGATAAGACCCAGGTATCTGTAGTGATAGTTCTCCATGTGGAGAGGAAAGGAAAGAGACGCGTTGTCTCTGTCAACAGGAGGTGGCGAGAGTCAAAGTCCCTTTTTAGGGCCACGTTGGTTTTTCGGTCTGGGCTGCTGTTGGTGTGATCCCAACCTCAACTTAAACTGGTAGGTGTACTGCTGGCGACTGCCCACAGGAGATTGGCAGGGTCTCCATGCGGTGTCAGGAGAAGGCTTGCCCGGATACTGATGCCTTGGGGCATAGCAGGACCGTGATCTCTGCCGGTAGGATTGTTGGGGTGCCGAGACCCCCAAGGCTTTGGAGGCTTTGATGCTCTTATCTAGTTCCTGCAATGTGGAGTCGGTCAACGAGTGGAAAAGGCCATCCCCATTGAAGGGAAGGTCTTCGATATAGGACCTGGTATCATGCGGCAGGGAGGTGGTTCTAAGCCATGCATGCCGTCGAAGGGACACCGAAGAGGCCATCGATGTGGAGAAAACATCCAGGGTGTGCTTCACGGTGTTGAGAAGCTCTTTTGCTACCAGGAGACCTTCCTTCTGGATCAACCGTGCCTCCCCCATCTTATCCTCTGATATGGAGGGTAGAAATTCAGCCATCCTCTGCCACAGGGAATACCAGTACCTCCCAAAGCAGGCCATGTAATTGGACGCCTTGATTCCCAAGGCAGCGGAAGAGCAGAATCGGCAGCCGAAAGCGTCGATCTTTTTGCTTTCCCTGTCCACGGGGATGGCGCTGGAGCATTTATTTTTCTTTTTTTTCATAATTTATTTATTTCCACATTTTCCACCTTATTACAGACATTTCTCTACAAACTATTACATACATTTTTAGAGTCGTAAAATTGTTTACATGTCCTTACCATAGAATAATACTTCGCATTATTTTGTATTTTTTGCATGTTTTATCCAGTTATAAACCCTTAACCATCTTTTCTCTTGTATTTTGTGTTCTTTAGCCTGAAGTATTAAACTCAAATTGTCCATTTGCACTAGCTCTAACAACTTTACAATTAGATCGTCTTTTGAGGGTAACTTGTCCATTTTCCAATTTTTGGCCACTAACATTCTCGCAGCAATTATAATATACACGAATAAATATGTATGTTGTTTATTATAGCCTTTTGGGATAATATTCAATAGATATATTTCAGATGCTAACACCACATCTAAGTTTAATATTTCATAAATAACTTTATGTAGCATTTTCCAGTATGATTGTATTTTTCTACACTTCCACCACATTTGGTAAAAGGTCCCCACATTCGACTTATACTTCCAACATTTGTTAGAATGTTGTGGGTAACATTTTGCAATTTTGTCTGGGAACCAATACCACCTATGGATCAATTTATAAATATTTTCTTTATAGGAAATAGCTCTCATAAATTTCGCAGTTTTCCATATTGTACTCCATTGTTCGATTTCAATTTCTTTTCCTATGTCCTGCATCCAGGAGATCATCACAGATTTAATACTTTCATCCAGCTCGTATTCTTCTAGTAAAAATCTATACAGTTTCTAAATTAATTTATCACTGGATGACAACCAGATCCTATCAAGTTGGATATTCCTATCCCCAAATCCCTTTAACTTGTCTTTACCATATCTATCTCGCAGTAGTGCACGTTCCCACCATGATAAGTTAATTTGGTATTCATGTCTCAATTTTTCTTCTGTTTTTAAAATATCATTTTTTCTAACAAGATATTATAATTAGCTTTTTTATTTGCTGTCAGGAGTGAAGGTTTTACAAAAGCTTCCAATGGTGACACCCATCTTGGAGTTTTCCTGTAAAATTTCTCTTTTATCTCATTCCAAATTTTACTTAGGGCTCCCCTTCTTGCATGCTGGATAAAAATCAAATGTATTTTCTCTTTTTCATACCATACATATGAATGCCAACCCATGTAAAGATCATGACCCTCTAACGCCAATGTTCTCGCATCTTCCAACAGGATCCATTCTCTTATCCAGGTTAATGCATACGCCTGATAATATAATTTCCAGTTCGGTACTCCCATCCGTCCTTTCTCCTTTCTATCTTGGAGAACTTTCCATTTAATTCTTGCTCTTTTAGCGTGCCAGATGAACTTTCTAATAATCCTATCTAATTCATTAAAAATTTCAAATTCTTTAATATAGGAATATTTTGAGCTAGAAATAAGAACCTAGGCAGTATATTCATTTTTATCGCTGCAATCTTACCCATAAAAGATAACGGTAGGTCCTTCCATCTTAAAAGATTATTCTTAATATCTTCCAATAATTTATAATAGTTATCCTTTATTAGCGAACTAGCTCTGTTAGTTAGATAAACACCCAAATATTTCACTTTTTTACTATCTCCATGGATGTTATTTTGTGGATTTCTTGCGCGGTATTAAGGTCACAGTTTTTAAGTAAAAGTTTCATTTTCTTAAGATTTATCTTGAAACCAGCTACTTGTCCATAGGTGTGAACTGCTTCCATTAATAATTTAATAGATTTTTGAGGGTTTTCCACTATAAATAACAAATCGACAGCAAATGCCAGGGATTTGAATTCCTGCCCTTTAACTCTTAAATCATTTATCTTCTCATTATTTTTTATTGAATTATTTAATGATTCTAAAGCAAAAATAAACAATAATGTGGATAACGGACATCCCTGTCTCACACCTTTATAAATTTTTACATTATTTGTAGAATTTCCATTTACTAAAATTTTAGCATACTGCGTTGAGTAAATTGCCTTTATCCTGGACAAAAACTGTCCTCCACAATCCACTATCTCTAGTTTCTGTAATAGAAAGTTCCAGGATAAGTTATCAAACGCTTTTTCTGTGTCCAGAAACATCAATACAGTTTCTTTATCAGGATGTGACTCATAATATTCCAAAATATCAATAACTAGGCACATATTATTTTTTATTTGCCTCTTTGGTAAAAATCCCATCTGATCTTGATGTATTGTTTGAGATAATACTTTTTTCAACCTATTTGCTAATATATTAGTAAATATTTTATAATCCGAATTTAAAAGAGATATGGGTCTATAATTTTTAACTTCAGAACCCTCCGAGTTTAGCTTAGGTATTAATGTAATTAGTGCATGATTCCAAGAGTCCAGTATCTTTTCTGATTTTCCGATTTTTTGAAACAAATCCTTTAATGGTATATCTAGCTGTTCCTGAAATATCTGGTAGAATCCCACCAGAATACCGTCAGGACCCGGTGTCTTTTTCCTTTTTTGTCTTTTAATTGCTTCTACAATCTCACTCATTGACCAACCATCGGAATACAACTCCATTATTTTTCAATAGATTTGTCAGTTTAGCGTATGGGATTCTTCTCTCCCTTACTCTCCATGGGACTTCTTTTAGGAATTTAATTTCTTCTCCTTGGATAGTAACTTTGCTTTCATATGTGGCCTTGAGAATTTTCTCCTTCATGTCTTTCCTAAAGAATTTCACGTGTACCTCCCTGGGAAGTTTGTGCTGTTTTGTATACGAGGAGTTTCTTCTATATATGTCTTCAATACTGTTCTTTATTTCTTCTTTCGTGCCTATCTGTAGTTATTCCGCTAAGTTTTGCGCTAATTCGTCTTTAAGAGTTTTTTCAATATTCTCAGGAATATTTTGGCATCTTATTATTTGTGCCGCTTTATCCATTTCAAAATTTATAAGGGTATCCTCTATTCTTTCATTTTTTCCTTTTAATTCTAAAATTTTGAAATCTAAATCTTGTAATTTTTCTTTAAATTTTCCTTGTTTAGTAGTCATTTTTATTATTTCTTGCTTGTTATCCAATATTTGCTTCTTAATTTCTTGTGTTTCTATATTAATTTGTGATGCTATGTCATCCATTTTATTTTTCAACGGTTCTATTTCATTTTTAATTAGGGAAGGTAGGGTTGTTTCTACTGTTTGTTTAATTGCTAGTGTGACACTCTCTTGTATCATTTTATTCAACTCTTTCATGGTTGCCTGTGGATATTCATCATGCTTTGTCTTTGTTGACTTGTATTTCCTACCTGGCCGGGAGAGGGAATTGAAGTTCTTCTACTACCTGAAAAACCTGTGGCCATAAATCCTCCTCTTCTATTTATATTATTATTCTGATTTTAAATCCTTATTGGGCTATTGTTAGCATTTATTTCTTATTTCTTATTGGACTACCGTTGGTATTTGTTTCTTTCTCGCTCCCTTAATTCTCTATCCTTCCTTTCCCTATTTTTCCTTCCAGCCAATAACCTACTAGTGTCTACTCTTTTCCTCTCCTATCAGTCTGTTCCTGCTATCCTGATGCCCTTAATCTCTAGTTGTTGCTGAATATCCAAAATACCTCTTTAAGTCCCCAATATTTCTTTTTATCTTTCTATCTTTAGCCATTTCCGCTTTTCTTCCTCTTAAATCTAGCACTCCCAGTATTACACTCTTCTCCTTTCAGACTCCCGTTTACACCCCAGTCCTCTGCCTCCACTCTCTGCTCCGTTCACTCCTCGCCACGCCACACATGGCTCCTGTTATTTCCGTCTTCTCCCGCGTCACCAATCTCCAGCGTCACCAGCCTTCAATCTCCACTCTCAACTCCCCCCGCCTTTCTCCGTGTTGCTCTGGTCGCTCTGGTCACTCTGCCAACTCCCTCCGTCTTTCTCCGTGTCGCTCTGATCGCTCTGCAGCTTCCCTCCGCCTTTTGCTCCATTGCTTTCGTCGATCTGTAGACTCGTCACCTTATAGTCCCGTCTCCCTTTTTCAAGTGTGTTTTTCCGCCTCATGCCACCGCTGCCGCCTCTCCTTTACCTCTCACCACAAAATGCCTCGTCATCCAGCGCTCCGGTTTAAAGGGGCCACCGTGAGTTTTAGATAGAAAAGAGACAGGGAAACAAAAGAAGACTATGTAATACCCAGCACTAACGCTGCTTTACATTAGAACTGTCCTCCCATTTTCCATTTAGCTGATTTATTTATCCAGTTAGTTATTTCACTAGCCGCTTGTCTTATGGGTGATATATAGACAATTGAAGGACCCGTTTGCTTCTGGCTCAGCTCCTGCCCCTCATCAGAATTTAGTTAAGGTAAGTTTAATATTACTTAGCTTTTTGTAGCGAACTGGCAATTGTAGGGTTGCTCCTTTCCGACTCTGTAGAATCCTCTGGGCTCCCCTTGCGCTCGTCGTGACTTTTAAAGTCTCGTCTGTGCTCCACTTCACCTCTTCGTTTCGGGACTCCTAGTTAAGTTGAGAGAGTCACCACCCTCTCAGCCTTAAGTCTAGTAATTCCCCTACCAAACCCCTCTCTACAGGAGGGAGTTTGAGGCGTTGAACATAGCCTAAAGAAGGTAAATGGATCAGAGAGTGGGAGAGCGAACTCCACGCACACCCTCTGTTGTTGAGACCGGATCTGGAAGTCTGGAGCATTTATTTTTCGATGAGGTCGAAACGACCATTGAATTTGGATGGGGATGCATATAAAGGAATGAGGCACCCTCTTCCTGAACTCGATACATGTGATCGAGCCTCTTCGTGGACACCGGAGCCGAGGATGGTTTGTCCCACGGCGCTTTGATTGCACAGAGGAGAACCTTTGACATAGGAAGGGCTACCGGTGTCGAGGCATTGATCTCGATAATATCGTAAACCTCATCGGAGGTGGAGGGTTGAGATTGCAATATTGGCAACCCTAGGGAATGTGCCATTTGTTTTATCAGGTCACCGTAAGAGGTCATATCTTCCAACAGCGATACTGGACTATCCCCCGATACGGTCTGCTTCGATGGAGGATCCACAGGGGACAAGTCATCCTCAGAGTGCTCTGCGTCCGACATTCCCGGTGAGGATTCAAAATGCAAGCCCATGTCCTGGAGCTGCGTTGGTATCGACAGGTGCTTCATTGGAGATTGATGGGGGAGGTTTGACTGAGGAGGGGAGGGTGGTGGTTTGGAAATCGATGCTGAGGGTGGACAACGATGAGGGGAACGCGACCGACAGCGACAGGCGTCGCAGCCTTCCTGATCTTTTGGCAGAAGCCACAGAATGGATGAAAACCAGTAAGGCATATCCAGACCATGCTTGTATGCATACATTGGTGGTCCATATGGATATCCCGACGGGGATTCAGGAGGTGGCCGAGAGGGACGGTCTCTGTCCAAGCGAGAATCGTAGTCATCCCACCGGTTGCGATCGCCATGATATGGAGAGAAGGACCTCTCCCTAGGCCAATACCGAGATCGCTTACTGGCCCAAGAAGCTGTCGAAGGAGAGCGAGGACCAACCGCTTGCGTATTGGAAATCAAGTCGTCCTCGACATCAAAGGGCGACTCCAAAGGGGCCTTCTTCGGCGGGCATTGAACGTCCGGCACCGGAGGGTCCAGCTGCAGTGGAAGCGAATCCAAGATCTCTACGGGAGGTTCGGGGTGAACCTTCGGCAGCTCCGGTGTGGCACGATGAGCCTGGAGGGATTGCTGCTGCACCTCAACTTGCAGAGCAGAGCCCTTAGGAGGTGCTATGCCACTCACACCCTGAGACTTATGTGAGTCTCCTGATTTATGGACAGTATGCCCCTTGGATTTGTCCTTCTTGGCCTTTTTAATCGGTGTAGAGACCGAAGAGGCCGACTTGGTAGTGCCCTTTTTCTTAGGGGCAAGTCCCATATTGGAGGCGGACTTGCCTGTTCTAGGAGGCTTCGGTGTGGAGAGCTCTTTCGGCACAGATACCGACGATGTCAATGGTTTCGAGATGCAATGATCGGCTTCCATGGCCTATGACGGAGCTGCAAGAGAGGACTCTCACAGGACGACTTTCAGCCTCGCAGCCCTGTTCTTTCGGGTCTGGTTTGAAAACTGGGCACAAAGGACACAAGCGTTCGGTCGGTGGCTCTCGCCGAGGCAGAGGATACAAAGAGAGTGCTCATCTCAGAGGGCTAGCTTGCTGCCACAAGAAAAGCACCTCTTAAAACACCCCCATTTCTTGTGTTCCATAAACAGGCTCGTGCCTGAGGCAGTCTGGGTGGGGGGGAAGGGACAGGGTCCGAAGAACGCAAAAAAATGCAGAGAAAAAATTTCCCCAAGTGTCCCTTTCCACAGAAGCTAACTCAAAATAATAAAGAAACAAAAAACTGAAGAAAAAAATAAGTTTGAAGATCCCTGCTGTGAAGCAGAAAATTCTCTAAGAACAACCGACAGAAGCTATGTACAGCGAGGTGGTCAGAAGAGAACTGGTGGGATGTCCGTGCCCCGCTCCCTTGGGCATGTGCGGTAGGGGTTCCCACGCAGGCCCAGGGCGGAGGCACAAAAATCCCGTTGTGAGTTTTGTACAACACCAACCAGATCTGCGCAGGTGCACTGGGTCCCATAGGTGTGATGCACAGAGACCACAAAGAAGATCTTGAGTGTTTGTCTTTAAAAATCAAACAGAAGTCCAGTGTCACCTTAAAGACTAACAGCATTTACTTCAGTGGGAGTTTTTATAAATCAAAGCTCACTTCCTCAAAGGGCTTCTTTAAAAACCTACATGGCTTGGGACTAGGATATCTGAAGTACTATCTTCTCTCATATGTTCCAGCCCAGGAGGCAGAGGCCCTCTTGACTGTGCCATCGACCAAAGTTTCTCTGGTGAGGAAATAAGAGAGAGTCCTATGGTTATGGAACAACCTCCCCAAGGAGCTGCACCTGGCCCCCTCACTCTGTCTTTGGGAAGGAGCTGAAGACAGTTTTATGCATGACAGCATTTGATTAGTTCTTCTGCTTACTAGCAGTTTTAAACTATTGATTTTAACAGTGATTTTATGTATTGTATTTATTTTATTATTAAATTCTAAGCCACCTTGAATTCCTGTAAGGTAGAAAGGTAGCTAGTAAATGTCTTAAATAAAATACAGAATAAAGTGAGATGTGACTTATGAAAGCCCATATTGAAACAAATGTTTAGTTTTTAATGTGTCACTGGACTTTTGCTTTATTTTGCTGTAATTAATTTGGCTACCCCTATGCAACGCCACTAAAATTGTCACCAATGTGGAACTTACCAATATATCCTCATTCTCTACTGGGTATTTCAGTTTGAGGTTGCCAGCAGCTATTAGTACAGCTTTGACTGCACGCATACCATAGTCATAATGGAACTGAGATGAGAGTTGTTCTGAGCACAATCTGTATGTCATTACTATTTTCACTGATAATGGCTTAGCATTCAGAAACCCATAAGAGTACAGAGAAATTTCAGCAATGAGGGCGTAGTTAGGAACCATCATGGCCACTGTTCGGAAAAGCACCTGAAATGTATATCAAAAAGCATTGTATTATAATTTTGCAATAACAACAGGCAATAACAGCAGGCAGTAACAACAGGCAACGGTCTTTTATTGAGCATTCCCCAGAACTCTGATCAGTACTAAAACTACCCCCAAAAAAATATTAACCATTCCTCCCATGATCGCCTTCCTTATCTATAATTCAAAAATGCAGGTGTAAGTTCTGCCCTCTCTGACCCATCCTTTCTTTGAGAAGTTGCTTAGTCAGAACATTCCATTTCCAACAAGCAAAACAAAACAATCCCCCTAAAAACACAACAAAGGCCTCAACTGTTCTGCTGCAAATAGAAGTCTCATCATGTGGACTTCTTCATCTACTGGGTAAACTTAACCTCAAATCCAGACACAAATCACAAGTAGAACATGGCAGCCCCACACATGTACATGAAAGAATTACCTTTGAGATCAACATTTGCAGAGAGTAATTTAACCCTTCTCCCCACAGTCATGCAAAACTAACAATTTGTGAGAGGCATCTGATATGTCAGGCTACTCCCCACCCCCACCCCCAGTACAAATAGTGGACACTCATTGCTGGAGAGAAAAGAAACTATTTCAATTCTGTTGCCTGAGCTATATGGTTCCTTAAGGCTTAAAAGAAAAACAGGTTGCTTACCTGTAACTGATGATCTTCGAGTGGTCATCTGTGCAGTACCACACATGGGTTGGGTGCCTGCGCACGACCTCGTTCGGAGAAACTTCTAGAGCTTTACCTCAGAAGAGCTTTTGGCGGGCTCTCCTCCCGCCCTGGGGGAGGAGACATGCACTGCGCATGCCCAGAGCGGGAGAGAGAGCCGCCTCCCACTCAGTTCCTTCGACCGCCAAAGAATCAAAAGAAGGACACCTGGAGATGCCAGCAGCGGGGAAGGCTGGGTGGGATTGTGGTACTGCACAGATGACCACTCGAAGATCATCAGTTACAGGTAAGCAACCTGTTTATCTTCGTCGTGGTCTCTGTGCAGTCCCACACATGGGTGATTACAAGAGCTGAACCAGTTGGAGGAGGGAGCTGGCAGCTGCAAAGGACACAAAAATACTGGTTAAGATACAGCATCACCATCAAAACAAATCACCCACGGGTCCTACCTGAGGGTGTACCAGGATCAAGCGAAGAGAGATCGCAGTACCGTCTGACCAAAGGCAGCATCCCGCCGAGCTCGGACGTCGAGTGCGTAGTGGGTCACGAAGGTCGATGCCGAGGACCACGTAGCAGCCGCACAGACGTCTTCCAACGGGACACTGGCCAGGAAAGCGGTGGACGTCGACACCGCCCGTGTGGAATGGGCAGTGAGACAGGTAGGAACGGGTTGACGCGCCAGCTCATAGCAAAGGGCTATGGTGGAAGTCACCCACTTAGAGAGACGTTGAGAAGAAATGGGTTCCCCCGCGTGAGGGGGGCCATAAGCTAGGAACAGCCGAGGAGATTTACGTATGGGCTGTGTCCTGTGTAGATAGAAAGAGAGCGCTCTGCGCACATCTGGACAGTGCAGGGCTCTCTGAGAGGCATCAGTCGGGTTCGGGAAGAAAGTAGGCAGAACAGACGACTGAGAGAGGTGGAAAGCAGAGATGACTTTAGGGAGGAAGGAAGGATCTGTTCTAAGGACCACCTTCTCCCTATGAAAAACGGTATAGGGGGATCGGCCCTGAAGGCAGCTAGCTCCCCTACTCTGCGTGCAGTGGTAATGGCTACGAGAAAAGCCGTCTTCCAGGACACTAACCTGTGTTCGGCGGTAGCCATCGGCTCGAACGGTTTAGCCATGAGTTGAGAAAGGACTAGAGACAAGCTCCAGGAAGGCACCAACGGTTTCCTAGGCGGGCACATGCGAAGAAGACCCTTGAGGAACGTCTTGGTGAGACGGTGGGAGAACACTGACGAGCCTTGGATGAGGGGGTGGTAGGCGGAGATCGCCGCCAAATGAACCCTCAAGGACGAGTATGCCAGGCCCGCATCCTTCAAATGCACAATGTAGGCGAAGATCTCACGGAGAGATGATCGAATCGGATCGAAGGAGTGACCAGTAGCATAGGATTGGAATCTGTTCCACTTGAACCGATAGGAACGTCGAGTAGAAGGCTTCCTAGCATTCAGGAGGATTTCAGAGACCTGAGGCGGGAAGTCTAGGGCTGGATCTTCCAGGCCGTTAATTTGAAAAATCCCGGATTGGGATGGATGATTCTCCCTCGGGCCCGAGAAAGGAGATCTGGGACGACAGGGAGGGGACGGAAGGAACGACAGGAGAGTTGAAGCAGGTGCGGGAACCAGACCTGGCATGGCCACCACGGAGTGATCAGAATGCAGGAGGTGCGGTCTGCACGAATCTTCTGCATGACCCAAGAGATGAGAGGGAACGGAGGAAACAGATAAAAGAGGGTTCCGTTCCATTTGTGGAGAAAGGCATCCCCGAGCGACTGAGCAGACGGGGAACCCCTGCTGAAAAACAGGCGACATCGAGCATTGTCGACGGACGCGAAGCCGTCGACAGATGGGCGACCGAACTCTCGAAACAGAGGTCGAAGATACCGGAGGGGAATGGACCATTCATTGTCCGATGAGGCAGAACGACTCAACCGTTCCGCATCGACATTCTGATCCCCGGGAATATGGATCGCCGAGAGCGTGATGGAGTGATGGAGGCACCAGGACCAGAGGTCTATCGCCAAGGTGCAGAGACGAACAGAGGCAGTGCCGCCCTGTTTGTTGACATAATAAACAGCCGTCGTGCTGTCGGAAGCCACTTGGACGACACGGCCTCGGAGGGTCGGAAGGAAGGACCGAAGGGCCAGGTAGATTGCTTGCAAGTCCAGGTAATTTATGTGGCGAGTTGCATCTCGAGCAGACCAAGCCCCTTGAACAGTAAGCGTTCCGCTCCGGGCTCCCCAACCCGAGAGGGAAGCGTCTGTGGTCAACAGCAAGTCGGGAGGAGGAGGACGAAAGGGCATCCCGGAAAGGAGGTGGATAGGTTGAGCCCACCACTCGAGGGAGGCGAGGACGGTTTGTGGGATCGACAGAATCGTGTGCCAAGGCCTCCGGAGGGGATCGAAGGCTCGTAGGAGCCAGAGCTGAAGCGGCCGCATCTTCAGCCGAGCGTTGCGGACAACGAACACCGTGGAGGCAAAGTGACCGAGGAGCCTCATGACAGAACGGGCGGATTGTTGGGGACACGTCTGAAAGGCGGACACCATCGCCCGAATGTCGGAAGCCCTGGACTCCGGAAGGAAAGCCGCTTCGAGGTTGGTGTCGAGTCGAGCCCCGAGGAATCGAAGGATTTGGAGGGGCTGAAGGGAGGACTTGGCATGGTTGACGCAAAGCCCAAGAGCACGGAGAAGGGAGAGAGTCTCCCAAGTGTCGTGGAGCAACTGAGTTGGCGTTGGAGCTACGAGAAGCCAGTCGTCGATGTAAGGATAAAGAGTGACTCCCCGTCGGTGGAGTTTGGCTACCACCACAGCCATCAGCTTGGTGAACACCCGTGGAGCTGTAGAGAGGCCGAAGGGAAGCACCCTGTACTGGTAGTGGGCATCTCCAACGGCGAACCGGAGAAACCGCCGATGTTGGGGACGGATCGTGACATGGAAATATGCGTCTTGAAGATCGACTGACACGAGCCACGCCGCTCGTGGAATGAGAGGGAGGATCGACTGCAGAGTGACCATTCTGAATTTCTGATACCGAATGTAACGGTTGAGATCCCGAAGGTCCATAATTGGTCTGAAGCCGCCGTCTCTCTTGGGGACCAGGAAATACTTCGAGTAGAAGCCGAGAGTTCGTTGCGCCTCCGGGACGACCTCGATGGCCCCCTTGGCAAGGAGAGCGGAAACCTCGAGATCGAGGAGGGGGTCTGGAGGCATGACGACAAAGTGTGGGAGGATCGGAGGCGAAACGAACTCTATGGCGTACCCGACCCGCAGGATGGTGAGGACCCAGGAGTCGGTTGAAATTTGTTCCCAGGCTGGTAGAAAGGGGAAGAGGCGGGTACGGACGGAAGGAGTGAACGACGTTGGAGAGAGACGGTGGGGACAGTCAAACAGACTGGGCTGCGGCGGCTTTTTGGTAGGTTGGGAACGGTGTTTGGAAGGAGGACGGGAGTCGTACGGTTTTCTCCTCCATTGGGAGTGAGGTGCCGGAGATAGGTATCGCCTGGAGCCGGAAGGTTTCCAGGAACGGTTTCTGGGACGGTAAGGTGCAGCCGAGACTCCAAGGTTTCAGGCCTGCTTACGACTCTCATCGACAGCCTTCAACACTTCGTCGGTGGTGGAGTGGAAAAGGCCATTTCCATCAAAGGGGAGGTCTTCTACACGGAACTTGACATCCGGTTGTAGAGATGTGCCCCGCAGCCAGGCATGACGCCGGAGAGCGACAGAAGACACCAGGAGTTTAGAGGAGCAATTGACTGCATGACGAACGGAATTGATTTGTTGCTTTGATATGGCACGAACCTCAGACAAGGCAGCCGAGAGAGTGGGACGGTGCTCTTCCGGAACAAACTCCAGGACAAGGCGAATTGCATTGGCAACGCTGAATGCGTAAGCAGATAAATACGACAGATAAGTATCGACCCGGAGATTCATGGAGGCCAGAGAGTACATCTTCTTGGCCAGAAGATCCAGTTTACGACCCTCACGGTCAGGGGGCGTGGACTGGCGAGCAGGCTGCCTCGATTTCGAAGAAGAGTGAACCACCATGGAGTTCGGTGGTGGCTGAGAAAGGAGGAATTTGCCAGGAGCATCCTGGATCCTGTACAGCCCATCATAGCGCCTCAAAACCGGAGGGATCGAAGCCGGGTGTTCCCATGACTCTTTCAACATGGAAAGGTGGACAGGCAGCAAAGGCAAGACGGGAGATGGAGGAAGATCAGCCTGGATCAACCGGTGAACGACGTCGGTCACTGCTGGGGACTCCGTAAAGCCCTGAACTTGGAGGGCAGTCGCCATCCTGGTAACGAGCTCCAAAAATGCCTTAGGGCCCTCCGTAGGCGAAATCGACCCCGAGCGTCGAGGCTCGTCCTCGATCCGAGAGACCTCGGGATCGAACTCCGCCGAATCCGACCTGTCCGAGATCGACATAGGAGAGGAGGATCGGGGTTGGACAAGGTCGACGACCGGATGGTCGACGGCAGGACGGTGTCGAGGTTCCATTGGGGAACTCCTTGGGGCGTCCCGATTTCTGGGAAGGTCAGAAGGCTGTTCCCGAGAGGCAGAATGAGCCGAGGCCACAGATGCCGAGCGCCGAGGGCGGTCAGGGGCGTGGGCCTGATCTCCGCGTTCCGAATGCCGAATTCGGTCATAGCGGTGTCTTTCCGGTGTCGGAAACCTCGAATAATAGTAGGCCGCATCCGGACGCTCCCGACGGTCTTCGCAGGACCAGCATTGGTGGTCAGAGGCGGAATCAGACGACGACGGAGATTGCCTACGGATCAGGCATCGACGACCACATCGGGATCGGGACCGCGCATGGCGGTGCACAACCAGACCCTCATCCAAAGTGTGGATCGGGGTAGTGGAACGCCTCCGTGGAGACCGGGAGCCTGTTCGCGGAGACAGGTGCGGAGGCGATCTGGTTAACTGGCCCAACGGTATCGTCTCCGTAGGTGACGAGTGGGAGTGCTGTGGAGTCTGTTGTCGAGCCGCAGACTTATGGGATGTAGAGGCGAGGGCCGGCATCGACGTCGACAACCCAGTCACGACGATGGGGTCCACTTTTGAAACCGAAGCAGAGGGCGTGGCCTTCGACTTCGAAGGGGTCTTGTCTTCAGCCCGCTTAGGTTTCTGTTTCGGTGCCTTTGAGGAGGTGTCCGATTTCTTGGCTACCGAGACCTGGGAAGCTCCTGAAGACATTGTGGGACGCAGAGCCGATTCAACAAGAAGAGCTTTGAGCCTAGCCTCTCGATTACGGCGAGCCTGACGAGTGAAACTCACTCAATGAGGGCAAGAATCTACCCTATGGGCCTCACCCAAACAAACTAAGCAAAGGTCGTGCCCGTCGTTGGATGGAATTTTAGCAGGGCAACGACGACAGACCTTAAAGAATTGAGTCTTTCCCATACAAAAATCCCCACCCACCCTCCAAAGAAAGGAGAGGGGGGGGAAAGAGAGATAGACAAAGATATTTTTTTTTAAATATATTTTTTAGAAGAGAAAGATAGAAAAATAAAGCGAAAGCGAAGAAAGATATACTCAGCTGAGGTAAATGGAGGAACGACAGGAACGAGGTGTGAACACGAAGGCGGTCGAAGAAGAACTGAGTGGGAGGCGGCTCTCTCTCCCGCTCTGGGCATGCGCAGTGCATGTCTCCTCCCCCAGGGCGGGAGGAGAGCCCGTCAAAAGCTCTTCTGAGGTAAAGCTCTAGAAGTTTCTCCGAACGAGGTCGTGCGCAGGCGCCCAACCCATGTGTGGGACTGCACAGAGACCACGACGAAGATCACTGAAGTTCATGAAGAAAAAGGAGTTAAGATTTATGCAAATATCACGAACATGTCTATATTTGGACTAGGACCATTAGGAGAAACTAGGGAAGCAGATCAGAAAATGCTACCATGTACTAAAAATAGATTCCCATACGATGCATACACAGATTTGGAAATTATTTTAAGAGATATGCCTTGCTGAGATGGAATTACTGTCAGTCAATATGTTAATTTTGGAATTTTACCTTCAGATTATCAGGAAGTTCTGAGCGACCTGCATAACCTGGATTCATGGTAATAGCAACAAAACAGTTGGGATTAAGTTTTAGTTCTGTCCCTTCAAAATTAAATATCTCCAGCTTCAGCTGTATAGCCCTCTGGATGCAAAGAATCTGTTGCGCTACCACAGACAGCACTTCCAGCTCAATGCGATTGAATTCATCAAAGCAGGCCCAAGCACCAGAAGATGCCAGACCCTTGAAAAACTAAAAAATAAAATAAAAATGGTAAGCTGATCAAAGGAAGTATTCTGATGCTTTGGAGACACATATTGATATAACTTCTATACTTAGAACACAATTAAATCTGTTTGTGAGAAAATCAAATTGGGTACTTCAGGCAAGTAAGGTGGCTATATTTGAGGAAGCATGAAATTGGGATGTGTCCATATGTGAGTCTTCCAAATCTTACTCTGCGCACAGACAGTTATTTACTGATACCATGGCGCTCGCCCTGATCCAGCACTGGTAGCTTCATACATTACAGTAAAGGAGGTGGATGGGGAAAACCTGTACACTTTTTTTTCCATACATTTAGTGTGATTCCTATGAGTACCTATTGAATAGTCTGCAAGACACTTGCCTGTAGAAAGATCAGGATTTAAACTAATACAGTTATATTTTTAAGGGCAAATACTGAATGAGCTGCCAGTGATTTGGAATTGTTAGTTTCTGTACTCAGTGCACTTGTATGAAACCAGGAACCATAGTGGAATACAAAAAATGACAATTATAGCCTGAGCAATGAGGCTATACAAAGCTTCCTTCAGTTCTCCGAAAATAGCTATTGCCTTTGCTAAGCCTTAAGCATCTGAATTTCAGTTCTACAGTTTTGATTTTTAAAAGATTATTTTAATGAGCACATGAGCAGGACCATGGCCACTCCATTTCATCAACAGAGAATTTGCTGCAAGTGCTTTGTCTGACATTTAAGTGAATGGTTCTCACATAGGTTTGTGTAAGCATCAGAGTTTTATAGATTTGGAATACAGTGCTGAATTTTCTTTTCCTAGCCTATTTCTCCTGAAGAGAATTTTTCCTCCTCTTATAATTTGGAATAACACATGGCATTAAATCATCAGTCTTATCCATTACAATGGCTGGACTGAAATACTTCAAAACATTTTAACACCACCATCTATCATGGTTTAGGATGGATACTCTTAGTATACTACCAAGTGATAGCTGATATTCTTATCTGCTTCATAAATAAAATAAATATCTTACAGGAAGATACATTTCTAGTCCTACAGTTCCTGCCGTGCCTGATATTATTTGTATAAAAGGACATCCTTAATTTACTGGAGCCAAACATATTACAATTAACATAGCTGACATCTATCTTTTTAGCAGAAGTGACACATCAATTGAGCTGGATTAGATTAGCAAATTAAAACAGTTATACCTTTCTAAATCCACTGACTTCAGTGAGCTTAAGAAGAAGAAGAGATTGGCTTTATAACCCACCCTTCACTTGGAGTCTCAGAGCAGCTTACAAACTCCTTTCCCTTCCCCTCCCCATAACAGACACCCTGTGAGGTAGGTGGGGCTGAGAGAGGTCTTTCAAGAATTGCTCTATCAAGAACAGCTCTGACAGAACTATGGCTTGCCCAAGGTTTAGGATGTAACTGTTTAGGATTGCACTGTTAGTCCTTCGGAAACTACACTGTATGCTCTATGCTCTACATGCAATCCTATTTACATCATTAAGGCTACTAATAACCTGCGAAATTAACTGGATAGCTTTGTATACAGTTTGACTGTTTAACAAATGTATCAGCATACTTTATGGTCAAGCTGTGGATATTACTAGAAATGAAAAACAGTATAAACATTTTGAACTAGGAAACTACACTTATCTTATAATTTGGGACACTTTACCTTCCCCATGGCTAGGTAATCAAGGCCATCAGAACAGTTGAAGACAACACACTGCACAGCAAGAGCTTTAGCCAAGTCTTTGGTGGTCTCAGTTTTACCTGTGCCTGCTGGGCCCTCTGGAGCTCCACCAAGATTTAAATAAAATGCTCCAATCTAAGAAGAAAAGTAGTTCAAAATATTTTTAAACATAAATGCAGCCACAGTGTTTAGGTAGAAACAAAACTACATTCAGTAAATGGCACAGATAAAGTATTGTACAAATGTCCACTCTTGTATAATTACACATGATCCAACACACTTTGCCTTAATGTTCACATCTCCCACCAAATCCTTCACCTTTCTCCTTCCTTCCTTCCTTCTCCGTCTCATGCGCGCACACACATATCTTATTTGTTTGAGTTATATCTCCCATTTCCATTTATATGCTCAAGGTAGCTAAGAAAAATCTGTATTGTACAATGAAATTACTACATATCAAAATTATACAATAACATACGAAAACTGTCCCTGAAAACTGCAGACCCAAGACAGAGAATGTCATTCACACTTAAATCTTGGTGAAGTTAGTGGATTTAAACCAGATTACAGTTCTCTGGATTGAGTATTCTGAAAATCACATTAGGATCTCTTCACACTACTATCCTAAATGCCTGAGGATAAACAAGTTCAATGAGCAACAAGAGGGAAGAGGAATGAATTGTTAATATTGTACAAAGGAACATTAAGCACCAATGGTCCCCCAGGAGTGAGCAATCTGTTCCAGCTCATACACTTAAAAATGGATATATAATCCACGACCCGATGGATGATTTAGAAATGCCTGAGAATATCCCATAGGATTCGAATTCTTGGATGTTCTAATAAGAAATTTCATATAGAGGCATACCAAAGTACGATAACATCGGTCTGTGAGAGGAGTAATGACGAGACGAGGAGAGTTGCCAAGATATTCATAAGCATATTTTACATTGCAGTTGATGATGCGCACCCGCACATTTTCATACTCCCAGTAGTATCGCAGCTGAGCAAGCCATTGAAAATCTGCTTCATTCGACACACCTGGTAATAACAGGGGAAATGTCTTAGGATTTGGTCTCAATGTAATAAGACACAGGGAGGGGAAAACAAACTTGACCCAGTAGTTGGAATAAAGAACCACAAGGGTTGTACTTTGTAATTAGGCTTTAATTTGACCCTTATATGGTTTTAACTATCTTTCTAATAAATACATGTATTTTTGTATATAATAACTTTACACCAGGTTTTTAATATTGGCCCTTTATCAGGCTTCTTTCAATCTCAATGTACCCTATAAGGATAACATGAAGGAGAACAGGATGCTTTGAAAGTGTGACTCTGTTCCATTTTGCTGTTACTGTTACAGGGTTTACTTAGTGGGTTTAAATGAATTACGCTAATAATATTTCAATAAGGAGAGGATTTAAAAGTAGCAATTTTAAAGAAAAACAGATAAAAATCACATAAGACATGGCAATAAATCTGGATTCTAATTTATGTAATGACAGAAAATCAAGGAAGAAATTATATTTTTAAAATATACATACCACTTTCAACCATTTCCATGACAACATCTCTAGCATGTACATCAATAGTAACCAAAGCACCTAATGTAGTTCTTGTTTGCTTAGACAACTTTCCTCTTACCAGCTCTACAATGTCATTTAACTGCAGCTGAAGGTTATTGTAATAATTCTTTAAGCCCTGCAAAGTGAAAATAGATTCCAAAAATTTCTGAGTGAGTGATCCTATTGTCATTCATCTTTTCACAATCTTCTTAAAAAGCTTGGAATATTATAGTACTTTACAATAAGTATGTCCTGATCACATACATTTTCTTTGCATTCAATGTTTCCCATTCTTTTAGGTAGAAGAATTATGTTTCTCCACCAAATGTAACTAAACTATGACCTGATTCTTCTAGATCCTTCCGTATTTATTTATTTATTCTATTAGACTTATATCTTGCCCTACCCCACAATTGGGTTCAGAGTGGTTACAACATATATGAAATGCAATAACATTAAAATATATAATCTAAAAACCAAATTTAAATTTAAAATTTAGAACAATCAGAGCAAGATGGCAACTAAAACAACTTCAATGCCTCCTGCAGGATGTTAGTCAGATGATAATTGATAGTGCCCCATTTTAATTCAGTGCCCTGTTGACATTCTTGAAGCAAAATAGCATAGGAAAGCACTAAAGCAGATGTTATGAGCAGATGTAATGAGCTGGGGAGGCAGAGATGGTTGAGCATCCGCCACCTCAGCTAAAGGCCTGGTAGAACAGCTCCATTTTACAGGCCCTGTGGAACTGTAACAAGTCCTGCAGGGCCCTGATCTCAGATCGGAGTGCGTTCCACCAGGCCGAGGCCAGAGCAGAAAAGGCCCTGACCCTGATTGAGGCTAAGAGGACATCTTTTGGGTCAAGGACTACCAGAAGATGTTGATCTGCAGAGCTCAAGGCTAGCTGGGGCACATATGGGAAGTGAGAGAGTAGCTCCCAACCTCAAGCCTACCATAACTCCCACCACACTAATAAATACTAAGAAATACCAATTAATTGATAAATTTAAAAAACAGTAATCCAATTCAATTCAACAATCCAATTAATCAATTACAAAGATCCAGTTTATCAATTTGATTAGTAACTGCTCCTCTAAATATTTAGTGGTGAATTATTTCATGTGTTTTAGGACTGGTTTTTAATTGTTACACTCAGTTTTTATTTTGACGAAAAAGGAGAGAAATTCATCTAATTTACTGTAGAAATGTATATCCTGCTTTAGCATCTCAAAGTAGTTAACATGAATATGAAAATAACAAAAACACACAATAATTTTAATATGATTAAATAAGAAGTAAACAACCAAATAAAAAGATTACAAATATTATCATCATACCTGTGGGCCACTAGCTATGGCTTCATGTACTTCACTTGTCCAGAACATTTGAGAGACACAGAGAACTACTTGGCCAGGCCACTCTCTCACCCAGTCTTTTCTTTCTCTTTCTGGATATGCCTGTGAAAGTTAATGAATGATACTACCATTGTACAATTAATTACTCAGAACACTATATTCAGTTCTTACAATGATTCAGCTGGGCAATCAATCTGGTTGTGATTTTTATATAAGTCTGCCATCTAGCCACAAAGCAGTGTCCAGCTTAAAACTAGTGTATTGTCAAAGTCCCAGTAGTACATAGAGTTGTTCTGTCCAGTATTCTGTTTCTAGAGGTAACCTTTCCTCATACATAAGTATCCTGGGGACCTGCTCAACAATGATGTCTGATGCAACACTCCCACATCAAAAAGTGCAGCTAGGTAAGAGGCCTGCAGAGAGAGCATATCCTAGCAGGTATAAACCATACACAGTATTAGTCAGGATATGCCAACAACCTGAAAGCCAGAAAACACCAAACACAGCCACAAAGTACCAACAAATGGCATATCTTAGGATTTGCAAGGTGACGGTCCAGAGCAAACACCAGAGCAGACATCAGATGGCACTGTTACTTATATAGCAGTGACTCCAAGGTCCAACCGGCTTAGGATATTGCTGGCAAAGGGTTGCAAATTGAGGAGTATGTCAAGTGTAGGGGAGGTGTTTAGAACACAGCAGTGCTAGGTTTAGGAAGCTCTTACTGGAATATATCTATTTAAGTGTGTTTGCTGACACTTCCAAGACTGAGACGAACCAATTTTTACTGACTAACCACTGGTATCCCTTCAATGTTTATAACATGACAAATTCATCACAGCATCAGTTACACATAAAAAGAATGACTCTATTTGACAAATTGATGGTGTGCACAGTCAGTAAACTATGATTTACATATGATTCCTTAAACTTGCCGACTACAAAGCCAATGTGTTTTAAAAATCTTAACTTAATTGATGCTTTCTATCAACTTATCTGGAACAGAAACTATTTCCTACTCTCATCCCAACCCATTTTAAAAGTTACATTGGGCATCTTACAGTCCTGTGGTTAAAAAAGCATATTTTAATGATGCATTGTCTAAAGGGCTAGCAAGTTTATATTAGACTTCTTTAAGAAGTTTTGGATGTAATCTGGATCTTGTTGATTTTTATTTGTTAACTAGGTGAAGAACTTACAATGCAATCCTAAATAGTTCTACACCCTTGACTTCAATGGACATAGAAGGGTGTAACTCTACTTAGGACTGGTAATTTCTTATCACCTTGATATGACAGCTCTTCAGAAGCCTTCCTAAAAACAGCGATTCAGTCATAGGAATCTCTCTATCAACTTCTGCAATAAAGACCATTGCAAAAAAATCATTTAGCTTCCCTGTAGTATCATCCTTTTTTAATTTTTAAATTTCATTTATTGAAGGTAATTCAAGCAATACAACAATATTCACAAGAAATATAATTGTTACTGTAACTAAAACAATAGACACTGTACCAATACTGCAGAAAAGTGATCAACTTTGAAACTATAACGTCATTCAAATATTAGAAGTGTCATGGTGAAAAGTCGATTTTAATACCATGAGAGAGAAAGAGAGAGAGAGAAATAAAGAGAAGTTAAGTAGAGTAAGAGAGCTCACAACGAGTCTAACAAGAGTGTTCAGTCTAAATATACTATTGTTCAGAAGTAAAGCCAAGCTTTATAACTAGAATTCAAAGGAAGAATCTCATTATCTGCCATGTATTGCAGAAGAGGAAACCAGGTTCTGATGAGTTTTCTCCATGATGAATAGTATAATCTTTAAGAAACCTTTCATACAGGTATCTACATAAATTAAGAACATGCAACTGCAAGTTGTACAACAAAAGATTCATGTGTTTCTTGCAGATGAATGCACAAATGTCAGAAATATTTTGTTCTTTTGCTTTTCTAAAAATAACCCAAAGCCTTGTTACACCCCAAGCAAACATAAATGCTGTTGTTTAAATATTTAGACCAGGGTCATCAAACATATGGCCCATGGGCCAGATCTAGCCCCTGCAGGGCTGCTATCTGTTCCATGAGCAATTGCCTGCTTCCTGTTCCCGCTTCCTGTTTCCTGCATCACAGCTCCTTTTGCCCAGTCTCTCCTACTTCCTGCTTTGCAGAGGACAGAAAAAGAAAGCCAAGCCTCCCCTCCCTTGATTGGCTGAGGGCTCCTCCCCCTCTTCCTCCTCCTCTGGGGAGGGAGGGGAAGAAAAGAGCCAGAGAGAGTGAGAGAAAATGAAGTCCTGCAGTACTTTTAAGAAGACCAACAACAACATTTTGTTCCAGGTATAAGGTTTTGTGTGGAAGCACACTTCTTCAGAGAGAAGGAGGGGGTGAAGGGAGGGAAAGAGCCAGAGAGGAAGAGGGAGAGGGAGAGAGACAGAGGGATGGAATCCCATGGCACTTGGAACAATCCCCCTTTCCATTTCTAAAAGATGGGGGGGGAGAAACCTAACAGCACAGCTTGCATTCTTTATTAGTAAAAAGGAGCAAGAGTCCAGTAGCACCTTAAAGACTAACAAAATTTGTGGCAGGGCATGAGCTTTCATGAGTCACTGCTCACTTCTTCAGATACAGCTATAATGTGAGTCCATCTGTCATATCTTGGAAAGTGAAGTGATTTCAGACACCAAATGACAATAACAGGCATTGCTAATGAGAGAAAAAACTTAGGTCTTAATTCAGTCCAGGAAAATATATAAATTCCTTTATAAGAAAACTGCTACTCTGCAACTGAATATCCTGGAAGGTTAAAATGTTTCCCCACTGGTTTTCAAATGCTGCAATTTCTAATACCAGTAGAAGGAGTAAGAGTCCAGTAGCACCTTAAAGACTAATAAAAATTTTGGTAGGGTATGTGCTTTCGTGAATCACTGCTCACTTCTTCAGACTTATTTCTGTTTATGCTTTGCATCCTCCTGGACTGAATCCTCCTGTACCAAATTGAGACCTAGGTTTACTGTCTCATTAACAATGCTGATATCTTCACATGTACTACCCCCTCTGCATATCACACCTAATCCAATCACACCTGCTATTGCCATTCAGCATCTGAAATAATCTTTATAAAGTTTATATCTCCAGCACCTTGTGTTACATTTTATGGCACACATGGCCCAGCTTGACAAAGTGACATTTATGTCAAATCCGGCCCTTGTAACAAATGAGTTTGACACCTCTGATTTAGACTATGAGCCATGTAATGCCATGTAAAACTCTCATTTGTTTTATTGTTCTTTCCAGGTTTTTGTTACATTCTGGCCCCAACAACCACAGTGTTCACTTGCTTAAATGTCAAGTAAGATGAGAAAAACCACAGGGCTGTAAACACTAAAAGAAAATAGCCTGAAATTAAATATCTTGCAAGAGCCATTCTAATGAAAGCATACCAGTCGTGATCTTGCAATGACATCATGAATGCTCCTCAGCATGATATCTTCCACTTGAATCAGCCACTTTTCAACAGCCCCTCTTGCTTCAGAAGTTGAAATAGTTGAAATCAGCTCCACACGTTCACCTTCAGTGCTGTACATTGCCTTGATATCCAGATTGGAAAGAAATTCCAGCTTAGCAATACCTTCAAAACATTTTTTCAAATGAGGCTGGACTCTGAGAGGATCTTTAGTCTCTGACAGGATCTCCAACATTTCATCATTGGATAAGAAGAAAAAGCTACAAAGAAATTCAAAGAAATGGCAAGCCCACGAAGTTATTGTGTGTACTTGTGCATATTTTGTGTCAAATATACAAATATGGCATATTCTAGCTTGATCATGAGTGCTATATAGCATACCGGGGAAAGAACAGACGTTTCTTCTCAAGATAAGCATTCAGTCCTTTCATTATTTTGTCCAGAAGTTCATTACAGTTCTGAAGCTTTTCTAACAAGCCTGTCAATGAGGTTGCTGCAAGAACCTATATAAATAAGGTATGATCAGTATGCATACCAGGCATAGCATAGAATAGAGATTTCAATGCCCAAACCATCAGTAAAAGGTCTCAGAAACACCAACAGCTGCTTTAGAACAGCAAATGAGCGTATATTCCACATGCATATGCAGAAAGGAGCCACAGGCAACCCTGGTTCTTCCTGGTACATGCATTCATTCAGTTCACACGGCAGGAAAGACACATTACAATTTCCCAATAATTTTTTAAAAAGGATTACTGGTTCCATAAGAATTTACTGGAAATCCTCGCCATGTTCCATGGCCCCTGCTATGCTAAGTGGCTATCTGGAATAAGAACTTTTCCTTGGGGTACCACATCACAGAGCTTCCTTCCAAGTCAGATTTACCTGTTAGCATTTAGGCACCAAACTTGAGGCTCTTTTTCAAAAAGCTGTTTGGATGTTTTGACTTGCCTAGATAAAAATTACTGCTCTGCCATCTTTCCTTTCCTTTCTTCTCCTCTCCTTTCCTTCTTTTTGTGGTTTTAATTTGATTCTGTTTCTTGATTAACTTTTTTGTTGCAGCCTGTTAATATTTAAGCTACACTGGATCCAATGCCTTCCTTGTGCTAAGTAAGAAGTTTTGCTTCAGTGGAATGAGCCATGTGAGTCTAGTAACCATGCCAGTCAGGAGGCCGCAGATGGGAAGGGGACAACATTGTCTATTCTGTCTCTTCCATCAGTGATTTTACGCCAATTCTCCTCTCCCTGAGGCTTCTTGATCTGCATGGCTATTAGTCCACATGGATCCTGAAACCCTGGGAACAAATCTTCCAGGGTTCAGAAAGGGCTGCTGGGAGAAGAGGAGAATGAGGAAAAGATCTGCAATCCTTGAATCTGAAGACTGCATGATTCAATCCCATGTATTTGCCTCACCTCCTAATTACCGACCTCATCAATACTATTTTACCTTGGGGTCCTTGGCACAGTATCTCATGATGTCTCTCCAGTATCGGTCCACAGTCTGGAACTGACGCCCCTCCTCAGGCATCTGTTGCATAATATCCTCTGAAGAAAAGATGGGTTCTAAGTAAAGCCACTGAGCCTGCACTTTCAACCATTCATCTATAGTCTCTTGAATTCTAATCAAGCGATCTTCCCACTCCTTGAAAATACAAAGAAGTACTTGGCATAAGAGATCTTGACTAAAAAGGGTTAAAGAAAGGCATATAAAATAAAGAATTTTAGTTTGGATTCAATGGTTATTTCTGCTGACTGAATGGATTTTGCCCAGTGGAGCCGTACCTCCCACTCCCTCCTGCATTCCGAAATAAGACCGGAAATGCTGCTTTTGGGGGACAAGAGACCCCACCCAGGAACAATATGGGAAGACAGAAGTCCACAATGGGAACAGGGAATTGGTGAAAATGCCCAACTTTCTGTTTATGGAAATTTTCTACTAGATCTTTCTTCTACATTACCAAAACAGATAATAGAAACAGGAGGAAGATCAAAGTATTCATTTAACTTTGTTATCCCACCCTTCCTTCAAGGAATTCAGGATGGTATACATGGTTCACCCCTCTCATTTGATACTCACAATGCTGTGAAAGTAGATTAAGACAGAAATTGTGGGAGAGGCATGCATGCGCTAAACCAAGTCGGACGCTGAAACTCCGAGCTCCCCCGTAAACTAAGGAATTTACAGCTCAAAGGATTGTAAACAGCCAAATACTGGCATATAACCAGGTGGGAAGATAAGAAGAAAGCAAAGAGCAGCAGAGTCTACAGACGGCAAGTAAAAAACCCCTTTATTTACAACCACTCAGTAAGATAACACTCACACAGCAAGAGCCTAGCTCATTAAGCCTTAATTAAACAGCTAAGGATGGCAAAAAATATCAAGGAACTGTCAGAACAAATAGCAAACCTTCAGAAGATATTCCTAGCATCTCAGGAAAAAATTAGCGAAGAAATTAAGGCTGTACGAGTAGATATGGCTAAGATAGGGAAAGAAATTGCCGACATAAAGCAAACGGCAAACTTTGCCAGAGAAAAGGCTCTAGCAAATGAACAGAGGATTGGCTCCCTAACAAAGCAGATAAACGACCTTTCAGACAGGAACAGGAGAGCAAACTTGATCTTGACAGGAATCTCTGAAGAGGTTTCTACCAAGAACCTGGAAGGAGTAGTAACAGGATGGCTGACAACTAATGGAATCAGGATTCAGTCAGAAGACATTGAAAGAGCTCACCGCCTGCAAAGAAAAGGCAAGGGAGGAGCCCCTCGTGACGTTATTATCAAGTTCTCCAGAGAAAAAATACAACAACAAATATATAAGGAGCTAAAAAAGAGGAAGGACTTGAGCTTCAGGGGTAGGAAAGTTTGGTGAGACAGGATTTTTGCCAGGAGACACTTAGGCAAAAGAACTTAATGCGCCCCTATGCCCAAAAATTACATGTAAACAATGTAAAATTTACCTGAGGCTATCCAGCTTCAATCATAATATTCCAAGAAGGGAAGAGGCTCATGGCACGGAACGCCCTCAAGGCCAAAGAACTCCTCAAACAACTCGGAATAAACGCTGAAGACATAAGGGAAGAGGGAATGGAAGAAGAGCCAGAGGGGGAAGCAGACCCAGAAGAAGGAACTGCAGAGAGAGGAGAAAAGCGCCTCAGGACAGGCTCACTAGAAGAAGACACCTAAAGGGAAGTATCCAAGTATAAGTTGAGTTAATGTTAATATTACAAGTATAAGGGGGAGGAGGGGATGTGTGCACCTCATGAAATGGAGAGGGGGGAAGGTTTCTTATCCCCACAAGTCTACTCTACCAGAGGGAGGGGAGGGGAGGGGAAGGGGTAGTTTAAGAATATGCTTAAAAATCCCAGGGCCACGGGAACTCAAAGTCCAGAATCATAAAGAATATGGATAGAACAATAAGATTACTTATACTGAATGTCAATGGGTTAACATCAAACCTTAAAAGGTACAGGATAGCTAAGCTGGCAAAAGATCAAAAGATTGATGTGTCCAGGAAACACATAAGAAAAAGAAAGATAGCAAGCCGTTGCTAAACAATCCGACTTGGGAGATACTAGCAGAAGCCAGAGGAGATGCCAAGGGTAAAGGAGTAGCAGTACTGATTCATAAGAAATTTAAACTAGAGGTTATGGGGAAAAAAGAGGATAGGAATGGTAGATATTTGTTAGTAAAGTTTAAAATGGATGATAAGAAGTATACAATAGTAAATATATATGCCCCAAATAAAGGGCAAAAGAAATTCCTGGGTAAAATATTTAAAAAAACTAAACAATTCTCCGAAGGAGAAGTGATTATAACAGGTGACCTAAATATAGACATAACAAAAGATAAATCAATCAAGTTGGGAAACTGGGGCCTGTGGGGAACCAGCCTAAACCCACACATATATCTAGTAGGCATAAAACAGTATCATGTATAGACTACATAATTTTAGAAAAGAATAGTAATATGATTATCAAAGGAATTACAACCCATCCAATATGGATATCTGACCATGCTCCAATAAGCGTTGAAATAGAATTCACTCAGCAACCAACAACCAGAACATGGAGATATAATAACTTAATAATGGCCACAGAAAGGGATAGACAATACATGTCTGAGCAGATAAAGCTATATTTTGAGGAAAATAGAGGAACAGTACCCACCAATATTCTATGGGATGCTGCAAAGGCAATGATAAGGGGGCACTGTATAAAGAAAGAGAAGAATATAAAAAAGGAGTGGCATCTAGGAAGACAGGCCAAAATCCAAGAAATGGAGAGGCTACAAAGTAAACTAATGCAAAAATACAATCCTATGATACAGAACCAAATATCAACAATTAAAAAACAATTGGAGGCCTTAGACTCAGCAACAATATGGAAAAGGGAAGCCATGGTGAGAAACAAATTTCAAAGAAATAGCATAAATTCAGCAAAAAGACTAGCAAATTACCTGAAAAATAGGAAGGAAAGACAAAGGGTAAAAAGTATAAAGGTAAATGGTCAAAAATCTCAACATCCCATAGAAATAAGGGAGGCGTTCGAGTCTTTCTATAAAAAATTATATAAGAAAAGGGACACAACAGACTTTGTAGAGGAAGTTAAAATAACACTGAAGGAGGATGAGCAAGCCAAATTACAAGAGGAAATTACAATACAAGAGATAAAGGATGTAATTAAAGAATTGAGAAAGGGAAAATCCCCTGGGCTAGACGGGTTCACAAGTGAATTTTATAAGGAAATGATAGATATTCTTGCCCCAGAACTCCAAATGATCTTCAACGAAATCTTGAGGGGGGGAAGAGCCCCAGATTCATGGAGACAAACAGAAATAATAGTAATTTTGAAACCAAGTAAAGACCCTGAAGAGGTAGGTTCATACAGACCTATAAGCCTCCTTAACCAAGACTACAAGATCTTTGCAAAAATGCTGACAAATAGATTAAAGAAGTTTAGTCCCAAAATAATAAAAGAAGACCAACATGGATTTGTAAAGGATAGGAACATAGCCCACCCTATTAGGAATATAATAAATGTATTACAACATGGTAAAAAAAAAATTAGGTCTTTTAAAATTGGATGTCTATAAAGCCTTTGACACCCTATCTCAGGAATATGTGTGGCAGATTATGAAAAAGCATGAGATAGGAGATAATTATATAAGAGCAATTAAGGAGATATATAGAGCGGGAACAGCAGTGGTAAAGGTCAATAATGCCAAATCACAAACTTTTCAGATCCAGAGAGGGGTCTGACAGGGGTGCCCACTCTCACCGGTCTTATTTATTATAGCAATAGAACAACTAGCTGAAAGGATAAGAAACTGTGTAAGGATAGAAGGTTATAAGGTAAAGAAGGAAGAAATAAAAATTAATTTATTTGCAGATGATATTATAGTGGTTATGACAAATCCCAAAGAAGCGATGAAAGAAGTAAAAATTATCTTAGAGGACTTCGAATGCTGTTCAGGGTTAAAGGTTAATATGGTTAAATCAGAAATCATGTACCTCAATGTGAACAAAGAGGAAAGGAAAGAAATAAACAAAATTACAAATATTGGAATAGGCACTAAAAAGTTCAAATACTTAGGTATAGTGTTACAAAAGAAGATCAATAGAATATCGGAGGTGAATTATAGCACGATATGGAAGAAAATAAAGAATGAAATGAGAAAGTGGAAAAATAAAACTCTTGGTATATCTACTAGAATTAGGAGTGTTAAAATGTTCTGGCTACCTAAACTAACATATTTATTCCAGTCGATACCATTAGAGGCCCATAACAAAAGGTTAGAACAATGGAATAGAGCAATTAGAAAGTGGATATTTGGCAGTAAAAAGTGTAGAATTCAAAAAAGGTTGATACACGGTCTCAAAGAGGAGTTGGGTTGGGGAGTCCCAGAGCTGAATAGCTATTATGAAGCCTTCCAAATAAAGTCGCTATTAGAGATAGGTGAAGGGGAGGAGCAAAAATGGGTTAGATTTGAAAATGAGATAAACAACAATATAGGAAGATTCGGGATTTTCTCTAAAGCCACAAAAAAAGATCTCAAATTGATTAAAGGCCCCAGACATTCAGCATTAGAATCTTGGAGCAAGTGGCAAGCGAAATGGCTAAGAAGAAACTCAAGATGGACACCACTAGAATCAATATACAGCGAAATAAAAGAGAATAAATGGTGGGAATATCTTAAAACTAAAGGTTATTATAGGTTGGAAGACATGTTTAGAGGACGTAACTTAAAACCGGTACACGAGATAGTGGAAGAGGTAGGTAACCAACATTGGTTAAAAATAACAGGCCTATATAGTATGGTTAATAAGATCAAGGAAAAAGAGAAAATATGGATAGAGGAACCAATAGAAGAACTATACAAAGGGATGCAAAAATCAAAACAAGGACTAGCAGGGAAAATCTATAGGAAAATGATATCAAATATAGACACGACAATATCTTACCTACAGAACACTTGGACCAAAGAAGGTCAGATATCAGGAGCAAAATAATGGAAGGAATAGAGGAAATTAAAATGATCAAATTTAATGAAATGGAGCATAAATTCTTTACAAAATGGTACAAAACACCAGCGCAAATAGCAAACATGATCCTAGAAATGAGCCCCAGGTGCTGGCATTGTAAACAGGCTAAAGAATGGTTTTCCCATATGTGGTGGGAATGCCCAGAGGTCAGTGTCTTTTGGACAAAAATATTGCAAATTATAAGGAGAACATGCAAAGTTTCACTGACCATTAACTTTAATTTAATGTTAATGGGCATATTAGGGAACCCAGTAGTAAGTAAAGAGAACCAAGCTATATTCAAAGCAATGATACTAGCAGGAAAAGCAGTGATTGCTCTGGGTTGGAAGGACAAGAGTAAGTGGACAGTAGAAATCTGGCATAATTATTTGTTTGATTTCATACAGTTAGACATAATTGAGAAACTGAACTGGAAGACCAAATGGGCAGACAGGACTACAGCAATCAGCACGAAATGGAAGACCTACCTGGAGTGGCTACCAACAGAAGGAAGAAAGGACATTCAGTGCAAGATTCGGACCTTGTGCCCGTGGCTGGGAATAAAGGACTAAAGCATTGGAAAAGCAGAGGGGGGAGGAGGGAGGGAGAAGGGATATAAACCATTACGAAATGTACAGGATAAAAGATAATATGTAATACTTACCAAAAACTATATAAAAACTACATTAAAAAAAAAAGACAGAAATTGTACGCCCAAGGTGGACATCATAGCTAGGTAGAAATTTAAACCTAAGTGAGCAATGACTCACGAAAGTTCATACGTTACCACAAATTTTGTTAGTCTTTAAGGTGCTACTGGACTCTTGCTCTTTTCTAAGCCTTCTCTGTCCTAGTTGCTTTCCACACAGGGAAGGGCTTGTGTGGTTTAACTCTGGCAACTCAGGCTAAGTGCCCATTGCTGCTACACTATGTTTCTGTATAGCAGATTTCCCCACATTTTCCTTGCCCCAGTGCTCCACAGAGGTTATTCCTCTTGCACCACCAGGGTTGTTTTGCTTTAAATCAACCACTGACATATCATTGTAGTACAATAACAACCAAGTTCTCTGAATTCCCTGTTTTGGCGGCAGCAGCTTGTATCAGTCACACAGTGAAGCTCCTTGGGCAATGGTGGCAGCTGCTGCCAAAGCAACATTTTTTTAAAAAATCTACACAATGGTCAATCAGAAGCCCTACTGGGCTAAAGCCCCACCTGATTCTGCCCACTTTTTAAAAACACTTGGGAGGCACCAGGAGACATGTAGGTGGGTAACATGATGCCCAAAGGCCCCATGTTTGGGATCTAAAAGGTCGAATAAACTGTTCTTCCTTATACTTTGCATAGCTGAAAACGGTGTTAGTATGTTCTTTTGATACAGACCTTTCCTTCCAAGAGAGTATGATAGAATCTTCCTTATGGATGGGATATATATTTTAAAATATACACATGTATGTAGAAATGAGTCTCACATGTATGAAAGACTGTTCTTTTAGGATCCTCAAAGCTGCACCACCTTTGGGTATTCACAATTTCTAAAAACTTTGTTGCGGATCCTTTTGACAAGACTGAACCTGAGCTTTCTTTATACAGAGCATATGCTCTACCACCAAGCCATACCCCTCTCCAGTAAGTTCATGACAGAGGCAAGATTCAACACAGAGAATTCCTGATTCATAGCTTAGTTTTTACAATGCAGTCCTATGAAAAGTTATAACCTTCTAAGTCCTTTGAAATAAACAGAATTCAATGTCTAGCTCTTAAATAGTAGAAAAAAGCAGGAGTCCAGTAGCACCTTAAAGACTAACAAAATTTGTGGCAGGGTTGTGAGATTTTGTGCTTCATTGCTCACTTCTTCAGATATCTGAAGAAGTGAGCAGTGACTTATAAAAGTTCATACCCTGCCACAAATGTTGTTAGTCTTTAAGGTGCTACTGGACTCTTGCTCTTTTCTATTGCTACAGACCGACTAACATGGCTACCCATCTTGATCCAGCTCTTAAATGAAGATTCTAAAAAAACAGCCATTATTATCATTTACTTATCCTAGGATATGCAAAAAAAAATCTAATAATAAAACAGCAAGCTAAACAACATCAGTGTATGAATATAGCCTGAATTAAAGAGATGTCTATACTCATATTTACAAATACCTTCATTGGTTTTTCAAATGGTTTGATGAAAGGTGATCCCCTCATTGTTTGTGTTTTTACAATCTGGTCATCCAGAATAGTCTGAATTTCATCAACGGCAGACAAAATACTAACTCCAGTCTCACGATATAAGCTTGTTTGAAAGGAAATAGTATCCCAGGTCTCCATCATAGAGTGCATTGCTTTCTCTAATGAGAATTCCTAGAGCACAGTGGAAATAAATTACTTTATTATCTCTGAATTAATTTGGATTATGTAAAACTAGTACAAAACAGTTGATCCTTATACCTTGCTTGCTCCCATGCTTATGGTTTCAAATTGCTCTAGGTAAGTGGTTAAATTCTGCTTTAGAACTTTTCTTAGTGTTGTTCCAGAATCTGGTGTTAAATCATATCCAACAATATCAGACATCTGTAACCAGTGACGAGTCCTTATGCCTGGATTACACAGGATAGTCACCAGAGGGATATTTTCCTGGGATACAGAAAATGTATTTTAAGATGAATTTCACTGCTGTAAAAGTGTTCTGAAAACTCTTAATTTTAAAAATTATTTTATGTAGCACATCTACTCTACAAACAACCTCTGGAAAGATCTCTAAGATCTTGTAAAGAAGCCTCATTATTCAAAGGTGTTCACATGTAACTTAGTTTCCAAAAACCATTGTATGACACATTTTACAGTGTTTTCCAATTTATTCTTGAATGTGTAAATCACAAATGTGAGAACTGTAAGGGGGCTATTTTAAGACATACCTTGAAATCTTTAATTTGCTCCATTACTGCGGCACACATTATAGTGGTTGGATTATCTTTCTTTTCTTCCTCTACCTTTTCATCTACTAGTTGTCTGCGTTGCATTGACTTTTTCTTTTCTAGTTCAGCTTTCTTTAGCTTCTGTTGAAAGAACCTTAGTGTCTTGTAAATTTCCCGAAAAAATTCATCTACCTCACTTTCCATACTTTCCCCATTAAGGTCTAAGAAAGCACCATCCATCCATCTAAGAAAAAGGGAAACAAAAATGTTAATCATGCACAGCAATATGTACGTGGATGACACCCAGCTATATCTGTTGTTGGGTGGCCGGTCAGACTCTACTCTGGGAGATCTGGACCTGGTGTTGCAGGCCCTGGCTGGTTGGCTTAGACTGAGCCAACTGAAATTGAATCCAATGAAGACAGAGATCCTGTGCCTGAGTCGGGGGGGGGTCGGGATTAGGGATCCCATTTCCGACATTCGACGGGGCGCCATTGGTGCCAGCGCTGGAGGTTAGGAGCTTGGGAGTGCTCTTGGATGCCTCCTTAATGATGGAGGCCCAGGTAGCAGCCACTGCTAAGTCAGCCTCTTATCATCTTTGGCTGATTAGGCAGTTGGTTCCCTTCCTCGAACGCAACGGCTTGGCAACAGTGATCCATGCGATGGTCGCCTCGAGATTGGACTACTGTAATTCTCTCTACATGGGGCTGCCCTTGTCCCAAATCTGGAAGCTTCAGCTGGTGCAGAATGCAGTGGCCAGCCTACTATTGGGCTTTTCCATGTGGGAACACATTCAGCCTGCATTAAAAGCATTGCACTGACTGCCTATAGTGTACTGGATTCGCTTCAAGGTTCTGGTGCTTACCTTTAAAACCCTTTATGGTCAGGGGCCTACCTAACTGAGGGGCCGCCTTTCCCCACATGTTCCCCAGAGAGCACTACGGTCGGGGTCTCAAAACCGTCTGGCCCTCCAGGGTCCTAAAGATGCCAGACTAGCCAGGGCCTTTTCAGTGGCAGCTCAGCACTGATGGAATGAGCTCCCGGAAGATACTAGGGCCCTGCAGGACCTTTTACAGTTTCACGGGGCCTGTAAAATGAAGCTCTTCCACCAGGCCTTTCGTTACGGAGCCACATCCAACAACTAAGACCCTGTGCCCAATGCCACCATCAATAGCCTGCGCTTTGCCAAACTGTAATAACGACCACTGACTATATTTTTAGTATGTCTACTGCTATTACTACCTCGCCATCACCGTATAAACTGATACTAGCATCTTAAGTCTTGTTTTTAGAACTATATTTATAATTGTTATTTTACTTGTAAAATTTTATGTAAGCTGCCCTGAGCCTACCTTGGCAGGGAGGGCGGGATATAAATCAAATAAATAAATAAATATGGATGACAAATATAAAATTTTACATCAAAATATTTTTAGTGGATCTCCATTTCAGAACTTTAAAAATTGTGCTAAATGAATTCAGCATTTTTTAAAAAGTTTGCATTCACCAAGATTGTCATTTCAAACAAGGAATGGTAACCTGTCTACAAATTTTAAAGACTGTAAAGAATTCATTTTCTGGTGTAAAGGGAGAACTTTATGCTACTTTGCAGCTGTGTAAGAATATCAATATGAGAAATACGTATATACTTGAACTGGGTAAATGGAAAAGACTCCCTCAGTAGTTCCGAAACAATATTATTAATCTTGTAGAGCATTTTTCTACAGCTACTGGGGCAAGATAAGCTCTAGAGAAGGACAGATAATTATGGTTGCATGTCTAAACTATTCCCAGTATATATTCCCAGAAATAAGTATACGTAAGCATACTCTTTAAAAAGGAACATCTATCCCTTGTAATGCCTGAACAGATACTACTGATTGATGGGGCTCTCTACTAACAGATCCTCTTCAGTTAACAGGTAGATCTAATAACTGGGAAGAACTCTATTTAGGACATCTCTCCTTGCCAGCTGATCTACCCATAATAGCATTCTTTTAAGCTAAGAACACAAGAGCAAACAGAACACAAAGACTTGGGCATAACACTCTGAGCACCGTCACTTGAAACATAGCCCTTCCCAGCTTAAAGATCTGTACCTGATAAAAGACTGTAGCACACTTGCCAATTAGATTGGGCTATGTTTCAAGCAGGATACTGTAGCCCTTCCAGCCACCAGATCAGTCTGTGTTTACAGAGCCCAGCCAGCTGCTTCACACAGCAAACTTCACATATCAGATTTGTCACTGGTCTTTGAGGGCACATACTTGCACTTGCTTTGTATGAATTATTCTTTTTGACATGAGTAAGAAAATTAGATAAGTCAAAAATCAATGGGTGGGCAAAAAGTCACTCAAGTACTTGAAGGACTGCCTTCCCCTGTATTGTCCAATGCACCAATTAAGGCTGAGGTCAGACTGGCAGCATGAAGTGCAAGGGAGTCGTGGCAAAAAGACCCGGAACAATTTATTCCGGGTATTCCCAGTCACACTGCACCGACTGATGCAGGAGCATACCGCGGAGGAGGCGCAAGGGAGCGTTTGCACTGTTGGCCCACCCCTGGTGTGGGCACGGCTGTAAACGTCTTTTTCTCACTCCGGTGACATGTGCCTATGTGCATAGGCGCAGCAGCAATTATCAATGTGGCTTGTTTGCACAGCTTTTAGCAATGGGATCAACGTGTTCTCCAGGGTTTGCTACCACTTTCACCTGGTACTTTTTAAACTTGGGAGGGAAGCGTTACAAGACGGGTTGAGCATGGCTGGGGAACGCCTGACATCTGTGCCTGTATGAACCGACCCCTTTAATCCATTTGTGAAATGTGCCTATATTGGGCCAAACTGCCAGTCTAAACTCGGCCTAAGTTCCTGTTTTGAAGCCCAGCTCTCTATGCCCCCATCTTCTGAGGAGAGGTGGGTGGCAAGCCAGAGACAAGGCTTTTTCAGCAATAGCACTGCACCTTTGTATTTCCATCCCCTGTGAAACTTGCCTTGCACCTACGTTACTTTCTTTTAGGCATCAGGCAAAAACATTCCTTTTCACCCAGGCTTTTAACTAAAGCTTTTTATTACTTAAATGTTTATGGTATTCTTCTGGCCCAAGGATCATTTTATCTATAAAATTTTAGGCTATTCAGTGTGTATTTTCTGTTATGCCTCAAGTTGTTTTAATGGCCTTGAATTGATTTTAGTGGCTTGTTTTAGTGACTTCTTTAATGGCTTAGGTTTTACTTAATATAATTTAATGATGTTTTATTGTTGTAAGCTGTCACAAATTGATCTCTGGAGAGACAGCAAATAAATTTTCTAAATAAATATACTAACATCTTAATGACAAAATCTAAAAGGTAAATAATAAATTTATATTACTGCCTCATAAACAAAGCATACACATTCATTGTCAAACACAACAGTGTGAGAATTCAATTAAAGTTATGTCCACAAATTTTTCTTCAACAAATAAAAGCACTTTCACTATTGTAATAATTATTTCATTACAATATCTGTGTGTTTCATTACCGTTTTTCAGTCCGCTGCCATTTCAATATAAAAGCAAAAAGTTTCTGGTAGGGCTCAATGTTAACTTTTAAAGTCTCCAAATCTGGGTATTCTGTCTGTTCCCATTCAAAGAGCCCCTCCTCTTTATTAATAAAAGCAACCATTTCATCAGCTTCTTGTATGCGTTTCTGCAGTGCTCGCATGTCAGTTACATACTGAAAATTTACACAGACATATGTCTTGAGAAACAGTGACTCAATTCAGTTACGAACATATCATTCCAGAACCCCACAAGATAGTAAATCATTCATTCTTAAAAATAAAAAATGCTGCTTTAGAAATATAGCATACAACTATACGTTTTCTGTAATCCACCAAAAGATACATTTTTAGATTTTTCAGAAATGGAAAACTCCATAGAATGTGGAGGAATCACTGGACTAATTTTTCTCATTTAGTGCAATCATCTATCCAAGAAATTTCAAGCAATGGATTCAATAATCAAATGTGTCATAAAAACCATGGTTTAATATGCAAAAGAATTTTGGCAACCTTACAAGCATTTATTTAAGTAACTGCTTGTATGGTATCTTCTTGTCCCTTACTATTATTGCTGCACTAGTTGTTGACATTCCCAAGGTTGTTTGAGATATGATCAGATGATATGTTAAATGGGGTTTCCTCCAACCCAACTTGCATTTAACATGTGACCCAGCACTCATATTAAAAATAATGTGTGTGTGGAGGGGGCAAATCATCTCCTGAGCATGGCATGGCTGCAAGAAGGGCTTCATTATTCCCTTCCTTTTGTTAGCAGAAAAGGGTGGGGGGAGGGGGCTGTCTATCTCACTGCTGGTTCCAGGTGTCCACCCAGGAGCAATGTGGAACCAGCAGTGAAACAACAGCCTGCTCCCAACTCATTACTGGTAGTAAAAGACTTCAGGGTGGAAGGGAAGGAATTATTATTTTATTATATATTATATTATACAAGAAGTGGGGACCTGCAATACTCGCGGGGGGGGAGAAGGAGCTCCACGTAGAGGAGGAGGAGGAAGCAGGAGGAGGAGGAGGAAGCAGCCGCAGGTGAGCCTTCCCCCCTGCTCCCCCGCACCGACGGCAAGGAATGGGCCCACCAATCCTTCTCCCCCCAACCATCCCCCTGGCACTGACAGCGAGGCCTGCGCAGCTCCCAGCTGCCGGGCCCACCAATCCTTCTCCCCACCCCACCCCCACCGGCAACGAGCCGCACGGGCCTGCTGAGCCTTCTCCCGCTCCCCCTGGCACCGGTGGTGAGGTGTGAGCAGCTCCCAGCCGCTGGATCCGCCGAGCTTTCTCCTGCTCCCCCCCGACATTGGCAGCGAGGCCTGAGCAGCTTCCAGCCACCGGGCCCGCTGAGCCTCCCCCCAACGGCCAGGGCATTCTCTGCACATGCGCAGGGAAAGCTTTTACTTTTGGGGGGATTTACATATCCCCCTGTATATATTTTTCAACTTTTTAGATTTTTCTGCACACCTGGGACTGCTCCAAATGTGCAGGAAAATCTCTCTGCCCCCCCAAGTGTCCCCGATGTGCGGATTTAGATATCCGCACAGAGTGGGCAATTTGGCTATTAGATATATAGATATTATATAAAGCATATATTATATGCTTTGTTAGTTGCCATGGTGACCCTTGGCTGGGACAGAAAGGTAGGATATAAATTTTGTAAATAAAATAAAATAAATGAAGCCTCTCCTGCTGCACTGAAAAGAAGATCTGCCCCTTCTTTCATTGTTTTTAAAGTGAGTCCAAGGTCACACATTAAATGTAAGTTGGGTTGGGGTTTTCCAGGTCACATCAATTAATCAATCTTATGTCCATTTCCTTCACAGGAACATTGCAGGAAGTATATCCTGGAACAATGGCTCAGTCCAAGGAACTGAGCCATGAGTGATTCCTCTCCTTTCTCCTGCCCTCACTGCAACTCCCTGACCAGCCCAGCTATTAGTACATACAGGTCCTACAACAAGCAACTTCTCCCTGGGCGGAAGGGACTGCTGTGGGGAGAGAAATAGCACAAAAATCCACACCTGCCATTGCCTTCCGGATTGTTCGATCCAGTGAAAGATCTGGCATAAACAACACTATTTATTTTCAAGATACATCCCAGGAAATAAAACCTGTGCAAATTCACTTTAAATGAACAAGTTCTTGACCTCTTTCCCAACCCTCTAATAAATCTTGAATAATATTATTTGTTAACCGTTGGAAACTGAATGTTTTTCCTCTTGAAACACTAACAGAGCAAACACTAGCATAGATACAGTACCGTAAGGAATGTGCAAAGACATCAATCAAAGGTTAAATATGCATCCTCTCAGGACATATAGCATCCACCCAGTCCAACAGTTACTTTTGCACAGAATGCAAGTGAGGGCTTCCCCATTCATTTGCAATTTTAGGAAGAGGACTTCACTTCACACAGACTGAGATAAATTGTCCCAAATATCACAACGGGGAGCTACATGTCTGGCAGAGTGAGAACTAAATTCAGGATTTCACTCCCCCCCATATATTAATCATAAAGGTAAACCTTTGCTTTGCCTAACACTCAGAATCATTTCATATGTTCAGTCGGTTTACTATATGATCTCCTTCTGATGAAACTTCCCCCTATTATGAGACTTTGCCAACACTGGCCGATTCTGCATTGGCTTTTCCCTCTGTTGTTTTACAAAACCCACGTTGGAACGGAAATTCCCCTCTGCACTGCATGCCACTTTTGCTTTCTTTTATCATTGGATTTTATGGTACCTTCTGTATAGATTTATGGCCATTCAGGGGTGACTTTGCAGTCAGTAGTAGTACAGCATTGGCCCGGGGTATTTGGATGTGGTTTTGAGCTGCACCTTTTCCTCCCAGTTGAGAAAATGTGGAGCAAATGTTGGATGCAGAATAATGAGGCAGTAATATGATAGTGAGATGGTGAGCTTATCAAGTTGCCAAACAGATACAAATCTTCACCATTTAACTTTTTGTCCTCTGCCAAACATGCTAAAGTGGGATTCTTTTAGCCCTTTACCCCTTGTGGCACAGACCTGTTGCATGCGGTCCAAATCTGAGTATTCTGTAAATTCCTGCATACGACGTGTCTGCTTATCTATTTCTAGTATCAGTTTCTCACGTTTGGCCAATAACTCACTTTCACCTTTACGTTTAGCCATTTCAATAATCTGTAACACAAAATATAAAGTTAAAAGAAAGTTAGTGATAAGCCTCTATAGGTTGCCAGCTCCAGGCAGGGAAATTCCTGGAGATTTACAGGTGGAGTTTGGGGAGCAGAGGGAACTCATTAGGGATGTGATACCATAGAATTCACCCTCTGCTGCTGCTATTTTCTCTAAGGGAAATAATATCTGTAGTCTGGAGATCAATTGAAATTTTGGGAGAGCTCCAGGCCCCACTGGATGGCAAAACTAATTCCACAGGGATCAACATTTGTGACATCATTATCTCACAAGAGCTGCCTTACACTGAATCAGACCAAACATGCTGCATGCAAAATTGGCTGACTTGTTAAAGATGACCCAATCAGGCTTCAAAACCAGCTCATTTGGGTCTCAAGCACTATAATATATAAAATAAAATATTTATTTACATCATCATTTTCATCAAAGATGGGATTAATATATACAGGCCACAACAGGACAGTTGCATTGAGTGTCAAGTCATCTTGATCAAATAGATAAACATCTAGCAGGTAATTCATTCGCTGCTTGCATTCCTATAAAAGAAATGAAATAGTTTCAATTCTCAAACAAACAGAAATCTGGTACTAATCAAAAACAGGAATCCCAATTTCTTAGGGATTCTTCCCAGGATTGTGACTGGAGAAAGGGAAGAGTCAAGTCTCAGGACTGATTGTGTGGTCCCTCTTCATCAGAGTCTTATTAGACAATACGTTATTGTGCATGAGATAGAGGAAATCCCAACCTAGTTTGCATTTAATGAGTCACCTAGGACTCATCTTAAAAATACTGCTGGTGATGGTGGGGAATCTTCTTCCCAACACAGTACAGCAGCAAGAGTGGCTTCAGCTGTGAGGAGAGAAATAGCACAAAAATCCATACCTTCTATTGCCTTCTGCTGATGGACTGTTCAATCCAATGAAAGATCTGGCATAAACAGCACTATTTATTTTCTCCATTCTACCCAAGGAGAAACTAAACATATTGTTGTGAATTTGCTATCTGATATCTCTGAAAAAGGCATAGCAATATTATTTTTCCTGAAATGACTTTGGAGAGAACTCAGGGGGTTGACCCAAAAGAACTTTAATTGTCTTTAAATGCTGTGGTTATTTTTTGAATGGGCAATTCACCAGGAGCCTGAGAAAAGTGCATGGCAGATATTGAGAAAAAAAGCAATGTATCACCTTTCAAAGGGGGAGGGGACAGATAGAGTCCCTGAAGATGAAGCACCTGAGGATGCAGAAACTCTGGAGATCTGATGTGGGATAGAGCCTCAAAGAAATGCCTGTTTGCATCCACATGAGCTGTGTGTGCACTTGTAAACAAAGCAAATATTATGAAGACCCTATAAGGTGTCTTATACATGACAAAAATCCCATGTAGTTTTCCTGTTGCTGTTGTAACTGCCAATTCAGCACAGCAGCAATGGACTTCCATGAGGTGGGTTTCCCTGCACTTTCCCTGTTCCATTGCCCCACAGTTGACCTTTCCTCCCTCATGCCAGCAGGGGTTTTTTATATTCTTTTTTTAAAATGCTGATAATGCTACAGCACCGTAACTATCTATCTGCTAGGTCTTCTGAATTCCTAGCTTTCATTTTTAAGAAACTAAATCTCTAGGAGTGTTCCCTCTAAGCTCAGTTAGTGTGAGCTAGCTCAGAGTTTTTTAGCCTCCAGCTCACACATTTTTGCCTTAGCTCAGGAAGGATGGCTCCAGAGCAAACTCATTTATGAAGCAGCCAAACTGCTCGCTCACAACTTTAATGCCTGCAGCTCACAAAGTAGAATTTTTGCTCACAAGACTCCACAGCTTAGAGCAGGGGTGGCCAAACTTGCTTAATGTAACAGACAGAATAAACATCAGATGTTTGATAGCTGCAAGACACGAACAAATATCACACATATGCATATTTGCTTTTTATTAGCATTAAATAAGACTGTATGAAAGAGCCACATGCGGCTTCTGAGCTGCAGTTTGGCCACCCCTGGCTTAGAGGGAACATAGCCCCTTTTATTGCAGAAATCGAAGGGAATGAAAAGGAACTTTTTAACTTTTTAAAACTGAAAGCTGACAATCCAGAGTAGATATAAGACTATAGTGACCTATCTAGCACTGATTTAAAAAAAATAATCTGAAAAAGCCCCTTGGTGGTACAGGGAAAGAAACAGTGGCTGTGGGGATCCGGGCAGGGAAAACAGCACCAAACTGGTGGCACCTTTTGAAGTGCAGCATACTTTCCACACAGAAGACAAACATTCTTCAGCTGCATACCAGCAGAAGACTTCAGATCAAAAGTTGTTTGAGAAAGCACAGAGAAGGCATAGGGAAACTGCAGAAAGACTACAAAGTTCATTAAAAAAATCCCCTGCAGTTAAGAACCCAAACCAGAGCAAGAAATCCTGTGCTGGTCACTGAGGTCATCTGCAGGAAATTATATCTAGCAATGCTGCACCTTGAAGTTGTCAATGCTAGGAAAGTAGGATATGAGTAAAAATATGAACATATGCTGTCTTAGCATATTATACAGTTAGCATTGGCTCATCCAGCCTAGAACTGTCTCCAGCTCTCCAGCAGAGATTCTTTCACTGAAATCCAATTTAGTGAAAATGCCAGAGACTAAACCTGAGGCTTCTGTCATGAAAAGCCTGTGTTCTGTCACTAGGCTCTTGTCTATCTTATAATAATATCCATCAAACTATGTTACTCTGTTTCCATTGGCATTAATATAGAAAGTGTTCTGTGTATCACACCTGCAGCTATACATTTTAATGGAATTGTTATCTATTTGTTTGGAATACTGGAAAATGGAAAATTTAAACACTTGGTGCACCCCTTTGCTATACTGGTACTAGCGAGGAAGGGGCTATTTATTTATTTACTTTTTTTACTTCTGTGTTTTCCCTTTAACATTGTTATATTTAGCCCTTCCCTTTTGTAGTTTCAGTTAAACCGGAATTTAAAATGCCTTTAAAAAAAAAAGTGCAAGTATATTATAGAAGCAAATTTTCATATAATAATCGCAGATTACATCCCACATTCAGGATTGATCTTACTTACTTCAACATGACAGCTAAACTGGTTAGTGATTTCAGTCTCTAGGGTTAGCAGCTCAGAGGCTGTGTGTAGTTTACAGCTATTCAAATGCGGTTGCTGGGGGGAAGCAGGCTGTTTAAACTGTAAATGTTGTTCTTTGGATGATTAGATGTGCTTTCATATTGATGGCCTTTGCACTTGCACTGAGCTCAAATTTGGAAACTTCTAGAGCAAAGGGGCTAAGCAGTTGAAGGGAGGGATTTCAGAACCAAAAGGTTCAGTGAGCAGAGGCAGACTAAAGGCAAAGCCACAGGGCACTGTCTAACAGGATGATAGAAGAGTGTAGTTAAGTCCCAGCCATGGTGGACTGTCATGGAACATGGAACAGTCTAAGAGGCTTTGGTACCAAGGGTCAATACAAATGTTGCAACTCACATAAAATTGAACTGGGTACCATTCTTGAACATGGGAGTACTCTATGTTCCTTCCTATAATAGGCAGGATATTTCAGTGATATAGGAAGATAAAAAGTGATAGCTGTCCACATAGATATGGCACCTTTGATTTCAGTAGGAAGCACTACAGGACCCTGGGAAGGACTCCAGAGAGGATCCCTGATACTGAGTTGGATCAAGCTCTATGTGGACCTCAGTTTTGGGACCTGGAATATATATGGTTTCAGGTACCAGACAATTCAGGGGAGATGGAAGAACCAGAGCTGATGGCCATAAGATAGGCTTTCTTGGCAAGTCCTCCAGTTTTCCATCAAACAGATGTGTCCTCTGGTATCTTTACCCATAGATGAAAAAACACTAATGGCTGAATAACTAACTAACTAGAACTACATTCTATAAACTATAGTTTTGAAGAAGAAAAAACAGCTCATGCATGGAACAACTCTCAAAGATGTTCCCAAATACTGCTGCAACTGGGGCAAACAGAGAAGAACTGTGAGTAGGCACAACTCCTCCCCTCTGGGCATGCACAGACTGAAGCTTCATCTGTGAGGGGGAGGATTTTCATGCCTAAGTGCCAGCTCAAGAAGTTACCAAATTTGTGCAACTGCAAAGCTCATCATTTGTGCACAAAGACCATGAAGAAGCAACTTGTCCTCTAACCACCCAAAGACACAGTAGAACCTAGGCCTTTAATAGGAGAAATTAGAATTATGGATTATATCACAGCTTGAAAGAGAACTAGTAGGCAGGAAGAAGCAGACCCAAAAGGAGAGCTGGGAGAAGGGACTATTGGAGAGCGAGGAGAACAGTATTGGATGCACAAGGAGGTGTGGAAACCACAGAAATATATTTCAGCCATATGAAAATCTGTATACAGTTCAGAGGTGCTTCAAGCTCCTCTCATATAACAACCTCTCAGATGCACAATGAAGAATGAAGTTGGGAACAAAACCTGAAAAACAGAACCTGGCTGCAATTCTAGATAGATCTCCAACAAGGCTACTGATAGATTTTTATGTTGTGGTATATTTATACCCAAAAGCATGCTGTTTATTACATTCAGTTTTGCATGCAATGTCATGCAGCATAGTGAAAGGCAACCATCTCCACCTGCATTATTAGTAAAGAAATCAACTCAAAAACAGTATGATCACCTACCTTGATCCTTTCATTCAGCTGGTGGATACCTACAGTTTTAGCCTTGTCTATATACACTATGCTTGCCATCATCTCCTCAGTTGTCTCAGGGATTTTTAATGCACGTTCTTTAATGGTTTCAAATTCTCGGCATATCCTGCAAAATACTTATATCTTAATCAATATTAAAGTTTAAAGGGTTTAATGTGGTTACCTACAAGACATGTGTCATTTATTTCTCATATTTCTATCATTTTTGGTGATATCTTTTTAAAGCAAAAGGTTACATACAGCAAGAAATTCACTTACATTTCATTTTCTCTTCTGTGATTGTGGACTAATTTGGCCAACAATTTATTTGCAAAGCTTCTTGCTTTGTCAACCAAACCTTGTTTCAAATCCTCACAGTCTAAACGAACCATAGGGAAATGAGCTAACATTGGCAAGCTCATTATTTCCTTTGCAAGATGGAGAAATTCATCTGTAAACTTTAAAACAATATTACATTTGTTAACTTCAGCTATGTTCTTTAAAATATCCCCCCCCAAAAAAAATCCCTACGTAAACAAAACTAGTATGTCAGGAAGAAGATTAGGCTAGAACCATTATCTAGTTTTCTACGTATTTTTTTCTTTTTATATGGAACAACATTCAGTTTATGATTTACCACCTGCAGTCTGAGATAAAGCTTATATATACACATTTACCACTTTTCTGCAGTTCCTCAGAGGAAACAGAATCACATTTGCTTGTTTATATAACCATGAAGACATAAAGCTTAGCTATCTACATACAGTGTTTTGCCTCAGTTTTTATTAAAAGCTTCAAACCTGCATAAAGCAGCATAAAATCTCAACTAGAAATAAAGAGAACGGAACAGACATAACATAGTATCATATATTTTGTGGGGAGTGGGATCCTACTAGGATTTTATGGTATCTAATGCTTGTTTCCCAATTCTAGCTTATTTATTACCTATGTTGATCCCCCCCACCCTTGAACCCAAACAGATGATAACCAGAAACCAAGCTTGACATTCTTTTTATCTGTTAAAAAACAGCTTCACTATTTTGCATGCTGATTTAACAAGCCAACTATGTTCTGTAATTCCATTTAATTGTCTAATGAAGTGTGCTTTGCACACAAAAGCTCACACCTTGAATAAAACTTTGTTGGTCTTAAAGGTACCACTGGACTCCCACGTCTACTTCCTGGATTTAAAGTGATTTAAAATGGACACTGATACACAGGACCCACTGACTAGGGCCACCTAGAAACCTGATGGGGGAGGGTGCAAGATGCCTTTTTAATACAAACTCTGAAAACAGGACATTTGTAATCACTCTCTAAACTGAGAGAACTGAAAAGCCCTTTTTGCCAAGGGGCATAAAGAATGAACATAAGAGAAGCAGGATCTCAGTGGCAAGCTCTGCCCCCAACCTGCAAGCATTCATTGGGATGGATCAGAATGTATATGAAGCCTAAACACACATATCCCTCAAATGAATATATAACATATTGGGTAGATTTTAGCCCATTTCAGATATTCTAAGGGGGTAGAATGAAAACATGGAGGAGGAGAAACAGGAATGTGGAGGCAAATTTTGCCCCCAACTAGATGACTTCATTAGAATGTATGCATAGAGTCTATACATGCATGTGTGTACAGCAGTTTCTATGCAATTAGAATCTCGTTTCCTGGGATTGTCAATCACACAGAAAGATATATTTATTTGAGGGAGAGATGTTCAATTGTCCAGTTTATATAAACTAGAAAACTGAAATGTGGGACTCATCTAGTACAAAGCATCCCAATTATTTGAAAAGTCCAAACAGGAGAGATTTGCATCTCTTTCCTAAAAACTTGAAGTGAAGTTAAAATTAGTCAGTTATAACCTAATTAGGAAGTTTTGACATCTATTACACAGGATGAACTGCAAAACATAAGAGCAGGCCAAACTATATATGGGACAGAACACTGGGCTGTGGAAATTCATTTGCCATTTTACACAATCATGCTTGGATAGGGGAAAAAAGGTGTTTCTAGTAGCAACCAGAATTTATATCTATATCTGCAAAACACAAACTACATTTACTAGTAAATTGTAAGTTAAAATTACCTCTGCATATTCATCAAAACTATGTTCCTCAGCTTCAAATGTTCTTATACGGTCATCTGCAGAACCATCTACCAGCCAGCCATATTTCTCAACTGCAAGGCAACAGTCACATTAAAAGTTCGTCAGTATTATATACATCACATTATGTACAGCACAAACCTAAACCAAGTTACCACCTTCTAAGTCCATTGAAGTCAAAGGTCTTAGAAGGGTGAAACTCTGCTTATGACTGCACTGTAATATACTAAAATTCTCTTGCAAAGTCTAATTTTAAGTCACTCACCATAATAATCAAAATGTGCTTTGGGACCTTTCAAGTTCTCATTAATTGCTCCCCTCAGTATAGATGATGCCCATTTTATTACGTGATCAGGAAGTTCAGTGTCAATAGTTGAAACGACGGTTCCGCCTCCTAACCAAGAATGTACTGTTTGGACATTCTATTTAAAACACATATAAGAGTTACCATAGATTTTATGTAGTTATTTCATAATGAATAAATGTATTTGTCAAGGATGCCTTAATGCAAATTTTATGCAGTTTAGCTTTACAGTTTGCACAGTCTTGATTTTTCCCATAAACATTGCTTTTCACTGATCAACCTCAATTTAATATACTTATATTTACTTTTATTAGTTAGGTTGCAAGCATACTGTTCTCTGCCTTTTCAAATTTCACTTTGGACTGGACTTGTTTTAGCTATTTTGCACCTTCTGCAGACTACACCATCTCACTTTTTATTTTTATGAATATATTTAACAGTGAAGAATCCTACTATAAGCAATCGAATAGCTATATATGCATCTGGAAACATGAGACCAGAGGCTGATTACCTCTTTTGGGCATGAGTAAAGAGTATTTCTGCTTATACAAGGGGGAGAGGCAAAATTTCCTTCTGGTGGCCGCAGCTCATATCCCAAGGGCTGTTACTCCGAAAGGTCCCCAGACCTGAGAGACGGGTTCTGGGAAGGCCACTACTTCAGGGAAGAGGATTAATCTTTCTCTATGCATCAGCAGAGCATCCAGATATGCCACTTTGAAATTGTTTTACTTGAGCTGGTTTTTGGAAATGTCGGCTTGATGGCTGGTTGTGGCATTAGAATTTCTTCTGTTTCTTATAACAAAGTTTGAGTCCGGTGGCACCTTTAAGACCATAAAAGTTTTATTCAAGGTATGAGTTTTCATATGCATGCACACCTGTGCACACGAAAGCTCATAACACAAATAAAACTTTGTTGGTCTTAAAGGTGCCACTGGACTCAAACTTTGTTCTACTGCTTCAGACTAACACAGCTGCCCGCTTGGTTCTGTTTTTTATGTTTATTTTGCTGCTTTATATATATTATTATTATTATTATTATTATTTAAATTTCTGAATTGCCCAGTCCCTGAGTGCACAGGGCTCTGAGCGACTTACAACAGGTTAAAAACATACAAAGAATACAGATTAAAACTGGCAGATCAATTATTCCTAATTTGATAATCTCCATATGGCACCCATAATTTAATCTAAAACTTAATCTGGACTATTCTTCTGTCTCATGGGCAGATTAAGGAGGGGGCCGAAGTGAGCGAGGCGGAAGAAAAGAGGAGGGTGCCAGCTATGATAGAAAACCATTGCTGTCCTCAACCAAAAGCCTGGCAGAACTTCTCTTCCTTGCAGGCTCTGTGGAATTGCATGAGATCCTGCAGGGCCCTGATGGAAGTTGGCAGAGATTTCCACCAGATTGGAGCCAGGGCCAAGAAAGTCCTGGCTCTGGTCAAGGATGGCGATCTTGTGGGACTTGGAGGGCAGCATCTTCTCCCTGCCGGGCCCCGAACTACCACATCAAGGGCTCCGGCCAGCAGGGGCCAAAGGGAAGAAAGGCAGCGTGGGGGAATGGGAGTGGGCAGCCTGGCTGGGTCTGTCCAGGCCTGGTCTTAGGCAGGGCCCATCTGGGGCAGTGAGAGGCGGCTGAAGAGGAGGAGGCTGAGGCAGCAGCAGGAGGCGACAGAGCACGACGTGCAAGGGAGACGAACCACGCAGGATTGACTGACTGAGGGACTCGGTGCGGTGTTGGTGGCACCATCACGGCTCACGTGACCTCCTCAAACTCTTGATGGATTGTGCCAGTGTCAGTGGTGCTCCATCAAGGGTGGGAAGTCTATGCCCCAGCCTTGACATACCCCCACCAGCCGCGGAACCTCCGTCTTTGTCAGATTCAGCCTACTCTTTTTTAACCAACCCACCATGACCTCCAGATCCTCATGTGGGTAGCATCCGGGCAGCCATCCAGTAGCAGATATATCTGAGTGTCATCAGTGTACTGATAACACTCCAGCCCGAAACACCACACCAGCTGGGCAAGGGGGCACATACATGCCACCCTCAACCTGATATTCCTCAGGCAAACCAGATGAACATACATGCTGTCAAGGAGAACCCCTAAAGCATTCTGGACTCCATCTAGCTCCATTAGCCTCTAAAGACAGACCTCAGCATCAGAGAATGTCAGTTATATGTGCCAATGGTGTTGTCTCAACATCCCCAATAACTAAAATCACTGCTTAAGGGTCATAGCAAACAGCACATCTAGTATGTACACACTACAAGTGTACTGACGGTTATTATTTGGGATAGACTTATGGTTGTATGGGCCTTAATTACAAGCAACTCTATTTGGCATTAAGGTATATGTGATGTAACATTTATCATGCATTTATGAGATAAAATAGGAGAAGACTAAACTGCACCTGCAGACTCTGTGAAATCAAAGTAATCATGAACAGTATAGCATCCTCCAAATCTTGAAAGCTTGGATAAAAGTCCATTTTCTCATCATCAAAAGTCAAATCCATCTTAAATAAAGGCAGCCATCTTTGGTCTTGAAGATCAAATAATTTCACATAAGCCTCAACAGTTCTTTTCAATAACTCCTTCAGCTATAAAAGAACATAGAATAATTTAATTACACCTCATAAAAGAAAATGACTCCCCACTTCAGCAAAACTATAAAAATATATTGATAAGCATAATTTATTACTAGTGGGGCTGGGCCAACTATATGCCCCTATTAGAGATGCCAACCTCCAGATGGGCAATCCACAAGAATAACACACCATCCCAAGACAGTCTGGTATGAAAAAATATACAGAAGTATGCTAGATGCCTAAAGAACAATACAATAACAAAAGAGACTAGATTAAAGCCATAACATCATTTAGTGTCTGGTAATAAAAAACAACCAGTTATTCCTTCATAGAAAAAATACAAAGGTCGATAAAGCTTCACATAGACTCTCTCAATCTATATACCTCTAACAGTCTTGCATTCTTATCCAAATACCCAAAAGCAGTCTGCTCCAAATTAAATCAATCTGTGTCTCTCTTTCATCACTTTTTCCGAATATCTTAGCGTTTCAGACCTCTGGTCTTTCCTCAGGAACAAATCCTATACTGGAATCTTACATTCAGTCTTACATTCAAGTTGACACTTTCATCGATTTACTTTTCTATTAATCTATTTGGGCAAGGTCTCCTCACTTATTTCCAAGCATGCTGGTGCTGCTGCCAAAGACAAATACCTCTTTTGTTACTGTATTGTTTGTGGGCATCTAGCACACATCTGTATATTTTTTCATACCAAACCTCCATATGGGGCCTGGAGATATCCTTGAATTACAAGTGATCTCCAGACTACAGAGATTAGGTCCTTTAGAGAATATGGTTGGTTTGGAGGTTGGGCTATATAGCATTATACCTTGCTGAGGTCCCTTCCCATCTACAGGAATTTCCCAACCTGGTGTTCACAATCCAAGCCTGTAATGACCCAGATTTATGATCCATCCTAATGTAGCACCAGTCCATTTTGCAGAATTTCGGTTTATCTAGAATGTAAATTCTGAAATTTAAAACACAGCATGAAAATTTAGGACATGATTCAACCACAAATCATCCTTGTGGGTGCTGGTAGGCCCATGGGAAGAGATCACTTTAGAATCCATAGAACCCTCCTCTTTCTACAGACTGCTCTTAAATGTGCAACTAGCAAGTTACTCAGGTTCCGTGCACTGGAGATTAAATACACTGCTATGTGGAAAATGTGTGCTGACCTCCAACTGTAAATTTACAGCCTGTGCACTACAGTCCTGAGGACCTCTAGGAGGGGCGATGGTTAAGATTTACACAATGAAAAAACCCATACATATTTTGCAAAAAGTATCAATTAATTATAGTGCTAAATGTAGCCTTCTTTAGGGCAGAATTTTATTTGATCCACTTATAATCTGCCTATATCCTGAAGCACTCAAAAATATTTTACTTAATTTGGGATAACTTTAATAAAAAAAAATATCTAAAATGTGACTATATCATACTGAAAAATTGGAAGGTCTAATTTCCCAGTTATACTATGCCTGTTTCTTATTCTTAAAGTGTTTCACACATTTTTGGGTCCAAGCCTATGCAATTTATGATCCAATGAGCTAAAGCACAACTTATCAGTCAGGAATGGCAGCATATCAGGGGTTCACTAACATACTTTTGCTGTAATACATGGCTATGTTCAGTGTGTCACAAATCGCTCAGGGCCAGTTCAAATGGTATTCTGAACAACAGGCACAGTAGCTGACAGCTATTCATTCCAGTTAAATCAGAGGGAAGTTCTGCATTTAAACTGTAGCAGGTTCTATGCCTGAATTTGCAGCACTATTTAATTTGCAGTATCATCCAGTATTTACCAAATAGTAACATCTTCCATTAAATCATGCTGTTCACAAATTAATTAAAGGTCTAGAAGCATTATAAAAGACTCATAGAACTTCCTATTTCCATATTATTTTGACTTGTATGACACACATCTGCTATTACATTCTCCAGCTAGCAATTATTACTTTTACTAATAAAATGCATTTTTATTTTATTTATTTATTCCTAGTTTTGTCAGCAGATAATATGATACATAATTAAAATCTAATTTTTAATACATTTAGGTCCATGGTAATTTCATAATGGCTTCAATGGAGAATTTATATACAGGAGCTCTAGACCAACTATCTCTTGCCACTGCGCAGTTTCTGATGAGCATGTGGAGCCCTATCTCCATTACATAAGCTACTCCAAAAAAGGTCAGCATTGAGAGTGCAGTTCTTTGCATATGCAGACAGCTACTCTTTTGGGAAAGCACATACACACAGGAGCTCCATAAGCACTCTATAGTATCCATAATAGGATTCTAGGCAGGAATCCACCACTACTAGGGATGCCAGGTAGTGGCGGGGGATCCCGGATTTCAAGGGCTCTTGTCCACCGCCGGCAGGCTGGCCAGTGGGGGGAAGCCCCGCCCCCAAGCCCTGCCCCAAGAGTGACCACCAGTGGCCACCCTACCTCCTTCCCTCCTGCAAGATTTAAACGGCCCTCCAGCTGATTGGCTGGAGCACATGGCCCACTGATCAACTGGTGGGCCCTTTAAAACTTGCAGGAGAGGAAAGAGAGGGGCAGCCACCAGCTGCACACCTGAACTGCAAGCACCGAATTCACTGAAGTTCAGGTGCCAATGGCCCCCACTTGTAAAAAGCGGGGGCCACACACACCTGAATAAATAAATAATGTTTTTGATTATATTCTTGTGATTTTATGAATTCCCTGTTTCAGTTGTTTTATACAGTTATACGTCTGTGTGACATCATCACGTTGGAGATGTCCCTGACCCCTCCAGGGATGCCTTTCAAAGGCCCCTGCCAGCAGGTGGACAGGACCTGGACACTCTAACCACTACAGATAAGTGAAAAAGCAGCTTTACCTGATTAGACATAAGTGTAGCCACACAATTATAGAAAGAATCAACTTTGTCTGCCTTTACACCTTCCAGTGCCTCTTTTCTGGTGAAGAGATTGATAACCCTAGGATACCATGTATTTAAAATCTTTTCTTCTGTTTTTAAGCAGTTTATAGACACATCATTTTGAAGTGATTCACAATCAATTGGGCCTTTTGACCTGTATATTAATAAAATAAGATTGCTATGAAAAATGAAAGTGTGTGAAAGAAAGGCAATTACATGGCTGTTTAAGAGGGGAAATGTAAACAGCATGCACACGTAAGTACTGAAATTTTCCTATTTATCTACTGCAAGTGGGGGACCTAGGAGGCCTTGCAGGGGTAGCTCATTTTCCTCTCCCCCACTAATACTTTTTTTCCTTCCCTAAAAGCCCCAATAGTATCTTCACTTTTCCTGCTTCCCCTTTTTCTGTTTCCTTCTCTCCTTCCCACCCACCAGCCAACCTACCTTGACTGTCTCACTGTCTTCTTTCCTGTTTCGCTGGTCTTCTTTCCTGTTTCCTTCTCTCCTTCCTTCCCCCTGGCAGCCTCCCCCCAAAGAAAACTCTGGATGCTTTTGGCTATCTGGCTGGGCTGGACTCTGTTTTGTGGTGCCAACTGCCAGAAGTGCTCAGCTGTGTGGTGCTGGCAGCTGAACTAGGGCCCAGTTACAAAGTAGGGAACCTGCAAGGACTTATGGGGGGGCAATTCACTTTCCCCTGTATCCCCTCCCCAAACTATTTCCTCTTTAGCTCCTCCTAGCAGCCCTCCTATCCTCACCTTCCACTGCTTCCTTCTCTCCTTCCTTCCCACCAACCAGCTTACCATTTATCTGCTCTCCATCTTCAGCTATATTTTTTATTTACTTCATTTATACTCTGCTTTTCTCCACAATGGGGGACCCAAATCAACTTACATAGTTCTCCATTTTATCTTCGCAGCAACCCTGTGAGATAGGCTAACAGTATGTGACTTGCCCAAGGTCATTCAGTAAGCTTTCATGAAAGAATGGGAATTCAAACCTGGGTCCCCCAGATCCTAGTCTGAAACTCTAACCGCTATATCACACTTGATTTCATGAGACAGCTGCTGCTGAACAGTAGTAAGCAGCCAAATTTGGATCAGTCATATAAACTGCATGGTAGCAAGTTACCTGGTGGCTGCTGGCAGGCCTGGCTGTGATGAGTCCTCCCTCAAAGGCCAAAACACTGCTGGAAAGGGCCCTGCCTCCCCCTCCTCTGCCTTTTACTGACAGAAACCGAGGCTGGAAGGCTGATAATACAGTTATGGTTCCTTAGCAACAGCCACTGAAGGCATTTGTTTCTTAAAGCGAAAGCCACTGCTTTTATTATTTTGAGGGGGGGGTTAACCCTCCAGTGTTTGTTTTTTAATTTTTCTGCAAACCTGGGTTTTTTTCAGGTTTGTATAAAGATCTGTCTTTTGTGTTCATGATTCTGCTCTCCCAACTTAAGTATCCACAGACTTGGCTACATCCAGAATCAGATACATTGATTAAAATACTGAACCTGCAGTTTATTTGGAGGAAAAAGTCTTGGTGCAAAGTTGGAAAAAATAAAATCAAACTAAAATGGTAACAGGATATTAAAATTATATAATTGTTTCATTAACATGTAGCATTGTAAGGAATCAATGTATACATTAAGCAATTATTGTAAATACTCATATAAAATAAATAACCAATTCATAATACAGTGTACCTAACCAGACTTATTTATGCATACTATATTTAGAATTTTACTTCAACATAAATTTTACCTGAAACTTGACACATCTACTATAAGTAAATTGGAAAAGGTTTTATAACCAATATCCAATAAAATTCTTAGAGTTGGATGAAGAATATGTAAATTTGCGAGAATCTGTTTTCTTGCTTGTAAAAAGCTTTTATGCCAAGGCTGGGAAAAGTCTAATCCACTGGAAAAAGAAAAAGAAAAGTTTAAACAGAAGCATAAATAAAGTAACTTCATACTTCTAATTAACAGATCACAGGGATAATGTCATGCCTTAAAAATACTTATTGGACTGATTTTAAGACTTTCATTTATCTGCTTCAGAAAAAAATACTGTTTCCTATGAAATGATGACTGAGGCAGAGACTTATACAAATGCATGTCAGCAGAAGTTGCCAGGGACCCTGCATTTCCCAAACAACCCCATATCTCAGTTTGAAGGATGCCATGCCAGAAGTCACCCTAAAGAGGACTCAATACTTGACTCTGCCCCTCAGGCAAAAGATTCTTAGTCCTTGGGGAAGGAACCAGAGTAGGTATTTCCACCACCCCATCAGCCCACTGATTTCTCATTCAGGGCCATAGGGAATCTAGGGGTACAGTTACCACTTCCGGGTCAAGACCTTATGCTTTCAACCCTGATGCCAATATTCCAGCTACCTTTCTGTTATTCAAGCTAGTCCAATTCAATAATTAAGCAATATGAATTTTCAGCAAGTAAAGTAAGAAGCATTTGTCCTACAAATTTTGTTACCTCCTCATTCTCTAGAAATCAGTTAATCAGATATGTACAAGAGGAGGGATTAAACCACATTGACCTCAAGCAGTAGTTTTCATACCTGACCCTTTTATTACCCTTGTGTCATCTGAATTATGGAGATACATTTAAAGATAATCCAGACTGTCACAAACAAGCAGTTAGCAAGGTGCCTCCTAGTATATATACATGCAACAGGTGGGCTCATTAGACCCAAAGGGATAATTAATTTAATTTACTCACATAGGTGAAACTGGTAACGGTTCTTCTTTTTCATATTCAAGCCCTTTTACAGAAGGCTTGACAAGAACACTTCGCACTAGAATATATTAATAAATTAGGAAACATTATTAACAATGTTTTTTAAAAATACTCTCTTGTTTTTCCATTCTTTCCTAGTAAACAAATCAATAAACTGACTATTCAAACATTTGAAGAGGTCACTCAAATGTTACTGGAGAAACTACTTACATATTTTGTATTACCATAATACCAATTTTGTATTAGCCAAATACAGGGGTCTTTTCGTAGAAAAAGAGCTGCTGGAGCTCATTAGCATATGGTATGCTAATGAGCTACTAGGCTATTAGCATATGCCACGCCCCCTGACATCACCAGAAGTTATGTTAGAAGGGGAAGAAAAAGTGGGGGGGAGGCATCTTCAAAAGCCTCCCCTTCCCTTCCCCAGCTGGCCTGGGTGGGGGAGTGAAGAGAGAAGGGGTTTAAAGTTTAAACCCCTTCTCACTAGAGTTGGGCCACAGAAGGAGGAAAGAGGGAAGGAAAGAGAGAGAGTAGAGAGAAGGAAAGAGGGAAAGAAAGAGAAGGAAAGAAGGAGGGAAAGAAACAGAGAGAAGGGAAGAAGGAGGGAAACAGGGAAAGGAGGAAAAAGAGAAGAGAAGAAGGCGGGAAAGAGGAAAAGGAGAGAAGGAAAGGAGGAAATGAAAGAAATTCAGCGGCAATTCGGCCCCATTATATCCTATGGGCCATTGAAGTCAATGGCGAAAACATAGGGTATATTCTGGGGGCTGGAGGGGAAGGGGTTTGAGGGAGAGGCTCTAAATTTTCAGGGTAGCTTTGGGAGCAACTGCAGATGGCAACTGCAGATTAAAGGAAGTATTTCTTCACTCAAACAGTGATTAACACATGGAACTCACTGCTACAGGAGGTGGTGGTGATGGCTGGCATGAACAGCTTCCAGATGGAATTTGACAAACGTATGGAGGCTGGAGCAGACAGGAAAAAAACAAACCAACCCGCCCCCCCCCCCAAGCAACAGCAAACAGCAGAACTTTTTAAAGTTGTAAACCTGTAAGAACCAAAAAACCTTTCATCTGTTCTAACTTCTAACCTGACTGCTCAGCAATTTCATTGAGTGCCCATGAGTTCTTGTCTTGTGAGAAAGCGTGAAAAGTACTTCTTTCTCTACCTGCTCTATCCCATGCATAGCCTTGTAAACCTCTTATCATGTCACCCCTCAGTCATTGTTTCTCAAAGCTAAGATCCCCAAACATGGTAACCTTTCTTCATAGGGAAAGTGTCCTCCTCTTATTATTGAAGTAGCCCTTTTCTGCATTTTTCCCAGTGCTATAAATATTCTCTTTGAGGTGTGTGTGGTGTGAGTGGTCCAATGGGGTTGCGCCATCAATTTATACATGTATAAATGATGTTCCTTTTGGTCTTTTGGGGTTTCTGTGTGGCACTGTGGCATGCTTGCACTGCCACAGTGCCACTTGTTCTGGAGTGTGCCACTTGTTCTCATGGCAAACAAGCACCTCCCAAGACAGTTCACTTTCCCTGAGATTCTCTGGGAGAGTCTGTCTGCTGGGTGGCTGCCTGCTTGCCTGCCTTAAGTGCGGCTGGCTGGGTTTCCCCATTGGAAACAATAGAGGTAATGGGGGTAACCTGTTTGGGTGCCCATAGAATTAGGCCCGTTGGTCCAATTGCTTTGAGACGTGGGGGTGTATGTGGGGAGAGGCTCCTGAAGCTACCCTGAAAATTTGGAGCCTCTCCCTCAAACCCCCTCCCCACCCAGAGCTACTAACAGCACAGTGGGGAAAAAGTAACTTTTTTCCCACCATAGAGAACAATGGAGGGAATGGGGGCAACCTGTTTGGGGGCCCATAGAATTGGACTCCCTGGTCCAATGTTCTTGAAACTTGGTGGGTATCTTGGGGAGAGGCTCCAACAGCTACCCGGTGAGTTTGGAGCCTCTCCCTCAAACCCCCTCCTCTCCAGTCCCAGAATATACCCTATATTTTTGCCAATAAATTCAATGGCCCATAGGATATAATGAGGCTGAAATTGACATTCCGCTGGCCGAAAGATTCCCCAATCTGCTTGTACGGCCGAAACTGACATGCGGGAGCCTTTCTGCCCTCTGAAGCTGCCGGAGCTGTGCTTCGGTGCGCTCCCCCCAAAAAAGACCCCTGGCCAAATACAATACTATTATAAAAGAGACTTTCCCAGTTCCAATAATTTCTTCTTACCTTTTCATATATTAAAAAACAAAAATTAACCCTTATTTTGTTTTTGAAAACTTACACTGACTTTTGTTAAAACATGCTATAATACACAAGTTAACAGTGTGAGGCTTGACCTGAAAAGTCTCCAGTTCAAGTAATTACTACGATGACAATGACAACTAGAAACAATAACATCTAGGTAGGTTTTCAGAAAATAAGGATAAAGGGTGTACAGATAGAGGGTCAGGACTGTAGTTTTTGCTGTCCAATAAAATAATGTATGTACCAGAAAATTCTAAATTATGGAATAAAAAACATTTGTTGGAACATACACATGACTGAGAAATTACTAAGAGCTGTTTTCGAGTAGCTGGTAAGGCTGCTAATTCTGGGTTGGGAAATTCCTGAAGATCTGGGGATGTAGCATGGGGAGGGAGCTCAGCAGGGATGTGATGCCATAAAATCCACCCTCTGAAGCTTCTATTTTCTCCCAGGGAAGTGATCTCAATAGTCTGGAAACCGATTGTAAATCCTTTAGACAGCCAGGCCCCACCTAGAAGTTGGCAAACCTAGTACCAGGGTAGCTATAACATGTACAAATATAATATAGTACCATTAGTGGAACTTACCCATATATCTCTTCATGCTCATTTCATAATCTGTTGTTACCTCAGCTAAGAGTTGTTCAACTAGTTTTTCTCTGCCTTTGCCTTCTGTTAGATGCTGAGGTACCAAAGTGAGCATGGAAGTTAGCCATTCCTGCTGAATAGGCACTATTGGATTACTTTCTACACATTTCTTCATGAAGAGATAATTGTTCTGAAATGACACCATGATCATGCACATAATTCCCATTACATAAGACCAAGCAATGCTTTTCTTTGTTCATTTATTTCAAAGCTGTACTTTTATATTACATTAAGTTGGTTCCTGGCCTCTTTTGAAGCTTGCAGACAAAATCTTTGTGAATCAATTTATTGTAATTAGCATTTCTGCCACACAAAGTAAGAAACATTTGCATAACACTGCAGTAAACAGTAAACATTTAAATTAGCTTATTCCTTCTGTAATTTAACAACAGAAAAGATTATCAGAAAAATGGATAATTTACCTATAGCTAATACTGATATTCATAGCAAATGTAATAGCATTTATGCTAAGCCCCCAAAACTTTGGGCAACTTCAATAGTCAATGGAACGATGTAATAGCATGAAATAAATTATTCAAAGAAGATTATTAAAAACAAAAGCAATGTAATACCTTTTATTACAGCTGTTTTGTGTCCCCTTTGGGGAGAAACATGAGATAAAAATATACTTAGTAAATTGACCAACCAAAATAAGACAGAACAGCATGTAAGCATTTGAGTTCTCCACAGCTGTTTATTAAACTGGATATTCAATAGGTACATCATCTTCTACATGGGATATAGAGGGGCATCATATTTTAAAGTTTCAACAGGGAACAGAAGTTTACAAGAAATCAATATGTAATAATAGTTAATAGGAGCCACTGAGCTGCAAGCATGTAACATCAGAATTACATGACAGGAAGAGGAGAAGCCAGAGATATGATGATCTCAGCTGTGTCAAGGCCAGAACCATGGGCAGCGGAACAAGGGAACTGGGATCTTAGCCCTTTTTCCCCTCCCATGCTACCGTATATCGCTGATTTAACAACCCCGGTGCACAGGAGGGTTTTTATGTTAGCGAGGTTTAATCTTTTCCCCTCTGCAGTGGTCTCAGGTAGATACAGGGGCATCCCATATAAGGATAGACTCTGCAATTGTACTCTCGGGGAACCTGACTCTATTATGCATATTCTTTTTCGCTGTCCCAAATATTCTGCTATGCGTTGTACCCTGATCCACCCTCTCTTCCCTTTGCAGAGGGACCTCCTCGATAAGGATCTAAATTTCTTCTTAGCAGATAAAAGTCCAGTAATAACTCTGGCCTGAATTTTTGGCCTATGTGTGGAAGTCAAGGGTAATACTTTGCAAAACCTCTTAAAACTGTTTTATTCTGAGTCAATTTTATTGTCTGCGAATATGTCTGATGCTGTTTTATGAATTTACCCTCTAATATTTTCCTATGTTTGCACTATTTATGTTATGTTATGCCAATAAAGGTGACTGACTGACTCAGTCAATTAAGGTAAGGTACTGGGATCAGGAAACAAACTAAGCATCAGGAAGCAGGGGTCATTTCCTGCCGGAGCACGGCAAAGTGGCACTCTGGCAGTAAGGAGCCTGCCCCCCCCACCGCCATTCCTGGCCCACCTGCACAGGCAGATGGGCCAGGGAAGCCCTGCAGAGCCCCCTGCCACCTGGGGGCATTTAAATGCCTTTCTTTCCCTTCCCCAGATGCGGGAGAGAAAGACATTCTAAACATGCCTGGGGTGCCTGCCCGATCTTCTCTAGGTGCCCTGCAGGAGAAGGGGAGCGGAGGTGGGCAGACATGCCCCCCCCCCTTTCCCCTGAGCCTCTCCGCTTTTGTGGAAAACCTGGGGGAAGGGGGGATTTAAATGCCTTTCTTTCCCTTCCCCAGATGGGGAAGGGAGAGAAAGGCATTCTAAACATGCCTGGGTTCTCTGCCTGACTGGAGAAGATCAGGCAGGGAACCCAGACATGCTTGTATGCCTGCCCTTTGTCAGGGGGTGTGGCACATGCAAATGAGTTATGCAAATGAGCTCCTGCACTTCTTTTTCTATTAAATGACCCCTGTCAGGAAGTATACTTTTGTGAGGGATAAGCCACGTATCAGAACCATGGGTTGGATCCAAACTACATTTTCCATCTGTGGAATGTAATTTTCCTGTCTCTTCCCTCCCCCTGGCAGCCCACTGATCTCCATAAAATGCTGCTCCTAGGAGATAGGGTACACTAAGAAATGACATGCAGAGGGAAGGGGAAAACTGCTAACTTAGTTTCTATCTACCATTAGTGACTTCATCTCACCATCCTACTGCTCCTCTCAGAATACATGCAAAGAGAAGCTGGAGCCGTGCTGCCTTTGTTCTCTATGTACAGGCACCAGCAATAGGTCCTTCCAGAAGGCAGCAAAAAAAACAACACACACACCAAAAAACCCTCAAACTCCACAAACAGTAGGTCTAGAGTAGGGTTGCCAGCCCTTAGTCGCACTCTGGCAGCAGACTTTGGGGGATGGAAACAAGGTATCCAGTTCTAGGTGTATCCTAGAGCATCACAGCAGTGCAATGATGTCATTTCTTGTTTTGCACCAGAAGTGATGTTGCATATTGGCGCATATTGGTGCATGAATCACTTCATCCCCTCCCCACTGCCTTGTTGAGTGGCAGAAGGAAATGGGGAGACCAGGCTATATTGGGAGACCTGATCTCCCCTCCCCTAGTCTAGAATGGCTCACAACCCAGCAGGTGGGACACATAAGAGTCCTAACTCATAGTCCAAAGACTATTGGAGTGCAGTATCTGTTAACGGACACATGAAGCAGCAGGGATTGTCTAATGCATGCCTCTGAACCACCAACCCAAACATGACTTTCCTGTTTTTGCAGACCTGGGCAGACTGAAAAAAGAAAAACCCTAAATTTAGCAAATCTAAGTAGGATATCATACATTACTAATAAGCTGCATTCAGCTTGCTTTGGCACAACTTGTACATGTATGATCTAATACAATGGGATGCAATAAACAGAGGAAATAGTAAGTGATAATTCACTAACTAAATGAAGAGCACCTTCAAGGAGAAAGAATTCTTGATTTTATCCAGTGTGCAATGTAATTCCATCCATTCAAAAACAGATAGTAGTTTTTAAACAATATTAGACACCCAAGACATCCACACTCCAATAATTCCCCTTGCCCCACTGTCTTTGCCCCACTGACCATGAATGTGGTCTTCAAGTTTACTTGACAGAACTTTAGAGCATCTTCTAAGTTATTCAAATACATAATTTCACCCATAATATGTGACATTTTAAAACCAATGATTCAGAAAGTGAGAGATTTTTAGACAGATTGTTTTTCCAGAATCAAGCAACGTGTCACTTCAAAATTAAGAAAATGCTTCACTTACTCGTATTTTCCTCTGCCCACTATTCATCTATGAAAAAGTACAACAATAATAAATATTTAAAATTAACATTAAATAATAACCAGAATAAATAAATAATCCTAAAATTCAGAGATAATAAATACTGGTTTGGATCCCATGATTTATCAGCAGAAGAAGCCCCGTGGATTTCATAATCCCAGGAAGAAAACTTCCTGAAATCAGAAATGGCTGCTGGGAGGAGGGACAAGTCGGGGAAGACATGGGGTTCTTGCACAATTTTTGTACTGGATCCAACACATTGTCTCTGAAATTCACTGTTCTTCCCTGCATACAAGAACACTGCTACAGCTGTCAATTGACTGCAGTGTTGAAGGATGTCCTGTCCTGAATTTGGGAGGACAACTCCCCCCCCCCATGGGATTAAAATATAATAAACAAACATTTGTCCTATGGGAACTCTAACAACTGATATCTGGAGTGTGTGTATTTTTTTCACTGAACTCCCCACAAGCCCCCAGAAAAAGAAAGAGTTCGGAAGCATTGTAGGCATGAGGAGGAATAACTGACATCTTTGTTCCCCTGTATTGTTCTTTGCAGTAGCAGCAGGGACAGCATCAGTAGGGATAACATTGTACTGTGTCCTCTTGTTCCTTCGGTTGCTGATACAACAAGAAGGATCCTCTGTTATTCTTTGACATTATAAAGATTCTAAAAATATTTGGACCTAGCCTAGTCAACCTGAATAATGTCTGACCCAATCTATTCTGTGCATGGAATTCTATTCTCTTCTTTCTCCTTGTCTTATGCATATAAGTCTTAGATGCAGAGGTCTTTTGGGGCCGGAGCGTGTCAGAGCACTGCTCCGGCAGCCCAGTCGCTGGGACAAATGGCAGTGGTGGCAAGCCCCATCCCCAGCTCCCTGCCCAGAAGTGCTGCGGCCCCGGGGCGGCCTGAAGAAGCCCATCGCCAGCATTCTGGGGCCTGCGCTCCAGCGCTGGGGCCCCAGGGCAGCCTGAAGAGGCCTGTTGCCGGCCTCCCGGGGCCCGCGCTCCAGCACTGCAGCCCTGGGGCAGCCTGAAGAGGCCCGTTGCCGGCCTCTCAGGGCCCGCAATCGAGCGCTGCGGCCCTGGGGCGGCCTGAAGAGCCCTGTCACCTGCCTCCCAGGGCTCACAATCGAGCGCTGCGGCTCGGGGGAAGGCATTGATGGAGGTAAGTGAGGGATCTGGGGGGTGGGGGTTGATGGGGGAGTGGGAGAGCCTTCCTCCCTCTCCCCATCTCTTTGTCCTCTTTCTGTCCCTCCTTTCTTTCTCTCCTTTCCTTTTCTTTCTCCTTTCCTCCTTTCCTTCTCTCTCTTTCTTTCCATCCTCCCTTTCCCTTCTTTCCTTCTCTCCTTTTTCTCTTTCCCTCCTTTTTGTTCTTTCCTTTTCTTCTTTCCCTCCTTCTTCCCTTCTCTCTCTTTCTTTCCCTCCTTCTTCCTTTCTCTCTTTCCCTCCTTTCGTTTTCTGCTTTTCCCCTTTTCCTTCTTTTTCCCTTCTCTTTCCTTCCTTCTTTCCTTCTCTTTCTTTCCCTCTTTCCTTCCTTCTTTCCTTCCCTCTACTCTCTCTCTCTCTTTCCTTCCCTCTTTCCTCCTGTAGCCCAACACTTCACTCACCCCCCCCCCGCAGGCTAGCTGGGGAAGGGAAGGGGAGGCTTTTGAAGATGCCTTCCCCCCTTTGCTTCCCCTTCTGACATCACTTCCGGTGATGTCAGGGGGTGTGACATATGCTAATTAGCTATTATGTTAATAACCTAGTAGCTCATTAGCATACCTTATGCTAATGAGCTCCTGCGGCTCTTTTTCTACTAAATGACCCCTGCTTAGATGTACCAATATCATATCTTAAAACACATTACAAACTTACTGTAGCAGGCAGTTCTGGAGCAGGAGGTGGAGAACCTTTCTTAGCAAATTCTTCTATGGCTGTTGTATAGTCCTGCATAGCACCAGTAACACTGAAGAAAAATGTACAATTTGGAAGTAATTTTAGAAGCTTGTATATAAACTTTTGAAAACTAATATAACATACTGCAGAGAAAATAGCTGCTAGGCCAGGTTTTTTGGCCACTGCCTTGCCATATTGTCCACATACTGTTTTATTTATTCAGTTCATTTAGAGTCTGCCTTTCTCACTGAGACTCAAGAAGGAAGAAATCATACAGTTAAAATCAAAGAGCAGTATACATAATACTTCCCAGTGCAAGAATTTGGCTTACAAAAATTAGAGCAGTGCTCTTTCCATTGTAGAGATAGGTCTTTTCCTTTATATCTTTGCAATGGAAGTGACTAGACACTTGCTTGCTTTTAATGAAAGCAGGAAATTCACAGAACTGTTAACCACGTTGTAGCAATGGTATATTGATACAACAATATTCTAGGGCTGGTATTTAAAAAAAATTATACATAAAATTCTCCAGTGGCGGGGGACAAGGAAATGGCTGCCATCTGGATAATAGAATTTTTCCCAACATCACACTAGCTATCCAGGCTTTACTGTGATCTTTCCCAAAACTCTGAAGCAAAGCAGGTTTGAGAAATATCAGAGAAAAGCCAAGGAAACCCTGAGAAGTACCCAAATACACCAAGATGTTGTGGGGATTGAGGGGAAAAACCTGCTTCCCAACAGCATTGAACCTGGAGCAGATATCTATGAGGAAATGGCCCTTGAAAAGTGTTTGGAAACTTCAACTGGTGCAGAATGCTGCAGCTAAGATGCCAATGCTCCCTCTAAGCGGTGGAGTCTTGTGAGCAAAAATTCTACTTTGTGAGCTACTGGCATTAAAGTTGTGAGCAAGTGATTTGGCTACTGCATAAATTAGTCTGCTCTGGAGCCATCCTTCCTGAGCTAAGACAAAAATGTGTGAACTGGAGGCTAAAAAACTGTGAGCTAGCTCACACTAACTCAGCTTAGAGGGAACACTGATCTTGGCCCATGTACACTGGCTCACAATTTGTTTCCAGGTACAATTCAGGGTGTTGGTGTTGCTCTTTAAAGCCCTACATGGCTGTGGGCCAGCATACCTATAGGACTATCCAATCCTTTATGAATAGACAGTAACTCAACAGCTATAGTCATCTTCAGTGAGGAAAGACTTGTTTTGTTTCGTCTGGCATTTCCTCAGTGATCCCTCCATCCTGCCCTGTGTTTTCATTGTTATTTTGATGTTTTGTATGTGTATTTTAGCTTGGTTTTAATTATTTTAATAATATGTTTTTGTTTGGTTTTAAAGGTTTTTAAGATATGTTATTAAGTACATTTTTAATCTGTTAGCCAACTTGGTTGGCCTGATGAGAACAGAAAGGCAGGGTATAAATTTTGTAAATAAATAAACATTACCACATGGGCTGAAATACCTGGGATTACTTAGTTGTGGAAACAAAGTCCACAAACACAAGCAGCATTAGCACAGGATTAGAAAGATTCACAGAGGACACGTCTATCAGTGGCTACTAGCCAAGATGACTAAAGGGAACCTTCACGTTCAGAGGCAGTAAACTTCTGAATACCACTGCCAGTAGTCACCATCAGGAAAAGACTGTGGTCTATATGTTCTGTTCCTTAGTAGCTGGTTGCCCACTATATGACAAAAGATGCTTGAACAGATGGACCACTGCTCTGATCCAGCAGGGGTCTTCTTATATTCTGGCTAATGCCTCCACATCAAGGTGCTGTGAAAAGCAGAGCTACAGGCTGACTTCTGCTTCCTGGCACAGCACTTTCTTGGGATCAAAGTCTAATGCGATCACAAATAGCATCTTCTCCTATGGTCTACAAAGAACATATAACACGATCACTTACATTATCTTATTAAGCATCTTTTGCTGCTCCTTGACTCTGCGGTATTTCAGCAGCTTTTTTTGTGTTTCCGTCAAACTCTGGGATGTAGAGGGCAAATCTATGGGTGGTAACTGAATGTTCCATGCATCATCATCATCTCGGGAGTCTGCTGATTTACTTGGAACTGACATCTAAAATAACAAATAAACAATAATTAGCAGAGAAAAAAGATGTTTGTGTGTAAAGTGATCCCAAAGGGTTTTCTATATATATATATTTTGTTTTTACTAACAAAGAAAAACAAATAGAAAAGAAAAAGAACAGAGAGAAAAACGAGATAGAAATACTACATCACTGCATTTTTACATGAGCAATCATATTTGATGGACAAAAACATAAATATAAATTTTAAAATAAGAACATAAGAACATAAGAGAAGCCAATGTTGGATCAGGCCAATGGCCCATCCAGTCCAACACTCTGTCACACAGCGGCCAAAAATACCAGGTGCCATCAGGAGGTCCACCAGTGGGGCCAGGACACTAGAAGCCCTCCCACTGTTGACCCCCCCAGGCACCAAGAATATAGAGCATCACATGCCCCAGAGTCCCTATCAAGTCAAGTTGGCCTTTATTGGCATAAATTATCAATGCAAGTTATACAGAATAAGACACAGTTAAAAACGGTTAAAATACATCTATAAGAGTTCTGTGAGTCCCTATCTATACCTTGTGGCTAATAGCCACTGATAGACCTCTGCTCCATATATTTATCTAATTCCCTCTTGAAGCTGTCCATGCTTGCTTGTAGCTTCCACCACCTCCTGTGGCAGTGAATTCCAACTGTTAATCACTCTTTGGGTGAAGTAGGACTTCCTTTTATCCATTCTAACCCGACCGTTCAGCAATTTCATTGAGTGCCTACAAGTTCTTGTAGCTCTACCTGCTCTATCCCATGCATTATCTTATAAGCCTCTATCATGTCACCCCTCAGCCTTCGTTTCTCCAAGCTAAAGAGCCCCAAGCACCTCAACCTTTCCTCATAGGGAAAGTTCTCCAAACCTTTTATCATTCTAGTTGCCCTTTTCTGCACTTTTTCCAAAGTTATAATATCCTTTGTAAGGTGTGGTGACCAGAACCGTACACAGTATTCCAAATGTGGTTTCACCATTGATTTATATAGGAGCATTATGATATCTCCCTCATGGATCACTGCCTTGTCGTGGCGAGGGGGCTTGCGTGGTTCGATGAGGCTGTGGGCTATGCCGTGGAGGGCCACCCAGGACGGACAGGCCACAGCAGAGAACTCAGACCAAGCGTGATCCCCTGGAGAAGGAAATGGCAACCCACTCCAGTATCTTTGCCAATAAAACCCCATGGACAGTAACAAAAGGCTAAAAGATATGACGCCGGAAGATAAGCCCCTCAGGTCGGAAGGTGTCCAATATGCTACTGAGGAAGAGCAGAGGGCAAGTACGAGTAACCCCAGAAAGAGTGAAGCGGCTGGGCCAAAGCCGAAAGGACGCTCAGTTGTGGATGTGTCTGACGGTGAAAGGAAAGTTCGATGCTGCAAAGAACAATACTGCATAGGAACCTGGAATGTAAGATCTATGAATCAAGGTAAGCTTGACGTGGTCAAAAATGAGATGGCAAGAATGAACATCGACATCTTGGGAATCAGTGAACTAAAGTGGACAGGAATGGGCGAATTTAACTCAGAAGACCATTATATCTACTACTGTGGCCAGGAATCCCGTAGAAAAAATGGTGTGGCCTTTATAGTCAACAAGAGAGTGAGAAAGGCAGTATTGGGATACAATCTCAAAAATGACAGAATGATCTCGGTCCAAATCCAAGGCAAACCATTCAACATCACAGTAATCCAAGTCTATGCCCCAACCACTGCTGCAGAAGAGGCTGAAGTGGACCAGTTCTACGAAGACCTACAACAGCTCGTAGAACTAACACCAAAAAATGATGTCCTCATCATCATAGGGGACTGGAATGCTAAAGTAGGAAATCAAAAGGTAACCGGAATAACAGACAAGTTTGGCCTTGGAGAACAAAATGAAGCAGGGCAAAGGCTAACAGAGTTTTGTCAAGAGAACACGCTGGTCATAGCAAACACCCTTTTCCAACAACCTAAGAGGCGTCTCTACACATGGACATCACCAGATGGGCAACACCGAAATCAGATTGACTATATAATTTGCAGTCAAAGATGGAGAAGTTCTATCCAATCAGTAAAAACAAGACCTGGAGCTGACTGTGGCTCAGATCATGAGCTACTCATTGCAAAATTCAGACTTAAATTGAAGAAAGTTGGGAAAACCACAAGGCCATTCAGATTTGACCTAGATCGCATCCCCGATGAATATACAGTAGAGGTGAAGAATAGGTTTAAGGGACTAGATTTGATAGACAGAGTGCCTGAAGAACTATGGACAGAGGTCCGTGACATTGTAAAGGAGGCAGCACTCACCGCCATCCCAAAGAAAAAGAAATGCAAAAAAGCAAAGTGGCTGTCTGATGAGGCTTTACACATAGCAGAGGAAAGAAGGAAAGCTAAAGGCAATGGGGAAAAGGAAAGATTTGCCCAACTGAATGCAGATTTCCAGAGAACAGCAAGGAGAGATAAGGAGGCTTTCCTGAATGAACAATGCAAAGTAATAGAGGAAAACAATAGATTGGGAAGGACTAGAGATCTCTTAAAGAAAATTGGAGAAATCAAGGGAACGTTCCATGCAAAGCTGGCCATGATAAAGGACAAAAATGGTAGGGACCTAACAGAAGCAGAAGAGATTAGGAAAAGATGGCAAGAATACACAGAAGAACTATACAAGAAGGACCTCGATGTCCTTGACAACCACGATGGTATAATCACTGACCTTGAGCCAGACATCCTGGAAAGCGAAGTTAAATGGGCCTTAGAAAGCATTACTAACAACAAAGCTAGTGGAGGTGATGGTATCCCAGCTGAGTTATTCAAAGTCTTAAAAGAAGATGCTGTTAAAGTGCTGCACTCAATTTGCCAACAAATTTGGAAAACACAACAGTGGCCACAGGATTGGAAAAGGTCAGTTTACATTCCAATCCCAAAGAAGGGCAACGTCAAGGAATGTTCAAACTATCGCACAATTGCACTCATTTCACACGCTAGCAAGGTCATGCTCAAAATCCTACAAGCTAGGCTCCAACAGTATGTGGATAGAGAACTGCCAGAAGTACAAGCTGGGTTTCGAAGAGGTAGAGGAACTAGAGATCAAATTGCCAACATTCGCTGGATTATGGAGAAAGCAAGAGAATACCAGAAAAACATCCACTTCTGCTTCATTGACTATGCTAAAGCCTTTGATTGTGTGGATCACAATAAATTATGGCAGGTTCTTAAAGAGATGGGAGTACCAGACCACCTCATATGTCTCCTGAGAAACCTGTATAAGGGTCAAGAAGCAACAGTTAGAACCGGATATGGAACAACTGATTGGTTTAGCATAGGAAAAGGAGTAAGACAAGGATGTATATTGTCACCTTGCTTATTTAATTTATATGCAGAGTACATCATGAGAAATGCTGGCCTGGATGAATCACAAGCTGGAGTTAAGATTGCTGGGGAAAAGATCAATAACCTCAGATATGCAGACGATACCACTCTGATGGCAGAAAGTGAAGAGGATCTAAAGAGCCTCTTGCTCAGAGTGAAAGAGGAGAGTGCAAAAGTGGGCTTGAAGCTCAACATCAAAAAAACTAAGATCATGGCATCTGGCCCCATCACTCCTTGGCAAATAGAAGGGGCAGTCGTAGAAGTAGTGACAGACTTCACGTTCCTAGGATCCCAGATCACTGCAGATGGTGACTGCAGCCATGAAATTAAAAGACGCCTGCTCCTTGGGAGGAAAGCGATGGCAAACCTAAACAGCATGATAAAAAGCAGAGACATCACCCTGCCAACAAAAGTCCGCATGGTCAAAGCAATGGTATTCCCCGTAGTAATGTATGGCTGTGAGAGTTGGACTATAAGGAAGGCCGAGCGCCGAAGAATAGATTCTTTTGAACTATGGTGCTGGAGAAGACTCTTGAGAGTCCCTTGGACTGCAAGGAGATCAAATCAGTCAATCCTAAAAGAAATCAACCCTGACTGTTCCCTGGAAGGCCAGATCCTGAAGCTGAAGCTCAAATACTTTGGCCACCAAATGAGAAGGGAGCATTCACTGGAGAAGACCCTGATGCTGGGAAAGATTGAAGGTCAAAGAAGAAGGGGACGGCAAAGAATGAGATGGTTAGACAGTGTCATCGATGCAACGAACATGAAATTGAGCAAACTTCAGCGGACAGTGGAAGACAGGAGGGCCTGGCGTAATCTGGTCCATGGGGTCGCGAAGAGTTGGACTCGACTGTGCGACTGAACAACAACAACAACAATTATGATATTGGTGGATTTGTTTTCAATACCCTTCCTAATAATCCCCAGCATAGCATTGGTCTTTTTTATTGCAGCTGCACACTGTCTCAACATTTTCAGTGAGTTATCTACTATGACTCCCAGATCTCTCTCTTGTTCAGTCTCTGCCAGTTCGGACCCCATCAATGTGTATTTATAGTTAGGATTTTTGGCTCCAATGTGCATCACCTTGCACCTGGCCACACTGAACCCCATTTGCCACGTTGATGCCCACTCGCCCATCCTCAACAGATCCCTTTGGAGTGCCTCACAATCCCCCCTGGTTTTCACTACCCTGAACAACTTCATATCATTTGCAAATTTAGCCACTTCACTGCTTACTCCAAACTCCAAATCATTAATGAACAAGTTAAAAAGTTGTCAAGCTCTGTTCGTGGCCTGGGAGCCAACCCACCCGTAGCTGTGGCGTCTGCCCTCCCAACGGGATTGTCAGTACTGGGAATTGGAGAGGGTTCATTAAAGAGGAGTTGCGGTGAGGCCTCAGACAGGCAGGGGATGGGGTTAAGCGTGCGTCGGTCACTCCTCATTCATCCTTCTCTTTTGCTCTCTGTTCTGTTCCGCCACACGCTCCTCCACCCCAGCCCCTCCAAATCTCCCTCCTTCTATTTCCTCCATCCCATTTCCAGTGCCGCCCATGCTCCCTGCCCCCTCTACTCCCGGTCTGGCCCTGCCCCCTGTGATAAGCCCGAATGCCTTCTAGGCGTTCTGGGCATGGTCGCGGGTGTGCTGGCGGTGGTCCTGTTGGCACAGGGGCCACACTGCCCCCTGGGTTCCCTGTAGTGTCTGCCTTCAGCCCTCTCCCAGCGGCGTCTGCGTCGCTTCTTCTTGGGGTAGGGTTCCGCAGCGCATGCTCCAGTGGCCGTGCTCTGCCAGCACCCCTGTATCCTCCCAGGCCGTCAACAGTCACCTCTCCCGGGGCATCCCGCGGCGAGTTGCCACGCCGCAGCTCCAGCAGCCGCTATGGTGTCATCGCAGTTCCACTCTTCGGCTGGCCCCCGGGTGAGTCATGTGGTCGGGGCACCTCTGGGAGGTAGGGTCCTCATCCTGAGGCCTCTGGACTGGGACAAAAGCATTGGACTGAGTACTGATCCCTGTGGTACCCCACTGCTTACCACCTTCCACTAAGAAAATTGGCCATTTATACTCACGCTCTGTTTCCTATTAATTAGCCAGTTTTTCATTCACAAAAGGACTTGTCCTTTTATCCCATGACTATTGAGCCTTTGATGAGGAACTGGAAGTCAAGGTAAACAATATCTATTGGGTCCCCCTTGTCCAAAGATCTCTCTTTTATCGTTGAATTTAAAGATTACCCCTTCTGGCACCGCTTATCAGTATGAAATTTGGTTGGTTTGAAGAAAAAGAATTAAATCCTTGTAGTTCTTTCTTTTTTGTCGAATTTCAAATGGAATGTCCTTTAAAGTTTTGAAGATTGTACTCCCCAGTTTTAATGGAGTTGCTGATGTTGCTTTCAGAATTACGTCTCTGGTCTGTCTTCTTGAGAATCTGACCGTTATTTCCCCAGGCAAGCTATTTTTTTGGTGTAATTAAAATACACCCTATACGCTGCTTCCATATCATGGATAATTTCTTCCGCTTTCAAGCCTGTTACTGGTGCGATGATTTCACTAAGTATTTTTTTCAGATCCTCATTCGGTGATTCAGGAACTCCTTGAAATCTGAGAACCATATTTGCCTTTTCCCTTTGTCGTTGCAATAAATGGTTTTCCTGATAGTTCTGCTTATTCGTTAATTCTCCCATCTTTTTCTTCATATTCTTGTTTACGGAGTACATCTCTTTAACTATTTCCTCTGTTTGCTCTGTCTTTTTAACCATCTCCGCCAGCTGGAGTTGCTGTGATGCGAAATTTTGGTTGAGTGTGGCCAACTGCTGGTTAATACCAGCGAGTTGTTCCATCGCCAGCTTGAGAGTATCTGCTAGAAGCTTTATAATGTCTACACTCTCTTCCGGCCTTAGACTCTGGCCGCCCGCTGGTTTCAGTTTCACTCCTTTTTTCCCGTGCCCGCTATTATGGCAAGTTGTTTACAAAAGCCACTCACTGTTTCACCACCTCTGAAAATCGCTTTAGAGACAAATCCGCTCTGATAGGCCTCTCAAAACAAGTAAATTGCTTGTATTTCCCCATCCCCCCCCTCTTTTTTGCTTATCTGTTTATGTAAGCAGGAGGCATCCCTCCTCTCTCCCATCTTTAAGATAGGGGGGTATGCGGGGTTCCGCTTATTTCAAAGTTCGTTTAAGTCAAACTCACATTCGTTGTCGGTCCCATTCGACCTTGGTTATGTTATTGCAATTCCGCTCGATCTTCAGCGCTTGATCTGGCCAGCCCAGCTAGTGCCCGAAGGCCACAACACGCACACCAGCGGTATGGAGAGAAGCTGCTGACGTGGTTTCCCCACAGAGCCCTAGGGTAGGGTTCCTAGCCATAGGGCTTTTGAGGGGTAGCCTCTTTGATGGCGTAATGCCGGAGAATGCAGGACCGTCAGGACAGGGGGTGCCTCAATTCTCCGGCATTACGCCATCAAAGAGGCTATCCCTCAAAAGCCCTATGGCTAGGAGCCCTACCCTAGGGCTCTGTGGGGAAACCACGTCAGCAACTTCCCTCCATACTGCTGGTGTGCGTGTTGTTCCTCCAAGCGAAGGGGAGAGCGACCACCATCGTTGCGCCAGAAACCGGAAGCAACACTAACAGGTTACTGAGACAAGATCTTCCCTTACACAACCCATGCTGAGTCAATAGTTTTCTTCATCAGTGTGCCTATTAATTCTTTCCTTAATAACAGTTTCCACCAACTTACCCGGTATCGATGTCAGACTGACTGGCCTGTAATTTCCCAGATCTCCTCTGGAACCCTTTTTAAAGATGGGAGTGACATTAGCTACCTTCCAGTCCTCACAAATGGAGGCAGATTTTAATGAAAGATTACATATTTTTGTCAGGAGATCCACAAGTTCACATTTGAGTTCTTTCAGTACTCTCGGATGTATGCCACCTGGACCTGGTGATTTATCAGTTTTTAAGTTGTCTATCAGTCATAGGACCTCCTCTCTCGTCACCTCAATTTGACTCAGGTCTTTCAACACCCCTCCCGAAATCAGCAGTTCTGGAGTAGGCAAGCAGTTCTCATCCTCCACAGTGAAGACAGAGGCAAAAAATGGATTCAGCTTCTCAGCCATTCTCCTATCATCCTTCACTACTCCCTTTACCCCTTGGTCACACAAGGGCCCCACTGCGTCCCTGGCTGGTTTCCTGCTTCTAATGTATTTGAAGAAAGTTTTATTGTTGGTCTTTATGTTTTTGCAAGATGCTCCTCATATTCTCTTTTTGCCTGCCTAACCACAGACTTGCATTTTATTTGCCACAGCCTGTGTTCCCTTTTATCAATCTCACTGAGACTAGCTTTCCACTGCTTAAAGGAATCCTTCTTACCTTTTACAGCTTCCATTACTTTGTTTGTTAATCATGCAGGCCTTTTTCTATACCTATTTGTGCCTTTCCTAACCTGCGGTATATATTTTTTCTAAGCTTCTAGGATTGTTGTTTTAAATAGTCTCCAAGCTCCCCCAATGGTTTTGACCCTTTCTAGTTTTCCTTTCAGTTTCCTCCTCACATGTCTCCTCATATCAGAGAAGTTACCCCTTTTAAAGTTAAAAGTGGTTGTGTCAGTCTTTTTGGCCAGTTCCCTATTTTATGCAAATGTTGAACTCAATAACATTATAGACCGTTCATAACCATAATTCATAAGCATATTGGAATGCTCTGGACTGATGTAATGTTTCTTTGCTGCCATCTTGTTTGATTTAATTGGTTTTTGATCATATATTTATCATTTTCATTTCTGTTGTAAGTTGCCCTGAGTCCATCATGGGATAGGGTGGGATATAAGTACAATAAACAAAAAAAATTAAAACCTATATTATTTATTATATTCTAACTAACTGCATTTTTCTATCTATCAAAGTTATTGAACAGATCTTATCTCGTTACATACAAATTACTTATGTACTTTTATTTTAATCTATGTTCTATCATTTTTTCATTCCTTCATTTCTAACATTTCATCATTACAGACTTATATTGCTTAATTCTACCTCTTAATCATTCTGCACTTTATCGTCCAGTTCTTGTTTTAATCCTTAAATTATTCAATCCTAGTTTTGATCTATATATTCAAAAAATAAGTTCCATTTTTCTTGGACGTCTGAGTCTGGTCTGTCATGCAAGTAGGATGTCAGCCTTGCCATTGTGGCATACTCGGTTAGTTTCTTTTTCCAGTCAGTCAATTCTGGGCATTTTCCAGCCTTCCATTTAGACACAAATACCACTCTTGCTGCTATTACCATACGTATATATCTTACCATGTAATATATTAAGGTAAAGGTAAAGGTTTCCCTTGCTTGAAAGCCAGTCAAATCCAACTCTAGGGATGCGATGCTCATCTCCGTTTCCAAGCCGAAGAGCCAGCGCTGTCCAAAGACGTTTCTGTGGTCATGTGGCCGGCATGACTAGACACCGAGGTGCACAGAATGCTGTTACCTTCCCACCGAAGCGCTACCTATTTATCTACTTGCAATTTCTTGCTTTCGAACTGCTAGGTTGGCAGGAGCTGGGACCACGTAATATATTAAGAATCCACAGTGAACTATTTAAATATATTTAATTTCTTAATATATTACATGGTAAGATATTTAATAGCATGCTTTTTGGATTCATCGCCAAGTTGACCCAAACGGTTTTCAAGGCAAGTGATAAAGCAAAGTTGTCCTTAGTGGTCCCATCCAAGTACTGACCCTCCTTAGCTTCTAAGATCTGACAAGATTTGGCTACACTATACTATTTCACATTTGTTGTACTCTACTATTTCACACACATGCACACACGCACATGAAGTTGGTCATCATAACTATTTAAGTGCCTCTTTTATGTTTCTTCACATGCTGCCAACAAACTATATATTTCTATGAACCTTTTCTGGTGGTGGTGGTATTGTGCTTTAAGAAGGCATTAAATAAGATTTAGTTTAATTTTAAAAATAAGTGAATAAATAAATAAATTTTGAGTCCATTAGTACCTTAGCTAACACAGCTACCCAGCTGGAAATCAGTATGGGATGGCTTTTCCCCAGCATTTACCTCAAGATGTTCAGAGACTCACAGTGCAATCCTAAGCAAAATTACACCCTTCTAAGCTCATTGACTTCCATGGAGTTAAAAGAGTGTAATTCTGTTTAGGACTGTGCTGTGAGTGTTATGTAGTGCTTACAGTGTTGTACTAAGATCTGGGAGACCTAAGTTTGAATTGCCACTCTGTACTGGAAGCTGGGTGACCTTGGATCAGTCACTCTCTCTCAGCTTGATCTACCATGCAGGATTGGCGTTATGAGAATAAAATGGAGGATAGAAGAACAATAAGTTAAGCCACATGGAAAGAAAAGTGGGGTATAACTATCCAAATAAATAACAATTGTACCAATCTGACTTTAGAAAGATGCATGACTCTGTGGTTGCTTCCCTAGATGTATTTTCAGTATGCATGTAGGGCAGTGATCCCTAATCTGGGAGCACCATGGTGCCTGGCAATGTATTTTCTAGTGTTAGCTTGTTTCTTGACTCTTGGAGATAAAACACAAAGATCCCTGAATGGAAGAAGAAAAAGGGATTTGGCTCACCCCTTACCAACTGACTGATTAGCAAAGCACTGAGTTCATCCCATCCCAGTCAGGCGGGGTCACAGCCACTCACTCTCAGCTTGAGTCTCATATATCACTCTCATATGTCCTGGGCTTGGAAACTTTTCCCTGGTGCTGTGCAGGAAGCAAACTATACTGTCTCCAGGTTTGCATCTAGCGATCCATCAGCAGAAATCCTCCCTGCTTTCTCTGTACAACTGATGGAAGAAGGAGCAGTTTTACCCCCTTCCCCCTCCCCACTGAAACTTCCCAGGCTGTGAAGATATTAGGGATAAACTTTCCCAGGGATGGAAAGAATTACTGATGGGAAGCCAAACCAGGGAAAATCTGCAGTCCTTTGCATGATCTTTGCAGAAGGTCCAACTCATCATTTCTTGTTCAAAAGGAAAGAGCTGATTCTGTCTTTCCCCTACCTCCTCAGTGCAGAATGTACTTCAGAGCCCAGTAGGATTTACTCATTCAGAAGCAGCTGCCTGTCATAGAGGATGTTTGGCTTGGAACTTCACAACATTTGATGATTGGTCCTACACTCATAGCAACAATTTTGCTGTGCGGCTCACTACACATTCTCAAAATTCCAAATTTGCACAGAAGCTCAAAAAGGCAGTGTAAAGAAATTCAATATCAGAAGCTACCTTTAAAGAAATCACCCTTGGAAGATGGCAACCCCCCCCCCCCCAATATCATCCTGAAGGCAGAATAAAATAATTTACTTTACAGCCTGTCTTGTGTATGCTTGCTTGGAATTATGACCCACCATGCTCTATGTGGCTCATTGAGAAGATCACAGCCATAGTGGAACTTAATTCCAAACAAAACATGGGTAGGAATCAGTCTGTCTGGACCACAGCAATTTCTCACAAACCCAGTCACTTTCCAGAGATGGAAAGACAGAAAAGTGGTATCAGCTTATACGGTGCCACTAAACAGGCTAACTCTATGAGCGCATCAAGGCTGAGGAGGACTGAGCCCTCAAACCATGGCTCAACCCTGGCATATGCAAAAAAAAAAAGTGCCTTTCCTTTTCCCAGACGAGGACCAACCAGCTCGCACGCATATATTAGGTATAAGCCACTGTTGCTCTCAAGCACTTTTCTCATTTTTATAAAATGAAAGAGTAAAAGCTCTCGTTGTCCCAAAGTCCCTGCAAAAGGAGCTGGGCAGGACACATACCCTATCTTTTGATCGCTCACCTCTCCCAAAGTCTGCGCCCCAAGAGAGACGGGGCTTGGCGCGGGTCGGACAGTGATAAACGCGGCGGGAAAAGGGAACAGTCTTGAGCTACGGGACTCCGACCTACGCAGGTCCCTTCGCTCGCCACCGCCAGCGGGTTCAACAGCGCGTCAGTTGCTATGGTCACAGGATGGAACACGTGCCCTCCCCCAGCTTGCTTTGCGTGCGGAGTGGGACATCCTTTCCGCTGTGTGCTTCCTCTCCGGAAGTGGGAAGCTGTTGATCAAGGGGACGACTAATTAATAGTTATTTCTACAGACAGAGAAACCGAGGTTCAAACCCCTCTAGTAGCTTCTCGTTGATATATCCATTATGTTTGATTGTATTAACAAGGGCTTTCCTTCCTTTTAGTACATCCCCACAATTGGTTCTGTGTTACCACCAGTTACCACTTTCCTGTCATGGTTGGATGCCTGTCTTGAATTAATTTTCATAACCTCTCTATCTACCTGTGTGTATCTGTAGTTTTTATTTTATGCATCTTATGAAGTAAGCTCAGCACCATGAAGAATTATGCTACCATAATTTTTTAAGGTGCCACAAGACTCCTTTTTGCCCCAAACTAACTCTTTTCAGTTGATGTGTTTGTGGACAAGATTGCCATTATTGAGTAGTGAGGGAAATACACCATGCCTGTGCACATATTTTTGGTACTGAACAGAGATTTCAGGACTGAACTTTGGTAAGCCTTGTGACAAACGAAGCTTTGGTGACACACAATTCCAGGTTTTTTTGCCCTGAAGTAAAACTTGGCTTTCCTTTACAATCAATAAAGGACAATGACATGGAGAAGATGACACTTCATTTTGTCCTCTGAAATATGTTAGATCACCTTTTGTATTATAAGCAGCTTATTTAAAAGATAAAGGGATTCATAGGAAGTGAGGACCAAGAAATTACCTTTATATGCCATCAAAGAATTCAGTAATATAAAGGGAGGAAGACCTGCAACTGTTACGTGGAAGTGATCGGACAAATGTCAAGCAGGAAAGACTTCACAGGGGAAAATCAAGGCTGGTTTATTGAAGCGTAATTTGCAAAATATGGGGGGGCAAGGATAGGCAGTCTACCCATTTGCCTCCAAAAGTCTGTGACGCAGCACAGCTCAATTTAAAGCAGCCCCCCCCCTCTCTCTGGCTGGGCCACCCATCAGGGGGTTGTCCCCCTCACAGTCTGGCTATCAAATTCCCTAAACCTGGTGACCAGGCTTTTACGCGCCTAGAGGAATGTCATTCAAGCCGTTCCTTGTCCCCCCCTTCTCTCCCCTTCTCCTCTCTTGTGTGTGTGTGTTTCAGCAGGCTCTTATCTTGGCTGTTAGTAAGCTAAGCTATTCATTTGTTTGAGGCTCTGTTCTCCATGGCCTTGGCTACTTTATCTAGTCCCAAGCGAATGAAGTTCCCAAGCTGTCTTCTATTTTATGCTTGCACAAGCTTTTCTGCTAATATATTTTGCTAACACATTTTGATAGTTCAGAACATTGATTCTTCCCCTTTCACAACAACTTGTCGGGGTATATAGTTTTCTCTTTCCTCACTATTTCCTCTTTCCCTTCCATAGCCTCTTTTCCTGCTTCCTTCTCTCCTTCCCACCAGCCAACCTATCTGCCTCTGTTTTTAGCTTTCCCTGGAAGCCTCTCCTTGGAAACACACTGGCTGAGTTGCATGGTGTCAGCCAGGCCTGGTACAAGTATGTAAGGCCAGCCTGGCCCAGTTGCACCGTGGGAAATCTGCAAGGACTTGCTGGAGGCACCTCACTTTCCCCTTTATCCTCTCCCCACACTATTTCCTCTTTCCCTGCTCCTGGCAGCCTGCATATCCTCAATTTTCTTCATTTCCTTCTCTCTTTCCCACCAACAAAACTACCTTTTATCTGCCCCCTCTTCAGGTAGTTTGGTGTAGTGGTTAAGAGTGCAGACTCTAATCTGGGAGAACTGGTTTTGATTCCCCACTCCTCTACATGCAACTGCTAGTGTGACCTTGGGTCCATCACAAGTTCTTTCAGGGCTGTTCTCAGAGCTTTCTCAGCCCCACCTACCTCACAGGGTGTCTGTTGTGTGGAGGGGAAGGGAAAGACGTTGTAACCTGCTCTGAGACTCCTTAGGGTAGTGAAGGGCGGGGTATAAATCCAATCTCTTCTATATTTATTTTTATTTACTTCCTTGTATACCAGGGGTGTCAAACATGTGGCCCGTGGGCCGGATCAGGCCTCAGAGGGCCCCAATCCACCTGGCTGTTTCCTGCTTCCTTTCCCAGTTTTGCTACTGCCACCATGTTACAGCTTGCTTTACCAGTCTCTCTCAATCACACAAGAGAGATAGATGAGCAGGCGTCTCCTGTGTGATTGAGAGAGTTTGGGAAAGAACCGGCTGAGGATCCTGTATAGGAAAAGCCTTTCCTGAATTCTCCCTGGTAACATGTCCATGTAACTTTTGTCACCTGAGCAGATGGCCTGCCATATACAAGACACTTTGACACCTTTTGCTGGAGTTGGGAGACATGCAGGCGCCTTCTCACACATGGGCATAGCTAGGCCCAGTATATTAACACATCAGAGTGTTCTCTGACCTGCAATGGATCACATAGGCAATGGCTAGTAACTGGAGATTTAGACATGCCCCTTCAATCCCTCATGATTGGATAAATGGCCATATCCGGTGGTGACAGAGAAGAGGGTTTAATTGTGAGAACCCTATGGGAAAAGTGCCTACTCTTTGTGGGTTTTTGTGGGTTTTCTTGTTTTGTTCCACACTGGAAACAGAGTTCCTTTCGGGACTGGTTCCTTGCTTGCCTGCCATGGACTTTGACTAACAGACAGCTAAGCTGGACTTGGTTGCCAACAGCATCATGGAATTCCCATTCAAGATTCCCTGGTGAGACTTTTGGGACTCTTTGCACGTTGAATCATCTGTTACCTCTGAAAGCTGGTAATTGTGGAATACCTCTATGTGTAGTTAGAGCTGTCTAAGCTATAGGCATTATTTGTTTTTGTTTACCTTTTGCTAGTCTCATTATATACGCATGCTTTTGCACTGAATAAAAGATAATATATATACCCAATATTATCTGGACGTGTTTCCTATGTTGCAACTTGACTCTAAGGCTTAATCTTGCGCCTAGGCTGACTCTGATGATGCAGCTACTACTGTGTTAATTAATTGTTTGCAGCCCTGATACAGAGCTGGTAAAGTGTTAATTCCCAGAAACCAGACAGGAGGTGGGACCTCTGCTCCTGAGCTGGTAGGAACCTGTTGTCCAGAGGTCCTGGTGGCAGAACTACTGGTAATCCCTGGAGGGTGTGCAGACATTCTCCTGGGCTTGTTTAAGTGTTCCTGAAGCACATGGGATTTTGACTCTCATCACTAGACTGGGATGAGATGAGAAATCCTGTACATGCTGGCAGCTTGTGGGATTTTGGTATCTCTCATTCTTGGACTGGGGTGAAGGAGAAGAAAAATCCTGTACAGCTGCTCCCCCTCCTCCTCACAGGGGGAGGGAGGGAACAGCCAGAGCTTGCTTCTTGGCCAGGCTGCAGGAGACAAAGGGAAACCTTTATTTCCTTCCACTGGCTGAGGCTCCTCCCTGAAGGGCGGGAGGGAGGAGGGAGAGCTTGCTTTGCCAGACTGCCTCAATCACACAGGAGAAATACCAAGCACCTTTGAGACCAACAAAGTTTTGCTCAAGGTATGAACTTTTGTGTTCATTGCTATAGTGTGTGTGTGTGTGTGTTGGGGCTCTTTATGGGTGCAAGTGGGTTCCCTCCCCCTTTTCACTTTAGTTATGACCTCATGATCCAGTCTTTCTCAGTAAGAAAGCCATGTGAATTATTTTCAAGGTGGAATAACAACAAGCCAATGAGGTGGATTAGCCTGAGAGTGTATGTCCAGACCAAGTTCACCGAGCACATTTCCTTTGTAGGAAGTTGTAATTATTTCTATGAGGAAGACTATAGTTTTTTAGATAAACACATGGCCCTCATTCTGTGTCAGGATGCCTTCTCATGTTCTTGACCAGCACATGAAGCAACTTATGTACAAAAGGTTGCAATGTCCAGCCATTTCATGTTTTTCCCTGGGTCCTAGACTTAGAACATTGAGCATGAGATTTCTGTAGTGAATGTCAATAAACCAAAAGTAGGTTTGCAGCTTACAGTTACACACCTGAACAGCATATTTTTGATGCAATAATTCAGAGCAAGAGGTGTCAGTTATCAGAGACTGTGAAGAAGAAGAAGAAGAAGAAGAAGAAGAAGAAGAAGAAGAAGAAGAAGAAGAAGAAGAAGAAGAAGAAGAAGAAGAAGAAGAAGAGGAGGAGGAGGAGGAGGAGGAGGAGGAGGAGGAGGAGACTGGGTTTATACCCTGCCCTTCACTACCCAAAGGTGTCTCAGAGTAGCTTACAAACTCCTTTCCCTTCCCCTCCCCACAACAGACACCCTGTGAGGTAGGTGGGGCTGAGCGAACTCTTGACAGAAACTGCCCTTTTTCAAGAACAGCTCTTATCAGAACTATGCCCAAGGTCATCCAGCCAGGTGCAAGTGGAGGAGTGGGGAATCCCATTCCCAGATTAGAGTCTGCGCACTTAATCACTACACCAAAATATTGCAAGAGTGCTAGTGTTTTAAGCATGTTTTATTTAAAGTTTAAAAAATCTTTAATTATGTTTTCCTGTGTCCTTTACAAAATTTATATCTTCGCTACCTGGCATTACATTTTATGACACACATGGCCCAGTCCAACAAGGTCTCATTTATGTCAGATCCGGTCCTTATAACAAATGAGTTCAATACCCCTGATTTATACCCTGTCATTCTCGCCTAACGGGACCCAAAGCAGCTTACATAATTCTCCATTTTATTTTCACAACAACCATGTCGGGTAGGCTGAGAGTGTGTGACTGGCCCAAAATTATCTAGTGAGCTTCCATGGTAGAGTGGGTCTCCCAGATCCTAATATGAAACTCTAATCACTACATTATTTTAATCCCACCCCACCCCAATGTATAATTTAAACTGTTTTAACATTTCAATTTTTTTTGCAACCCTGGCGCTTTTGTCAGGTTTGTAGTGAGAGCTGTCGTGTCTGTCCATGGCACCAATGTCTCGATTTAAATGTTCACAGTTTGGGTCGCATTAAGAATTATATACATACTAGGAATAAGGCCCGTTGTGGAAATAAATACAACGGGCTCTAGAAAGAGGCTCTGGCAGAGTGTCCCGGCTTTGGGCATTCAGTGACAATTTGCTGTGGCAATCTCAGCAGGGTATAATGACAGAGTCCACCATTTTCTCCAGAGGAACTGATCTTTGCTACCTGAAGAGCTGTAGTAATTTTGAGTGATCTCCAGCCCACCCCCAAGATTGGTAACAGTGGTTCCCCAGGAGGGAGTGGCTGGTTTGGAGGGTGGAGTCTATGGCATTGTACCTGTCTGAGGTCCCACCCCTCCTCAACACTCACCTTCTCCAGGTTCGACCCGTCAGATCTCCAGGAATTTCACAACCTGGAGTTGACAACCCTATCTCCCTCCCAGCCAACCATCAACCTACCTTTAGTTTTCCATCTCCTCCCCCATCCCTCCTACAGAGCAGTTGTAATTTTGAGTGATCTCCAGCCCCCACCTGGAGATTGGCAACAATGGTTCCCCATCAGGGAATGGCTGGATTGAAGGGTGGAGTCTATGGCATCGTACCTGTCTGAGGTGCCACCCCTCCTCAAACCTCACTCTCTCCAGGCTCCATCCCTCAAATCTCCAGGAATTGCCCACCTGGAGTTGGCAACCTGATCAGGACTGGGCCCAATGTGTTTTCTCCCAAAGGCCAACATAGGTGTGGAAAGGACCTTTTCCTGACAGAGGAGAAAGTACAGGTGCCAACTCTGATTAGGGAAATACCTGGAGATTTGGGGGGTGGATCCTGTGGAGGGCAGCATTTGGGGTGTGTGTGGAAGGACTCAGCAGGGTATAATGCCATAGAGTCTACCCTCCAAAGCAACCATTTTCTCCCAGGGAACTGATCTCTGTCATCTGGAGGTCAATTGTAACAGTGGGAGATCTCCAGGTCCCACCTGGAGATTGGCAGCCCTAGGGGAAAGTCAGCCGCACAGCGGGGAGTTGAAGAAAATGGTCTGATGGTTGCTGGCCCACCTCGTTAGCCAGCCAGCCATGCTGAAGCTAAGCAGGAGAAAGAGCCTTTTTCCATTTATTCTGACAGGAAAGCGGCCATTGGGGAGGGGGTTATGGGCGGGGGAGGGGGTTATGCTGAAAGTTTTTTTACTCACAGAACCAAGCTTGGCTGCCTACCAACAGCCACTGAGGGGACAGTCCCTCACAGGAGTCAAGAGAACTGTCCTCCTCAGGAGAGAGAGCTGTCTGCCAGGGGGAGTGGGTGGGGAAGAGGAGCAGACCCAGTACCCAGCCAATGACACGCGAGTACTCTTGAGTGGCGGCTGATGGGCCAATGGCTGAGGGAGAGCATTTTACAGCCTATGGGAGCGCATGGAATCTTGTGAAACCAAAAGATAATTATTTATAAGGAGAGATTGATGATGAACACTGCATCTACCACAAACTCCCACTTTATTTAACATTCTGAAATCAAGGAAGTATGGCAGTTTGTGCTATGTTTTAATCTCTTAAATCAATGCATTTTAACAGATGTGCTTCCCTGCTGCTGTAACAGATGGATATATAGCCATTATCCACTTGAATGCTTACTTAATTTGCTGATTGGTTTGAGTGTACATTGTGCACTAATGAATTTAAGTGACAGAAGTTAGTATACAGTACTTTTCATTCTTCCAGGTAACTCCTGTCATATTAATACAAAATTTGCCTTGGACTGACACAGGTAAAGAATTGTTGATACTTTTTCCAGATGATCTGCTGACCAAAGCTAAAGAGCCACATCTGCCCATTTGCTCTAATGCTAATGAAATGAAGATCATAAGGTTATATTCAGTTAAGATGCAACCATCAAACACATGGAAAGAACACATGCTACTTAGGCATACCTGCCCACTATCCTCACGTGCTTAGTGTAAAGCAAGAAATATGTTCATGCTGAGATTGGAAGGCACCTTATTAAATTATGCAGGGCAAGCTGTTTATGGACTGCCTGCATCAACATAATTTTCAATCTGATTTTGGATTAAGCCAAGATTTGGGTTGGACTGTGCTTTTTCATTGGGATTGGGTTTCTATTCTGCTTATTTATCTCACAAATCTAATTTATTGTATCACACACAATCATTTTGTTATTAGTATTATTTACCGAAGACCATATAAGGAATGTCAGCCTCCATGCCACTCCTGTGATGTATGAATTGTGTCCTTTGTCTTTGAAACTAAATACAGTAGACCTATTTTGAGCTCACCAATTAGAGGCCTTGAGTATATATTGATCGTTGAATGGATGCTAATTCTTGTATAGATTGATTAAATATATACCATCATTCTATTAAGTTCTCTGGCAACCATGACTTGCATTCTGTTGCATTTTTAGACACTCCCCTTCCCTCAGCTGAAATTATTTTGGCTGGGGACTTAAATGTGAGAGTAGGAAACGGTCATTTAGTTTTTGTCTGAGCTCTTGAACTGAACCAGAATGATACCCTTCCCCCTTTTTTCTCCCTAGAAAGGTTGTCCAAAGATTGCCATATAAATTCAGCTGGAATACATCTTACTAAATTTTATTTCCAATTTAATAGACTATGGCTGAATGGACTTACCTGCTTTCCTAAAGCCAGCGAATTCACATTTATTTCTCCGAAAGGAAGCAGCGTAATTGATTTCTTTCTAGTGCCCCTCACTTTGGAACCTAGTGTTCTGAATTTTGAGGCAGGGGATTACATTGTTAGTGACCACCTTCCCCTGGTCTTAACTCTTAAAATTAGCTCTTTTGCTGACTCTCCCTACCTATCTACTCTCTCGACCTCTGAGCCAGAAATCTTACCGAAAATCCTGTGGAACGACCATTCCACCCAGGTAACTTTTAGTTTACTTAAATTTGGACCTACTCTTGATCTTAGAGCCTCTCTAATTGATAATATGGAAACTACTCATCTCACACATGGAAACAGTATTTCTCTACTCAGTTTCAGCAGAACCATGATTGGCCACCTGTGAACCCTGAGGAAATAATAGAACTGATTAATCAACCAAGACTGGTAAAGCTCCCGGCCCTAATTTGATCTCACTAGAGCTTCTAAAGATGGACCCTGAATGGTGGGCTGTCCCTCTCGCTTCCCTTTTTACCATGATTAATCAAACGGGACTTATCCCTGATGCCTGGCGGAATGCAATTGTAGTCCCAATCTATGAGAAAGGCGACTACACAAACCCTTCTAATTACAGGCCAATTAGCCTCCTTTCCATCATATTCAAACTGTATGCCTCTATTAACTAAACTAACCTTTTGGATGTCTCAACAAAGTGCTTTAGGCCCCAAACAACTTGGATTCTGCAAGGGTAAATCTACAATAGATCATTGCATCACCTTAGCACATTTAACTGATAAATATACCACATCTAGAAATTCCAAACTTTATGCAGCTTTTCTGGACCTTAAAGCAGCATTCGACTCAATCAACAGAGAGTTACTATGGACCAAACTGTACCAATCAGACATTGATAAGAGACTCCTTCAATTAATCATAGCGTTACATACTTCCACCACCTGCCAAATCAAATGTTGAACTTTAGGGGAATTAACACCAAAAATTCCCTTTAACAAAGGTGTTAAACAGGGATGCATACTTGCTCCTTTCCTATTTAATTTATTTCTCAATGATTTGGCCCCCGTCTTAGCAGAAGACGACTATCATTCTCCTTTATTGGGCATCTGTCGAGTACCCATTCTGCTATATGTAGATGACACAGTACTACTATCTTGCACGAGGGTGGGGCTCAGATGTCTGCTGAACAGATGTCTTAGATATTTTCTTGAGAACAAGTTACTCCTCAATTATGAGAAATCCAAGATATTAATATTTGCTAAGTCTTGTAAAATCCAAAAATGGACATTTGATGGCAAAGAATTAGAGCAGGTCAAGCATTTTAAATATTTAGGTGTCCATTTCAGTTATAACATGTCCTGGTCATGTCATTGCAAATCTATGACTATTTAGCCACCATTAATGCATCAGCCATCTCACAATTCTTCTTTAATAGAGGCAACCAGTTTGTTCCAGCTGCCTTAAAAGTTTTTAAGGCTAAAGTGATCCCGCAGCTATTGTACGGCATCCCAACATGGATAAGTGCCCTCGAAATTGGAATTGAAAGAGTTCAATCCAAATTTTCAAGGAAAATCATGGGTCTGCCACGCTGTGTTTCATACACAGCTCTCTGTTTAGAAACAGGCCTTAACATGATAGAAACGAAGGCTTGGCTTATATCAATCAAATACTGGCTACGAATGCACTACACTGTCGACAATGGGAGCTATATATACTAAATGCTGTCTGAAGCTACCTCATCTAAATGGATTGCCTACATAGAGAAGAAAATAATTACAATGGGATTATCCATGGATTCTCTGTATATGTTATCTTTCACAAATGCATATCAGTTAATTAAACGTAGAATCCTGGATATAGAAATGCAAAAACTAGTTAGCTATGCAAATAAATCCTGCTCCCCCTTGAATTTTGGAATCCTTCCAATTATTGGCCATCCGCCTTTGTAGTTATCAGTCCTCCATGCCCCACAATTACGCCGAGCATTTGCACTTGCTAGATGCAATACTGTTCCATCTGCTGTTACTTATGATAGATATAAAGAGATTCCATATTTAGCTAGACACTGTGCGTGTAATCAAAATCAAGTTGACTTGGTCTTTCATATTCTCCTACACTGTCCCCAATACGATGAGATACATCTTACTCTTTTAGATCCAATTTTATTTAATATGATAGGCTGCTCAGATGCTTTAAAGGTGCACCATCTCCTGAATGACTTGTCACCCGAAATAACTGAAAATGTAGCCTCAAGGATCGATTGCACAATGTATAGATGCATATGATTGATTCATTTCTCCTTGTTACCTCTTTATCTGCTTTTGTTTCTTCCTGTAACCTAACATAGCCAATAAAGGTCTGTGTATGTGCATGTGGATGTATGTAGACACTCCCGTATACAAGACCATGTCTAGAATGTTAGCTGTTAAATCATATTCCAAAACTAGTGATAGGAACTCTTTCTTACATTTCAAGTCCTATCATGTCAAACATTTGAAATTTAATCTACCTTTTCCACAAATGCTTAAAGTTAAGAGAAATTCCACTAACCCTAATGATTCTGAGAAAGAGTGCCTTTCTATGGCTAGACAGTTTATACACAGACGGTATCCACATACTGTAGTCAATTCAGCTATGAGAAGAGTATGCGATACTGATAGATCAAGATTATTTGTAGATAAGGTAAAGACAGATAAACCTACCATAAGTTGTGCTTTGCAATTTACCCCTTTGGCTGTAAAAATTAAATTGATCATTTTAAAACACTGGCATATAGTTAGCAATATACCTGGGACTAACTTAACTCCTAGAATATGTTTTAGACATTCCTGTAACTTGAGAGACCTTTTGGTACGGTCAGACAGTGTGCTGAGAGCAGGCTAAACTGCTCCAGTCCTAACTGGATTATATTTGATCTGGATAATCGTGATCACACTCACCTCCCTTATCCTGCCTCACCACGCAGTCACGGTGCTCCCTGGCATCTACACTACTGACATGCGGGAGCATGTGTTGGTGGGTTTTTAAAATTTTTCCTCAGTTTGCGCATGCACATAGATACCCCTCCGTAGAAGGGGGGGAAACTATCATGGTGCATGCGCAAAACCACCAGGGCGAATCAATCCAACCCCTTTAAATATTTGACCTGAAAATGGCCTCCATGAGATCCCAAACTCAACTAAACACTAAAAAAAAATGACCGTTTGAATGTTGGCGTCTTAGCCTTTCCCTGTGTTGAGACGTATACTTGAGCTCGTTTACATTTTTGTGGTTTATATCCCTGATTTCAGTTGTGAAGCTCTGCGTCCTCCATACAGGGTTAGTATGTTTTCCTAATTTAAGCTGTATGTTTTTCTAATTTGAGCTAAATGTTTGTGTTCATTGGAATTTGTATTTACTGTGTTTTTTTCCTGCAGTTAATCTTTTTGAGACTAGTTGTCTTCTTAAGAATTATTCGTCACCCCAGATGGTTATTTACATTTCCTTTTTTGTATTTATTTGTGTTTTAGCACTTGGGTATCTTAACTAAGTTGCTTTGACTTCTACCACATAGAGGCATGTCTTTTGAACTGTGTGTAAAGCTCAGCGTCCTCTTTAAAGGGCCTGTTAAGTTCTCAATTGTATTGAAAATGCATATACTTTTTGGAAGTTTGTATTTGCTATGGATTCTCTCACACATAATTTGAGTGTTTGAGATTAACTGTACTCTTTAGAATTTTACTTTAAACAGGACGCTGGCAAGCCGTATATTTGTCTTGTTTCTTTTGACTCATGTCTTACATGTTTTTGAGTGTTAAATGCATTATATCTTATAGATATCTGCTACTGTTTTTGATTTTGGATTACCCACAGGGAAAGAGTTTGTATTCCCTAGTGGAGGAATTGGTAAGTGTTTAAATGTTTAAAACAAAATAATTTTTCTTATTACTGTGTGATTTCCATACTGATTTTCATTCATCTTATTTTATTTTGTGTGGCTTAAGAAAATATTCTGATGAAGATTTACTTGAAAAAAAAGTGTATTAATATCTGGAGACCTCTTAAATAAAATTGGACTTTTGAAACTTAGAAGCATTGTGACCTTGTCTGTAAGCAATTTTAGCTTCATTTCCAATTATATATGGACATTTCCTTGAGCTTTTTACAGGGTCATTTTTACAGATCTGTTTGGTTCTCCAGCTGTGTATTCTGGTTCTGTGAAACTGTTTTCGGTATACTGATTGGAGGGGGGCACGGATTTGGTCATTTTGTTTATCTGTTCATTTATACCCCACCTTTCTCCCCAATGGGGTCTCTCCACTCCTCTATTTTATCGTCACAACATCCCTGTGCAATAGGTTAGGCTGAGAGTGTATATACTTCTTATGTATTCAGTTTACTGTGTTATTAGATGTGAGCTTAGGTCACAGCTCCATAGAATCCCAGCATTCTAAAATACGCAACCGGATTGGTCAATCCTGCAAACAGACCAATCTGGAGAAACCTTGACTTTTGGTGGGAACAGTTCTCATTGGTCCCAAGCACTGTTTTATGATTGGATGTTATTGTTTCAGAAGGTGTGTATATATAGTTGGCTTGTTCTGTGTGCTGTTTATTGTGTTCTGAGCTGAATAAAGAAATCACTTGTTTGAACGCTGCCTCGGTCTCAGTACATAATACTGACAACAAGGATGGGATTAAGTGGGTAGGTAGCCCCACAGAACCAGAGCTGATCACTGCAGCGGGCAAAGAATTGTCGCCTTGGCCCCTCAAGAGAAACCAGCATACAGACACCACCACTCCAGAGCGACACTACAATGGCTGCCAAGGGTCAATTTGAGCCATTCGATGCAACCACTGAGGACTGGGACACATTTGTCTCTAGATTTGAATTCTACTTCATTGCTAATGGGATCATCAATCCAGACATAAAGAAAGGCATGTTTCTCATAGTCTGTGGAAAGAACATTTTTGATGTGGCTAGGACATTAGTGGTGCTGGCCGAGCTCAAGGCAACTACGATTATGGACAAATTGTGTGAGTATTTTACACCCCAGCCATCCAAGATTGCATGTTGGCACGCCTTCCACAAGCGCGACCAAGCCCAGAGTGAGTCCATAGCCGAATATGTGACTGCACCCAAAAAATAGCGCAACAGTGCAATTTCACAGACTAATGAGACATACTTTGTGACAGGCTAGTATGCAGCCTGATAAACAAAAAGCTACAACACCGGCTTTTCACTAAAAGAGAACTTACATTTCAATCAGCATATGAAGAAGATGTTGCTGCAGATCCTGCCAACTACACCAGAGATTGAAGGATGGGTTCGTACCTGCCAGGCCTGCCAAGAGTTGTGACTGGAGCCGCCCCAGGCACCAGTGCAACACTGGGAGACCACCCGAGTGCCCTGATCCCGCCTGCATATTGACTTTGCTGGGCCTTTTCAAGTGCAAACCTTTTTATTGTTGTGGACTCATTTTCCAAGTGGCTAGAAGTAGTCTCAGTGTCTGTAATGACATCAGCCTGTTAGCCGGACTGCTTATCTACGCAGTGGCTAACTAATTTATTGAGGTCTTTTTGCCAGTGTATACAGAGAAAGCAAGTTTCGTGCCAGAGAAGCCTTTTTCTTCAAAAGGAAAACGCTTGACAAAGGTTCCTTAATTTGAATCAAGATTCTCTTTACTAAATGTTCTTATCATTTACAGGCATACAAAAACAGATTCACACACACATACATTCAAGTTCCTTTTAGTTACAGTAGAAATAGAAGACAATGTTTGGGGTTTAAGCTAAAGGTATGCTAAGGGGGTGGGGAAAGCATATACTTATCTGCTCTAGTAGTTTTCGACCTTCCACAGTTCAGGAACAAGGATTGTTTCTAACTAGGGAAACTCTCACTCTACAATGTTGGAGCCTGCCAACAATTGTAAAGGGTCTCTTGGTCCAGATTCCAAGAGAGCATACGAGAGTTACCTTAAGTTACAAAGGTTGCTTTTCTTGCAGGGGGCTGCAGGAGTGCGCGTGTGATTTCTTTTCCCCTCTTCTCTCTCTTCCTGCTCGAACTTTTTCCTTCCTTTTTCTCCCTGAACAAAAGGTTGCACCCCGTTTTATCAGCTAGTATGGGGGCTGGCTTGGGGTGTCTCTAGGTCCATCCCATCCCTATACTAAAGGATGTGGGGGTTCCCTCCTACTAAGGTGGGGCAATACTGAAAGTCTACACCTTTCTACAAGGGAGGATTTTGGTCAAAGTGTCAAGATGGGTCGGCACGGAAACCTTTAGGTATGTAGATGGATCTGGCTGGGTCTTCACACATGCAAATGCCAAGCATCCTGTGGGTTACATGCGAGGTAGAGATTCCTCAATGGTGGAAAGGCTGTTGTTTTTACATTCTGCTGAAGGGCTGTAATGGAGATGCTAATATAGAGATGCTTCTCTTTCCCAAGGGCTCCTGAGTAGGTGTGCAAGATGTGTCTGTGACCTCATTTGCATGGAAGTACAGGCTGTGTGATACCTCCTTTTACACAGAGAGTCACATTAACTCATGCATACATCCTCCCAAAGCAAAGACACTTGCTGGCACCATTCCTGGTGTGCATGCAGGTCAGAAAATAACAAATAAAAGCATTTTCAAAGTTCATCTCCTAACAAGCCTCGGTCATTAGGGCATTGCGCCGCATCTTTAGCACACACAGACTGCCTGAGACTATCATGTCCGACAATGGGATACAATTCACATTGACCGAATGCCAGAGGTTCATGGATGCCAACGTGATCTGGCATGTCACAGCTGCCCCGTCCCATCCGTCCATAAACAGACATGCCGAAAGAATGGTCCGCACTATGAAGGGCGCGCTGCGGAAACTGGTCTATGGCGACTGGAGCCGAATTCTTGTTGCAGCAGCACATAAAGCCACAGAGCAGAGCCCAGCTTTGTTTAACTATGGTGCTAGACCGCCTGCACCCAGACCTCACACCTGACCGACCGCCACAGTGAGAGGCTCCTGAACCCCTTCGATTCTTCCAGCCGGGTGATCTTGTCTACTCCCGGAACTACAGCGATGGGCCACTGTGGATTTCAGCCACAGTAACCATCAGCACCAGACTGGTTTCCTATGTGGTGTCCACAGCCGAGGGGAGAAGCCTGCGCTGGCACCTCGACCAGCTTCGGCGATGCTGGGTCCGGGAAGCGGACCCAGCGGATCCAGATGACCAGGGGGAAGAGTTTACGCATTGCAACGTTCCCCAGCCTACGAATTGCAATACTCCCCAGCCAATGTATTGCAACGCTCCCCAGCCAGCCAACTACCGGGTTGGAGGCAATAGCAGCTCCCTCGCCCAACACGGAGCGCAAGGACTCTCTAGAGCAGGTGCTGCCCTTTGAGCTGGAGAGTCTCAGCACAATGGGTCCCAACTGCACTATGGACTGTCAGCCACGCAGTTCCAGCAGAGATCCTATACTGTCTGCTGGGGAACCACAGCGCTCCCAACAAGTAAGAACTCACCTCCATCATTTGCAAGATTATGTATGCTAACTTAAGGGGGGGGAGTGTTATGCATTCAGTTTACTGTGTTATTAGATGTGAGCTTAGGTCACAGCTCCATAGAAGCCCAGCATTCTAAAACACTCAACCGGATTGGTCAATGCTGCAAACAGACCAATCCGGAGAGACCTTGACTTTCGGTGGGAACAGTTCTCATTGGTCCCAAGCACTGTTTTATGATTGGACATTCTTGTTTCAAGAGGTGTGGTTTTCCTAGCTCAAAATGTGTATAGTTGCCTTGTTCTGTGTGCTGTTTGTTGTGTTCGGAGCTGAATAAAGAAATAATTTGTTTGAACGCTGCCTTGATCTCAGTACATAATAATCCTGAAAACTGATTTGGGGCTGGTGAGGTGAATGGCCAGCTTAACATCATTAGATATATACCTATTTCTTTCTTGTATCGGTTGTGAGCTGTAATGTTAAACATGTCTCAGTTTCCCTTTGTTCAGATATAACCAAATAAGTGTGCATATAGCTGTAGCCTTGCCATGGCAATGAAAGATTTAGTGTTAACTTGTAAGAAAAGTGCTGGGATGTATGCCTGCTTGGAAATTATCCCACTCCCAATCCCGGTGCTGAGGTGAGAAAAATGTACTCTACATATGTTCAGAAGAGCACTGATATTTCTTGACATGTCTTGTACAGTATACTTAAGGCTGCAAACTGCTGCTTAAGAAATCCCTGATTTGAGGACAATATATGGGAAGTGAAGTCAGCAGAGATATGATGTAGGATTGCCAACTCTATCTTCAGAAACCTCTGGAGATTTGGGGGTGGTGCCTGGGGAGAAGATGGTCTGGGAGAGGAAGGAGCTCAGAGCCCAGAGAAAGCAATCTTTTCTTCCAGGCAGGGCTGGCATCAGCATACCCTGAGGTGGGGCAGCTGTCAGGGCCCAGGGGGTTTTGCAGGGCCCACTGCCACCTACCACATGCTTCCCCTCCTGCACACATTCCCCTCCTGTAAAGTACTGGGTTTCAGGCCTCATGACTCGGACGACGACATAAGAGAAGACGCGTTTATTCGTACTTCACATAAGACAAAGAACACACAGTAACGGCCGGAGGCCAACTATATACAGTTAGGGGGGACGGCCCTATATTCCTATTGGCGGGTTTGAATCGCCCGCCAATGCTGCCATTGGTTCACTACTGGCGAGCTCAGGAACCTAGTCCCTATTGTTCTCAGAGAGCGAAGCTTGGCAGTGTTTCGCCAGCTTAGCCCTCTGATCTCAGGACACAACACCCCTCCCCCATGGTTCGTCCCCTATCAGGTGACATAGTCTTTTAAGTATGCTGGTGGCCTCCTTTCTCTTAGCGAACGTCGGGGGCCGGTACCGGACTGGCGGGGCCCCTATCGGTTGTTCCGCCCGCACCCGGAGCTTGGGCCTCTGGAAGTCGCCGAGGCGGTGACGGTGGCGGCTGTAACGGTGGCGGCAGCGGCGGCGGCGACTCGGCTGCTACCGGGGCCAACGGTGGCGGCAGCGGCGGCGGCGGCTCAGCTGCTACCGGGGCCCCTCCGGATTCCGTGGACTCTCTGGCGCTGGCTCCGCTGTCGGTGCTTGCGGTCGATCGGATGATGGGGCAGGGGCGGCATTTCCCGGTAACTCGATCTCTCTATCGGGGTCTTGACGCCTCCGGAGCTGGTCGATGTGTTTGCGGAGGACCCGGTCCCCATCGGTTAGGACCTCGTACGACACTGGCCCGGTGGGTTTTAGGATGCGCCCTGCCACCCACTGCAGCCCCGCTCCGTAGTTCCGGAAGTAGACAGGGTCTCCCGGTAGGAAGCTCCGGGGCGCCTCCCTGTTCTCGACCAGCTTTCTCTCGGGGGCTCGGTCCGGGTGGAGTCTGTCTAATAAAGTGGTAGGGCGGCGGCCCATTAATAGTTCTGCGGGGCAGTGTCCGGAGATGGGGTTTGGGGTGGTGCGGTATGTGAGAAGGAAGCGGGCCAGCCGGAACTCCCAGTCCCCCCCGTTATGCGGCTCAGGGCCTCTTTGGCGGTGCGTACCGTCCTCTCCGCCTGTCCATTAGTTGCCGGGTGGAAAGGCGCGGATCGTATGTGCCGGATGAGGTTCCTTTCGAGGAACGCTTGAAACTCCGCAGATGTGAATGCTGCCCCGTTGTCCGACACGATTGTGTCGGGTAACCCGTGCGTTGCAAATATCTTCCGCAGGGCCCTTATTGCCGCCTTGGTAGAGGTGGTAGACACTGGGCTTATTTCCACCCATTTTGAATAAGAGTCTACCGTTACCATGAACTGGAGCCCCTGGAACGGCCCCGCAAAGTCTATGTGCAGGCGTGACCACGGCTTGTGGGTAGACTCCCAGCTTTGGGTTGGCGCTCTCGGTGGATTGGGGCGGACCTCCTGACATCGTGTGCACCCTCTGACCCAAGATTCAATTTCTGCGTCCACCCCGGGCCACCACACGTAGCTCCTTGCCAGAGCTTTCATTCGTACGATGCCCGGGTGGGCCTCGTGCAGCGTTTCTAGCACCCCTTGTCTCATGGGCCCCGGAATGATCACCCTGTCTCCCCATAGTAAACACCCTTTCAATGCGGACAGCTCTTCCCGCCTGGCCTTGTACGCTGTGAACTCTGGCCCTGTCTGTTCCGCTGGCCACCCCTCACCACCCAGTTTAGGACCCGGGAGAGAATGGGATCTCGGGACGTGCGGGCGGCCACATCTGCAGCCTGAAGGGGGGTTTGGCAGTTCCTCCATCAGCAAGACAGCGGGGGCTGGGGCCGGATCTTCCCCTGTCTGCGGCAGCGGTAGGCGGCTCAAGGCGTCGGCATGACCCAGCGCCTTGCCCGGCCGATGCTCCAGTCGGTATTGGTAACCCGCTAAAAATAAGGACCAGCGCAACACCCGGGGCGACAAAACTTGCGGCGTTTGTTTGTCCGCCGCGAACAGTCCCAGGAGCGGCTTATGATCTGTTACGAGCGTGAAGGGCCGCCCGTACACAAAATTGTGGAATTTTTTTACCCCCGCCACCAGTGCCAAGCCCTCCCTGTCGATTTGGGCGTAGTTCCGCTCCGCGGGGGACAGCGTGCGGGAGTAGTAAGCCACCGGGACCTCCCTCCCATCCGGTAGCTTGTGTGCCAAGACTGCCCCGACCCCATACGGTGATGCGTCGCACGCCAGGATGACCGGGAGCTTTTCATCAAAGTGCGCGAGTACTGCGTTTGAAATCAAGAGGACTTTCACCCCCCGAAACGCCGCCTCCTCCCTCGCTCCCCATGCCCAAGGTGTCGCCTTATCCAGCAGCCTGTGTAGGGGTTCGGCCACGGCGGCTTTGTGTGGGAGAAAGGAATGGTAAAAGTTCAGGAGGCCTAAGAACGCCTGGAGCTCGGCCTTGGACTTCGGGGCGGGGGCCTCCACGATGGCCTTCACTTTGTCCCTCGCCGGATGCAGGCCTGATGCGTCTACCCGGTATCCCAAGAACTCTACTTCCGGCACCCCGAGGAGGCACTTTTCCCGCTTCACTTTCAGCCCCGCGGCTTGGAAGCGTTCCAATACAGTTCGGAGGCGGGCGGCGAAGCTTTCCGGGGTGGTCGCGGCGATGAGGACGTCGTCGAAGAACGGCGTCACTCCAGGGATCCCTTTTAACAAATCGTCCATTAGATTTTGGAAGATCCCTGGGGCCACACTGACCCCAAACTGCAGCCTCTTCACCCGGAAAGCTCCCCGGTGGGTCACTATGGTCTGTGCCTCGGCCGTGGCCTCATCTACCGGGAGTTGCTGGTACGCCTGTGCGAGATCCAGCTTTCCAAATATGCGCGCCCCTGCCAGTGTTGCTAGGACATGGCTGACCACTGGTACGGGGTATGCGTGCGCCTGGAGTGCCTGGTTAATAGTGCACTTATAATCCGCGCAGATGCGGATCTCCCCGTTTGGCTTGACGGGTGTCACTATCGGTGTCTCCCATCTAGCGTTTGGGACGGGCTCTAAGACTCCCTGGGCCACCAGCCGGTCTAATTCGGTCTCTATTTTAGGGCGGAGGGCCAGGGGCACGGTGCGGAAGCGCCGACGGATGGGCGTCACGGTGGGGTCTAAGTGGAGCGACACCGGGGGCCCTTTGTAACATCCCAGTTTCCCGTCAAAGACCTCTGGGAATTCCTTGCACACCGCCCCCCAGTCCCGCACCCCACATTTATTTACTCCCCCAATCGATATGCCTAGGGCCTCGAACCACGCCCGCCCCAGGAGACTCGCGAGATTTCCCTCTACCACCACCAAGTCCAACTTCCCCTCAAAGTCTCGGTACTGCACTCGGAAAGTGCCGACTCCCCGGATGGGGACAGGGTTCTTTTGAAAGTCCACCAAGCTTAGTGGCGATGGACGTAGAGGGGTCCCCCTAGTGGGCAAAGTCTTTTTAAAGTGTCCAGGGAAATGATGGACGCCGCCGATCCCGAGTCCACTTCCATGCAACAGGGGGACCCCTCGATCCGCACGGTTACTTGGATCTTCGGGGCAGAGGAAAGGTTGGGGTTGGGGAGGCGAAGTACCTGTAGTGGTTGGTCGGTGAGGTGGTACAACTCGGCGACCTCTTCCGTTGTCTCGTGTGCGGTGGACGATGCGCGGTACTGGGGGACCGACGATCTCGAATTCCGGGAGCCCCTGGACCGGCAGACCCGGGCGAGGTGTCCCTGCTTTCCGCACCCGTGACAGACAGCGTCCCGGAACCTGCAGGATTTCCGTCCGTGGCCCTCCCCGCAGCTGGCACAGACGGCTCGGTTGCCGGAGTACTTGGCTTGCTCCCCGTTGGCCTGCTGGAACGGCGCCGGCCGGCGTTGTTGGGGTTTGAGGGCGAAGACCTCGTCCGTCTCTTCGTTTCCGGGGCTTGGGCTCCTTCCAACCACCTGCGCGGCCGCGACCGGCCGATCCCCTTCTGCGGCCTCGTGGGCAGTGGCGGCGTCGAGGGCCTCGTCCAAGGTGAGCTTCCGGTGTCCCACCAACTTGCGCCGCAGCTTGGAGTCCGCCAGGCCCCACACGAACTGTGTCAGCAGGTTGTCCTCCACCTTCGGAAACCCGCAGTCCACGGCTAGCGCCCTTAGCGCGGCTAGGAAGTTGGCGATGGATTCCCCTCGGGTCTGGACTCGCCTCTGGAAATCCATCCTCTTGGCCAGGAAGGTCGGCCGGGGGCTGAAGTAGCCATTTAGGACGTCCAGGATTTCCCCAAACGAGCTCTCCAAGGCCGTGCGGGGCACCAAGAGGCTCTTGGCGAGGCGGACGGTTTGGGTGCCGCAGGCGTTCAGGAGGATCGCTCGTTTCTGGTCGGGGTGGCGGATTTCGTTGAGCTCCAAGTAGCTGATGAGCTGGTCGACCCATGCGTCCCAGGTTTCTGGCTGCGACTGGTCGAAGTGCTCCAGTGTTACGTGGGAAGCGGCCATGGTTCTGTCAGGAACGGCGCGCGCCGGGGCGAGCGGTGCGGTGCTGCTCTCGGGGTCAGCGATGCGATGCTCGGCGAGCGGTGCGGTGCTGCTCTCGGGGTCAGCGATGCGTTGCTCGGCGGTGTCCGTTTCGTCGTTCATGGAGTCACAGAAGGCGTTAGTATCCCATCTTCGTCGCCACTGTAAAGTACTGGGTTTCAGGCCTCATGACTCGGACGACGACATAAGAGAAGACGCGTTTATTCGTACTTCACATAAGACAAAGAACACACAGTAACGGCCGGAGGCCAACTATATACAGTTAGGGGGGGACGGCCCTATATTCCTATTGGCGGGTTTGAATCGCCCGCCAATGCTGCCATTGGTTCACTACTGGCGAGCTCAGGAACCTAGTCCCTATTGTTCTCAGAGAGCGAAGCTTGGCAGTGTTTCGCCAGCTTAGCCCTCTGATCTCAGGACACAACACCTCCTGCACACATCCACACTAGCACTGTGCCATCCATATTCCTGGAGGTACACAGGGAACAGGCATCTGTGAGTACAGGTGGAGAAAGGGCTCTTAAATGGTGAAGAAAGGATGTACAGGCATGTCAGAACAGCCCTGCTGGATCAGACCAATGGTACATCTCATTCAGTATCCTGTCTCACACAGTGGCCAACAGTTCTTCTGGAGCAGGGGTGGCCAAACTTGCTTAATGTAACAGCCATATAAAATAAACGTCAGATGATTGAGAGCTGCAAGCCATAAACAAATATTACACACACATTTTTATTGAAAAATATGCAAATTTGCTTTTTATTAACATTAAAATTAGACTGTGAAAGAGCCACATGCGGCTCCTGAGCTGCAGTTTGGCCACCCCTGCAAGTCTGGAAGATTTGAGACTTTTCCCTGCAAGTCTGGACGGACTGAGACCTTCCCCTGATGTTGCCTCCTGAGAGAACGGGAGCCCCAGGCCACTGAAAATCTGGAACAGCCCTGCCTTCAGACAAACTGCTCTCTGTAGTCTGCACATCAGTTGTTATTCTGGGAGAATTTCATGGCCCACTGGGAGGCTGGCAATGCTAGGTATAGTTGGACTAAGACCAGGGAAACCAGGATTCATATCCTTCCTCTGGTGGTATGAAGCTAGGGTTGCCAGCTCCATGTTGGGAATTACCTGGAGATTTGGGGGTGGAGCCTGACGGCAGGGTTGGGGGAGGGCAGGGACTTCATTGGGTATAGAGCCATAGACTCCACCTCGCAAAGCATACATTTTCTCCAGGTGAAGAGATTGTCAACCAAGCGGCTGTCTTGGACTTGGTTGCCATGGAGATGTGGGGGGTGCGAACAAGAATGTATACTTTGGTTTCTGGCCTCTGTGCCATTATCTATCTGATGTGCCATGTAACCTTGAGACCTGCACTGTCTTTAGTATTCTCTTTCCCCTGGGAATTTTGGGCGGTTGGTTGGTGGGCTTGTAGCTTAGGTGCAATTGGCCAAGAGCCACTAATGTCTCATTTGATTGCAGTATAATTGCTTGCTTCGCGCGCTTGACCCCAGTTCTAACAAAGAACGTTGAGACTGGATCCTATCACTGTTTCAATAAACTTTACTTCTTCTGAATGACTGTTATGAATGAACTGATTTCTCCAGGGGCTCTGACACTAATTTCTTTTGCCTGGTGATCAGGTGTAATCCTAGAAGATTTCCAGCCACCACTGGGAAGTTGGCAACCCTATATGAAGCTGGCCTGACCTGACCCACCTTACAGCTTTGCCAGAATTTAGTGGTACGTCAGCCTGAAGTGTCTTTGGAGGAATTGCTGGACAGGGATTAAAATGTGAAAGGTAAATGTCTCAGGATGTATACTCAGCCATCCTACTTTTTTGGCGAGCACTACCCGCGCGCAAGAGCGGAAACACTCTTGCAACTCAAGGACAACCATGCACTTCCGGACTGTGAAGCTTCACGTTTTGGGTTCGTCTGCAACTGCGCAGACGCCGTTTCCCAGCATCACCTAAGTTTCCGACTTCCCCCTTCTCCTCCTCTTCTTCAGCCCCGGTTTTTCCCATCTGCCCTTGCGGGGCGCGTAGCCAAAGTGTCTGTATCCTGGTCATGCTCAGGAGGGGAGAAACCGGGGGAAGAGCGCGCGAGGGAGGAATGAATGGTGGTGGTGCCTTGGCGGGTTCATGTGGCGCCTGCTGTGGGGGGCGCTGAGGGCCCTTCCCGGCCTAAAAGCCGGGAGGCAGTGGCTGGGCTCTCGGGGACCTCATAACGACGCCATGGAGCGGGCCGTGGTGCGCTGCGTTCCGGCCGAGTCCAAGCTCAGCGTCTCGTTCGTCCTGGGAGACGGCAGCGCCCGGCATATGCAGCGGGACCAGGCGGAGCCTCTGGGTCGGGCGCTGGCCCGCATCGCCAACAACGCCGGCAAAGGCAACGCCAAGGCGGCCAAGAAGAGCAAGAAGGCACGGGCCGAAAGTGGAGCGCCGCCACCGCCACTCCCCACCGTGTGCCTCTTCTCCCAAGACGGCCAAGCCGTGTCCGACGACATGCCCAATGCGGAGGCGTGGCAGGACGGGACGGTGCTGCAGATCGGCGAGACCCGGTACCGCGTGGAGCGCAACCCGCCGGCCTTGACAGAGCTCCAGCTGCCGCGCTCGCTTCTAGCGGGCTTCCCGGTGTGCCCCAAGGTCCGCACCGAGTTCGGTTCCCCCGCTCATTGCCTTTTCCGCTGGTACCAAGAGCAGAAAGCGGAGCCGGGAGTAGCTGCGGCGGCCTCTGCGACGGGCTGGGTGGAGGCGCCGGGGGGCACCGAGCGCGTCTTCACGCCTAGCAATGCGCACATCGGGCTGCGGCTCAAGCTGGTCTGCACGCCGGCCAACGAGCTGCGGCGCTACGGCCTGGCGCGGGAAGTGGAGAGCGGCGGCCCCGTAGAGGCCGGCCCGGGCGCCTGTACCTTCGACGCGCGGCACCTCTACACCAAGAAAGTGACCGAGCCGGGTCTCATACGCACCGTTACTTATAACATCCTGGCCGACATATACGCCCAAACCGAACTCTCCCGGACTGTGCTCTATCCCTACTGCGCTCCCTATTCGCTGGAGCTCGATTACCGGCAAAACCTTCTCAAGAAGGAGCTGGCCGGTTATAGTGCCGACATCATCTGCCTGCAGGAGGTGGACAGGTCGGTCTTCACGGACAGCCTGGGTCCTGCGCTTGATGCATTCGGCCTCGAAGGGCTCTTCAGGCTCAAGGAGAAGCAGCATGAGGGCCTGGCCACCTTCTATCGAAGAGACAAGTTCAGTCTGCTCAGCCAGCACGACATTGCCTTAAACCAGGCCCTGCTGGAAGATCCTTTACACAAAGACCTAAGAGACCAGTTGGCCCCCTATCCTGAAGTGCAGGAAAAGGTGCAGCAGCGATCATCTGTCCTTCAGGTATAAGTAGATCTGCCTGGAGGCAGTCTGAAGGGGCATTATAAGGAAATAAAATAGGTGGTAACCAAAAATAAGGAAGGGCAGGGCTCTTGTACTTTTAATGGAGAAGCAGGTTCTGACACACTAAAAAGCTGGAACTGCTGAATTTCTTCTAAACATCTATTAAAGAAAGAAAGAGGAGATCTGCCCTCCATTATGTCTGGTTACTCTGCAAGCAAGGTTGTCAGTCATGTGCCATAACTGTTTCAGGTGGTATATTGGTGGTGGAAAGTGCCATCAAGTTGCATCTGACTTATGGTTGACTCCATAGGGTTTTCAAGGCAAGAGACTTTCACAGTTGATTTGCCATACCTGGCCTCTGTGTAGTGACCCTGGACTGACTTGGTGGTCTCCCAGCCAGATGCTTACCAAGGCAAACCCTGCTTAGCTTCCAAGATTAGGCTAGGTTGGGTTTTGTTAATTTCTGTTAGTGCCTGTTCTGCTCTAGAATGTGGCTTTGATGTTGAAACAGCATCATGGTATGTTACTCATAAAAATTCAGGCCTTTCTTGGAGTTGCAGTATTCAGTGGAGTTGCACTTGTTTCATGGAATAAGACTCAGAAAAAGAGACCTGTGATCAGTGTTTCCTCTAAGCTGAGTTAGTGTGAGGTAGCTCAGAGTTTCTTAGCCTCCGGCTCACACATTTTTGTCTTAGCTCAGGAAGGATGGTCCCAGATCAAACTAATTGATTCAGTAGCCAAATCATTCACTTACAACTTTAATGCCAGTAGCTCACAAGGCAGAATTTTTGCTCACAAGACTCCACAGCTTAGAGGGAACATTGCCTGGGAGTACAGGTGTGAAGGCTGAGGGGGAAACCAGAAAAATTGGGGGGAGGTGTTTTTCCTAGGCTTTTCCCTCCAATTTTTCAGACCAAAAAATTGGAAATTTGGTGGAGTACCGCAAAAAACTCCTATGAAATAATTTCTCTTTTGAATCAGTGAAATGCTTTTAAAGACAAGGTGGACATGGTGTAGACATAAACCGCTCTTAAATCTCAGATGCATTTCTGCAACTGGATGGTATCTAATCTTCATGAGGGAAACATGCAGGGCTTTCACTGCTTCTCAACAGTTGCATGCCTTTTTTTGTTCTGACACGCTTGAGCTTGTGATTGACATTTTCACTTTTCCCTCAAACCACTGTGACACATTTACCCCCAGACTGGGTTAAAAGTAGCTTATTGTCCTACCATGAAGGGGGGGGGACAAAAAAAGATCAGGAGATGGAGGAGAAACTGCACCAAAGCCTCAGAGGAAAACTGAAAATGGCATTGTGAACTTAGCTCTCTCTAAGCAGATAACAAAAATTAAGGTGCATGTGCAAAGATATCATAAGGTTTAGTTTTCTCTCAAGTACTGGTTATATTTTTAATTTTGCTTTTACAAGAGTAAGACATTTATAATTTTTAAACTCCATAAATATATCAAAGGATAGCAGTCTTATATGCTAAGTTGTAAATGATATATCTTCTGTTGTTAAAGGAGTAAAATTAGTTTAGATTTGATAGGACAGTAAGTATTGCATATATTTCAATTCTCCAAATTCCTTGTTTTTCTGGGGGGAAAACAGGGAAAACCCATTTCCCCCCCCATGGTTTTAGACTTTCTAGAAACTAGAACTTTATTTCACCCATGTTGTCTAAAAGTGTGAGGAGACATGGAGAAGGAACACCACTGTTTAGGAGCAGCTGTCATACTATTCAAGTAGAAGTTGGCCCCTTAAGGTAGCACAGAATTGTTTCCAGAAACGTAGTCAGATACTGAAAAAAACTATGATATGACAACGCATAAACTGTTTCTTGTAGGTTTCAGTTCTTCAGTCTACAAATGATCCTTCCAGAAAGGTTTGTGTTGCCAACACCCACTTATACTGGCACCCAAAAGGTAATTCTGCTATTTGTAGTTTATGAGCTATTCTTTTTTTTTTTAAACCATTTATTATAGAGTATGTTTCACATATTTAAAATTACATCTTATAGATATCGCATACCTTTTTCTTTCCTCCCCACCCTCCCCAGTACAAGGCTTCCCGCAATGCTCTTACCCCCTTATAAACTCTATTATCTAATTACCATTAACAAAATGTCTCACTTCCATTGTCAAATTAGGTAACATTTTAACAATCTTATCATTCTTTTTCTTGTTTTCTCCTTAATAACTATCGAAGCAAATCAATTTGTTTTTAACGTCCCAGTTTTTCTCAAGATAGTCTTTGAAATCTTTCCATTGTTCATAAAACGCTTCGTCTTCTTCATTATTAAGCTTTCTTGTCATTTTGTCCATTTCTACTATAAAAAGCATCTTCTTAATCCATTCCCATGTTTCAGGTATCTTTTCTTGTTTCCAGAATTGTGCATAAGTCATTCTAGCTGTTGTAACCAAGTACCATAGCAATGTTCTTTTGGTTACATTTAATTCTTCCAGTTTAAGACCTAACAACAAGATTTGTGGATCTTTCTTAAAAGTACATTTCAAAGTTTATGAGCTATTCTGAAAGGTTGTTTTGGGGCAGGGTAGTGAGATACAAACGCAGTGTTATCTGGCATAGTGTGACTTCGGCTATGGTTTATATGGCACATTCTTGCCATATAAGGAAGGAAATTGTTACCGGGGGGTGGGGGGAGTAGCTGAATGTGTGCTTTTTTCCTCCAAGGGAGAAGAAATCCACATTCTGCTTTTTGAGGTTTGTAATTGTGACATAGAAAAAGATATTAAGTTAACTGGAGGAAAGAAGGGGTTAAACATACTTGGGCCAGGGAATGGAGCACTGTGGAAAGATACCACTTAAGAACAAGTTAAGTGCTGTAAAAACTATGGTATCCAGCACTTGGTTAACCAGCGTTGTGTTGCTGCAGCCTGTTCCACAACAACTGCCTGCAGTTCAGTGAGAGTGGGAGGAGAAAGAGTGGGCTCTGAGTCTTGGCCACAGTTGGGTCCCTGCACCTGCTACTGAAGGAGGACTGCTCATGGGTGGTAGCTGGCCAAGAAGCACTCCTTGCTACTGTGTTGCTTGGTGTCCTACATCAGCCAGCAGCAGAGAAGCAGGCAGCACATCCCCACCTGGTTCTGACTATGGGTGCTGTAGCACTACTGAGCAGGCAGCAGAATAGGCTGTCTGTCCTGGCCAGTTCTGGTTATTTATTTTATTTATTCTTTGCATTTATATCCTGCCCATCCCATAAACGGGCTCAGGGCGGGTCACAACACTTCAGTAAATACATTTCAATAAAGTAGGTCTTCCTTGGTACCTTGCTACTGCATTTGCAGGTAGAAAAAACAGAACTCCGGGATTTAGAGGATGCATGTCTGAAACTGAATGTTAAGTTATTCCAACTCTCAAGTTCTGACCAGATGTGTTTTTTTAAAAAATCAAAACCTAATATCCTTCATTTTCTTGTGCCTTTAGGTGGAAACATCCGTCTAATCCAGGCTGCAGTAGCACTGTCCCATATTAAGCATATAATACACAGTGTGTATCCTGCCACACCGATTATTTTCTGTGGGGATTTTAATAGCACACCATCGACTGGAATGTATAGTTTTGTCAGTAACGGTAATATTGCTGAAGATCATGAGGATTGGGGCTCAAATGGAGAAGAAAAGCCATGCAGAATATCTCTTACCCATCCACTTAGGCTTAAAAGTGCTTGTGGAGAACCTGCCTACACTAATTACGTTGGTGGCTTTCACGGATGTTTGGACTACATCTTCATTGATGCAAATGCACTGGAGGTTGAACAAGTAATTCCATTGCCAAGTCATGAAGAAGTAACCACTCACCAAGCTTTACCAAGTGTTTCACATCCATCAGATCATATAGCACTAATATGTGATCTGAAGTGGAAGTAGGCTAAATTCTTGGCATCTATTCCTTACTCCGAAGCAAAGGATTTCCTCAGTTTGGAAATTTAGAATTCAGCTTGAATTCTGGATTAAATATCAATTTTTACCAAAAAAAATTAATTAAAATGTTCACATGCATTATATCAGATTTTTCAGCTCCTTGTAACAGGTTGTGATTATACCCAGACTGCTCTTTTGATTAATGGTCCTTTTTTATGCTGATAAGCAAAGTGGTTGATGTTTAATGATGATTTAAACTGTATTATCCTTATTTTTTGGGTGGTTTTTACATGGTGATTAAGAGCATTTTTGTAGTCTAATATGATGGGCCACATAGCTCTTTTTATACGAATTGGTACAGGTAGGAGACTTGGTATTTTCAGTAAGTAGTGTGCCCACTCAGTCTCTTGTTACTTTTTGAGAAGGTACTGTGATAAGCTGCCCAACTGTTTACGTGTAAGCCACTACTATAAACCACATTAAATTTCTCATTCCAAAAAAATGGTGACTGCCTTCTCTCATGTTTTGCAGCTACTTAATGTAACCCAAAATTGGTGTGCTTAAATAAAAATCATGTCTATATCTCTGTTGAATTTTCTTAATATTCTAACAGATGTTCAAAGATCTTCAATAATCAGTCCTCCTGCTTTGTCTCAAATATGTAACCAGTATCACCCCACAGCTAGATTTATTAACTCATGATTATATTTAACTAGCCACAAAGCCCGTTGCGTGTCCAGATGCAATGGGCGCTAGCTGGAGTCCCTTCCCCGCTGGCCACAGTCAGTCTGAGTGTTCTACCTTAGCAGTGGATGCATCGGCGAGGGATGGAGGCCGTCCTTGGGCTGGCAGGCGAGGCAGTGGGCAGTGGTTGGGGGCTGCGGCGGCAGCATCATGGCCCCATTATCTGTGGGCCGGGTGGCTGGCGGCAGACTGCGGTGGCGAGACTGGCTTGTGGGTGTGTGGGCAGGCCCGAGGCCATGCAGCCAATGGTCAGGGTCCAATGCTGAACGTCAGCCCCCGCAGCCAAGCTGGTGGCTGCGTGGGTGGGATGAAGCCCAGGCAGGGACAGGACGGCAGCCAATGGCCAGGGCCCGAAGTTGAATGGCAGCCCCCGCAGCCAACCAATTTTGCTGCGCATTTTTACCTTATTTGGGCAAGCCGGCCGACCACTACTGCTTTATATAATAGGAAAGGATTGCCTTTTTAGTTCTCATGTTTTTAAAACATTCTTGATTTTTTCAATTTTAAAGCAGAATATCTGTTTCATAGAATAAATGATGTCTACATACATGAAATGCACTGTTCAGAAATAGTTTAGATACTGTTCACCTGCTATAGGGAAAAATGTGGTAGAACTCCCTGTATGCGGTTTTGATGTGTACATGAGGTATGCAATCATTGTATTTACCAGTATAAAAAGAAATAGTAATAAGATGGGGATGCTTCTGTTAACAAAGCTACAGGTTTTTGGATATTACTATAGATTTGTTCTTGGAATAGCAAAGCACAGAATTGCATAAGAACGCGTATTGGTGATCATTTTCAGAGTGGTTGCCGTGTTAATGTTGCAATAAAGACGGTCTTGTGGCATCTGAAACATTAACTAATGTAATCTAGCATAAACTTTTGTGAGCTTGCATGAAGCATTAATGCACATATGTGTATGTAATATTCCATTTATGGTCACGTGGGAATGGTCCACTTTTCTGCTCCTCAGAAGTGCCACTGTAAGTATGCATAGGACTGCAGTGTATTCTTGAAGTGCTCTGTCATGGCACTAATACTAATTTGTATTATAAAAATTGTCAGAGCACCCATTTAACAGAGTTGGTCCAATAAGCAGAAAACTTTTAAGAAACTGATTAAGTTCTTTCTACTTTCCAACAGAAGTAGGTACCACACAACAAAACAGCTGTCTCTACATTTCTAGCTTTGCTTCACAATTTCTCTTACCTGGAAAAAAGAGAAACCAGCCTGTAATTGCTGCATTATGTCATCACAGAGAAGCTAACCAGTATTTCACATCTTGCTTGCAATAATGAGGTGAGAAACATGTTGCTTATTATTTCTGTTAGAATTAAATGTCCTTCAAATTCCAGGAGCACCACTATATTCCAAGATCTCTTGGAGGGATAAGAATTCCGAACAGAAGTTCTGTGGGTCAGCAGCAATCCTTTAACGCAGAAGTGTCAAACATGAAGCCTGGGGGCTGGATCAGGCCCCCGGAGGGCTTCTGTCAGGCCGGCATTGGAACTGGCTGCCTTCTGCTGCTTCTTCCAGTTCTGCTGCTGCTGCCTCATCGTAGGTTTGCAACTTACAGATACACACCTGAACAACATACTCAAGACTGCAACAGCACAGACATTTTGATGCAATAATTCAGAGCAAGAGGTGTCAGTTATCAGACACAAATAAAATATTGCAAGAGTGCTAATGTTTTAAGCATGTTTTTATTTTAAATAAAAACCCCTTTGTGTTTGTGTCCTTTATAAAGTTTATATCTCCGCTATCTGGCATTACGTTTTATGACACACATGGCCTGGCCCAACAAGGTCTCATTTATGTCAGATCCGGCTCTCGTAACAAATGAGTCTGACACTTCTGTTTTATCTGAAATTAAAATGATTTAGAGTTAGGAGTAAGCAGGGAAGTGGCTAAATTTGCAGATGACACAAAGTTGTTCAGGGTAGTGAGAACCAGGGAGGATTGTGAAACACTCCAAAGAGATCTGTTGAGGTCAGGTGAATGGGCGTCAATGTGGCCAAGTGCAAAGTGATGCACATTGGGGCCAAAAATCCTAACTATAAATATACACTGATGGGGTCCAAACTGGCAGAGACTGACCAAGAGAGAGATCTTGGAGTCGTAGTAGATAACTCACTGAAAATGTCAAGATGGTATGTGACTGCAATAAAAAGGGCCAACGCTATGCTGGGGATTATTAGGAAGGGAATTGAAAACAAATCAGCCAGTATCATAATGCTCCTGTATAAATCAATGGTGAGACCTCATTTGGAGTTCTATGTACAGTTCTGGTCACCACATCTCAAAAAGGATATTATAACATTGGAAATAGTGCAGAAAAGGGTAACTAGAATGATAAAATGGTTGGAATACTTTCTCTGTGAAGAAAGGTTAAAACACATGGGGCTCTGTAGCTTGGAGAAATGGTGGCTGAGGGGTGACATGATCGAGGTTTATAAGATAATGCATGGGATTGAGCAGGTTGAGAAAGAAGTACTTTTCTCCCTTTCTCACAATACAAGAACTCATGGGCACTCAATGAATTTGCTGAGCAGTCGGGTTAGAATGGATAAAAGGAAGTACTTCTTCACCCAAAGAGTGATTAACACATGGAATTCACTGTCACAGGAGGTGGTGGCGGCTACAAGCATGGACGGCTTCAAGAGGGAATTAATTAAACATGGCGCAGAGGTCCATCAGTGGCTATTAGCCGCAAGGTATAGATAGGAACTAGCAGTCTGGGGCAAGTGATGCACTGTATTCTTGGTGCTTGGAGGGGGGGCAACAGTGAGAGGGCAACAGTGGGAGGGCTTCTAGTGTCCTGGACCTGATATTTTTGGCCACTGTTAGAGTGTTGAACTAGATGGGTCATTGGCCTGATCCAACACTGGCTTCTCTCATGTTCTTATGCATGTGTTTGCTGTCAATCATTGCAAATTTAAACTGAGTAGTGAGGCTAGTATATGTTGCTCAGTAACCATTTTGTCAAAATAGCAACACCAACTTCCTATTCAAATTAATTTTTCCTGAGTTATCTTCTTGCTGTTGAGAGTAATGTCTGAATTGACCTTGCAAACTGGACCTTCCATTGTGCAAACTGGAAGATGCATTAGAAGCTCTCTTTCCTTACTGTAATGTGAAAATCAGGTAGAGGGGGAGGGAGGTAATGACCGTTTAGTTAGCAGTTTTCTGAAGTCTGCATTTATTACTTCTGCAGTTCCATTTTAAAATGTGAACAAGTGTATTTTTCTTCTCTACATGGGGAACTGATACCAAGAAATGGGTCTAGTTAGCCCAAGTATTCCAGCTCTAGAGAGTTCATTATGGGAGTCTACCATGTGCATTTAATTGCATACCTCTTGACCTGTGATATCTGGACCTTAAATTATGACCCAGTATGCCTTGTTCTTTAAACATCATGGAGTTAATTTCTTGGCATTTGTTACCTTTAGGATCTTAGAAAGGCCAGATCTTGCCAGTTTTCCAGCAGCAGTGTAATGGCTGTAGCTGCATCCTGCTTTCAGTTCTCATTTTCCTTGAGCACCAAGAGCTACTTGGCAGTTACAAGTTTGCCATTGCCAGGCATGCTGTCCATCCAGACCACTTAGCCCCTGTTGATGACCTAGAGCATGATTTCTGTTTAAGTGAAAAAACTATACAAATGCTTATCCTCACAACAATCTTGTAAGTTAGGCTGAGAGTAACCCAAGGTCATATAGGCTTTTTGAATTGCACAGGTATTTAAACCTGGATCTCTCATTTAAAATTAATAATTATATCCTGTACTACCTGCTAGAACACACCTATACCAGCCTGTTAAATTGCAATGTTTCCCTTTAACTTGCCACCATTAATAATAGTCCTGCTTTCCAATTTTCTTGAGAGAACATCCCAGCCACATAGGGGGAAAAAACCTGGGGCAATATTTGCTAACTATCAATCATCCAAGTATTTTTTCCAGTAAAAAGAACCATACAGAAATAAAAAGGTGAACAGCACACACAAGTAACTCCCAATCTAAGCTGTGAAACCATCCCCCACATTGAAGATCTACTGAAGAGGGAAATAATGTATTTTCTAGTAAATCTACAGAAAGATCAGAGGTATACGGAAGTAAAGATTTAGCATCCATTTTACCATGGAAACTATTCTTCAACTGGGTTTCCAACAGGTAGCCTATTTGCTGCTGCAGAGCGGTTTATATATCTCGATAATCCTGCGAAATATAATAAATAGATTAGCTCTAGACTTTTCTTAGAAAGCTTTTATACAATTTTCCTCTGTGCTGCTTAGCTGATGGCTTCACTCCAGGTGCTCTTCCTAACCCATGTTCTCTTTCTGGGAGAAACCAGAGCATAGGAAATTTGAGGGGAGTAGCACAGCATAGTCTTCATTAGCCAGAACTTCTAATTAAAGGAAAGGCTGTAAATCACTTCAGTTTTTGAGCTACATTTTAAAGCATTTCTTTGACATTTTTCCGGCATAAAGGTATGAAAAGCATTAATGAGCTTAATCATGTTTCTCTACACAGGAGCATCCCCTCCATTCATACCCAACTTGGGATACCATTGGTCAAAATACTGTATAGGTTTTCATACAATTTTGTGCTGTGGGATGTACAGAAGGATGAAATAGTCTGCCTACCAAAGCACATGATCGGCAGACTTGAGTTCTATCATATGGAAGACTAGATTTAGGAAAGATGGACTGTCACTCAACTATGTTAATTAGCCCTATCACATTCAACAAATTATTGGATTTAGTCATGGTTTAATGCTCTCATTATTCAGAATCGGATGTGGAACAGATGAAGTATGCTCCAGAAGTTTATAATGGTAGAGTTTAGGGAGATCCACATTCAAATTGTTCAGCTATGACTATAGATACCTTGCAGGACAGGAGGTGTTAGCAGCCAGACCCCTCCTGCGGAAGGGCAATCTTATTCAAGACACCTGTTTTTACCACCCTCAAAATCATGTACTATTCAACCTGGCCCAGAAGTGGAACCAAGATGGAGCTGGAAACAAACAAAATGGATGCTGGTCAGACAAGCCTGGGAAACAATTTTGGGTAGGTGACTCGGGGTAGCTGACTTGGTAGTAGCTCTCCTTCCCACCCTAAAAGATATACTTAATCTCAACAATTGGTTTATCAGGAAAGGCAATACCCCACCTTGATGTGACCTCATCACACCTGGTCACGCTTCCTCTTGCTCATTCTCCCTAATTAAACCGATAGCCTCTCCCATCCTGTATTCAAAGGTCATCAGAGAGAACATTAACACTTTTAGTTTACCTCAGACAATCTCATCAAGCGCCATTAGCAACACTCATGTAAACTAGGTCTTTGTCCACCCTCGGAAATCTAATCAAGGTATTGTTGTAGGGACACACATGTCAGACTGCCTTAGGGCTAATTTTTCCTATAACTGGACACTTTGCCTTGTGCAGTGTGTGGATGTTCTGAGTGCTAAACATCACAACCCTGCTCTCTATGGGTTTCTTCCTTCTCTCTGGGAAACACTGGCCATTTTGCTGTCTTCTGCGGACCTCGCTTCTCCAAGATTTGGCAAATATTGCCTTTCCCCACTACTCTGTTATTTTCCCTCTTAGTTTGTGTGTTCCCCTGTGTTCTTTGTATCTTTTGCTCTTTATTTCTTTTTATAATAAAACACCTTTCCTGTAGTACCACTGTCTATTTGAGAGTTCTCAGGGAACAATCTCTGTAAACGTTGGTGGAGATCCCCCAGTTACCCCCTCTTGCTAAGCTAATTTCTCCCACTGATTATTAAACTACCATTCTGGGTAACAGAGAGATGAGTCAGAATCAATGAACAGAGAACTCATAATACATAGGGATATTCCATATGCCTGGAAGAAACACAGGATACCAATGTAATGAATAAAATCAACTGTTACTTTCACACTGCTTAGATAATTGTCCTGATCAGTGTTCCCTCTAAATTGAGTTAGTGTGAGCTAGCTCACAGTTTTTTAGCCTCTGGCTCACACATTTTTGTCTCCACGGGCTCCAGAGCAAACCAATTTATGCAATAGCCAAATAGCTTCCTCACAACTTTAATGCCAGTAGCTCATCAAGTAGAATTTTGGCTCACAAGACTCCACAGCTTAGAGGGAGCATTGGTCCTGATTGTGATGAAATTCCAGAGAAGAGAAAATGGCTTGTGGAGTGAGCAAAATAGTGTGCCAGTTGACCCCCCTAACTGAGGGAGTTAATCATGGAACTGATACAGGAGGCAAAGGGGGAGTAAGTGGGTGTCTTTTTGGTTGAGGCTGTGTGGTTGTGAAACTTTGAGTTTTGGTTTTAAATGTGTTTCTACAGCTTGTTACAAGCTCATGGTCCTAGTGGGAGAGGGTGTCCTGGACCACGCTAGGCATAGGGTGAGTCAGCTGAGCTGGAGTGCGAGCGAGGCGTGGGCACAACTGGCACAGTGTGGTCAGAGTCCAGCTCCCAGGTAAAACATGGAGTAAGCAATTTGGTGCAAGAACAGGTTTGGGGACAAATCGAGAAGTCAGAGTCCAAATGGTTCAAAGGGTCAGAGTCTCAAGGCAGCGAGGTCAGGAGTAAGATGACGTGTTACTTCCATAGCCAGTCTCCCCCTTTCTCTACCCTTTTTAACAGACATTCACTGTGCATCTGTATTGCACCATGCAGATGCATGTGCACCCATCCTCACTGTTCAGATCCAGGTGTCTCTGGGCTGCTAATCACGCACTCCGCCTTCTTTCTGGCCTCTCATGTTGAACCGTCCTCCATCTACGTTCCAACTGTTCCGGAGATTGGGGAGCCAAGATAGATGGTGGGATGATGAAGAAGAGATTGGATTTATACCCTGCCCTTCACTACCCAAAGGAGTCTCAGAGTAGCTTACAATCTCCTTTCCCTTCCCCTCCCTATAGCAGACACCCTGTGAGGTAGGTGGGGCTGAGAGAGCTCTGAGAAAACTGCTCGTGAGAGAACAGCTCTGAAAGAACTTATGACTGACCCAAGGTCACACCAGCAGCTGCATGTGGAAGAGCGGGGAATCAAACCTGATTCTCCCAGATTAGATGCTGCTTATCAGTCTGTGAATTGTTATTTGGCAAGGCAAAAGTAGTGTCAGAGTCCTCAGTTAGTCAGCCAAACACCAGGCCTTATTCATTGAAACAAGAATAGTGTTTATTAAGCTGCAATACTAGGTCACTAGAACAGAAGCATTGTTAAGGATAACTTGGATACATGAAGCATTGAGTTATACTCTAAGGGGGGGGAAAGGGTCCCCACCTTTCTACCAATAGATGGGTAGCGCGCGCGTGGGAACACCAGAAAGCAGTAAATAATCGTATACCCGCCACCCCACCTTTCCCAGGCCTAGCTGTTGTCTTTAGAAAGCGATAGGAGACTCACAGCCTGGCATTCAAGGCCACTTCTGGCCTGGGAGATGAGATATAGCCCGGTTGCCCAGGCAACACCGGCATCTTCCCACATTCCATCCCAACAGTCCAGATACATCAATCAGCACACTACAGTCCCATCCTCCCCCCCTCCTCCATCCCTATGGCAGGGATACCTGACATTCTGCCCTCCTGATAACAAACCTATCCCCCCGGTTTTAAAGGGTACAATTTATGAAAAGCGCGGACTAACTTCGGGGCAAGAACATGTTCCGCCCTCACCCACTCCCTCTGTTCTGGCCCAAAGTCCGCCCAGTCAATAAGATAATACAGCCGATTGCAAGAAATCTTCGAGTCCAAAATCTGTGAAACCTCATAATGCGGTTCCCCCCCCACCATGAGCGGAGGCGGGGCGGGGCGACGAGGTCTCCATGCATTCTCCGCAGGCGCACGTCGTAGGAGCCTTACATGAAAGACAGGATGAATAGACTTTAGCGATTTAGGCAAGTCAAGTTCAACAGTGACATTGTTAATCACTCGTATAATTTCAAAAGGTCCCACATATTTCCAGCCAAGTTTGCGGCTTGGCTGCACACCTCGTAGTTTTGTGTGGAAAGGTAGGCAAAGTCCCCACACTTTGGAGTCCATGAAAGGTTACGTTTCTTATCAGCCTGAACTTTATATGCAGCCTTGGCCCCTTCGAGAGATTTAATCAGCAAGGGCCACACCGTTTGCAAACGTTTGCACCAGTCACCCGCATCTCCCGCCGGGAGGTCGGGAGAACTCAGAAATGGAAGCGGTGGGGCTTCATAACCGTGCACCGCCATGAAAGGAGACATCCCCGTCGAAGAGTGCTGAGTGTTATTGTAGCAGAACTCAGCCAAAGGCAAGAGGGAATGCCAATCGTCCTGCTGAAAATTTGTGAAGCACCTGAGGTATTGTTCTAGGGTTTGGTTGACCCTTTCCGTTTGCCCATCAGTTTCTGGGTGGTATACACTGCTGACCCCCCTCTCCACCCCTAGCAGTGACATCAACTCTCCCCAGAACTGGGACACGAACTGCACCCCCCTGTCCGAGACCACTTTGGATGGCAAAGTGTGTAGCCTCACCACGTGTTGCAAGAACGCGGAAGCTAATTTCTTAGCAGAGGGGATGGAAGCAAACGGGACAAAGTGAGCTTGTTTAGTGAACAGGTCGACGATAACCCAAACAACAGTTTTCCCCCCACTCGGAGGCAGATCAGTAATAAAGTCCATGGAGATCACCTCCCAAGGGCGAGTCGGAGTGGGGAGGGGTTGTAACGCTCCAGGGGGTTTTCCCGGCCAGGGTTTGCTCATCAGGCAGAGTTGGCAGGCATTAGTAAACAAAGATAAGTCCTTACGGAGTCCAGGCCACCAAAACTGCCGTTGAAGGAGTTGGAGCGATTTAACAAACCCCGTGTGCCCGGCAAGTTTCGAGCCGTGTGCCCACCCCATCACCTCCCCCCGGAGTGATAGGGGCACAAAAAGTTTCCCATTTTTCCGCCAACAGTTCTGTGCATCCTGCACCACTCCCTCCTCCCCTTCAAGCGTTTCCCTGTCGGCCTGAGACATAGCAGAAGCGAATTTTGACTCCCAGTTGGAGGGAGGCGGGGCAGGGGGAAGTTGCCTTGTCTGCTTGCGCGTGGTCACCGCCCCCAGCTGGGAGGGAGTAAAGACGGAGTCCCGGACCTCCTCCCTTTTGCTGTCGTGTTGTGGGAGGCGGGACAAAGCATCTGCCAGCGAGTTAGCCTTCCCCGGGAAATGGTGCAAGGTGAAATTAAACTTAGAGAAAAAGTCAGCCCAGCGCAACTGCTTGGCGTTCAGTGAGTGGGGTGAGAGGAGGAGTTCCAAATTTTTATGATCAGTCCACACTTCGAATGGAACCCGGGCCCCCTCTAGCCAGTGGCGCCATGTTGCCAGCACTAAGCAGATCGATCCTGCTTTTTCCCACACCGACCAATTCCGTTCAGTATCATTGAACTTTCTAGAAACATATGCGAGGGGGTGAAGCTTGCCATCCTCCCCCTCTTGGAGGATCGCCCCCCCCCATGGCGACGTCTGACGCGTCGACTTGGACAATTAATTTCTTTAGTTCATTGGGGTGAGCCAGCATGGGCTCCGAGGTAAAGAGAGCCTTCAGTCGTTCAAACGCAAGTTGGCACTCCGGGGACCAGTCTAAACGCGCACCCGGTCAAGTGCAGTCAGGGGCTTTGCCCTTCGTTTTAAGCAAGTCAGTAAGGGGGAGGGCCACCTGTGCAAAGTTCGATAAGAATGATCTGTAAAAATTGGCGAATCTGAGGAATGCTTGGAGTTGCCTCCTCGTCTTGGGGGGTTCCCACCCCACTACATCCTTAACTTTGTCAGGGTCCATCTCAATCCCCTTCTGTGAGATGCGGTAGCCCGGAAAGGGGATTTCCGACTTGTGAAATTCACACTTTGAAAGTTTCGCAAAGAGTTTGTGCTTGTGCAACGTTTGGAGAACTTCCCTCACCAGTTTCACGTGTGACTTGAGGTCAGGGGAGTACAAAAGTATATCATCAAGGTAAACAAGGACCCCCTTGAACAAGTACTTGTGCAAGACCTCATTAATTAAATTCATGAAAACCCCTGGCGCCCCCTGAAGTCCGAAAGGCATAACTAAGTATTCAAACTGCCCCAAAGGGGTATTAAATGCGGTTTTGAATTCATCCCCCTCTCTGATGCGCACTCGGAAATAGGCATCTCTCAGATCCAACTTGGAAAACACTTTTCCTCCAGCCACCGCTGCCAGGAGGTCTTTGATCAGGGGCATGGGGTATGCGTTTGTGTTAGAAACAGCGTTTAGCCCCCTATAGTCTGTACATAGCCGTAACCCCCCGTCTTTCTTTTTCCGGAACAAAACAGGTGCGGCAAAAGGGGAAGAGGCGGGCCTGATGAACCCCCTCTCCAAGTTTTAGTCAATGAACTTCCGCAGCTCCACCTTTTCGGATGGGCTCATGGAATATAATTTGCCCTTAGGTAACTTCTGGTTTGGCAATATTTCAATAGCACAGTCAGAGTTCCTGTGGGGGGGGCAATTCATCCGCCTCTTCCTCCCCAAAGACAGCCGCTAAGTCCCGGTATTCCCGGGGGATCGCCTTCAGTTCTGCTTCCGCCACCCCCATCAACACTGGGTCGCTTCCCAAGCGCAGAGATCCCCAGCCCCCTCGCCACACGTGGTCTCTGCATTTCTCAGAAATGAAATTGACTTTCCCCTCTTCCCACAGAATGTGCGGGTCGTGGTCAAAGAACCATGCACTGCCTAGGACTAGAGGGAAGCGGGCCGCAGGGGTAACGACGAAGGGTCTCACCTCCCAGTGATTCCCAATCCCTACGCGTAATGGTACAGTCTCGTATTTACACGGCTCTTTCATCGTGGAGCCGTCCATCTGGGTGAACACCAGTGGCTCAGTCAGTTTGACAACTTTTGCCCCCAGTCCCATTACTAGCGAGGGGTTAATAATGTCTTTCCCGCACCCGGAGTCAATGAGAGCTCACACTCTCACATGGGTCTGTAGACCCGGGTCCATTAAAGTCACAGTAAGCAAAAAAAGAGAGGGAGGTCTGCTCACTGGGTTTAGCGCTTGTGAGTCCGGGACCTGCTGTTCAGCGCTGTTTACAGCAGGTCCTTCTCGTTTCCCGCCTTCGCTGCTTCCTCCTCCTACGAGTCGGAGGTTTCGCTCAACGGGGTGATTTGTAGAGCTCTCGCCCCTCTCGGCTTTGCCACCGGCTTGGGTGTGGAAGTGTCGAACTTCTTCTTGGTTCCTTTCGCCCCTCCGGGTGGCGTAGAGGCTCCGGGGCAGCTCGCTGCGAAGTGGCCCGCCTCGCCACACTTCAGACAGAGCCCTTGTTTCATCCAGACCTCTCTCGTGCCATCTTTGGGTCGGGGCCCCGTCGGCTGGGTCTTCCCTCTTGGAGCTGGGCTTGGGCCCAATTGGGCCCCCTTCCCCAACGCCGCCGCATCGTCCAGTCGGATGGTTCTCAGGCGAGTTTCCATGGTGATTGCTGCTTGCATCCAGCCCGCCAACCTTTCTGGGTCGTGTCCGCGCGTCACTGTGCGGCGGATTTCGGAGTTAAGTCCTAGTCGGCATTGCTCCGCCAGGACTCCGTCGGACCATCCCCGGATTTTCACGGCTTGTCTGCGGAACTCCGCGGTGTACTCTCGTACAGACTTGGAACCTTGAGCGCGCGTAAAGCCGCTCGGGCTGTCTTGTTTGTGTTGACGTCTTCAAATTGCTCTTTCATAGCCCACATAAAGGCGTCGATCTCCCGCAACTCCCGCCCGTCAGCTTGGTGTAGGGCCACGTACCAATCAGCCGCCGCCTCCTTCAGGTGTGAAGCGATAGCGTCTACCATACGGTCTTCGCTCTGGAACAGGTGGCCCCAGTTCTCGATGAATTTTCCAGTTCTTACCAGGAAGAACGAGAACTTCTCAGGGGTCCCATCAAAGTCAGCATCGAGGAGTTCTGCAGGTTTTGGCGGAAGGAACCCCCAGGGTCGTTGCGGTCGCGGCGCCGGCAGCCCCTGCTGTGGGGGCCCCGCTGGCTGGTCCAGGGGTGCCCCCGGTTGCCCGGGCACACCCCCAGGCGGCCCCGCAGGCACAATCCTCTGGTCGGGAGGTGGTTGGGCAGGGGGCGCCTCTCGCTGCCTCCGGTCCATTTCCTCGCGAATGCCGTCCGAAATCATCTTGGGGATGCGGGAGAGAGACTCGTCCAGCATCCGAATTAGACGATCGTGGCTCGGGTCGCCGCTCCATCTTCGGCTTCCCCCGGGTCCCTCTTCGCCTCTCGACTCTCTGGTCAGGTCTTCCACCCATTCCGCTGTGCTCAGTCGGTGGACCGATCTTTCGAATCGGCTCTCCCTCACCGAAGCTCGCGGGGTGAGGAACCACGTCTCATGCGTCTCGGCTAACGGCTTCACCCAGTCCCGTCGTTGCTTGCGTCGGGTTGTCACGCCGCCGTAAGCCGCTCCATAAGGGTCCCCATAGGGTCCCCCCAAGTCGAAGTCTGAGCCCCAGGTTACCGGTACGTAGGTATTTGGGACTTCCACTGGCACGACTGCAGTAGTGCTCGGCACCGTCATCACAGGAGGCTTCTTGTCCTCCGTTTGCTGGTCTTCCTTGATCGGGAGAGTGTCTTCTTCACCGTCACTCATTTTGGGAGCAGCGGGTTTCAGGCCAGTCCCGACTAAAAGTGATTCTTAACAAACTGTCAGAGTCCTCAGTTAGTCAGCCAAACACCAGGCCTTATTCATTGAAACAAGAATAGTGTTTATTAAGCTGCAATACTAGGTCACTAGAACAGAAGCATTGTTAAGAATAACTTGGATACATGAAGCATTGAGTTATATTCTAAGGGGGGAAAGGGTCCCCACCTTTCTACCAATAGATGGGTGGCGCGCGCGCGGGAACACCAGAAAGCAGTAAATAATCGTATACGCGCCACCCCACCTTTCCCAGGCCTAGCTGTTGTCTTTAGAAAGCGATAGGAGACTCACAGCCTGGCATTCAAGGCCACTCCTGGCCTGGGAGATGAGATATAGCCCGGTTGCCCAGGCAACACCGGCATCTCCCCACATTCCATCCCAACAGTCCAGATACATCAATCAGCACACTACAGTCCCATCCTCCCCCCCTCCTCCATCCCTATGGCAGGGATACCTGACAAGTAGCTTTCTGTAGCAGGTCGTCTGTAACTGGCTGTGAGCTGGAACTGCCTTCATATGCCCATTCCTCTTCTGAAGAGTCCTCTGCCTCTTCAAGGTTAACTGCCTGGCTGACTCATAACACCATTCCCCCCCTGGGCCCCCTCCATCTGATGGGCCAGGTTTCTGCAGGTACAGAGGATGAAATTGGCATACTAAATCCGGGGTATGAAGGTCTACTGTTACCGGGATACCTATGTGACCCTTTGAACATGGCAAGTCTGTGATGAAGTCCAGAGAGACTAAACACCAGGGTCCTGTGGAAGCAGGCAGAGGTTGTAATACTCTGGATGGCCTGCCAGGAAGATTCTTTCCCCACCTACAAGTTTCACAAGAATCTACATATAGAGCCACATCACTCTGGATTCGAGCCACCAGAACTTACGGGTCAGGAGATGTAGTGTTTTATGATGCCCAAAGTGTCTGACAGGTTTAGCTTCATGGACTAATTGTAGCACCTCTGCTTTCAGTGGCCCTGGTGGCACATATACTCGGCCCCGATGGGTAAGAATATCTTGGTATTCAGCGAACCCAGTTTGCCTATTTTGTCTCAGGTCCTGGAGGCTTTGGAGGTGCTTTTGGACAAATGGTTCTTGTTGATTCTGTATTCAGTCTTGGAGTGGCAGTGGGTGTTGAGTAGCAGCAAATGTTTCAGGGGGCAAGATCGTGGCTATTGGTTGTTCCTCTGTTGGGGAGGTGGCATATTCCGGCTTCTGGGAAAGGGCATCTGCTTGATTTGGTAGTTGGGAATATATGTGATCTTGAAGCTGAACCTGGAGAAGAATAGGGACCAGCAGATCTGTCTCTGGTTCAACTGTCTGACTGTCTGCAGGTGTTCCAGGTTACGGTGATCTGTGTGCACCTGCACTGGATGTCGAGCTCCTTCCAGATGATGCCACCTGACCTCAAACGCAGCCTCAATAGCAAACAGTTCTCGTTCCCAAATAGTATAGTTTCTCTCCACTGGGGTAAGTTGGCAGGAATAATATGCACAGGGATGTAATGCATTTGTGGATGCTTCTTGCTGGGAGAGCACAGCCCCGATCGCTGTGCTGGAGGGTATCGTTTTCCACTGTGAAGGGTAGACGAGGATCTGGATAGTACAGGAGGGCTTCTTAAGTGAACTGAGTCCTGAGGCTTTGGAATGTTTCTTCAGCCTCAGGTGTCCAATGGAAAGGCTCTCAGGGCTACAGGAGTCTCGTTAAGGATACTGTTGTGGAGGCAAATTCAGGGATGAATTGTCGATAATAATTGTCAAAGCCTAGGAAATGCTGCCAAGAAAGTACAGCTTCAACTTTTTTGATGTCCATTTTAATTCCTTGAGGAGAGATTAAGTGACCCAGGAATTCTACCGGCTGTTAAGTCAGATGTGCACTTTTCCAGATTGGCAAACAGGCCATGCTGTCAGTCTCTGCAATACCATGTGTACATGCTTGGTGTGTTTTGCCAGGTTCCTAGAGTAAGTCAGTATGTCATCAAGAAAAATTATCACAAACTGGTCCAAAATGTCATGGAAAATATCATTCGTAAATCTCTGGAACAAAGATGGAACATCAGAAAGCCCAAAAGGCATCATTAAATACTCAAATTGGCCATACCTCATGCTGAATGCTGTTTTTCACTCATCACCCTGCCGGATGCGTACAAAGTTATGAAGCATCTCAGAGGTCCAACTTTGTATAGACCTTAGCTCCCTATAGGTATTCCAAGAGTTCAGGGTTTAATGGCAATGGATAACGGTCCTCAATGGTGATTTTGTTCAAAGTGCAGTACATAAGAACATAAGAGAAGCCAATGTTGAATCAGGCCAATGGCCCATCTAGTCCAACACTCTGTCACACAGCGGCCAAAATATACCAGGTGCCATCAGTAGGTCCAGCAGTGGGGCCAGGACATTAGAAGCCCTCCCACTGTTGCCCCCCCCAAGCACCAAGAATAGAGTGCATCACCTGCCCCAGACTGAGAGTTCCCATCTATACCCTGTGGCTAATAGCCACTGATGGACTTTTGCTCCATATGTTTATCTAATTCCCTCTTGAAACTGTCCATGCTTGTAGCTGCCACCACCTCCTGTTGCAGTGAGTTCTATATGCCAATCACTCCTTGGGTGAAGAAGTACTTCCTTTTATCTGTTCTAACCTGACTGCTCAGCAATTTCATGGAGTGCCCATGTAGTCATTGCCATGTAGTCATTGCAAAGCCTTAGTTCCCCACTTTTCTTTTTGATGAATACCACAGGAGCCAAAGTTGGAGAGGTCGAGGGGCGTATGAACTCTCGCTGTAGATTCTTAAGACAGAAAATCTTGATATGCACCCAGCTGGCACCTGAGACAATGTCAATGACACAATCATAAGGTTGGTGAGGTGGCAACTGTTCAGCTCCCTTCTCTTCAAACACATCCCAGTAGTCTGCATATTTATCAGGAAGAATGAGATTGATGGGACAGCAGCAGCCAATACAGCTGGTTGGTTCTGATGTGGGCATGGATCTTGGAACTGAAGCTCCTTCTGGGTCCACCCAATGATGAGATCATAAAGTACTAGCCACAACAGCCCTAGCGCTATCAAGAAATGAGGCATGTTCACCACATCAAAACAGCTGCTCCTGGTAGTGTTGAATCAGCAAGCTGAGAGGCTGGGTCTCCCTGGTGACCAGGCCTGAACGTAACAAGCAGCCATCGATAGCCTCCACCAGAGTTGGCATCCCTTTGAGGCAGAGAGGTACCTGGTGTTGGTTGGCAAGCTTTGAATCAATAAAGCAACAAGAGGCCCCAGAATCTATCATGGCATACACCAACAGCCAGCGTGTCTGGTAGGCAGAGTTTCATGGGGAACAGGAGCTGTCCAGGGTTGCTGCAGGAGACACCACTGGATGTGACAAAATGCCCCACGCTGCATGGCCCAAGCTGGCTTGCAGCTGGCCATTTAACACTGATGTGCATGGCTTCCATTTCTCAGGACAATTGGCATAGTACCCTGCTCTCCCACAGTAGAGGCAGAGATTCATGAAGTGGTGCCTGTTCTTCTCTTCAACTGACAGTCAAGGACTTGCAGCTCCCAACTGCATGGTCTCTCTTTCCTCTACTGCTAGTGTCCCTAGAAGAAAAGTGGCTGGGCAGAGCAGGGGCTGGTCTCCTTAGTTCCTTTCAGTAGCAGTTTTCTGCATGTACCCGCTTCCAGTTGTCCATCTGCCCATCTGTCCAGAGGCAGAGCAATATTAAGTTCTGGAGGGTTGCAGGGCACTCCACTTGAGCAGCCTCATCCAGTATTTCATCAGACAGCCCCTCCAAGTACTGGTCAACTGATGTAGCTTCATTCCATCCCAAGTCCTGAGCCAAAAGCTCAAAATCCATTGTATATTTAGTAACAGTGTCCTTCCAGTTTCAAAGCACGTATCTTCCAATTGGCATTCTCAGCTTTTGGGGGGTTGGCAAAGGCATTGCTCATGTAGGCCACAAAATCTGTAAAATTCTCCAACAGCAGGGACTTTGACAGTAGTAGCAGTGTGGACCATTTGGCTGCCTGAGTCTTTAAAGAGGCTGGGCACAAAGCAAACTTTCACTTTGTCAGTGGGACAGTACTGAGTAGGAGTGTGTGTTTGGTATAACCAAGCAAAAAAATACTTTTATCTGTATTTTTTGGGTATCACTTAAGCAGAATGCAAGCAGCACTGCGCAAATGGAGTGGCAAGTTTCAGGCAAATGGAGTCCCAAGCCGCAAGTTTTTGGGAACCCTGAGTATTTCCCAAATCACAATGGCATTGGGATTTGGAAATATCTGGAAACAACTGATATTTTTCAGGTTCAATATACCCAAACCTGAAAAATACTGTTGCTTTTTTGGCACCCCTAGTCCCGAGTATGCAGCTCCATGTAGAGCTGACATTGAGCCAGGAAAGCACGAAATGCTTCAACATCCCCCCCCAACTTCTCTGGAGGACTAATTGGGCACTTTCGCTGTAGTGAACAGGATGAACAGGCATAGGAGGTGCATTGTGAAGAGCAGCAGCCTTGGGGAGATGAATTACCTGTGCCTGGAACACTTGGGTCTCCACAGCAAAAACCTCCTGTGCAGCAGCGGCACCTTCCATTCCATGGAGGGAAATGAAGTTAGGGGTGGAAATAAACTGTTGTGGAACATGCTAGACACAGGGCACGTCAGCTGAACTGGAGCACGAGCAAGACAAGGTGTAGGTGGTGGCGCAGGTAGTAAAACCACACCTGTTATAACAACAGCGAACAACCACTATGGCTGTTCAAGTCCCACCGCGACCGGGGTGAGCTCCCGGTCCTAGTCCCAGCTCCCGCCCACCCAGCGGCTCGAAAGCATTTGCAAGTAGATGAATGGGTACCTGCCTGTAGAGAGGCGGGGGGCACCCTCCCTTCCGGGGGTGTGTAGCAGCAGCAACATCAGCAGCGGCAACATCAGCAGCGGCAGCAATGGCGGCGATAGCAGCAGCGGTGGCAGGCGGAGCAGACGGCCGAATCTGGCGGTGGGCGGAGCCATGAGGAGCAGGCAGCGTGACGGCACGGCGCAGCAGAGCCTATGGGACATGGACCGGAAGCCAAAGCCAAAATGGGCCTGTGTATCAGAGAGGGGCCTGCCGCGGAAGTCTCCTGGCCCAGGAAAAAGATCTTCGCCAGGGGCTCGAGTACACCGAGGCTGAAGCACGGACTCCTGGAGCCCCACTGGAAAGAGAATGGGAAGCCCTGCTCGGGGTGCTGGTAGGATGTCCCTCCCCATTGATTGTGGCCCTAGTTAGGGAAGGATCAAATACCATGTAAACCGCTCTGAGACCCTTCGGGGCTTGAGCGGTATATAAGCTGAATTAATTAATTAATAAATAAATAGGCACAACTGGCTCAGTGTGGCCAGAGTCTAAGAACAGGTTCAGGGCAAATCCAGAAGTCAGACTCCAAACACGGTCCAAAGGGTCAGGGGGTCTTGCTTTTGCTGATTGAGGTAAGTCATCTGATGGAGCTTGGGGGAGGAGCTACACATTCCAGGTACAAGCAGAGTTAATCAGAAGTGCATGAACAACAGAGGGAGTTAATTATAGGAGTTAGGGTGGGGAGATGACAAGATTTTTAAGTGAGACAAAACTGCTGTGAGAGCCCAACATTAAGCAAGGAAGTTTAACTATACCACATTAACTTCCTAGGTACAGGATTCTACATTGTTTCAGGTAAGGACCTTTTCATACCCTTAACACACTTAAACAACCAAAGCAGCTATGAAGTTAGAATGCCAGCAGAGGTTTTAGGACTATCCAGTGTTTTGCAAAGTGTGTCATGTATACAACATGTAAGTTGACAATAAGGTGAGCAAAAAGAGAATCTGAAGAGCTGATGGCCAAAAATGTTAAGAAAAGTATTCCTTCAACCATATTAAGAGCAGAAAACGCACTAAGAAGGCAACTGGGTCTTTGGATGACAAAGGAATAAAAAAATTGCTTTAAGGAAGATGGGAAATGACAGAAAAAACAAATTCTTTACATCACTTTGTATTCTTTGTTTCAACTACAAAAAATACAGGGCACATATCTATGCCAGAGCCACTGCTGTTAGAAAGTGTCTTTCATATTGAGATGAGAGATGAAGTTTAAACAACTATTACACAAACACCAGTAAATCTACAGGTCCAGATAACATACATCTGAAGGTTCTTCAAGAACTGAAATATGAAACTGTTGCTTTACAAACTTGTCACTAACTTGGCAAAGAAATTACAGGCCAGTTAACCTAAGATATGTTCTGAACTGGCTGAGACTAATATTGAAAGAGAGAATGGGTTTGTTCTGGAAAGCTCAATGAAAATGTTGGCCCATCACGTGGCAGCCTGGCAGCAATGAAAAATGCAAACTCCATGCTAGGTATTAGTAGGAAAGAGACTGAAAATAAAATGGCCATACTGCATACAGTTCTTCTTGTAGTGTCTCAGAAACGACACTGCAGAACTGGAAAAACTATGAAGAGCAACCAAGATTGGCACACCTTTTCTATGACAATGGGCTGGAGAGTCTGGGACTTTTAAGCCAAGAAAAAACGCTGCTAATGGGGGGGGATGACAGAGGTTTATAAAATTATGCATGGGGTTGAGAAAATCTTGGGGGGCACTCAAATTATTGGGAAGTAGGTTCAGAACAGACATAAGGAAACACTTCTTTACTCAATAATTAAAATGTGGAATTCACTGCTGGGGGTGGTGGTGGTAATGGCTACAATAACAGACACCTTTAAAGGGGTTTAAGATTTGTGGAAGAGTTCTATCAATAGCTACTAGCCATTGTGAATGAAGGGAGCCTCCATCTCCAAAGGTAGCAAACCTGAATTACCAGTGCTGAGAGGTGGCAGCAGCAGGGGTGAGCCTTAGCCCCTACACCCTGTTTGCCCTCCAGGACAACTGGTTGGCTACTGTGTGAAACAAGAGCCTGAACTAGATGGATTACCAGTCTGATTCAGCAGGTCCTTATGTTCTCATGCTATACGCAATGGTCAGCAGCTATGTGACCTAACAGGTTGCTGTATTAATACCTGCTCTTTCAAAAAAAAAAAAAAGCTCACTGACTTTATCAAGGTAAAAAAAAATACTATCCAGTGGAGATGTTGCTTTTCAAAGAAAATATAGCCATAATTTTTCAAAACAATATGCCATAAAACATTCTTGACCAAAGAATTTTAAATCATTTGTTATACTTCTGCATCTTAAATTTAGGGTGCCGAATAAAAGAAAATCAGTAATTATGTTTTTGTTTGAAATTTTTGGGGGTAAGACAGATAATGTGAGAAATTGTTTTTAGACAAAGGTATATCCAAATGGGGATCCCCATTTTTTTGTCTCTAGAAGGGCATTGCTAGAAGACATGCCAAATTTAAGTTTTCCAAGCATAAAACACAGGAAAACTTTCTCTAGCAAATCATGCCTTCTCAGATTAAGTATGAAACAGACACACTCTTTGGGCAGTTTGTACTTTATTACAATTTTTACTGTTAGTAGTTTCATATCTGGACATCTTAAAAGGATTTAGATTTACAGCATCAAAACACTTACAGGATTTTAGCTTTGATGATTAACCAGCTATACTGTACATAAGTTTAACTGCCCATCTTAATTTTTTGCCAAATTGAAAACAGTTCAAAGGCTATTCAGATTTTGTGTGTGTCCAAGGTACAGAAAAAACTCCGTTTATTGAAAAAGAATAATTCTGTCACACGTTCATATTATCAGTTCCACAAACTTAAGATTCAAGGAGCATACACAAAGCTATACATCTGTATCATTTATTAGGAATAATTCTGAGTAGGTTATGAAGAAATTAATCCATTGAGTCTTTAAGAATTTTCCAAAAATCTGTCTTTATGAAGATATGTTCACCAATAAACAGTAAAACTTCCGAAGAACTATTATACACTGGGCAAAACAGGCTGATACCAAAAAGCAACATGCAACAAAAAGATACAATATAAAGGAAGACAATCTGCTGAATATTAAAAACCTCAACAAGCTCGTTGCAACCAGTACAGAAATATTCTACCAATCAGATTCAATTCACACAGAGGCAAAAATGGGCTTACAGAATCCAAAAGGTTAATAAAATGTTCCTCAGTGCAGAAGATTTGAATAGTGTTTTAGAGCATTTTCCTCACTGGAACAATATTAGGAAGTGTGTTATGAGGGAGAGAAATAAATATAAATGGAATGCTAGATTAAGTCAGCAGACTGTCTAAGGAATGGAAATATCAGTAACTTAAAGAAAATGGGGGAAATCTCTAAAACATACTTAATTTAATTGGGGCTCAAGAAGCATTCAAACAGATTTCAAAAGTCACAACTATATTCAGGCATTTCGGCTAACAGTAGAAGTAAAAATCAGAAGATACACTTGTTTTCCAAATTAAGGAGTTTTTTTTAACCCAAGTATATTGTTACCTTGGCAACATATATCTTGGTAAACAATAATTGGCAACAAAATAAGTCAAAATGCTGTAATATCCTGCCCAAACCAGTTCCAGATACGGTATAATAACCAAGATGCAAACTAATTTTGTTGTAACAAGCCTAGACCACTTATATCAAACATGTCCCGGTGTGAAAGTCATCCAGTTTCGGTTAGCGTTTTGAAAGCTCATTTGACAGCCAGTCAAGTCCCTCATACAGACCCGTTCCTTGTGTAGCACAGGTAGCCTGAACATACCACTGTTGAGAAGGAAAGGAATAACGTGAAATGTTTAATACTGTGCCTTCCACTTTTAAACATGATTAAGAATTTGCTACAGGAAAAAAAAAAAAATCAAGAAAGCATTTCCATGTCTTCATTGTCATGCAAGACTACTCTGAAAATAAGAGCATGTCCAGGAACAGATATTCTAATGTTACTAAAGACAAACAGGTATAGACCTTTTGGAAAACCACTGGGAGCCCTATTTGGGGATGTCCACATTACAAACTTATTTTAATGCACCATAACTTTAACCACACAATATTCAAATTCAAAGAAAGAAATCTCCGATGGAAGACATGTGCTAGCTCACAGTACACAGGCCAAGCAGAGAGAAAGATGGAAAGGCTGGCCTGGGCACATGAAACCGCCAGCTACAACCTTTTAAGTTTTGAAATTAAGAGCCCCCCATGCTGCTGTTCAGCACAAAGGAAAAGTGGCCAGGTTTGGATTAGAAAATCTAAGCAAGACAATGCACTACCTGGTCCAATCAAGCGACAAATGCAATATGAGCTGTCAGGTGACCCTACTGAGTTTGGCAATGTCCTACATAATATAATGTTCTAACACCTTAAAAAAAAATTAATAGCATAGCAGTAATTTGCTCCATCCCACATGTGCATGCACACACAGAGGATTACTGTGAGAGGCAGCATAGATGAACTTAAATACATCAAAGCAAAATAATATCACACACTGGCATACTTCTCATTTAGAAATTTTACTTACAGTTCTGTTGCGCAGGGACTGAAGGCCTAATTTATCTGTCATTTCACTGATTGCCATGGCATTTGGCAAATCTTGTTTGTTTGCAAAGAGCAGCAGCACTGCATCTCTCAACTCGTCCTCCTGAAGCTGGTGGAGAAAACCATTTTAAGTTAATTTTCCTTTTTATAGTTACTTACAACCAAACTACAAATCTATAAGAGGGAAAGCATGGCAACAACAGCCCCCTCCCCCATTTACGATAACTAATTTACTAAATTTCCAAGAACCCATTAGTGCATGTTAGTAGTGAAGACAAGGCATAGTATCAAATGAAACAAATGGCTTCCAGAAGGTTTTACTGAACAGAAATTTTCTGAGAAGACTTGTAAGATTTGGCCTCAGCCAAATTAGGACTCAACAGGAAATCCTCAAAGGATCTGATGTGTAGGTAAATTAAGTCTTCCATACCTCCCATTATTTGTCACAGCTTATTAGTGGTAATTTCCTTTCCATGATCAGGCATAGAAAGCATTTAAATTCAGATCAAAAGTCATAGTTACCATTTTCTGCAGCTCTTCTGCTGCTTCCTGAATTCTCTCCCTGTCATTGCTATCTACCACAAAAATGAGACCCTGAAAAGAAAGTATTAAGCAAGCTCGATGAGAAATACAGATCTGCAACATTGTTGAAGTAAAATCTACAGTCACCATCACAATTAAAGAAACTTTTGCCCTTCAAAAAAAAGCCTTGAAATGTAAATTAACTAAACATTTCAAGTGGAGGGAAGGGATCAAGCCTCATTTGCCACTCCAGATTGGAATTCTATAGGAGCAGTTTAACCACAGTGGACCCATCCTCAGAATAGCTAAGTGGGCTGTTAACAGAAGATTCATGCTCAGTATTTTTAATGCAGCAGTAACATATTGCAAATTAGAAGAGAAGAGGAAGAGACAGAAGAGAAACTGGATAAAATAGAAAGCAATGTTATATCCACTTTTATCCTAGTTAAAGTGAAGGCGAGCAATTCAATTTGCAAAACTAGCCACAAAGCTATAGCAGCAGGCCACCATGAGTATTTCTATACTGATACAAGGGCTTGGCTGTTAAAGACCACTGCTCCACACAAATCAGCTCTGTTGGTTGGCATTGTGAAGAAACTACAACACCTCAGTGTAGGCTTTTAATTGAGTACCAAGCTATATTTACCCAGGCTTTTTACCATTTGTGCTCAGTCTTCTTTGTCATTTTAATTGCTTATAATTCCTTGTTAATTTACAAGGAGATGGTTCTACTGCACAGAGGGCACTGAGGTACAACAGTGTCAGTTGCCTGTTAATTCCATTAAGCTGCTGGCCGCACAGAACACTGTGGAATTTATTACTTTCAAAGGGCACAGCATGTTAACTTGTGTAAATGCCAGGAACTTGCACCCTAATCAGGCAATATTAGGGTAAAAGAGCATAATCCATACATCCCCCAAATCCAGACTTCTATTTACATAATCTGTAAAGAACAGATTGAACATACGTGGTACTACATGTATGGGGCTACCAAACTACTGAGGAACATCCTGTGGCTGCAATGAAGGGCATGGAGTCAAGTTTATTAAAGAAAATAGCATGTGGTTGCGTTCAGCAGATGGCATTACAGAACTGCACAATATGGAGCCATATTTCACTTTGAAGCAAATCAACACCACACAAATTTACAGCCCAGATGTGTGATTTGCTCCCCATGAATGGGATGAAAGCATTTAACACTGTATTGCTTTTCATCTTTAGCTGGCAAGCACAAAGGCAGGTAAGCGTCTTGTCCATCACCAGCCCTAAGACTACCAAGATGATCTGATCAAGGAGCAGCAGGGAGCAGGCTTAAGCTAGTGTCTGGATGTAATAATGGGCTTGATGAGGGCAAGTGGACAAACTGAATCCAGGCAAGACAGACATTATGGTTAGTACATACATTTGAGTGTTTTCTGCTTTGAGTAGGGTCACACGCTTCCCAAGTGAACATGTTCACCACCTGGGTGTCCTGCAGAACTTTGCTTCACAGCTTTCAGGAAAGCTTTCTACAAGATAGCTGGGACCATTATTTCATCTGGGATCACGCCAATGTCATCCATGCTTCAATTAGCTTCCAGACTGGATTTGACAACATATTCTGTATGTTGTTGACCATGGAGACTGTTTGGAAGATCTACCTAGTGCAGAACTCTGCAGCTCATTTACTGAAGGGTTGCAAAAAGCATACCAATGTATTTATTTATACTGATATACTCAACTTCCCTCTTGGCTCAAGGTGTCTTGGGCATACCTGTACTGGTTTTGGGCTTGCTTAGCCTTTAAAAGCTAAATAAACACAAGCTCCATCTACTTCTGGGAATACCTTTTTCTCACATATTCATCCTTACACCTAGACTTTTCAGGAAAGCTTTTTACAGGACAGCGTGACCATTCTTCCAAAACTACCATGATCACATTGCTTAGTGTTCCCTTCTTCTTTGAAGGGAAATTCATTAGGAAGCAATGTAAGCGTTCTTCTGTGGATAAATCCCACCTTGCAGATTGCCCCTCCTAGCAAGATTCACGAAGGACAGATTTTTCTGTTCTGCCAACATGGGAAAATAACTTTTTCCACACAAAAACTATCATTCTATCAGTATGCAGAAAAGTACAGAAAAGTTACATAATGCAAGGTAGCTCATAATTTACAAAATGAAATCATGATTCTGACACTAGTCAAATTCACAACTTATTTGTCTTTAAAAATGCAACATATCAGTCATTGAACCTTTCTGTGTTATAAAGCAAAGCTAACAAGCTACGAATACCAGTCAGTTTGTGCCAATGAGAGGACTGCCCTGAAAAAGATAAAATCCTCTAAACATTCTAGCATAAACTTTGTTTTAAGCCATATTTATTGTTTTCATCCACCTCAGACAAGATTTTCAAGAGACAGGATAAAAATATTATGACTAATGCTTCACAGGCATTATTGCTTTGTAACAGATCATCAAGGAGGTAGTCTTACCTGTGTGTTCTGAAAATAATGCCTCCAAAGTGGTCGAATTTTATCTTGACCACCAACATCCCAAACTGTGAAACAGATGTTCTTATATTCTACTGTTTCCACATTAAAACCTGAAGAGAAAACACACACACACATATGATTATAACAAGCAAGACTAGTAAGCACTCAAGTTAACAGTACTGTTGATACTAGTCAAGTGCAACCCCTACCAGAACTTAGTAGACAGGACAATGGAGCTGCTCTAAAATTTCTAAAATGAACAATAGGATCTAAGACTAATACAGTGAATTGTTAAAGAGCTGTAATTATGGCTTAATTTATAAATGGCCGTGCCCCCCCCCAAATCAAGTTCTAGGAAATCCATCTTAGAAAATCTATGTGTATGTCAATAAATACTTCTTTCTATATTGGATTTTGGTCAGTAGCATTGTTCTGATTTCAGTAAATCTGCACTCAGAGATAATGACACCCCCTCCAGAGGAAGCTGCCTTACCTTCTCAGAAGAGAGTCACTGGATCCAAACCATAGTATAGAACAAACCCTTGGACTTTTACTCTAACATATTCTGTACAAAACTGCTGAAGTAATTTCTGTCCTGCCATTCATAAATGAAAACAATAACACACCAGTGTTAACAATACATTATTTTCTTACCAATTGTGGGAATTGTAGTGACAATCTCCCCTAACTTCAGTTTGTACAGTATAGTTGTTTTTCCAGCAGCATCCAACCCAACTAGAAAAATAAAGATGTCCATTATTAATTTAATAAAGCCAAAGCATGTATTGCTCATTAAGATGTGAAAATTAAGGGTGGTGTTGGAAAGTGCTGTCAAGTTTCAGCTAACTCATGGCAACTCCTTAGCCTTTTCAAGGCAAGAGGTAGTTTGATATTGCCTACCTCTGTGTAGCAGTCCTGGACTTCCTTGGTGGTCTCCCATCCAAATACTAACCAAGGCTGACTCCTTTGCTTCCAAGGTCTGATGAGATCAGGCTAGCCTGGGCCATCCAGGCCAGGGGGAGGTTACACTAAGCACTTACTCTGGACTAGTATGCTGCTCTATACTAAACAGCTTGCCTGCCTGTAGATTAGCTGACATTTTGCCATTTTTAGCTTCAGCATAATTTTTATACAGTATAGCAATACTGTATATACTGTATACTGTATATACAGCAATACTGTATATACAGTATAGTAATACAGTATTGCAATACTAGTGTAATTCTGAGTCACTACTTTAGCACTTACAAAACTTATAGACTTACACCCTCTTTATTATGTACGGAAGAATGAGTAGCAAGTTCTCAGTAGATAGCTGAAATCACCCATTTTGTGATAGTAATTAGTCAATCAGAACAGAAGGGTGAGCAGAGCTTACTATAAAATAATTAGAGTTGGGACAAAGATAAAATCTAAGATTTGCTAGAAGTCTTTGAGTATGTCATGAACTAATCTCGAATTTTAAAAATTTCAGTTAATATCCTTTCATTTTTTAAATCAATATCATCAATGAAGCCAGTGTTTAAGGCTTCATCAAGTAATGAGACAGGGAACTTGCATGAGTTAAAGTGTAAATATACATATGCATGCAAAAACAACATGTAGGACTGAAGGGTACAACACATTCCATGCATTTCATAGTTAAAATAGCAATCTTTATAAACTGTTTAATTCTTATTTTAGAATATATTAAAATGCAAAGTCTGACCTACAAAAACAGAAACATTGAATTGTGTTAGAAATTACAGCCACTGCATATATTAAGAGATGCATGGTTTCCAGTCCTGAAAAACACAAAATGTTCTACATCTTACAACAACACTACTGATAAGATTAGAATTTCAACAGCCATCCATATGCAAAAGAACCTCCTCAGGAAAGCTCCTCCATTAGCACGTGGGAAACTCCTACAAGACAATGACTCAGCCCTACCCCACCTTCCTGAGTAGATATAAATCACCTGCCTACCGTTTTTCTCCTCACCTTGACACAGAGAGTACTCCATCTTTCTGTGTTAAACCTCTGAGGATGCCAGTCACAGTTGCTGGCAAAACGTCAGGTACTACAATGCCAAGACCATAGCCATACAGCCCAGAAAATCTACCACAACTAACTCCAAACATTTGTTTTACTTCCTTAGTTTCAGGACAATACTATGCTGTAGGCACTTAAAGGAAAGGGGAAACCATGGTATTGCTCTGGGGTAACTGCTTGCCTTGGCTGTTGCAAGGTATTTTAAAAATTAATGGTGCAACCTAAGAAGAGGTAGATTCCAGTCCAGTAGCACCTTAGAGACAAACAAGATTTTATGGCTATGAGCTGTTGAGATTCAAAGCTTGTTGATCTCTAAGGTGCTATTGGACTGGAATCTACCTGTTCTACTTCTGAAACAACCCTAAGAACAGTTTTTCCTGGAAGTAAACCCCACTGGATACACCTAAGCAGACTTGCTTAGGACTGCACTTTAAGTTTCTTTAAAAAAAAACAGGAACACTTCTGAAGGAAGAGGGTTTTGCAAATGATGTTCCTTCATACAAATATCATCCAGTTTCAGCCCACTGACCCCCTAGTCCAAATACCATTATTTTAGGATATCTAGGAAGAAACCACTGGATAAGATGCATTGATGTTGGAAGATCTTCACTGACTCCATGTTTGTTTATATGCACAATTCTAAAGTTGATTTTGACCTCTACAGCCCTATATGGCCTGACACCAGAGCATCCAGAAGATGGACACCACCCATTCAAACATGTCCATTTGCTGATATTTGAGAAAGCCCTATTCAAGCTGTCTTTTTCTTCATAAGAAAAGTAGATGATAACCAGAGACAGGGGGTTTTCTGTTGTAACACTCTGGCTTCAAAATATCATTCTTTTAGATTAGTAATATAAATTATAACCTGTATCTTTAAATGGTAATATTAAGTGCCGCAAGAGCCAAGTATCAGCTAATTTGCAGGAGGTTGCCTACTGACTATGAGTAGCTTAGAGACATCATCTAGGATTCAAGAAAGGTTCAAAACCTCTAGAAGTACTAAATTCACAGAATACAGCTTCTAAAGCATGAAACGTATTTTACATGCTTTTATATGGATAAGATGCACATAATTTGTTTCATTCATGCAGTTAAGTCAAATGGAAGAATTTTGAATTTGTGGCCCAAGTTTTAGATGCAGTCAGATCTCTTCTGTGTTTTAACTGTTTTCTAAGGCTATCCCAAGTATAGTTCTGGTGTTCTTTTTCTATTTTAAAAACCAGTGCACAACATATACTGATGTTCTGAACAACTTCTCTGCACTCTAGCCTAATTTTAAAAATCAAAATGCATGGGGTACTGACTCACCAACAGCAAGAGAATGTATTTCATCTACAATATGGTACTGTCAAAATACTATCCCAAAGACACAAAACTGTAATCCTAATTAAACCAGATGTCAGCTTTCTGAAATTCTGTTTACAATAACAGAAGGCTGGACCAAATTCCAACACTGAGGATAAAACATACAAATACACACACACACATACACATATATATGCATGGACCAAACAGTACATGAACAGATTAAAAACTTAATTACATTGTAATTATTATTCTGGTAAACTGAAGTGCATTAAAAATCAGGATAATGGCCAAGGGGTATTAAGTTTTGTAAAAATCTGTACTGTTGGTCCATTTCCAAGCATTAGAACTCAAAAGTAGGAGAGAGCAATATGATGCAAAGCAAAGAACTGAACCATTTGGAAAGATGTCTTTACTGCTCACCTGCACCTCTTTCAGACAATTCAGAACTGATTTTAGAAAAACTAAGCTATACCTAAACAACCAATACCAAGAATCTTGGGGGAATTATGGTAGCATAGTATTTCACCATCTCATTAACTGTAAGGGGAAAAGGCAAAGAAATGGCAAGACAAAGTGGTGATGTTTTCAGTTTCTAGACCACAATTATGCATATTATATAGGAAGACTGAGCAATTTTAAACACACATTCTGCCAATTTATCTACCCCACATAAAAATCACTCAAGCCTAATGATACTTCAGAAGAGCCACTGTCCAATAAGGATAAAACCCTAAACCCCTATCAGAAGCATACGAAGAGTTCTATATATTTTTCTGCAACTCAAAGTATTGATCTGTTTAACCATTAATTCAACATGCATTAATTAAAAGCAAAGCTCTTCTCCCCCCAGCAAAGAAAATTTATTTTTACATCTCAGTTCACCATCCTCAACCATCCCACAACAAATATTAAAAGACCTCTTAACCATATCCTCTTTGAAATATTAATGGCATAAGACCAATGTAACTATATGAACACATTTTCGATATTAATGGGTGTGTGTGTGTGAAAAAATAAAATGGATGTAAATTCAACCGACTATAGAAAACAAGGAGACATTCCTCAAGGTAAGCCTCTCTCTGCACCTTTGTTTGTGTGGATTTTAAAAATGGTTGTGACATGTTTTGAGCTTGTCTGTTGGAAGAAAAGCAAGATTACACATTTTAAAAAAAACAAGGGCTGGGAAAGCCACACACACACCATTGAAATAATATTTAGAAACACAGGAAGCCAATCACACTGAGAAAGAACCCACATCCTGAAAGGGCGGCTGAAGATAAGTCCTCTGGCTCTAAAACGTCTGGCTCCAAGGGGGTTTCTCGGGGATGGTCTCAAAGGAGAGCCTCCAAAAGCTCACCGAAATCTCCCCCCCCCCCCCACTTCGGGCTACAGAGGCCCGGCCCGGCCCAGACATCTCCCAATTACCAAGCCTGTTCCTCCGGCGCTCATGGAGCACCGGGGTGGGGGAGGGAGAAGGGGGGGGCAGCACCGCCTAGGAGGAAGCGCCAGGCCTCTGGCTGCTCCTGCCGGGGCGGGGTCGCCGCGGGGCTGGGGGAGCGCCTGCGTGTGTGCCCGTCCTGTCCGTGTGCCTCACCCATGAGGATGCGCATCTGCTTCTTGCCGAAGAGACGTGAGAAAAGCGAAGAGATGGTGAGGCCCATGGCGGCTCCGGGTTAGGCGGGGGCAGCGGCGCAGGAAGCGACTGAGCGGGCAGAGTACGAAGGCGGAGGGAGGCAGCGGCCTGGGCCCCGGGGCCTGCTCTGTCTGTGCGTCCCTCTCTGTCGCTTGTTCGGGGATCCTCTCTCTACCGTTCTCTCTCGCTGCCACAAGGGCGCCGAAAGCGGCGAGCGCTGACGTGGGCAACGGCGGCGGCGGTGCCTGCTGACTGACTGGTCCGAGTCCGGGAAACCTGCCTGGCTCTCTCCTTTTTTTCTTTTTCTCTCTGCCACGTCACGGCCGCCCCGGCTCCAACGCGGACAAAATCGCGTCACGCCCGCCACATCCTCACCGCAGCACCACCCACACGCCGAACCTAGAACAGGCCTCACGACACACAGGAAGACTACGATTCCCAGCTGCTAACCGCCTACTGCTGATGTTCACGGCTTCTGGATTTGAGCCGCACAGCAACATGGGAGACGTAGTCCAAAGGCAATGCCGCTACTCGTCCTTCCAAGAGAGGAATAAAGGCACGCAAGCGTGCTTGGGAAGTATAGCAGCGGCTTCCCTTCCCCCTTTTCTGCCGCAGTGCCTGCTGGGAGTTATAGTCTCTCCATCATAAGACTGAGGACCTCGTTAAGAACAGGTTGATTGGTCTGGAACTAGGGTTAATTGTTAGGACCTATAAGCCTAATTCTGGTAAATAGAGACTGCTGTGCTGAAACTTTCTACGGTGTATCTCTTCCGACTATTAAAATAAAACGGTAGTCCAGTAGTAAGTTAAAGATCGGTATACCTTGGAATTCTCTTTAGATCCAAGATGATGGTAAAAGCATTCCTAAAAATTAGATGTTAAAAAGTTCTAGCCTCGGCCCTGATATCCTACTTTTCTGTGTGCTGGTTTGTTTGTTTTTAATGGAGAATACACCCCTTTTACAGCTTGAGGTGGCACAGTCAGTACACGGGATTATTTGTTGTATTTATAACCTGATTCTTAGAACAATAGCCTCCCAAAGCAGCTCATATTCCTCAAGATATACAGGTCCTGCCCACAGACTAAAGATTCAAGACACACAAGAAACAAGGAGTGAAAAGGGGAGAGGAGGATCAGTGTCAGTGTGAAGTTAGGACTTTTATCTAGGTTGGGCCTGATGAGCTTCAGTTAAGATGTTTTTGCTTGGATGGTGGTGCAACTATCCTGCAGTCCTAGCTGGTGAAAAAGGCCAGAGCTTCCTTCCTTTCCCTGCAGTCTCAAAACAACTGGTATTTTGAGCTGAGCTCTTCTTAGCAGGGAGAGGGAAAACAAGGTCCTTGCACCTGTTCATTCTCTAACTGATGACCAGGCCTGGCTGGTCTTTCCCTTGCAATGATGTTCTTTCCAGTGGGGAGGGGATGCAACCTCCTGTTGGCCAGTAGGGCAGTGACCAGACTGCCCTTTCCATAGGCAATCTGGTGGTAACTGAACTTGTGAGAATTAAGAACATAAGAAGAGCCCTGCTGGATCAGACCAATTAGCTTGTGCTATTCTAGATGGATGCTCAAACTAGTCCAGGCTATCCAGATCTCGTCAGATCTTGAAAACTAAACAGGGTTGGCCCTGGACAGGCCTGTAGCCATAATTTTTTTGTAAGGAGGCAACAAGGGGGCAGTTTAGTACAGTGGAATTTAGTACCTACTGCAAAGCACAATCACCACACACCAAAACCCCATCTCCAGCTGTAGATCAGTGAACCTGCCCAATCCAAAATATAGTTTCTCCTAAAATAAAATCAATCTATTAAAATGTTTTATTAACTTAATCAATGTAATTGCCACTTAACTATATTCCTTACACCTTAACACTACATGTCCTCTTACACTGACAGTTTAACAAAATTTAACTATAATTAAGGTGGGCCCTGGACCACCTTAAAAGAAATGGGCACACCCAAAAGGAGAGGAATGGAGAACTCAGTCTCACAGCTGTGCACCCATTGGCTGGGCCTCCTTAGCTCCCCAAGTCCCCGAAAGTGAGGCCCCCACCCAAGGAGCTAGCCTTCACCAGAAGCAACAGATCAAGAAGGCTCCACTCCAGAGCGCCAAAACCACAGAACATCCAACAGAAGCCACATTAGAGCAAAACTGTACCAGCCAAACAAAAAGCCCACGGGAGCTAACTACCAACCAGCTGCTGCAGTCAAGTGCTGATGAGCCGAGCCAGAGGGACCAGCTGTCTGACGAGGAGGAGGCAAAATGATGCGCCGATCCCAGGGGTCTGGGGAGAGTGCAGGCTAACAAGACGAAGAGCCAAGCCCTGCTGCAGGAGCTACACTGCCACTGATCCGAGCTTCCCACTCGCAGCCAATCCAGCCCCGAGATTATGTGGGCTGGACAGCATGGTGGCTTGAAGCTGCCACTGTTCCAACCATCTGGCGATGACTAGGCAGGAAGGCCTCTTCCTGACCCCTCCTGCTCCAGCTGATTGGGGAGGGGTGGGACAAATTGGGGAGGGGGTGTCATCCTTGTGGGGGCCGTATGGCTACAGACCTGACCCTGGGTAGTATTTGGATGGGAGATCTCCAAGAAACAACAGTGGTGTGCCTTAATATCCTCATGAGGTTGCTGTAGTTCAGCTGAGATTTGATGGCATTTTCCACCACTATTCTAGATGGAATTAGTGATTGGAGAGGAGTTATGTTGTACCATGTAATGGAACCTAAAATCTGTGCTTCCTCTAAAAGTAGCTTTTTTGCTTCTTCTTTTTTTTTGTTTTTTTTTAATAAACTCTCCTAAAAAGGAGAGAATTTTATTACTTTTTATAAAAAGAAAGGGGGAAGGTATATAGAAGGATTAAGAGAAAGAGTGGAGTGAATTTTTCCTGTTAAAAATTAGTTTTTTGCTTCTTTAAAGGAATTCATGGTACAGTTTCCTCTCTCAGCTAGAGATAGTGCTCAGACGAGGGGGAGGAGGAAGTTAAATATTCCTTACCGTTTTTTCAGGGCCAAGAGATGCAGTCATTTAAGGAAAAGGGATAGATCTGTAGAAGCAAGTCTTTACTTGTTGATTATATTGATAATCAATGTAGTTATTGTTACAGTAGGAAGGAGAAGCTGTTGCTCAGTAGTAGAGCACATGCTTTGTGTACTGAAAGTTACTGGATTCATGCCCTGCCATCTCTAGTTCAAGGAGCCGGTATTTGGAAAGGCAGCCTCGGACCCTGGAAACCTGTTACCTGTCATAGTGTATTATCCTGAGCAGCATGGACAAATGGCCTGATTTGATGATAAGGCATCTAGTCCCATTTTTCACTTCAGGAAGAGAAGGGCTGGAACATTCTCCTTGTAAAGGTTACATTTTAGGCTGTTAGCTAGTCATTTATGAAAACCACTCTCCAGGATTCTGTAATGCTAGGGTTTGAGGGATGGATGGCAGAAAACATTAAGCACTGCTTCAAATATATCAGGAGCAAGAAATCAGCAAGTCAGGCCTTTGGATGACAAAGGAATAAAAGCATTGATTAAGGAAGATGGTGAGATAGTGGAAAAACTGAATGAATTCTTTGCAACTGTTTTCACTGTAGAAAATGCGGGCACTGTTTTGGAGAAGGGTGTCTGAAGAACTGAATCTAGTTGAGGAGACAAGAGATGAAGTACAAGGACTACTAGGACTACTTCACGTCCAGATGACATATACCTGAAGGTTCTTCAAGAACTCAAATATGATACTGCTGATCTACCAGCATTTTATGTAACTTGCCACTAAAATCAGCCTTTGTGCCAGATAACAGGAAAATAGCAAATATGGACTTCCAGTTTTTGGCAGCTTGCTCTTGGATGTGTCTCATCGATCCTCCGATGGACAAGCCGAGGCGATCAGGAGGGGTCGTGGCTGGTTCCAGACCCTCCCCTGGAGTCTCTGTAGGAGACTCCCAGCCTGGGGAGCCAGGAGAAGCCTCTCCCAAGGCAACGGCTGAGGGATCGAGGTTTGCCTGTCCCTGAGAGGTCCTGATGCCCTAGAGCCAGTATGGCGATCAGAGCTGACCGCTGGACGAGCGGACAAGAAAATAAGCAAAAACAGGTGATGCACTCTATTCTTGGTGCTGGAGGGGGCAGCAGTGGGAGGGCTTCTAGTGTCCTGGCCCCAATGCTGGACCTCCTGATGGCACCTGGTATTTTGGCCACTGTGTGACAGAGTGTTGGACTAGATGGGCCATTGGCCTGATTCAACATTGGCTTCTCTTATGTTCTTATGTAACCCTGGTAATAATTGAACTCGTCTAACCAGTGAGTTAATCAAACCTCTGTATAAGCAAAGAAGTCTTGGTCTGCCAGATTGATCTGAGAAGGAGCGGTGGGCAGGGAAGGGTTGGAGATCCACCACCCCCTTGAAACCACCTCACGTCTCCTGAGAAACCTGTGTAAGTGTCAAGAAGCAATAGTTAGAACTGGATATGGAACAACTGATTGGTTTAGCATAGGAAAAGGAGTACGACAAGGATGTATATTGTCACCTTGCTTATTTAATTTATATGCAGAGTACATCATGCGAAATGCTGGCCTGGATGAATCACAAACTGGAATTAAGATTGCTGGGGAAAAGATCAATAACCTCAGATATGCAGACAATACCACTCTAATGGCAGAAAGTTAAGAGGATCTCAAGAGCCTCTTTCTCAGGGTGAAAGAGGAGAGTGCAAAAGTGGGCTTGAAGCTCAGCATCAATAAAACTAAGATCATGGCATCCGGCCCCATCACTCCTTGGCAAATAGAAGGGGAAGTCGTAGAAGTAGTGACAAACTTCACGTTCCTGGGATCCAAGATCACTGCAGATTGTGACTGCAGCCATGAAATTAAAAGATGCCTGCTCCTTGGGAGGAAAGCGATGGCAAACCTAAACAGCATGATAAAAAGCAGAGACATCACCCTGCCAACAAAAGTCCGCACGGTCAAAGCAATGGTATTCCCCGTAGTAATGTATGGCTGCGAGAGTTGGACTATAAGGAAGACCGAGCGCCGAAGAATAGATTCTTTTGAACTATGGTGCTGGAGAAGACTCTTGAGAGTCCCTTAGACTGCAAAGAGATCAAATTATTCAATCCTAAAAGAAATCAACCCTGACTGTTCCCTGGCAGGCCAGATCCTGAAGTTGAAGCTCAAATACTTTGGCCACCAAATGAGAAGGGAGCATTCACTGGAGAAGACCCTGTTGCTGGGAAAGATTGAAGGTCAAAGAAGAAGGGGACAGCAAAGGATGAGATGGTTAGACAGTGTCATCGATGCAATGAACATGAAATTGAGCAAACTTCAGAGGACAGCGGAAGATAGGAGGGCCTGGCGTGATCTGGTCCATGGGGTCGCGAAGAGTCGGACTTGACTGTGCAACTGAACAACAACAAAAATACTTGGATCCTATACATCATATACTTGGATATCCGAAAGGCTACCTCACCAAACACTCGTGAGTGACCTTAGCAATCATGGGATAAGAGGACCAGTCCTTGTGTGGATTAAAAATTGATTAAATGGCAGGAATAAATAGGCAGTTCTTGCAATGGAGGGAAGCGAGTAGAGTCCCACAAGGATTGCTGCCATTTAATTTCTTCATAAATGATTTGGCACTAGGGCTGAGCAGATAAGTAGCCATGTTTGCAGATGATAAATTATTCATGATGATGAAAATCAGAGCAGTTTTGAGGAACTACAGGAGGATCTCTCTAGATTGGGTAAATGGGCAGCTACATGGTAAATGGGGCTCAAACATGGCTAAGTGTAAGGTGATGCATACTGGAACAAAAAAGAATCCTAATTTTAAATATATGCTGATTGGGTCTGAACTGACTGAGACTGAAAGAGATACTGGGGCTGTTCTAGAAATCTCAATGAAAATGTTGGCCCAGTGTATGGCAGCAATGAAAAATGCAAGCTCCATGCTAGGAATTATCAGGAAAGGGATTGAAAGTAAAATGGCCAGTATTATAATGCCCTTGTGTAAAGCTATGGTGTGGCCTTGCTTGGAGTACTGTGTGCAATTCTGGTTGCTGTATTTCAAAAAGAACATTGCAGAACTGGAAAAAGTACAGTGAAAGACAACCAAGATGATTAGGGGTTGAAACATCTTTCCTATGAAGATCAGGTAGAGAGTCTGAGACTTTTCAGGCTAGAAGAAACAACTGAGGGAAGACATGATAGCAGTTTATAAAATTACGTATTGGTTAGAGAACATGGATACAGGGTGCTTTTTCTCCCTCTCCCACAGTACTAACACTCAGGGGGCATCCAATAAAATTGTTGGGAAATAGATTCAGGATGGACAAAAGGAAATACCTCTTTCCTCAATGAGTAATTAAACTCTGGAATTGACTGACAGGGGAGGTGGTGATGGCCACAAGCATAGATGGCTTTAAAATGGAAGATATGTGAATCTTCCTTCTCAGTGATCCAGGGGCGGGGCAGCCTCAGCTTCTGGGAGAAGCTCCTCCCTGTAGTCAGTCGGGGTCACTGACCTTTTTGCTTCTGTCTCAGATCCCAGTCTGGTCCTGAAGCAGTATCACTCCCTCTCCCAAACATTTATAGAAAAACCAAGAAGAATAATCAACTAACAGTAGAGAGAAAAAACAACATAATGGTGTGGAGGCACAAACATAACATTGAAACTGTTACCCAGAGAAGCTTACCATGAAGAGGAAGGATGGAAGCAGGATGAGGAAGCCCTAGGTCCAGACAGCATTCCCCCTCTGTCCCAATAGCTGGATCAATAATTCTACCTTAGGGTGGAAAGAGACTGCCCCCCCTGGACCACCGAGCAGGAAGATTCATGGTAAGTGAAACAAATCTTCCATTCTCCACTGGTCCAGGATGGGGCAGTCTCAACTTCTGGGACATAGAAAAGCAGTGTGCCCCAAGGGGGGAAGAGACTTGGCTCTTAGACCAAGAGGGCATGCTGTAGGACCCTTCTTCCAAAGGCAGCCTCCACAGAGGCTAATTTATAAATCATGTAGTGCCTGGTGAAAGAGCGGACGGATTTCCAGGTGGCAGCCTTACATATGACTTCCAAGGAAGGAAAGGATCCGTAGGCTGCAGAGGTTGCCACCTCTCTGATGGAGTGCGCCATCACACCCTGAGGAGGGTCTAGACCTGTGGACTTGTACGCAAGAAGTGTGCAGCCTCCAATCCACCTACCAATGGTAGAAGTAGAGACTCTGTGCCCTAGGGAAGCCTTCCTGAAAGAGACAAACATAGTCAGTCATATAAAAGGGCTTAGTCCTATCAAGGTAGAAGCTCAGGGCCCTCTTAACATCCAAACAGTGCCACTCCTTCAACTGAGGGTCTTTGGGACTAGGGCAGAAGGAGGGGAGAATCAGGTCCTCCAACCTATGAAAGGCGGAATTTACTTTTGGGATAAAGGCTGTGTCTGGACAGAGCACTATTGTATCATTAAGGAAGACACAGAGCTCTTTGCCTACAGAGAGAGCTCTAAGTTTTGACATCCTCCTCGCCAAAGTGATGCCAATCAGAAAGATGGTTTTAGAAGTGAGCTCTTTGAGAGGACAAATAGCCATTGGCTTGAATGGTGTCCGGGAGAGAGCTCCATGTAGGGAAACTATGAATCTGAGGTGGCTTGATCAAGGAAGTGGCCCTTAGAAACCTCCTAACATGGGGGTGCTGGGATAAGATCTTCCCTTTCTTAGTTCCCCAGATGGTGGAAATGGCTGCCACCTGCCTTTCCAGTATACTAGTACTAAGACCTTTATCTAAACCTTCTTACAAGAAGGAGAAAATGTCTCCCACTTTAGCTGTAAGGGGCTCTAGCCTGTGGTTGGAACACCATGACTGGAATACCTAACATGACCAGGGCTCTTTTTGTAGCAGGAACTCCTTTGCATATTAGGTGACACACCCCTAATGTAGCCAATCCTCCAAGAGTTTACAGTGGCCCCTGTAAGAAGAGCTCTGTAAGCTCTTGGAGGATTGGCAACATTAGGGGTGTGTCACCTAATATGCAAAGGAGTTCCTGCTACAAAAAGAGCCCTGAATGTGAGTTATTATAAACCCTGTTAGTGGAACCATTCCTGGAGGCTATCATAGTGTTAATAACCCTATCCATGTATCTCATTTCTTTGAATTGCAACCAATCACCCTCCAGGCTGTGAGGCTTAGCAACCCTGGCTGGGGTTGAATGATGGATCCCTGCTGAAGGAGATTTTTCCTGATCGGAAGATGGTCTCAGTAGGTCCTGGAACCATGACCCCTCTGGCCAAAATGGAGCTACTAGTACTACTTCCTCCTTGAAGTCTATGATTCTCTGGATCACCTGGATTAACTGCTTGGGAGGAAAAGTGTACAATAGCTGATTTGGCCACTTAATGCGTTTAGCCCTATGGCTTGTGGAGACCTTGTCCTTGAGATAAACCATGGAACTTGGTAGTTTTGTGCCATTGCAGAAAGGTCCACTTCCACTTTGCCTAACTAGTGGCATATCTGCTGGAAGGTTGCCTTGTTCAGCATCTATTCTACTTGATTTAGAGTCCTCCAACTGAGCCAGTCCATCACCGGGTTGTTCCATCTTACCACATGAATAGCCTTGATTGACCTCAGATGGGTCTCTGTCCATTGTATAATCAGCCTTGCCTCTGCATGGAGTGACCTGGATTTGTTATCCCCCTGGTGGTTGACATAGGATTTGGCTATCATATTGTCTGTGTGAACTATGACATACTGCCCTATTAGGAGATCCTTAAAGGACAACAGCCCTAGCCTTATGGCTCTGAGCTCTAGAAAATTGATGCTTCATGACAACTCTTCCCAAGATCAGATGCCCTGAACCATTCTTCCCTGAGAGTGGGCCCCCCAGCTGGTGAGGCTGGCGTCCGATGTCATCATCATCCTTTTTGGTTCCCGTAACAGAGTCCTCTCCAGAAACCTGGAAGATTTTGTCCACCACTGTAGTTCCTGAATCAGGGGTCCAGGTAGTTGAACCAGCTTGAACTGCCTGTTGGCTATAACATCCTGGAGGGGTAGGAGAGACCTTTGGAGCAGGTGAGTGTGAAACCAGGACCACAGGATGATATCCTGACAGGATACCATCATCCTTAGAAGCCTCATCAGGAACGTCACCTCCACTTGGGACCGACTTGTGAGCTCCTGTAGTGAAGTTAGGATCTTCTCCCGTCTCTCCTGCAATAGGAAAAATCTGTCCTGATCTGTGTCTATTACAACCCCTAGGTGTAGGACCCTCTGAGATGGGGACAAGCTGCTTTTCTCCGAGTTGATGATGAATTCATGATCCTGGAGGCATGAGACAGTTTGATGTCTATCCTCCATCCCCTGTAAATGAGATAGGGACTTGATTAAAATTTCATCCAAATATGAGATGACAGACACTCCCTGGGTTCTCAGGTGCACTATCAGCAAAACCAAGACTTTGGTGAACACTCCTGGTGCCATTTTGATGCCAAAGGAAAGAGCTTGGTACTAAAACTCTAGTCGGTCATATGAAAAGTGCAGGAAACTCCAATGTGATTCCCAAATTGGGATATGTAAATAGGCCTCTGACAGATCTGTTAATGCCAGAAAATCATCTTTCTGGATGGATGATACTATGGACTTGAGGGTTTCCATCCTGGACTTCTTATCCTCCTGTTTAGCCATTTGAGGTCTAAAATGGCCCTTGTATCTCCATTCTTTCTTGAGATTATAAAAAAGACTGAATATACCCGTGAGGTCTTTTGGGCCTCTGGCACAGGCTATATTGCCTTCATGTCAAATAAGTGTTATATAGCCTTGAGGAGAAGAAGGTGCTTTTGTGGACAACAATTTCTTGTTACATGAAGAAATCTGTTGGGAGGCAACTAACATAGTTCAAGTGTGGCCATTTGCCACTTTGTCTAAGACCCACCTGTCACCCACCACGGACTACCATTGAGCTGCAAAAAGTTGAAGACAATCACCTATGTCTGAGCCTCTGTGGTAGTTATGTGAAGAGCTCTTTTTGGGGCCCTGTGGAGTCTGTTCTGATGTTCTGGTAATGGAGCAACTATTTCCACCTGACTGTTTGGGCTGCCATCTTCCTTAGGAAGGCCCAGGTGCTCGAAATCCTGTGGCGTGCTTGGGTTCATGAAAGGAAGAGAAGTGTTTCTTGGGCATACTGTCTTTCTTATGAGAAGGCAGTGACCTCTTCTTGTCTTTATTCTCCACCAGATATCTATCCATACCTTCTGCAATGATATGTACTCCTTTGAATGGTATGCTAGCCACTGTGGCCTGGGACGAAGGGTCCACTTCCCAACTCAAAGCCAAGTATTTCATCTGGTGGTTACATTTGAAGCCATAGCCCTGGCCAACAGTTGGATTTGATCCAGTGAAGCATCTACAGAGAAAGTTGCTGCGAGGGTGATCTTCTTTAGTTTGTCCTTCAGTTCCTTAAAGGTGTCACTCTCTGCTGCCGAAAGGTCTGAAGCCCAAGAGTAGATTGCCCCAGCAAAAAGGGAGCTTGCTTTGGATGGCCTGAGGAAAGTTGAAGAAACTTCAAAGTTTTTGCACAGGAACTGTTCAGTCCTTCTGTTACAGGGATCCCTGGAGAGGTTGTCTACCTGCACAGGTAAAATGGAGCATAGACTATCCACAGGATTGTCCACTAGTGGTAATGGCACCAGGGTGTAGAACTTGGAGATGATGGGGTGGTGTGCAATGCTCCCTCTAAGCTGTGGAGTCTTCTGAGCAACAGTTCTACTTTGTGAGCTACTGGCATTAAAGCTGTGAGCAAGCAATTTGGCTACTGCATCAGTTAGTTTGCTCGGGAGCCCTCCTTTCTGAGCAAAGACCAAAATGTGTGAGCCGGAGGCTAAAAAACTGTGAGCTAGCTCACACTAACTCAGCTTGGAGGGAACACTGGTGGTGTGACTTAGGCCTGACTGGTAACTCCCACTCAGTCTGGACCACCTTATCAAACACAGCTGGAAATGGAATCCCAAGGGGAAATGACTCCGCTTTTGGGAAGGCTCTGGTGGAACCAGCAGGTTTGCTCAGGTCAGGTGCTTCCACTTCTTTGTTGTTAACTGGAATTTCTAGAATGCGCAGCACTTTTGGAAGGATCTTGTTGAAACTTCCTTTGGGAAAAGTTGAGTCTGTGTGGTGGTGATCACAGGTTCTTCCAAATCTGATAGCTCACTCTCTTAAGTTTTTTTAAAAAAATCAAATTCTTTATTTAACATCATTTTCATATCATATTAACATTCAGAATACTGATGAGAGCTTCTCAAGATTAATAATTAGTTGTACATTCAAAGCAAGCCATTACATTCAAGTATTATTAACTTACCACCACCAGTCTATTCTAATAATTAGACAAGCTTAAAAGAGTAACAGGTCATGATAATACAAATCCTTTGGTACTATCTTTTCCCTAGCTAAGTAGTCTACTACTGAGGACCAGATAGCTTGATATGTTTTTGGTAGCTTTCCAAGTTGGGCATTAAGGACTGACTTGTAATTTTACCATAAATAAAATGCTCTCATAGTTTATTTTGCCACAAGTATAGAGAGGGTCCAGTTTTATCTCCATTTTATCATAATGCTGGTTATTGCTAAAAGAGTAGAAATTAACATTATTTTGCCTTTGTTTTCCATAGGGCTCAACCAGTTACATAGCAGGGCCATCTCCGGTGTTACAGGTAAGTAATCCCCTGTGATTTTCTGAATTTGTACCAGGATTAAATCCCAAAATTCTTTGATGACTGGGCAGTTCCACCAGCAATGTAAGAAGTCTCCATCTTGGCCACTTTTTTCATCATTTTTTACTGATTCAGGGATATATACGATGTAGTCTAATTGGCTGCAAATGCCATCTGTGTATAATTTTAAACAAATTAAATTATATTCTAAAAATCTTAGAGGTGTTCTGTCTTGGCAATCCATCTGCCATAATGCCTGAGATTTATGTTTATCCTCTTCACCAAGGAGATAAGTAATCTATAAATTACTTATAACATTTTGCCATAAATATAAGCAAAATAACCTTTAATCTCTCCCTTCTGACTCCTTAGAAGTTTTTCAAAGGCTGTTAGTGGTTGGGTAAAGATTATCTTATTTTGTAAGGTTTTTATCATATAGTTTATTTGGAAGGTTATAAACCAAGGTATTTTTGTCTTAAACTCCACTTTAGTGAGAGGTTGTTGACCTTTGTTTACGAAATCCATTATTTGTGTAATACCTGCTTGTCTCCACTTGGAGAATTCTGCTTGCTCTTTCCCCGGAGGCAACCAATCCTGGTTTAGATATGGGGATAGTTGGGAAATATCTGGAGATAGAATCTTTCTGTGTTTATCCCATACTTTCAGTGATGCTGAGAGAAATTCATTTTCCTGTATTTTATCTGAGCTATGATGGGATGCAAAGTAAGTGGTTCTGAGTAAGATTCTTCTATTTGCTGCCAACTAATTGCCCTATCACTAGTTAGAACTCTGGTCATTGTCATCCGGTTAGAGGCCTCATAATACAACGCTACGTCAAGGAAATCTAAAACACCCTCTGGCCATTCTCCTTAGTGTGGTAAACTATCGTGGGCTTCTTATACACCCAGAAGAATTTAGTAACAGATGTCTGCCATCTGGCTATTTCCTTCCCCGATATGAATACCGGTAAAGCTCAAAATAAAAATAAATATTTTGGCAAAATAAAACTTTTAATTGCATGAAGTCTATCAGCCCAAGAGAAGCCCATTGCTTGCCATTGCTTCATTAATTTTTTGGTATCTTGGTACACTTTTGTGAAATTACAGAGGACCAGGTTACGTAACTCAGGAGGGATTTGTACCCCTAAGTATTTACATTGTGCATTCGACCAAGCATAGGGGAGGTTCACTTGCAACTTGGATTTTGTAGAAGGGCTCATTTGTTTAGGAATTAAGTTAGATTTACTCAAATTTACTTTCAGTCCTGAGATCTGATGAATTTCCTCAAACAAAACCTGCAGTTTCCCTAAGGATTTTTCCAGATCAGTCAGAAATACTACTAGGTCATCTACATAAAGACTCACAGTATGTATTTTATCTGCAATTTGTATCCCCTTTACTATCAGGGTTGGATTGGATAGCCTCTACCAGAAGTTTAGTAGCAATGGCAGATAATAATGGTGACAACAGACAGCCCTGTCTTGTTCCTTGTCTCATGGATTTTCTCACTTAAGTATTAACTTCAATTTTGGTTGTAGGGTGAGCGTAAATTGACCCTATGGCATTCTGGAATTTCTTACAGAATTTCATAGCCACTGGCAGGTGTGTTAAGAATGGGATCTCCATGCTATCAAATGCTTTTTCCAAATCACTTGTTAAAATAGCTACTTCATGCTTACTATATTTACTGTGGGAAATAATGTTCAGGACACAATGAATTTTGTCCGTTATGGACCTCTTAGGTATAAAACCTGTTTGGTCAGGCTCTATATACTCAGAAATTATTGTCTGAAGTCTGTAGCTAGCACCTTGGGGGAAAAAAATCTTAGCACTGCAGTTTAGCAAAGCCTTCGGCTTGTGTGAAGCAGGAGTTTCCAAGTCTATTTTCTATGGGTATGGTAATAATGATGGTTTCACTCCATGTTGGGGACATTTTTCCATTATTCATTATGGAATTGCACACTTTTGTTAGGGGCTTAGTCAAGAATGTACTGAAGGTTTTGTAAAATTCAGGGCCATACCCATCATTACCTGGTGTTGTCTTTGGTTTTAATTGCTTTACGGCTTCCTGGATCTCTTTAGGGGTAATTACATTATAAAGGAGTTGCTGATGTGTCTTTGAAATCTCTCTGACTAGACCTTTGCTATGTAAAATATCTTTTATAGCTTCCTCCTGGGGCTCGTTAGAGGAATAAAGTTTTCCCTAGAAGTGCAGCACATTTAACTATTGCTATTGTGTTAGTATGTTGAAAACCTTTATTGTCTTTGATTGAGAACACTCCTTGTGCCATCTTCATTCCCTTTACCCTCCATGCTAATATTTTTAATGTCTTTGGAACTTCATCTTCGAACACCTTTTATCCACATGCAATATGTTGTTGAAAGTTTAAAAGTGGAAGAGTTATGAGAAGGATCTGAGACATCCTAACGTTTAAAAGAAAACTAAGCACAAAATAAAGAGCTTAGCCAGAGTGCGGGTCTATTGAAAAGGAGATTCTTTTTTTTTTTTAATAATTATATTTATTTCAAGATTTTCCACCTATATACACACATATCTCTATATACGATTACATACATTTTTTGAGTCAATTCAATTCAGAACCTTTATTGGCATAGACATTTTTTGAGTCATTAAGTACATTTACACGTCTTTTACTCTTCACGAGCCGAAGGGCAAGAGCAAAAGGGCGAGGCTCTTTGCCTGTGGCTCTTGGCCTAGGGGCTCTGTAAGAAGCCCAGGAAGAGCCAGAAAGCCAGGACCTTGGCTCCTTGGTAAGGTAAGTAGACTCCTACAACAGGAGCCATATAAATACAAAGGGTTTTAAAAGGGGGTTATAGAAAAGTATTTGTTTAAAAACAATTATGAAGCCAGAATGCCAGCAGGGGGTTGGGGGCTATCCAGTGTTTTGCATGGAGTGTCACATGTATGACTATCTGCCCACTGGTCAGAAGTCTTGGGTGTGTGCTCGGTGCAAGGAGCTCCTGGTTCTCAGGGAGCGAGTTTGCTCCCTTGAGGCCAAGGTGGCTGACCTGGAGAAGCAGGGACAGTCAGTTAGGTGCACGGGGAAGACTCTCGGGGACTTGTTAGAGATGTCCCACTCTGGATCTGGCAGCCCGGCTGCTGCCAGGGAGCATGAGGGTCAAGGGGAAAAGGGGCACCATGCTGAGGATAAGGGGAATGTGCCCTCAGAAGGGACCTCTTCTTCAGCTGGTGAACGGGTATCCTTTCGTACCAAGGAACCGTCCCTGGGAAGGGTGGGAGGGGGCTCTTGGTAGTTGGTGATTCGATCCTTAGGCAGGTAGACAGCTGGGTGGCGAACCCGCGTACTGACCGTATGGTGACTTGCCTGCCTGGTGCGAAGGTGGCGGACATTACGCATCTTTTAGATAGGCTGGTAGATAGTGCTGGGGAGGAGCCAGTGGTCGTGGTGCACGTCGGCACCAACAATGTGGGGAAATGCAGTCGTGAGGTCCTGGAGGAGAAATTTAGGCTGCTGGGCAGGAAACTCAAGGCCAGGACCTCCAAGGTAGCCTTCTCGGAAGTGCTACCTGTTCCACGCGCAGGGCCGGAGAGACAGGCACAGATCAGGAGTCTCAATGCGTGGATGAGACGGTGGTGTAGGGGGAAGGGTTCAAGTTTGTTAGGCACTGGGATGCTTTTTGGGACAAGAGGGAGCTGTACAAAAGGGACGGTCTCCACTTGTCCCGAGAAGGAACCAGGCTGCTGGCGCTCAAAATCAAAAAGGTGGCAGAGCAGTTTTTAAACTGAATAATGGGGGAAAGCCGACAGGAGATGAAAAGTCTCTGGTTCGGGATGGCTCATCTCAAAGAGATGAAGGGGTAGCTATTACTTTTGTACAAGGAAATGGATTAAAATTGTCCACTGAGACTGTGGCTAATGATAGGAACTGCCTGGAAAGGTCTCGAGGCAGCAAGAGGAAGGCTGTGGGCTTAACAAACATGGGAAACTATAAGTGTTTATACACAAATGCTAGAAGTCTCCGAGGTAAAATCGAGGAGTTGGAATGCTTGGTGTTGGGGGGGAAATAGACATTGTGGGTATTTCAGAAACTTGTTGGGATGAGGAAAATCAGTGGGATATGGTGATTCCTGGTTATAAATTATATCGGAAGGATAGGGGGAAAGGGTTGGAGGTGGGGTGGCTCTGTATGTCAGAGAGGGTATACCGTCCAGTAAGATTGAGAGGGTAAGAGAATTGGATTCACTTCTGGAAATGCTATGGGTTGAAATAGTGGGTCCAAAAGGAGGCTTAACAGTGGGAGTTTGTTATCGCCCACCAGATCAAAAGATAGAGGAGGATTATAAAATGATGACTGAATTAAAGATAGCGGCTAGACGAAATAACTGTGTTGTAATAGGCGACTTTAACTACCCACACATTGATTGGGTCAATATGAGTTCTAGTCGGGAAAAAGAGATTGCGTTCTTAGACACTCTCAATGACTGTGCTGTGGAACAGATGGTCACAGATCCTACCAGGGGAGAAGCGATCCTGGATTTGGTCCTAAGTAACACCCAAGACCTGGTGAGAGATGTAAAAGTGATTGCACCACTTGGGAACAGTGACCATAATGTCATTGAGTTTAACATTTGTACAGATAGGGAGTTGCACAAAAAGACTGACACAACCACTTTTAACTTTAAAAGGGGTAACTTCTCTGGTATGAGGGGACATGTGAGGAAGAAATTGAAAGGAAGAGTGGAGAAGGTCAAAACCATTGGGGAAGCTTGGAGACTATTTAAAAAGACAATCCTAGAAGCTCAGAAAAAATATATACCGCAGGTTAGGAAAGGTACAAATAGGTATAGAAAAAAGCCTGCATGGTTAACAAATAAAGTAATGGAAGCTGTAAAAAGTAAGAAGGATTCCTTTAAGCGGTGGAAAGCTAGTCTTAGTGAGGTTGATAAAAGGGAACACAGACTATGGCAAATAAAATGCAAGTCTGTGATCAGGCAAGCAAAAAGGGAATATGAGGAGCATATCGCAAAAAACATAAAGACCAACAATAAAACTTTCTTCAAATACATTAGAAGTAGGAAGCCAGCCAGGGAGGCAGTGGGGCCCTTGGATGACCAAGGGGTAAAAGGAGTAGTGAAGGATGATAGGGAAATGGCTGAGAAGCTGAATGCATTCTTTGCCTCTGTCTTCACTGTGGAAGAGGAGAAGTATTTGCCCACTCCAGAAGCACCGATTTCTGGAGGGGGTTTGAAAGACCTGAATCAGATTGCGGTGACAAGAGAGGAAGTCTTCCGACTGATGGACAATTTAAAAACTAATAAATCACCAGGCCCGGATGGCATTCATCCGAGAGTTCTGAAAGAACTCAAATGTGAACTTGTGGATCTCCTGATAAAAATATGTAATCTTTCTTTAAAATCTGCCTCCATTCCTGAGGACTGGAAGGTAGCTAATGTCACTCCCATCTTTAAAAAGGGCTCCAGGGGAGATCCAGGAAATTACAGGCCAGTCAGTCTGACATCGATACCGGGTAAGTTGGTGGAAACTGTTATTAAGGAAAGAATTAGTAGGCACATTGATGAACAAAAACTATTGAGGCAGACTCAGCATGGGTTCTGTAAGGGAAGATCTTGTCTCACTAACCTGTTAGTGTTTTTTGAGGGAGTGAACAAACATGTGGACAAGGGGGACCCAATAGATATTATTTACCTTGACTTCCGGAAAGCTTTTGATACAGTTCCTCATCAAAGGCTCCTAAGTAAGCTCAATAGTCATGGGATAAAAGGACAAGTCCTCTTGTGGATCAAAAACTGGCTTATAAATAGGAAACAGAGAGTGAGTATAAATGGGAAACTTTCTCAGTGGAGGGCGGTAAGCAGTGGGGTACCACAGGGATCAGTACTCGGTCCGATGCTTTTTAACTTGTTTATTAACGATTTGGAATTGGGAGTAAGCAGTGATGTGGCTAAATTTGCAGATGACACAAAGTTGTTCAGGGTGGTGAAAACCAGGGAGGATTGTGAGGCACTCCAAAGGGATCTGTTGAGGATGGGTGAGTGGGCGTCAACGTGGCAAATGGGGTTCAATGTGGCCAAGTGCAAAGTGATGCACATTGGAGCCAAAAATCCTAAATATAAATACACTTTGATGGGGTCTGATCTGGCAGAGACGGACCAAGAGAGAGATCTTGGAGTCGTAGTGGATAACTCGCTGAAAATGTCTACACAATGTGTAGCTGCAATAAAGAAGGCCAACGCTATGCTGGGGATTATTAGGAAGGGAATTGATAACAAATCAGCCAGTATCATCATGCCCCTGTATAAATCATTGGTGTGACCTCATTTGGAATACTGTGTACAGTTCTGGTCACCACATCTCAAAAAGGATATTATAGCATTGGAAAAATTGCAGAGAAGGGCAACTAGAATGATAAAAGGGTTGGAACACCTTCCCTATGAAGAAAGGTTAAAATGCTTGGGGCTCTTTAGCTTGGAGAAACGACGGCTGAGAGGTAACATGATTGAGGTTTATAAGATTATGAATGGGATTGAGCAGGTTGAGAAAGAAGTACTTTTCTCCCTTTCTCACAATACAAGAACTCGTGGGCACTCTATGAAATTGCTGAGCAGTCGGGTTAGAACAGATAAAAGGAAATACTTCTTCACCCAAAGAGTGATTAACATATGGAATTCACTGCCACAGGAAGTCGTGGCAGCTGCAAGCATGGTCAGTTTCAAGAGGAAATTAGATAAACATATGGAGCAGAAGTCCACTAGTGGCTATTAGCCACAGGGTATAGATGGGAACTCTCAGTCTGGGGCAGGTGATGCACTCTATTCTTGTTGCTGGAGGGGGCAGCAGTGGGAGGGCTTCTGGTGCCCTGGCCCCACTGCTGGACCTCCTGATGGCACCTGGTATATTTTGGCCGCTGTGTGACAGAGTGTTGGACTAGATGGGCCATTGGCCTGATTCAACATTGGCTTCTCTTATGTTCTTATGTTCTTACCATAAGTTAAATATTCTGCTTTATGTCAGGGCAGGACCCCAAGGTGCGACACGAATGAGCACAAGTCCAGGAACAGTCCAAGGTTAAAGCCGAGTAAATCAGGTAGCACAGTTCAAACAGGTTTTAAATCACAGTCCATAAGTAGGGTCAGACATACCAGAGAGTCAAGTCCATAAATCACAACGATGCCAGAGGAGTCAGAGAGAAACGCAGGGTCCACGCGGTAAGAGTTTCACAAGGGTTGAGGCCGAGATACAAAGATTCAGGTCCTGACAACGACATTGCTAGCACAAGTGTGCTCATGGCCAGAGGCTTTTCTAAATAGTGCTCTGGCTCCGTAGCCCATGAGCACCTGTGAGCAAGGTCCTGACTGCTGCTAATACTCAGGGCTCAAGGTTCTTTGCCCTCTGGAGCGTGACTCTTTTCTTCGGCTGGCCAGGTCTTGACGCCGATGATCCCTTAGCCGGTGCACAGGTGGGGGAGAGGCAGGTGGTGAAGTGCTTGCTTCAGGCACCCCTCCAGGTGCAAAGCGTCCCACAGTTGGCTCAGGCTGCTGTGTATCCTCCACAGCACTTACATCGGTTGCAGGTCCTGGTGCCTCTTCAGCCCTTAAAGGTACCAAAGCCTCCCTGTTTTGGCTGTCAGGGGCTGGTTCAGGGGCTGAGTCAAGGACAGGCATGACACTTTACTTTATATTTTTTGCATGTTTTATCCAATTATAAACCCTTAACCATCTTTTCTCTTGTATTTTTTCTTCTTTAGCCTGTATTATTATACTCAAATAAATATGTATCTTGCTTATTATAACCTTTTGGAATTATATTCAATAAGTATGTTTCAGGCACTAACACCACATCTATGTCTAAAATTTCATAAATGACTTTATGTATTATTTTCCAATATGATTGTACTTTACTACATTTCCACCACATGTGATAAAAGGTCCCCACACTCAACTTACACTTCCAACATTTGTTCGAAGTTTGCGGGTAACATTTTGCAATTCTGTTTGGGGACCAATACCACCTATAGAACATTTTATAAATATTTTCTTTATAGGAAGTGGCTCTCATAAATTTTACAGTTTTCCAAATTGTATTCCATTGTTCAATTTCTATTTCTTTTCCCATATCCTGCATCCAGGAGATCATCACAGATTTGATACTTTCATCTAGCTCATACTCTTCTAACAGGAATCTGTACAGTTTCTGAATTAGTTTATCACTGGATGATAACCAGATCCTATCAAGCTGAGTATTCCTATCTTCAAATCCCTTTAGCTTATCTTTACCATATCTATCTTGTAGTAATGTGCGTTCCCACCATGATAAATTCATTTGATAATTCTGTCTCAATTTTTCTTCTGTTTTTAAGGTGTCATTTTTTTCTAACAGAACATTATAATTAGCTTTCTTATTTGTTATCAAGAGTGACGGTTTCACAAAAGCTTCCAATGGCGACACCCATCTTGGAGTTTTCCTATAAAATCTCTCTTTTATCTCATTCCAAATTTTACTTAAAGCACCCCTTATTGCATGCTGGGTAAAATTCGAATGTATCTTATCCTTTTCATACCATACGTATGAATGCCACCCCATAAACAGATCGTGGCCCTCTAGCGCCAATGTTCTCGTATCTTCCAACAGAATCCAATCTCTTATCCAAGTCAATGCGCTCGCCTGATAATATAGTTTCCAATTCTGTACTCCCATCCCTCCCTTTTCTTTTCTGTCCTGGAGAACTTTCCATTTAATTCTTGCTCTATTTGGATGCCATATAAACTTTCTGGTAATCCTATCTAATTCATTGATAAATGTCAAATTCTTCAATATGGGGATATTTTGGGCTAGAAATATAAACCTAGGCAATATATTCATTTTTATCACTGCAATTTTACCCATAAACGATAACGGTATTTCTTTCCATTTTGAAAGATCATTCTTAATATCTTCTAATAGCTTATAATAGTTGTCCTTTATTAGCGAACTGACTCTATTAGTTACATAAACACCCAAATATTTCACTTTTTAAACTATTTTCATAGATGTTATTTTATGAATTTCTTGTGCGGTATCCGAGTCACAGTTTTTGAGTAGAAGTTTCATTTTTTAAAAATTTATCTTGAAGCCAGCTACTTGTCCATAAGCGTGAGTTATTTCCATCAATACTTTAATAGATTTTTGAGGATTTTCCACTATAAATAGCAAGTCGTTAGCGAACGCCAAAAGTTTAAATTCCTCCCCTTTAACTCTTAAGCCATTTATCTGATCATTATTTCTTATTGAATTATTTAGTGATTCTAAGGCAAAAATAAACAATAAAGGCGATAACGGGCATCCTTGCCTCACCCCTTTACAAATTTTTATGTTATTTGTTAAGTTCCCATTTACTGAGATTTTAGCCTGTTGCATTGAATAGATTGCTTTTATCCTGGACAGAAACTGTCCTCCACAATCCGCTATCTCCAATTTCTGTAATAAAGAATTCCATGATAAATTATCAAATGCCTTTTCAGCGTCCAAAAGCATCAATACAGATTCTTTATCAGGGTGTGACTCATAGTATTCCAAGATATTGATAAGTAGGCGCATGTTATTTTTTATTTGCCTCTTTGGCAGAAATCCCATTTGATCTTGATGTATTGTTTGTGATAATACTTTTTTCAGCCTGTTTGCTAATATATTAGTAAATATTTTATAATCCGAGTTTAAGAGAGATATTGGTCTATAATTTTTAATTTCGGAACCCTCTGATTTTGATTTAGGGATTAATGTAATTAGTGCATGGTTCCAAGAATCCGGTATCTTTTCTAATTTCCCAATTTTTTGAAACAAGTCCTTTAATGGTATATCTAACTGCTCTCGAAATATCTGATAGAATTCCACTGGGATACCATCAGGACCTGGTGTCTTTTTTCTTTTTTGTCTTTTAATTGCTTCTACAATCTCACTCATTGAAATTGTATCATTTAAATTTTTTTTATGTTGCTCATTAAATTTAGTATAATTTTTATTTTCTAGGTACTCTTTAATTTTTCCTTCATCTTGAGATTCTTGATAATACAATTCATTATAGTATTCTTCGACTATACTATACTCAAGAAAAGGAAGTAACTACAGGAACTACCACAAAGAAAGGGAAGAAAAAACCAAATAAATCGACATACCAGATTTTAACTACGTTTAAATACAAAAATAAAGGAAGAAACAGTAAGAAGTAATAAATAATGTGGATTAAGAAATTTAAAATCTTATCTATTAATATAAATGGGCTGAATAGCCCACAAAAAAGAAGAAGAACGTTTCAGCAAATAAATAAAAATAAAGTGGATATTGTATGTTTACAAGAAACTCATATAAAGAAAGATGATATTAAATATCTAGAATGGGAATGGCATTTATAGCTTCAGATTTGAAGAAAAAAAGGGGAGTAGTAACCTATGTGAAGGATAAACTTAATCCTAAAATGTTTTATGCATCAAAGGATGGTAGAATAGAATAGTGGTGGTAGCTATAACAAGGAATGGCAAAGAAACATTGATAATTAATATATATGCACCAAATCAAAATCAAGAATCCTTTTATAAAGAATTGCAGACAGTTTTGAGTCTGAAGGAGTTTGAATATATATGTTTAGTAGGGGACTACAATGCGGTATTAGACTCTGGGATGGATAGAAAGAGTAAAAGGAAAAATACCAAAATAGGTTCACTAACATCTAAATCCTTTTTAAAAATAATAGAAGAATATAATCTGATTGATGCTTGGAGAACTAGAAATTATAAGAAAAGGGACTATACATATCATTCATTCAGACATGATTCATGGTCACGAATTGATATGATCTGGATATCTTCAAGCATGATACATGAGGTAGTAGAGTGTGAAATTCTGCCAAATACGTATGCGGATCATAACCCAATTAGTTTAACGTTAAGAGATGAGCCAAAAAAAAGTAGATGGACCATGAATCTAGGCCTGCTTTGGGACCAGAAATTTGTAAAAAAAACTAAAGAAGAGATCTTGGAGTTTTTAAAGAGAAACATACAGCCTGAGATAAAAATAGGAACAGTTTGGGATGCGTTCAAAGCATTTATTAGAGGTTGGTTTATCAACCAGAATTCATGGAAAAATAAGCTAAAAAGAATTATGAAGTCCTTGTGGAGGAAATAAAAACAGAAGAGTCTGAAATGAAAAAGGGCTTAAATGTAACAGACCACAAAACTAAACTACACCTTCTTCATCATAAGTTAAACATAATCCTGAATAATGAAATAGCTAGGAAAATTGAATTTACTAAACAATATTATTTTGAAAATATAAATAAACCCAACAGATGGTTAGCTTATAAACTCCGTAAAGAAAGAGAGAAACGTACCATTGTTATATTAAAAAATGGAAAGGGTGAAGAAAAATATGATATACGAGATATTAAGAGTATAGTCGAAAAGGAGATTCTTAATAGAGAAGGATCTTGTGACCAAAGACTGTGTGTGACCCTGACAGCTAATTTTTCCAGTTTCTCTTCCCCGAAACAACTTATTTATGTTTCACATTTTTATTCAATCAATCACATTTTGTTTGAGTTCCAGAATTCAGTACAGTCTTTCCTCAGGACCACAGAGACCCTTGAAAAGCCCAGACTCAAGGTCACTTTACCAACAGCTAATGAGAAAAGATTTTGAATTTGTTTAAATTCCTGGTGGCAGCTGAATCTACCCTGTTTGAGGACACCCCAAAATGGTGGTAGAGGTGGGATACAAACATCCTGAGGAAGAGAACATATTAAAAAGAATAATAAAATTCTGGGGAAAAAGGAATACAATATAAAATGGCAGAGTTTCTAGGATTAAAGAAAGACTTAAAGTTACCTCATGAAGGGGAAAGTGTGGAAGAGCTGAGAGCTATCTTGATTCAAAATGCTATGGAATCTAGCAAAACCATTAGTGAGAGAAACCGTGAGTTAATGTTTAACCCCAGTCCAGAATATTTAGAGTTTCTGAGAGAAAAACAAAAAGTTGTAGCAGAATTTAAAGCTAAAGAATTAGAACAAACAACAGCACTTAAGAATAAAGAATTAGAACAAACAACAGCACTTAAGAATAAAGAATTAGAACAAACAACAGCACTTAGAGATTAAGAACTACAATTGGAAGCAGAAAGATTACATTTTCAAAGAGAGAAACTTAAATTGGAAGAAAAAAAGGAGGGGAACCCAGATATTAGATGTGATATTCCTCGAGTTACACTAAAGGATTTCATAATGTATGTGACAGGAGAAGATCCACAAATCTTCTTGTCAGCTTTTGAAAAATCTGCTCAAAATTGGGGAATACCAGAAACACAATATATGAAGTATTTACCCAGTTTAATTAGAGGGGAATTAGCTGAAAGTTATGACACATTTCCCTCAGATAAGCCTGTTGTCTATGCTGAATATAAAGAGGCAGTATATGACAGACTTAGGTTATGTGCTGATTACTTCAGGAAAAAATTTAGAAGCCTGATTCCTCAGAAAGAGAAGTCTTTTAAAGCATTCAGTGCCAAGTTAACCGACTCTTTTAACAAATGGATTTCATCAGCCAAAGCTGATTCTAAAGAGGGAATAAGGGAGTTGATGATTTTAGACCAATTTCTTTTTCAACTTCCCTCAGAGATAAGGCTTCTAGTGAAGGATAAGCTTCCAGAGAATATCAAACCGGCAGCAGAATGGGCTGATAAGCTAATGCTTAACAGAGGTTGGGATATGTATGACCAGAGAGGTTTCAAGTCTAAAGTACAACCACAAATAAGCCCTGAGCATGTATGAAGAGTCACTAGATTTACCTCAGAAAATGAGAGGGAACAGCTTAGAGACTCCAATACTACAGCAGAGGCACCTGAAAAGTCCAGTAAAACCAATTTCACATACCACTGGATCACAAATGAATGGCAACATTTGGGTGTTCAGATACCCTCAATTTAAAAGATGTATTTTTGTTTCACTGACTATTCCAGAACATACAAGCTGATCTCAAAAACTGGGAGTCTCTGCATCCATCTCTATTGGATCGGTTCCATTTAGTCAAGAGTTTCATTTTGCCTAAATTTCTCTTTCTTTTTCACACTTTGTCCATTTTTATAGCAGATAAAGAATTTCATACCTGGCAAAATGCTCTTGCTCTCTTTTTGGGGGGATGGCAAAAGATCTAGAATTAATCGCAACATACTACATAGACCTTCATTTTGGGGAGGATTTGATTTTCCATTGCTGTGATCTTACTTTCAAGCAACTGTTTTCTCACAAGTAGTTCAAATGTTACCCAAAGATTCTCAAACACTTTGGATGCAAATAAAACAGAATTACTCCACACCATATAAAAAAAAATTGCAAAAAAAAAAATTGGCTCCCACCAACCAATTGACCCATATCTATTAAAAACAACTCATTAATGTCAACATCAATCAAAATTTGGGATTAAATAAAGAAACTTCAACAGGTATATCAGAACTTGTGACCTTCACAAACCAAGTTTGGTTCCCACCGGGCATGAAACTGAACACATTTGAAAATTGGATAAATGCAGGATTTACATGCCTTTTTGTTCTACTACAGAAGGGCAAAATTCGAGAAAAAAATTACTTGTTGGAACTTGTTGGAAGAAATGCGGCCTAATTGGTACTTACCTTCATGGTTGGTGGGACTGCCCAGTGATTCAGCAATTTTGGAAAGATGTGACAAAGCAGATTAACATGATTACTTCACAATCTCTCTCCTGTAAACCCGAGATTATGCTCTTGAATTTATGGGATGATTCAATTAGAGAGAATGTCAAGGAATTTACCACTATATTTTTAGCAACTGCTAGGCTGACAACAGTGGCAGCATGGAAGTCCCCTTCTCCACCACCCTTATCTGCTTGGCATGAAAAACTATGGGACCAATTTGTTATGGCCAAGATTTCTGACTCTGTTCAAAGATCACAGACAACTTCTACACCAACTGACTTCAAATTTATTCATATATGGGCATCTGTACTAAGGTTCATTTCAGCACGGGATTTGCTTCACTCGAATCCAATCTACCATAAATGGCTCCATTTGTAAAGCACTCTTGAATCTGACCAATTGTTGAGAATTCTGCCCAACGAACAGAGCCTCTTTATTTCAGGAACACTATCTTACTGGGTTCTACTGGATTTCTTGTCACGTTTTGTTGTAAGAAACATTCTGTGAGTTTTCTGGTTAAATGTTATGCCTTTTAGTTTATTCTACTATAATCGATTGAATGTAATGTAATTTTTTTGTACTTAATGAAATGTTGGGGGGGAAATAAAAAATCTTTTATAGCTTCCTCCTGGGAATAAAATTTTTTCCCAGAAGTGCAGAACATTTAACTATTGCCATTCTGTTAGTATGTTGAACACCTTTATTGTCTTTTATTAAGAACACTCTTCGTGCCATCTTCATCCCCTTTACCCTCTACACTAATATTTTTAATGTCTTTGGAGATTTTTTGCCATACTTTCTAAGCCATCTGACTTCCTCCATATATCACTCAAATTATACTTCTCCAGAAGGTCTTTGCCTGTTTGCTTAGTTTGCCTGTTGGCATTTTTAGGGTATTTTTCAGACTGGCCAGATTTGTCCAGCTGGTGATTAACTATCAAATTTAAATCACCTCCTACAATTACATGTCCTTCTCCGAATGCCTGTAACTTGGAAAGTGTTTTGTCTATAAATTGTCTTTGCACTGAATTCGGGCATACAGAGATGCTAGGGTGACTGCTTCATTGTCCAGATTACCTCTGATAAAAACAATCATGGGGATCATAAAGTTTATCCTTATAAGAGAAATACAACAATTTAACCTTAGAGGACCCATGTGCCTGAAATTGCTAGGTGTACCAAGCAGCTTTTAAGACTTCTACAGTATGTGAACTGGAGGCCCCTTGGCCATCTCTGGATTTGGTTTTTGACACCTTCAGTCAATTCGCCCAGCCTGATGTAGACAGAATTCTGGGTGCTGTTAGGCCGACCACTTGCCTCTTGGATCTGTGCCCCTCAAAGCTGGTGAAGGCCAGCAATGAAAGGTTGTGAGGCCCCCTTGGAGATATTATCAACCTGTCCCTGGGCTTGGGGATCTTCCCAGGAGGGCTGAAGGAGGCTGTGGTTGTTCTGCTCTTGAAAAAAACAAATTCAAATCCTGTGGACCCGAGCAATTACCACCCAGTTTTGAATCTTCCGTTCCTGGGTAAAGAAACTGAAAGAGCGGCCGAAGTGCAGATCCAGAATTTTCTGGAGGACGCATCAGTGCTAGATCTATTTCAATTAGGCTTCCGCCCCGGCCACGGGATGGAGACAGCACTGGCTGCCCTCACAGATGATCTCTGCAGACAGCTGGATTGAGGCAGGTCAGCACTGCTATTACTCTATCTCACAGCAGTGTTCGACACAGTCGATTACGACCTACTGACACACCGCCTCACCAACATTGGAGTCCGTGGGACAATCTTACAATAGCTCACCTCATTTCCCCATGGTTGGGGACAGAGGGCGGCGCTGGAAGGGACAGTGTCCACAAGATACCCACTGGAGTGTGGGGTCCCTCAACATTTATATGCACCCCCTCACCCAGCTAGCACAGAGTTTCGGGTTGAGGTGCCATCAATATGCTGGTGACACCCAACTATATCTGTTGATAGGTGACCGGCCAGATACTGTCCCCGAGAATCTTGCCAAGGGTTTGGAGGCTGTGGTGAGATGGTTAAAACAGAGTCAACTGAAACTGAATCCAGGAATGTTGGAGGTTCTGTGGCTGGGTAGGGGGGGAGACTCGTTTGGGTTGCTGGCTCCCAACCCTTGTGGGTGTGCACAGACCATCAGGGGTCTGGGCGTGACTCTGGATTCTTATCTATGGAAGCCCAAGTTGTGAATGTTGCCAACCTGGCATTTCTCTGACTTCACCAGGTTAGGCAGCTGGCTCCCTACTTGTCTCACCCTGACCTAGCCACAGTAATCCATGCAACGGTCACCTCCAGGTTGGACTACTGTAATTCACTGTATGCAGGCCTGCCCCTGTGCCTGACCTGGAAGCTACAACTGGTCCAAAACACAGCTGCATGGGTCCTCATGGGGACCCCCCCCCGTACAGCACATATTCAACCAGTGCTACGTTAGCTGCATTGGTTTTGACCTTCAAGGTCCTTAGCGGTCCGGGACCTACATATCTTCGGGACTGCCTCTCCAAGTATGCCCCTGGAAGGGTATTACGCTCAGGAAATGCGAAGAAGAAGAAGAAGAAGAAGAAGAAGAAGAAGAAGAAGAGGAGGAGGAGGAGGAGGAGGAGGAGGAGGAGGAGGAGGAGGAGGAGGAGGAGGAGGAGGAGGAGGAGGGAGGAGGATTAGGAGATTGGTTATACCCTGCCCTTCACTACCCGGAGTCTCAGAACAGTTTACAAACTTCTTCCCCTTTCCCTCCTCACAACAGACACCCTGTGAGGTAAGTGGGCTGAGAGAGCTCTGACAGAAACTGCTCTTTTTCAAGAATAGCTGTACCAGAACTATGGCTTGCCCAAGGTCATCCAGCAGATGCAAGTGGAGGAGTGGGAAATCAAATCCAGTTCTGCCAGATTAGAGTCCATGCACTTAACCACTATACCAAACTGGATCTCTAAGAACTTGCTGGTGGTCCCCAGCCCGAGAGAGGTCCAGCTGTCCTCAACCAAGGCCAGGGCTTTTTCAGCCCTGGCTCCTGCCTGGTAGAACGCTCTGCCAGAAGACATCCATGCCCTGCGGGAGCTGTTACCTTTCTGCAGGGCATGTAAGGAGGAGATGTTCCACCGGGCTTTCAGTTGAGAACAGCGATGAGACCTCTTCTAGCACTCGCATGTGCTTCCTCATTCCTTTTGGCCCCTCCTCCAGGTAGACTGAGGAGTTGGGATTCTCTGCCACCTTAAGTATTTGGATACTGTTTTTACTTATGGTTATTTATTGAACTGTTTTAATGTACTTGGATGTGAATGTTTAGTATTGTTGTAAGCCACCTTGAGCCCTGCTTGCAGGGAAGGGCAGCCTATTAAACTGAATTAAATAAATAAACAAATAAATACATAAATACCTGTCCTGTTGTCAGATGCATTTTTTGGACGAAGATTATATCAGGTCTCTCTTTCATGATATATGAAGTCATTCTTTTTTATTTTATTCTATTATTGAGACCATGTGCATTGATGGAATATATTTATTTATTTATTTTTGTATTTATACCCTGCCCTCCCCACGAACGGGCTCAGGGCAGCTTACAAGAGGGCAAAAAAAAAAAAAAGCCCATACATAAAACAGAATAAAAACTGTAAAAACCAAGAAATATTATAAATAAAGTGCTTGAATTTACACAAGATGGTCATTCATTTGAAGAAGCTGATTTTTCATGGAGGTAGGTAGTGTCCAGTAGATGTTAAACTGTCCAATCCAGCAGTACCCACCCAGCACTGTATTGTGGCCAGATCTTCTGTAGGGCCATCTCCTTACTCCAGTTGTTACTGACACAATTGGTAGAGGTGGTAGTAATAGTGATAGTGATAGTGGCAGCTCCTACATAAAAGCCTGGCGGAAGAGCTCCGTATTATAGGCCCTGCAGAACTGTACTAGGTCCCGCAGGGCCCTGATTTTGTCCAGGAGCTCATTCCACTAGGTAGGAGCCGTCACTGAGAAGGACCTGGCCCTCGTCGCAGCAAGGGCCTGGAATCCCCAGGCAATGTTGCATCCCAGATCAAAGTGCTCTTAGGGGTCTATGTGAGGAAAGGCAGTCCCTCAGGTATGTTGGACCCTGGCCATATAGGGCTTTAAAGGTAAGCACCAGCACTTTGAAACGGATCTGGTATGCTATTAGCAGCCAGTGCAGTGCTTTCAGCCCAGGCCAGATGTGCTCCCATTTGGGGAGACCCATCAACAGCCTGGCTGCTGCATTCTGCACCAGCTGCAGCTTCTGGATCTGCAACAAAGGTAGCCCCATGTGGAGAGCGTTAGAGTAGTCTAGCCTCGAGGTGACCATTGCATGGATCACTGTAGCCAGGTCATTGCAGTTGAGGAAGGGATCCAACTGCTGAGCCAGTCTCAGATGGTAAAAGGCCGACTTGGCCATGGCTGCCACCTGGGCCTCCATAGTTAAAGAGGAATCCAGGAGCACTCCTCCTAACCTCCGACGCTGGCACCAAAGGTGCCCTATCGAAGGTCAGGAGAGGGATCCACAACCCCAAACCAGCCTGACTCAAGCACAGGACCTCCGTCATTGCTGGGTTTAGTTTCAACTGGCTCAGCTTGAGCCACCCAGCCACGGCCTGTAAAGCCCAGTTCAGATCTTCTGGGTTGGAGTCCGACTGGCCACCCAGCATCAGATAGAGCTGCCATCAGATATTTTATACCTTTCTACCATCATCTTACAGGATTATGGTATATTTAAATTATCAAAACAATTAAACTACTTTGAGAAACACTACTAATGTTTATTTCAACAATCTTAAACATAAGAATATAAGAACATAAGAGAAGCCAACGTTGGATCAGGCCAATAGCCCATCCAGTCCAACTTTCTGTCATATAGTGGCCAAAAATACCAAGTGCCATCAGGAGGTCCACCAGTAGGGCCAGGACACTAGAAGCCCTCCCACTGTTGACCCCCACTCAAGCACCAAGAATACAGAGCATCACTTGCCCCAGAGTCCCTATCTATACCTTGTGGCTAATAACTACCAATGGACCTCTGCTCTATATGCTTATCTAATTCCTTCTTGAAGCCATCCATACTTGTAGCCTCCACCACCTCCTGTGGCAGTGAATTTCATGTGTTAATCACTCTTTGGGTGAAGAAGTACTTCCTTTTATCTGTTCTAACCCAACCACTCAGCAATTTCATTGAGTGCCCGCGAGTCCTTGTATTGTGAGAAAGGGAGAAAAGTACCACTTTCTCTACCTGTTCTATCCCATGCATAATCTTATAAACTTCAATCATGTCACCCCTCAGCTGTCGTTTCTCCAAGTTAAAGAGCCCCAAGTCTTTTAATCTTTCTTCATAGGGAAAGTGTTCCAACCCTTTTATCATTCTAGTTGCCCTTTTCTGCACTTTTCCCAAAGCTATAATACCCTTTTTAAGGTGTGGTGACCAGAACTGTACACAGTACTCCAAATGAGGTTGCACCATTGATTTATATAGGGGCATTATGATATTGGCTGATCTGTTTTCAATACCCTTCCTAATAATCCCCAGCATAGCATTGGCCTTTTTTATTGCAGTCACACACTGTCTCGACATTTTCAGTGAGTTATCTACTACAACTCCAAGCTCTCTCTCTTAGTCTCTGCCAGTTCGGACCCCATTCTATTATACGCTCTACTTACCTAACCTAACTTCTACTCAATTTAACTATCTGTTCTAAGCTATTTTCATTTCCCTCTCAATCCCCCCCCACTACTAACCCTTGTACAATCAACCAAGAAAAACAACCCCTATCCCCCTGTTTCACTATATAAACACTTATCTTCTGTCCTTATATATAATTGAATTTTCGCTCCAGAACGTTCTATGCATGCCAAAATAGGTTGGCAGCATGAACTGTCACTCAGAAGACGCTGGCCAAGTTGGGTGGCTGCTTTGTGCAGTTCTGCCCATGTCAGCCCCGGCCAGTGTCTTCCGCTCACTCTGCTCTGGACCACTGACAAGAGAGGACCATCAACAGAGTGAGTGTGGAGTTGGACTCCCCCTCCCAAAGAGCCAGACCTCCCGATGTTTGATTTGTAAGTATTTGTACCAATGAACAGGGAGTTTAATTTTGTCTTCTAATTGGGCTTTTGTAATAATGTCTTGTTTATTCAAAAAGTGGGCTATTCTCATAATTCCAGCCTTTTGCCAAGTACTGTATTCTTTCCATTCTAAGCCTGGCCCAAACCAGTTTTGTCTTAAGTAGGTAGACTGTCTTGAAATTCCTGGTGCAAATTTTTTCTTTCCATTTATACCAGATTTTAAGAGTGTTGTATAAGAAAGGGTTTGTAGTATTACTGCATTCTTTGAGCAACTTTTGGTTCCATAGTAATTCATAAAATGAGTATGGTGCCAAAGAGTCAATTTCAATATAGGACTGTATTGGAGGTCTATCAGCTGTTGCTGCGAAAATCAATATGCTAATTGTGATAGCTTCATAATACCATAGCAAGTTGGGTGTATCTAGTCCTCCTTAGTTCTGTGTTCTGCATAATGTAGAAGCTTTAACTCTAGGTTTTTTTCCAGCCCAAATAAATTTGTTAAGGTCCGCTTGCCATTCCTGCTTGCCATTCCTGTAATTCCTTCTTTTCAATATGGATTGGTATTGTCCTAAACAAGAAAATGTATTTAGGTAACACAAAGCATTTTATTAAGTTGATTCTTTCCATCCAAGTGAGAGTCTTAGCATCCCAATGTTTTAAGGTGTTCTTGATTTCTGTATGTAACTTATAGAAATTAGCTTGCATTAACTGGTGTAGTTGCAGAGGAATCTGGATACCTAAATATCTCCCTGTTTTAGTAGTATCTTGTAGCTTAAATTTCTCCCAGATTTTTTCTTTCGTTTTCTTCTTTTAAATGTATTGGGTGCAGTAGTGTTTTCTCTTTACTGAAATGTAGGCCTGAAATTTTTTCAAAGTCTTAGAGTAGTTGTAAAGTTGAAAGAGAATTAAATGGTGAAGTGATATATAGTAAAATATCACCTGCATATAAACCAAGTTTATGTTCTACTGTACTCATTTGGATTCCTTTGATTGTTGTGTTGTGTCTAATAATTTCTGCTAAAGGTTCCAATGCCAGTATAAATAAAAGTGGAGACAGAGGATAGCCCTGTCTAGTGCCTCTTTTCATCAGAACTGTGTCTGTTAACTCTTGATTTATTTTAACCTTGGTACTAGGTGCTCTATATAAGGCTTGGACTGACCGTTGTAAATTATTTTTGAATCCCATTGCCTTTATCACTTCCTGTAGATAATTTGTTTCCAAACTGTCGAATGCTTTTTTGACATCCAGTGACACTATCAGTGCTTCAATAGAATGGTTTTCACAATACGAGATTAAGTTTAGAGTACGTCTCGTGTTATCAATAATATTCCATTTTGGTAGAATGCCAGACTGGTCTAAGTTTATATAGTCCAGGAGAATTGTTTTAAGTCTATTTGCAATGATCTTTGTAAAAATCTTGTTATCAGTGTTTAATAATGAGATGGGTCTTTATGATTTAGGTAAGGATGGATCCTTCTCAGGCTTTAAAATGAAGACCATTTCTGAATTGTACCATGACTCAGGGATTTTCCCAGTGTCAAAAATGCTTTTACATAAATTACTTAATGGTACAACTAAATCTGTTTTAAAGCTTTAAAAAACTCTGCCAGAAAGCCATCAGGGCCAACTGCTGTGTTATTTTTCATTTGATTTATCGCATCCAGTATTTCCAGATTCTTTATGAGGCTATCCACATATTGCTTGTGTGACTCAGAGATGTTTTTAATTAATTTATTATATTTTAAGTATTGAACAATTGACTAATTCTCTATATGTTTGGATTCATACAATGTTTGGTAGAATTTTTCCATGATTTTTTAAATTTCCTGGTTATTTGTAGAAATTTTTCCTTTTGTATCTCTGATTTCAAATATCTGACTCATGGCTTTCATTTCTTTGACTTTCCAAGAAAGCAATTTCAGAATCTTGGGGGTTTTGTTCCAGTATCTGTTTTGTGTATATGAAGTTCTTTTGTATATGATTAGTCATGGTTGTTTCTAAGATTTCCCACTCTGCCATTAAATGTTGTAAGTCATTTTTGTGGCCAGTTTGTTTATGTATTGTTTCTAGTCTTTTAATATTATCATGTAACATATTAATATGTTTATTCTTCTCCTTCTTTTGGTGTGTAGAGATAGAGATGAGATGGCCTCTTAACACAGTCTTCATCATGTCCCAAGTGACTTGGTGTGATGTGTCATCAGGATTATTTTCATTCCAAAATTTTTTTAATGTTTTGAGCTATTTGCAATCTTAAATCTGGATTCAATAAAATGGATTTATTTAAAACCCATTTGTTGGCTATTTTCTTTTCTGTCCAGTTAATACTACAGTTTGTTGGGTGATGGTCAGACAGTATCTTGATGTCTATACCTGCAGAGTCAACATTGTTAATTAATGCATACAAAATTACAATAAAATCTATAGGGTATGAACATCAAATCTAGAAGAGTAAAAGATATAGTCTCTTTCCTGTGGATTTAAAACTCTCCATATATCACATAGCCCATAACCTCTGAATAAAGTTTGCAATTCGGAGACACTGTTGGTGTGCCTCTTAGACTTTTTTACCTTTGATTTATCAACCTGTGCATTCATGATGTGATTCCAGTCCCCACCTATTATGACCTCTCCTTCTTGAAACTCTTTTAGTTTTTCTAATATCTGCTTGATGAAAGAGATTTGGTCTGTATTTGGTGCATATACTGAACCAATAGTAACTGTTTTTCCATCTAGATGTCCCTTAATAAAGTTGTACCTTCTCGTTGGATCTATTAACTGACCAGTTATTTTGATTTGTATTGATTTTGCTAAGACAATCGCTGTTCCTCGTGATTTGGAGGTGCCATGTGACATATATTGTTCGCTATACCACATTAATTTAATGATTTGATTAGAGTAATTTTTCAAGTGGGTCTCCTGTAAGAGAAGTATATCCAGTTTTAATTTTTTAACTTGTGCTGAGATACGCTTTTGCTTTATGCAGTTATTCAAACCACGCACATTCCATGATAGTATTTTAAGGCCTGGCCTAAAATGTCCTAAAGCTATCCCCTATTTAGGATAAACAAGAAATATAAAATTACTTGCTATTCACGCAGTGTAAACTATCTTTTACTAAGAAATTATCCCAACCTATCTAAACTATATAAAACTGTACCTTAATTTAACTATCTGAAAAAACAAAAACAACTTTAACTCACAATTGGAGTTCCAACCAAGTTATTTTAACTGTTAATCAACTATTTTTGGAGCTACAACTCTCAATTGGCTCTCCTTGAGCTGGGCTCTCCCCCCCCCGGTATATTTTCCTTCCTCTCTATTACATATCATATATGTCCACACTTGAAAAACAACACTTTAAAAACAGGAATAATTAAACATTCTAGTTTCAATAGCTTATCCAGCAAACTTATACATAACCACATTACTCTGCTATAATTACTTAGGAGTTGGATTGGAAATTGGAATCTTGGTAGACTTCAAAGGTAAAAGTTCAAAATCCAGCTTTCTCTTGCTTGTTTGTTTAGAAGTGTCCATGGGAGTATCCAGCTGCAGGGGAGTATCCAGCTGCCTTCCGCTGTCTTCATCTTGAGCATACAAAAAATGTCCTTGATGTGCCACTCTAATTTTTCCTGGCGTGATCCATCTGTATCTTATATTCTTCTCTCTCAGTATCGTGGTGGTCTCTCTGAGCTGCTGCCTAATTTTTAGTGCTTCTGGTGACAAATCAGGAAAAACAGTGATTTTTTCCTCCTGGAATTTTAGGAAGCCATGTTCCCTTGCTGCATTTGAAATTGCTGTTTTTTCTTTAATGTCTGCAAATACAATCAGGATGTCCCTTGAATAACCACATGCAGCTTTAGTTGGTGTTCCAAGTCTATACATTTTCAGAACAGAGGAAAATAAGTCATCTTGTAGTTGTAGAATAGGTGCTAACCATTGCTGAATATTTTTAAAAAGATCAGCATCTTGCTCAGCCGCTTCTTTAAAGCCTCTAAATTTTAAATGATGCTGTCTGGCTTCCGCCTCCAATATCAAGACTCTGTCCTTCAGCTACTGTTGCTCTTTTTGTAACTGCTGTTTCTCTGATTGAAGAATATGACCCAGCGTGATTGCAGTTTCAGCAGTAGCCTTTGTATCCTCCAAATTCAATGCCAACTGATTCAACTGCTCTGTAACCGGCTGTAAAGTATGCTCTATTTTAGCTGTTATTTTGTCAAGCGTAGAAAGTTCAAACATTTGAAATGAATTTTTTTGGGTGTCTTGTAGTGTTTTTAGAGTAATTGAATCCTCTAGCTGGTCACATCTACGATGTTTACCTTCACCGGCCATTTTGTTTTGATAGTCAGCTGCGTCTAACTCGTTGGAATGGCACTCTCCAATAAATCAAAGTCACTTTTTCCAACCCCCTGCTTCTGTAATTACTTTATAAAGTGTTTCTTCACTGAAAAGTGAGGAAGCATTTGTTTTCCAAGGCTAGGAAAGAGGAGGAAGGGAGTTCAGCAATGGAGTGCCAAGTTTAGGCATCCATCTTCGAGAGATCCGACACCACGCCCCATTGATGTTTCAGGTTGATTCACATTTATTTTGAGAGGGGGAGATTGAAGGAGGGGGAGGCCATGCCCCCACACTCTTCTTTAAGTGAGGAAGAATTGGAGCAGTCAGATTCCTTGTAATCGTGGCCCAAGAGAGGGCTTGGTTCTCTAATGTGCCTGATAGAATGATCTAATTTTCTTTTGGATTGAGAGGCGGAGTGGGAGATTCTACCCATCCCCTGACTACATGATGGAGTACTATAGAGTCCGTATCTACTTAGTGGAGTCACTGAAGTTAGGAATAGCCTGTGAAATGGCTTCTCTAATTTCTCTCTGCATTTTCCCATTTAATCCAGGCTAAGAGATAAGCCTGAGTGTTGTCCCTTAAGAGGTCGAAAGCTGGGGTTCCTGCCCGGTCAGACCCTTGTTGGGAGCCATGTGCAGAGGGGGAGGAAGGGAGTTAAAGACTAGAGGCTATACCGGGGTTGTCGAACTCATTTGTTATGAGAGCCAGATCTGACATAAATGAGACCTTGTTGGGCTGGGCCACGTGTGTCATAAAATGTAATGCCAGATAGCAAATATATAAACTTTATAAAGGAGGCAAACACAAAGATATTTTTTACTTAAAAATCAGCACTCTTGTAATATTTTATTTAACAGTGTCTGATAACTGACACCTCTTGCTCTGAATTATTGCATCAAAATGTCTGTGCTGTTGCAATCTTGAGTATGCTATTCAAGTGTGTATTTGTAAGCTGCAAACCTACTTTTGATTTATTGACATTCACTACAGAAATCTCATGCTCAGAATTCTGAGCATAGGACCCAGGGAAAAACATTAAATGTCTGGACATTGCAAGTTTTGGTACATAAATTGGGTTGTGTGCTAGTCAAGAACATAGGAAGGCACCATGACACAGATTGAGGGCTATGTGTCTTCCTCAGTGGTCAGTATCAGCCTACTATCTGGGAAGTGTAAGTTCAAAATCCCCAAAGGAAATGTGCTGGGTGAACTTGGTCTGGACACACACTCTCAGCTTAATCCACCTCACTGTCTTGTTGTTATTCCTCATCTAAATAGTTCACATTGCTTTCCTACTAAGCAAGATTGGATCATGAGGGCATGAATACATTGAAAAGGGGGAGGGAACCCAGTTGCACCCAGGAGAGCCACAGCATAACAAGCCCAACAAAACACACAAACTGTAGCAAGACACACACACATACATAGACCTTTATTGGCATAACACAGCAACAATAAAGAAGGCAATGGAATGGATAGATTAATGGAATGAATTAATAAATCATAACAGGTTACACCAAGTTACACCAACAAGGGATCATTTTTTAGGCTCCTCAGAAATAGTGAACTCAGTTAAAAAATGTAACAATCCAAATGAGCAAGACACACAAAAGCTCATATCAGCAGGAGACAGCCAGTTCCACTGCGGGCCTGATAGAAGCCCTCTGGCAGCCTGATCTGACTTGCAGGCCACATGTTTGACACCCCTGGGCTATACTATCCTGAGGCATGAACTCAGAAAGGCCCGCTCGTGCTGCCATTTCCAACTTTTTTTTTTTTTTACTGGGAAGAAAGAACAAATAAAAAAACCACCCATGGGGCTTTTAGTTAGATCCCCTTTTTACCAGGATTCCAAAGGTCAGCAGAAGGCTGGTAGTACAAGTAAGTCTAAGCCTTGCTGCATTCAGCCTATCTGCTAAGCCTCTGGAGGCCACATGGAGGGCCTAGATGCTCCAATGAGGCAGCTGCTGACACTCCTACTAATAGAGTGACTGGGGAAGCTCCTGTCCTGAAAGCTGGAGACCCCATGGCTTGGGAGATCCTGGGAGTGAAGGAGCTGGGAGAAGGATTCCAGCTGCTGCAAGTGACTCCCAGTTCCTTCTGCTGCCTAATGAACTCATTGCGAGGGGGGGCAATATCCTTCCTGTCCCTTGCTTTATCTCCCCACGAAGGAAGGACAAACCAAATGAAAAATACTGAGACTAGAAATAGAATAGGAATTGCAGCACAGCCAACATCTGTCTGCCTTGAGGCAAGGCCGAAGATGGGTTCCAAAAAGCCCCTTCCCTTCAGGAATCACACAAAGATTGGCAACCTTGTTTGACTATAGGGAGGAGCTTTTTCCATCAGTTGAGACTGCCTCACCCCAGACCACTGGAGAAGGGGGTTAGACAGATTCATGGAGTCAAGGTCTATCAATGGCTGCTAGCTATTGTGAATAAAGGGAGCCTCCATCTCCAGAGACAGCAAACCTCTGGATACCAATGTTGGGAGGCAGCCCTCCAAGGCAACTGGTTGGCAGCTGTATGAAGCAGGATGCTGGACTGTTCTCGCATTTTTACTTATCACCCTTTCCTCTCCCTTTCCTTTGGACTCATCCTTGGTGTTTTCGTGCTATGAATCATAAGTATGTAGAATTGTTGACATCAGGCACATTATGGGATTTCATTACTTATGTATGAGTCAGAGGAATCTCGTTTGTTTGCTTTGGGTCACTGTTTTGGTACAGTGTGTGATATTACAGTAAGGGAAAATAGCAGTGAGGATGACTGAACAAAAATAGATTCACATCAGTGCTCTGAGGTTATTATTCTTGTAGGAAGCAGTTGCCAAATGGAGGAAAAATTGCTAGTGAATATCCTGCTACCACAGCACAAGACAGGCAGGTCACTTCCCCGGGTATTTTTTCTTTTCCTGCTGAACCCACATGAAGGTTCTCATCAATATCTTCTAGCATGCTATTAAATATGTTTGTTTTTATACAATGCTTTGATATTTTAGAAAAAAATCTACAATCATTTAAAAGTATGTGTTATATTTGCTGTCAGTCACAACAAAAGGTAACCAAAGACCTGGAGGGATCCCTGCGTTAGAGCTATTTATTGCAGGTATGCCAAGAATCCAACTGATCCAATCACATGCTATTACAGTTCATACAGAAGAGCCTTTTAAAAAAAACCCACCACTGTTTGGGTTTTTTGCATGCATTTCATTACAAACAAACTAGATAGAAGTCTTGAACTATCCTCCTTCCTGGCCATTGACCATTGCAAAGCTGTTTCTTTAACATTTACTTGCCCCATTTTTACCAATGTACCATTTCCCCCACATGTAAGTTTACTAGAATTTCTTTAACTAAGTTTGATTCACAGTCCAAAAGTGCTGCTGCTTTATGATCCCATCTTCAAGTTTTCTTTCCCCTCAGAAAGGTCAACTTAGAAAATGTAAGAATTCAATTCCAAGAGGCTAAAGCATGTTTGACAAAAGTTTTTACCTCAGAACAGTGAGTAGTAGGGATGGGAACAAACTGAACCATGAAGGAAAATTCATCATGAATTTTGCTGTTTGTGGGTTCACAAACTGAAGTTCGTGTCGGGTCTACTGTTACAAACTTCCACAAACGTTTAAAGGAGTTCGTGGACAGAGCATAAAGCAGGGGTCCTTTAAATCCCTTTTTGTTCCCCACAAAAGCAACTGTTTCAGGCTTTCTTGTGCAGTCCCTTTAAAGTTTTAAAAGGATTACACAATAAAGTCCAAAAAACAGCTGAGTGGGAGAGAGCACACTTCTCTCCACTGCTCAGCTTTTTGGGGGCTTTATGCAAGCCCCATTTAAAGAGACTGTGCTCCCTTTCATTGGTGTTTGTGGGCCATGAACCAGTTTGGTTCGTAAACTAATATCCCAGTTCAATTCGTGCTTCAGCTATAAACAGACATGAACCACATTTTCTAGTTTATGCCCATCCCTAATGAGTAGTAAAGTTGAGTGAAATGTGGTATGAATGCTAGTTTGGATTTACCCCAAAGAAAAGCAATACCACCTTCCCCTTGATCTTGTAGATGTAGCTTTCCCCTAGCTTGGGGAAGTAGATTTCTTCCTGGATGATGCTTTCACACCATTAGCACTGACTGGGCAGAAAGGAACCCTTGCGAAGAACTGTTGGTTTCAGTGTTTGCAAATCCAACTTCCTGCCTTTACATTATGGCGCTCAAATAAGGCAAGAGGTATCAGGAGGTTGGGGAAGCACTATTACAGCAGTGGCAGCTGCTCTGAAAATTAGTAAAAAGCTAGTAAGGAATGTCTTAATGAATCCAATGGGGCCTTTTCCTGTGAACACATGCATTGGATTTCAGCCCCTATGCATTTTTCCTTTCCTTTTGGAATTAAATATTAAGCAAGAACAAACATCTGTAAGGTACTGAACCTTTTCAAAAATTCCATTAGGTCTTATTTCTTGCCGTTTACTCAATAACCACAAAGTTTTTTCTGCAAAAGTGGTGTTTATTTCCTTTAAAAATACATTTTGAAAATAAGCTAATGTAGCCAGTTCCAACATACTATGTAATGCTTCAGTTAATGAAGATAATTGTGTTAGTGGCCATATTTAAAAATGCTACGTATCAGCTGTGCAAAACAAACAGTATGATAAATGAAATAAGTGGCATAATTGTCAAGTTGGATTTTACACAATCCAATTTCAGCTTCTGGTTTGGAATTCATACAAATCAGTATTAAAAATATATCTTCTTAGAATACAGAGGGCAGTTTATACATAAAATGAAGGTCTAAACAATACAAAATATCATACAAGGGAAGTTTTCAATTACAGGTTTGCAATGTCATATTTTTACTTTATTCAAACATATAAAGTATGTGCATTGATTCTAATCACTACCCAACTGAATTTTGCCTTCACTTCCTAACAGTGATATACACACAATATTGGTACACATCCACACTGCCAATAACATTGTTGAAATGATTCCTCCAGTTCCTATTTCATACAGAGCTCTTCTGAAACTTTTATGTTCTTATGATCTAAAGAGTATATACGTTCAGCAACTATTTATTGCCAGTGAGAAATGGCTCATTATGCATATTTATAGTATGCACACTATTAGTTGTGGTTTGCACAAGCCCTCTCTAGAAAAAGATAAGAAATACAAATTAGGACAGCTTCCTCCTCCTTCCTACGCTACTACTTTTAAAAAGGCAGTTCAAACATATCATGTCATGATACAAATCAAATAAACAGCTTTTAAAAATCGGGACAGACAGTGATTTTGTGTTAGTTTTTCTTTAATTATTTTCCTGGAGAAAATTTCTATCCACCCAATCCAGAAAGGACCATCCACTGCCAAAGTATGTTTCTGCACAGGTTTTGCTTGTTTTTTTAATTAGCCCTATGTACACAAGATGGTGCTATGGAAGGGGGAAATCCCTTGGACCCAACACACAGATGAGATACAGTTAACTTGATCTGAAGATTATTGTGATGCTTCTATATGAGAGCAAGCTGTTTACAGGTCACTCTTATTTTCCCCTCCACAAGTGACTGATAGAGGAGACAACCCCTAATCATACACTTAGTTTCAGTACAGCAATTTTCTCAGTGTAGGGCTATCTTGGTATTGGGGATGGCATATATTTTCTGCAAGGAACATCATATGCAGATAAGTTTTAATTAATTGACCTTTGACCTTTTAATTTTAGTACTGTTTAAAATTAGATAACATGATAAGAAGGGTTTAAGACATTTAATGAGAAGCTCAATGGGAAAAAAATACAAATCACAGGGAAAACAAATGAACTACTTCTTTCTTCAGGTACTCCACACCCATTCCAGAGTAGACTGTGATCCAGTAAGAAATAATTTTATGTAATCAAACTCATATCATTGCTTTAGTTCCAAGATCGTGGGTTCCTTCTCCATTTCAGGGTTTGAACCACAGTCTGAAGCCTACTCCAGTCCCTGGTATGGAAGCAAGCTATGATTAGTGGTAATCATTCAGACTACAAGGAAAAACTGCGGTTTTTCTCCAACCATGGGAGGGGGAGACTGGAGAGGCCCAGAGGAGCAGTGTAGATGGTGCTCTGAATTACCAAAACATGCCAGCTCTGCGACCTCTGAATTTAGCAGCAATAGGCTGGTGATGGGAATTTTAAAAAAATCTAAAGACTACAAGCTATTACTTTTAAGTGAGACAGTTTTTGAAACCATAATATTGCTTCCCCTGAGTTTAATGGAATTGGGCAGAGCACCAACTAAGAAGTTCTGCTGTTCCTGTTCTTCATGTTTAGGCCCACATGGCAGAAATGTAAGACGCGTGCTGATTTTCCATAAGAGCACTTAATTTGTACACATAATTCACAAAATATTTCACTTCTTTCAGTATTCAAGATGAATTTTCAAGGTCTGTTTTAAAACTTTTAGAAGTAGCACAGTCTGTTTCTATTGTAAAACACTGCATATCTGCAGTTCTCCAAGTGCATTCTGTCCGTACCTTTGAAACATGTGTCACGGGATATGCAGCTGCATAAAAATACAGTTTGTCACGTTTTGCCAGTTTTGATCAGTATACCCTGCAAATCTTCTGGTAATGCCAGTATAATTGAATCAATGTGCGTCTGTAATTTTTCCATTGTGCCAGGTTTCACTGGTAAGTTTTCTCCATCAGCCTGTAATCGCATAAGTTGCAATTAAAAATCTATAGTAATATTAAAGAATCCATAATATTAAAGAATCCATAAGAATTCATGAGTGCACAAGGCAATCAAGGTTCTGGGATAAGATTTCTTTTGGGGTGCTCCTGGCTCTCTCTTTTTGTTGTTGTTCACAGACTGGTCCTGTATACTCCCTGAAACTTTTAGATCTTCGTCGTGGTCTCTGTGCAGTCCCACACATGGGTTGGGCGCCTGCGCACGACCTCGTTCGGAGAAACTTCTAGAGCTTTACCTCAGAAGAGCTTTTGGCGGGCTCTCTTCCCGCCCTGGGGCGGAGACATGCACTGCGCATGCCCAGAGCGGGAGAGAGAGCCACCTCCCACTCAGTTCTTCTTCGACCGCCTTCGCGTTCACACCTCATTCCTGTTGTTCCTCCATATCGTTGCCTCAGCTGAGTATATCTCTTTCCTTTCTTTCGCTTCTGTTTCCTTCCTCTCTTCTGCTTCTTCTGTCTTTAAAAAAAATATATCTTTTGTCTATCTCTCTTCCCCCCCCCCCTTTCTTTGGAGGGTGGGTGGGGACTTTGTATGGGAAAAACTAGGTTTTTCAAGGTCTGTCGTCGTTGCCCCGCCAAGATTCCATCTAATGACGGGCACGACCTTTGTCTAACTTGTTTGGGAGAGGCCATAGAGTGGATACTTGTCATCACTGCGCGAGTTTCACTCGTCAGGCTCGCCGTAATCGAGAGGCTAGACTCCGGGCTCTTCTTTTGGAATCGGCTCTACGTCCTACAATGTCCTCAGGGGCTTCCCAGGCCTCGGTAGCCAAAAAATTGGACACCTCCTCGAAGGCACCAAAACAGAAACCTAAGCAGGCTGAAGATAAGACCCCTTCGAAGTCGAAGGCCCCGCTGTCTGCTTCGGTTTCGAGGGTGGACCCCATTGTCGTGACTGGGCTATCGACGTCGATGCCGGCTCTGGCCTCGACATCTCAGAAGTCTGCGGCTCGACAACAGACTCCGCAGCATTCACACTCGTCGCCTTCGGGTTTGATCCCTTTGGGCCAGTCGACGAGATCGCCTCCGCAGCTGTCTCCTTGAAGACGTTCCTGGTCTCCAGCGAGGCATTCTGCTACCCCGGTCCACACTTTGGACGAGGGCCCTGTTGTCGTGCACCACCATTCGCGGTCCCGATCCCGGTACGATCGCCGATGCCTGATCCGTAGGCATCCGGTTCCCCTTCTGATGACCAATGTTGGTCTTGCGAAGACCGTCGGGAGCGTCCAGATGCGGCCTATTATTACTCCAGGTCCCCGACACCGGAGAGACACCATTATGATCGGATCCGGCACTCGGAACGTGTGGATTGGACCCATATCCCTGACCGCCCTCGGCGCTCCACGTCTGTTGCCTCGGCCCGTTCCCCTCCTCGGGAACAGCCTTCTGATCCTCCTAGAAATTGAGATGCCCCGAAGAGTTCCCCAATGGAACCTCGGCACCGTCCTTCCATCGATCACCCAGTCATCGATCTTGTCCAACCATGATCCTCCTCTCCCATGTCGATCTCAGACAGGTCGGATTCGGTGGAGTTCGATCTCGAGGTCTCTCGGATCGAGGACGAGCCTCGACGCTTGGGGTCGATTTCACCTGAGGGCCCTAAAGCATTTTTAGAGCTCGTTACTAGGATGGCGACTGCCCTTCAAGTCCAGGGCTTTACAGAATCCCCAGCTGTGACCGACGTCATTCACAGGTTGGTCAAGGCTGACCTTCCTCTGTCTCCCGTCCTGCCTTTGCTTCCTGTCCACCTTTCCATCCTGAAAGAGTCCTGGGAGCACCCGGCTTCGATCCCCCCAGTTTCGAGGCGCTATGACGGGTTGTACAAGATCCAGCACACTCCTGGCAAGTTCCTTGTTTGTCAGCCACCACCCAACGTGAGTGATGGTTGTTCACTCCTCCTCCAGGTCCAAGCAGCCCGTTCGCCAGTCTGCACCTCCGGACCGTGAGGGGCGTAAGCTAGACCTTCTGGCCAAGAAGATGTACTCTCTGGCCTCCATGAATCTTCATGTCGATACTTATCTTTCTTATTTGTCAGCGTACGCCTTCAACGTTGCGAATGCAGTCCGTCCGATTTTGGAATTTGTTCCAGAGGAGCACCGTCCCACCCTCTCGGCTGCCTTGTCTGAGGTGTGTGCCATATCGAAGCAGCAGATTAATTCCGTTCGTCATGCTGTTAATTGTTCGTCCAAACTCCTGGTCTCTTCCGTCGCTCTCCGGCGTCATGCTTGGCTCCGGGGCACCTCTTTACAACCTGATGTCAAATTCCGTATTGAAGATCTTCCCTTTGACGGCGATGGCCTCTTCCACTCCACCACCAACGAAGTGTTGAAAGCTGTCGATGACAGTCGAAAGCAGGCCCGAAACCTCAGAGTCTCGGCTGCACCTTACTGACCTAGAAACCGTTCCTGGAAGCCTTCTGGCTCCAGATGATACCCGTCTCCAGCACCTCACTCCCAATGGAGAAGGAAGCCCTATGACTCTCGTCCTCCTTCCAAACACCGTTCCCAGCCCACCAAGAAGCCGCCACAACCTAAACAGTCTGTTTGACTGTCCCCACTGTCTCCCTTCCCCGACATTGTATACTCCTTCCGTCCGGACCCGTCTCTTCCCCTTTCTACCAGCCTGGGAAGAAATTTCAACTGACTCCTGAGTCCTCACCATTCTACGGGTCGGGTACGCCATAGAGTTCGTTTCGCCTCCGATCCTCCCACACTTTGTCGTCACGCCTCCAGACCCTCTCCTCGATCTCGAGGTTTCCACTCTCCTTGCCAAGGGGGCCATCGAGGTCGTCCCGGAGGCGCAACGAACTCTCGGCTTCTACTTGAAGTATTTCCTGGTTCCCAAGAGGAACGGCAGGTTCAGACCAATTATGGATCTTCGAGATCTCAACCGTTACATTCGGTATCAGAAATTCAGAATGGTCACTCTGCAGTCGATCCTTCCTCTTATTCCATGGGCAGCATGGCTCGCATCAGTCGACCTCCAAGACGCATACTTCCATGTCACAATCCGTCTCCAACACCGGCGGTTTCTCCGGTTCGCCGTTGGAGATGCCCACTACCAGTACAGGGTGCTTCCCTTCGGCCTTTCTACAGCTCCGCAGGTGTTCACCAAGCTGATGGCTGTGGTGGTGGCCGAGCTCCACTGACGGGGAGTCACTCTTTATCCTTACATCGACGACTGGCTTCTCATAGCTCCAACGCCAAGTCAGTTGCTCCACGACACTCAGGAAACTCTCTCCCTCCTCCGTACTCTCGGACTCTGCGTCAACGTCACCAAGTCCTCCCTTCAGCCCCTCCAAATCCTTCAATTCCTCAGGGCTCGGCTCGACACCAACCTCGAAACAGCTTTCCTCCTGGAATCGAGGGCTTCCGACATTCGGGCGATGGTGTCCTCCTTTCAGACGTCTCCCCAACAATCCGCCCGTTCTGTCATGAGGCTCCTCAGTCACTTTGCCTCCACGGTGTTCGTTGTCCGCAACGCCCGGCTGAGAATGTGGCCGCTTCAGCTCTGGCTCCTCTGCGTCTTTGATCCTCTCTGGAGGCCTTGGCACACGATTCTGTCGATCCCACAAACCGTCCTCGACTCCCTCGAGTGGTGGGCTCAACCCGTCCACCTCCTTTCCGGGATGCCCTTTCGACATCCTCCTCCCGAGTTGCTGTTGACCACAGACGCTTCCCTCTGGGGTTGGGAAGCCCAGTGCAGAACGCTCACTGTTCAAGGGACTTGGTCTGCTCGAGGTGCAACTTGCCACATAAATTACCTGGAGTTGCAAGCAATTTATCTGGCCCTTCAGTCCTTTCTTCCGACCCTTCGAGGCCGTGTCGTCCAAGTGGCTTCTGACAGCACCACGGCCGTTTATTATGTCAACAAACAGGGCGACACTGCCTCTGTTCGTCTCTGCAACTTAGTGATAGACCTCTGGTCCTGGGGCCTCGATCACTCCATCATGCTCTCGGCGATCCATATTCCCAGGGATCAGAATGTCGATGCAGACCGGTTGAGTAGTTCTGCCTCATTGGACAACGAATGGTCCATTCCCCTCCGGTATCTTCGACCTCTGTTTTGAGAGTTCGGTCACCCATCTGTTGACGGCTTCGCGACCGTCGACAATGCTCGATGTCACCTGTTTTTCAGCAGGGGTCCCCCGTCTGCTCGGTCGTTCGGGGATGCCTTTCTCCACAAGTGGACCGGAGCCCTGTTTTACCTTTTTCCTCTGTTCCCTCTCATCTCCCGGGTCGTGCAGAAGATTCGTGCAGACAGCACCTCCTGCATTCTAATCACTCCGTGGTGGCCACGCCAGGTCTGGTTCCCGCACCTGCTTCAACTCTCCTGTCGTTCCTTCTGTCCCCTCCCCGTCGTCCCAGATCTCCTCTCTCGGGCCCGAGGGAGAATCCTCCATCCCAATCCGGGATTTTTCAAATTGACGGCCTGGAAGATCCAGCCCTAGACTTCCTGCCTCAGGTCTCTGAAATCCTCCTGAATGCTAAGAAGCCTTCTACTCGACGTTCCTATCAGTTCAAGTGGAACAGATTCCAATCCTATGCTGCTGATCACTCCTTCGATCCGATTCGATCATCTCTCTGTGAGATTTTCGCCTACATCGTGCACTTGAAGGATACTGGCCTCACATACTCGTCCTTGCGGGTTCATCTGACGGCGATCTCCGCCAATCACCCCCTGATACAGGGATCCTCGGTGTTCTCCCATTGTCTCACCAAGACATTCCTCAGGGGTCTCCTTCGCATGTGCCCGCCTAGGAAACTGTTGGTGCCTTCCTGGAGCTTGTCCCTGGTCCTTTCTCAACTCATGGCTAAACCGTTTGAGCCTATGGCTACCGCCGACCTCAGGTTAGTTTCCTGGAAGACGGCCTTTCTAGTGGCCATTACCACTGCACGCAGAGTAGGGGAGCTAGCTGCCTTTAGGGCCGATCCCCCCTATACAGTTTTTCACAGGGAGAAGGTGGTCCTTAGAACAGATCCTTCCTTCCTCCCTAAAGTCATCTCTGCCTTTCACCTCCCTCAGTCGTCTGTTCTGCCTACTTTCTTTCCGAACCCGACTGATGCCTCTCAGAGAGCCTTGCACTGTCTTGATGTGCACAGAGCGCTCTCTTTCTACCTGCATAGGACACAGCCCATATGTAAATCTCCTCGGCTGTTCCTAGCTTATGGTCCCCCGCGGCTGGGGGAACCAGTCTCCTCTCAACGTCTCTCTAAATGGGTGACTTCCACCATAGCCCTTTGCTATGAGCTGGCGCGTCAACCTGTTCCTACCTGTCTCACTGCCCATTCTACACGGGCAGTATCGACGTCCGCTGCCTTCCTGGCGGGTGTCCCATTGGAAGACGTCTGTGCGGCTGCTACATGGTCCTCGGCATCGACCTTCATGACCCATTATGCCCTTGACGTCCGAGCCCGACAGGATGCTGCCTTCGGTCAGACGGCGCTGCGATCTCTCTTTGCTTGACCCTGCTGGACCCGCAGGTAGGACCCTTGGGTGATTTCTTCTGATGATTGACACTGTGTCTTAACCGATATTTTTGTGTCTTTTTCAGCTGCCAGCTCCCTCCTCCAAATGGTTCAGCTCTTGTAATCACCCATGTGTTGGACTGCACAGAGACCACGACGAAGATAAATAGGTTGCTTACCTGTAACTGATGATCTTCGAGTGGTCATCTGTGCAGTACCACAATCCCACCCGGCCTTCCCCGCTGCTGGCATCTCCAGATTTCCTTCTTTGGATTGTTTGGCCTTGACAGTGGCGGTCGAAGGAACTGAGTGGGAGGCGGCTCTCTCTCCCGCTCTGGGCATGCGCAGTGCATGTCTCTGCCCCAGGGCGGGAAGAGAGCCCACCAAAAGCTCTTCTGAGGTAAAGCTCTAGAAGTTTCTCCAAACGAGGTCGTGCGCAGGCGCCCAACCCATGTGTGGTACTGCACAGATGATCACTCGAAGATCATCAGTTACAGGTAAGCAACCTATTTTTTCTAAAATTTTCACATTAAAATATATTTTCAAAATTTCAAATTGAGTACTATTTATTTATTTAATTAATTCAATTTGTATCCCACCCTCCCTGCCGAGGCAGGCTCAGGGCGGCTTACATTAAAAAATTAAAATACATTAAAACACAAATTCATTAAACACAATGCACATAATAAAAACTCATATACATGACAAATAATAAACAAGTACAGTTAAAGTGCTAGTGGCAATAACAATACATCATGATTCCTATAAGCCATGATGTAGCAAATATAACAAAAAATTATGGCCAGAGGCTGTTGCTGTTGACATCACAGGCTGTTGCTGTTGGCATAGAGGGCCTCACCCCAGTTCAGGTGTTATTGGTAGTGGCTCCTAATCGAAGGCCTGGTGGAAGAGCTCCATTTTGCAGGCCCTGTGGAACTGTAAGAGGTCCTGCAGAGCCCTGATGTCTTCTGGGAGCTCATTCCACCAGTATGGAGCCGCTACAGAGAAGGCCCTGGCCCTGATAGCGGCCAGTTTTGTGCCTTTCAGTCCAGGGAGGGTCAAGCAGTTTTGCGACGCCGACTTCAATGCTCTCTGGGGAATGTGTAGGGAAAGGCACTCCCTCAGGTAGGCAGGCCTCAGACCATATAGGGCTTTAAAGGTCAAAACTAGCACCTTGAAGTGGATCCAATATGCTATCGGCAGCCAGTGCAGTGCCTTTAGCACAGGCTGGATGTGCTCCCACACAGGGAGACCCATCAACAACCTGGCTGCAGCATTTTGCACCAGCTGTAGCTTCCTGATTTGCAACAAGGGCAGCCCCATGTAGAGAGCATTACAGTAGTCCAATCTCAAGGTGACCATTGCATGGATCACTGTTGCCAGATCATTGCATTTGAGGAAGGGAACCAACTGCCAAATCAGCCAAAGATGGTAAAAGGCTGTCTTGGCTGTGGCTGCTACCTGGGCCTCCATCATTAAGGAGGCATCCAGGAACACTCCTAAACTCCTGATCCTCAGCATTGGCACCAGCTGCACCCCATCGAAGGCCAGTAGTGGGATCCCTAACCCCAGTCCACTCCAACTCAGGCACAGGTCCTCCGTCTTTGTCGGATTCAATTTCAATTGGTTCAGTCTAAGCCAGCCCACCGCAGTTTGTAACGCCTGGTCCAGATCTTCTGGGGTAGAGTCGGACTGGCTGCCCAACATCAGATATAGCTGGGTGTCATCCGCATATTGGTGATACCCCAGCCCGTGCCTCTGGGCAATCTGGGCAAAGGGGGGTGCATACAGATGTTAAATAACATCAGGAAGAGCACCGCCCCTTGGGGCAGTCTGCAGATCAGCGGGTGCCTTTGGGACAGCTGATCCCCAAGAGCAACCCTTTGTCTCTGACTTTGGAGAAAGGAGACGAGCCATTGTAAGGAAAGCCCCCGAATCCCAGTGTTGGTGAGGCGATGGATCAGTAGCTGATGGTCAACTATGTCGAATGCTGCCAACAGGTCCAACAACAACAGCACTGCCACCCCAATCCAGTTGCCTCTGGAGGTTGTCTGAGAGGGCGACCAGTGCCATCTCCATCCCATATCCTAGGCAAAAGCTGGACTGGGAGGGATCTAACATGGAATTGTCATCCACAAAGCCCTGCAACTGTATCGCCTCTGCCCTCTCAATTAATTTGCCCAAATAGGGCAAATTGGAAACTGGCCGATAGTTGGCCAATTCAGCTGGATCCAGGGATGGTTTTTTAAAGAGAGGACGGACCATCGCTTCCTTGAGTGTCCCCAGGAACAGTCCCTCTAAGAGGGACTTGTTAATAATTTCCCTAAGGGCACCTTGGAACCCCACGACCAGCTTTAATTAGCCATGAAGGGCATGGATCAAGGCTGCATGTTGTTGGGCATACCGTTGAAAGCAATCTGTCGACCTCCTCTAGACTGAGTAGCCTGAAATAATCCAAAATCGGACTAGAAGACGTGCATGGAGCCTTGAGTTCACTCACTGTCTCAACTGTAGCGGGAAGATCATGGCGGAGCGACAAGACCTTATCTGCAAAATAGCTTGCAAAAGCCTCACAGCCAATGTCCAATTCCTTAGCGTTTGGTCTGCCCTGTGGCAGGACTGTCAAAGACCAAATAGTTTTAAACAATTGGGCCAAGAATGAGCTTGCAGATGCAATTGTGGCTGCATAGAACTCTCTCTTTGCAGCTTTGACTGCCATCTCATAGGATCTCATAACCATCCTGTAAGATGTTCTTGTAGCTTCCTTGTGTGAATGCCGCCACTGTCTCTGTAGCCATCTTAGCCTCCATTTAATCAGCCGCAGCTCCTGGGTATACCAGGGAGCCAGCCTAGAGCGAGGGCATAGAGGGCATTGGGGAGCAAACTCGTTGATGGCTGCCAAGAGTCAGCTATGCCAGTCCTCTACAAGCTTATCCAATGAGCCACCTGGGGGCATCGGAAGCTGCATAGGGTCCATTTGGCTCCGTGGGTGAGCTAAAATATGCTTGCTGCTCAAACAGGGATGGGGTGACACATTCACACGGGCCTTCAGGGCATGGTGGTCTGACCACTGCACTGATTCGGTCCACTGTAATCCCTGTTGCAAAGATCAAATCAAGGGTCTGCCCAGCCCGATGTGTGGGGGCCGTTATATATTGGGAGAGTCCTAGTGCCACCATGGATGACACTAGGTACATCAGCCTGTGTGGAGGTCACATCAGCAACATGGATGTTGAAGTCATCCAGAACTATCAGTCTAGGAGGACCAGCCCAACACAGCCTCCACCAGGGATGACAGGCTATTGGTCGGTGCGTTGGGCGGCTGGTACACTAACCAAATAGCCAAATTCTCCCCAGCTTCCCACACTAGGCCAGTGCACTCAATTGCCGTGAGCTGAGTATGATTTGCCCCAGGGAAAAAAAGGTTCAAAATTTGCAAGACTAACATGAAGCAGCCATCCTCACAGATCCATGTGAATCCAGGGTTACCATTTTGCTGCTTTGGGTTTTAGTCAGGAGGAGAAATGGGGATGAGGGATAGAAATGATGGGCAACATGTCAATGTCACTTCAGGGTAAAAATCAGGATAGGACGTCAGTGTTTAAGGTGATGCTCTGGAATTTCCCTCAAACCTCTATAGTATTATGTCATTTCTGCCCCTTGCCCTGCCTCCAAAGCTCCCACAGGTGCCAGGCAGGAGCCTGGCAATTCTGTTAAATACAAACAAGGCTATGAGCAGAAAATGTTTTAAATGCTAGGTACACATCACTTGTGGAAAGCCAATTCCAGTTCCCATTCTCAGAAGGGTTCAATGGGTTACTATCTCTATGGCTCCACTGGAGCAGAGATGCATGGGAGGGCATACTCTGGGTAGCTTAGAAAAATGGGCATAGGAAAATCCCACTGTCTTTCACAAAAAGGCTTCAGATTTGGGTCCATTTAGGCCCTGGATGAACTCTGTAATTCTCCTCTCATGTGGACAGTACCTGCCTTTCTGCCCAATGTAACTATATACCAGGGCTTAATGGGTGTCTGGGGTCACTGACAAGAGTGGAACAAAGCCTGCCAAAGGTGGGAATGTCTGGATCCTGATCCATAGGTACCCCAGAGTAACTTGTTTATATAGGACAAAATCTACTTAATTATAAAGTAGGTTGAAGCAGCCCCCCTTATTACCTTCTGCTCCATAAAAGTGACAATTTGTTTTAATTTCCCCCCATCAAGTCACAGCTGACTTATGGAGATTCCATAAGATTTTCATGGTAAGAGACATTCAGAGGTAATTTGCCAATGCTTACCTCCGCATCACGACCTTGGTATTCCTTGGAGGTCTCCCATTCAAATACTAGCTAGGGCTGACCTTGCTTAGTTTTAAATTATAGGAACTTTAATAACCAACTATAATGCATTACCCAAGAATGGTCACCAGAGGCAACTTCAGTAAATGCATGGGGCCACCAGAGGGAGCCACTAACAAATAAGCATATTAGGTTGCCATCATCTTTCTAGAATCTCACAGCTGTAAGGAACAGCTAGAAATGCAGGAACCCTACACACACTTGCCTGGTGAAAGTTACCAGAGGAATACTTGCCTAGGACTGCTGGAACAGAACAGGTAGGTACATTGGGAACTTAAAGAGACACAGTGTCAAAATAGATAAAACACAGAAGGCTAACCACACTAAACAGATGCCCTAGCTAAATGGCTTACAGTTCATAGATTCTGAGCTATGTCAGCCTGACATGGGCCTAGCCTTCAATCGAACCCTCCTCCCTTGCTTGCTCCTGGGGAAGGCAAATATAACTCTTGCTTCAAGGTTTCACAGTTTTTTCAATAATCACACTCTCTTACATCAATGAGTGTTCTTTTCCTACTCTAGAAAAATCCTGTCCTTCCTTAAAGGGCTTTATGATTGCTGTTGTGTTCCTGTTTTTACTAAAGAGGCTGCCCAAAGGAATTACCTAATTTTGGATCTTAATTAAAACAAAGAATAATAGGGACTGGGATGCAACTCTTGACGGGCTTAATTAGGTTTAGAGCGATGCGGGGAGGGGGCAAGCATGAGCAAGGAAGTAATGTTGCTGAGCAGGAGAACTACTTTAGCATATGGACCATCAGACAAGCCTAGCCCCTCCTTATAGTCCTCCTGCTAGGAAATATAGCACAGGGCTGCTCAGTGTTCTACTCCAACCCCTCCTAGATATGTAAGAAGGCAGAGCTGCTGAGTTTTCATTTTAGCTCTTAATTTTTCTGGCAGGGAAAGAGAAGAAATGCGCTCATGTACAGCAGCTACTCTAATCCTAAACTACTTTGCCATCTAACTGAGGGGAAAACAGAATTACTCTCCCCACAGCCAGAGATTTAGAACCACCTTGGGAACTCAAAAGACCTACAGCACGGAGTCTGTCGTAGACTCCCCTGAACATGCTCTTGCTTTAATTGTAGAGCTAATGCTGAGTCTTTACAGAAGGTTCCCCCAGTCCTTAAGATAAATGGAAACTTCTGAATATCTCTGCATTTGATCATTACTGCAACTGCTAAGTGACCAATATAACTTTTTTTAAAGCACAAACTGAGTGATGAATATTTGGCAGAAACAGAAACATTAAACGGAGTGAGCTTCAGGTCCTGATGGCACATCATACTCAGCTCTTATAATATTTTAAAACCAGCACAATACAGTATTTTGTGTCAAACACTTACAATGCATTCATTCCCTTGCAGAGTTACTACAGTCAAGGCCCACTGAAATCAATGGGTTTAGACTGAATGAATTCTGCACAGGATTTCACTGTTAATTACTCACCAATTTATCCTTTAATTTTAAGACAAGGTCCACTGTTTCTACTTCACTATGTTTTTGACTCCAGAAAAGCAAGTCCTACCAAAAATACATGGTTAGGTTACATTAAAGACATTTTCACTGAAGGCAGGTCACAAGAAAGTGTTATTATTGGAGCTTCAAAAAATTTCTTAAATGCCTAACTTTTAAACTTCCTCTATGCTAGAACCAGTAAATAGTAACTGGCAAATAAAATCTAATTTTTATATGTAACAGGAACTTTGATGTGGCTGCTAGTGCACTACACAAATACGACAGTTTAAAAAAGTTAAATCCCAGTAAGTTACAAATTGCTAATAGATTGATATTAGGAAAAAGTATTACCCTAGTGGGAAGAATAAATAAGTCACTTTACCAGAACAGTTTGATTCTCTTGTGGATGACCTCCCAAGCCTAATAATAATTGCAGGTACTTTGAGGCCTAATTCTTACAAGCAGCCTATGGCTGGATTGTAACACTTCAAACTGGTGAGGGCTCACATAACAAATTGTTTCCTCATGTAAAAATATCCCATGCAAATGGAGAACTAGCATATTAAAGGAAAAGTTTTAGCCTAACCTCTCCCCTGATTTTCTTGGTAGGACTGAACATTCTTATTAAGCAGTTTGAAAAAGTGCAGACTGGACACAGGTTAACCACTTCATTTACTGCTTGTGAGATCAGATATATGCATCCTTCTAGGTCACTGCAGATGTAATACTAGACAGGTGTTATTCACTGTCACAAGACACTCCCCACTTTACTCCTTATGCTGGAAGCATTTAAAATCTTTTGAAACTGAAGTGCTTCAATTTGAGTACATCAATTATAGTTAACTACAGTTAATGCTGCTGTAGCAGTAACAGTCATTCAGGATTCTGTGGCCTGTTTTCAACTCTTTAAACCACTCTTTAAACCACAGTTAACAGCAGGCTTGTATTATGTCTACATGAACACCCTGTCATCACCATGTTCATGTTAATGCCCGGGTGGCTATGTTCCAGAGTTAGAAATACTTATACTGATAGTTAAAGCTTAAGAAACCAATCTAGATCAGATTTTGCAAGCATACAAAAAGGAAAAGAATAGAAAACGAACTGTCTTTCACAATTACGCTTTTCGGAAACTCCTTGTAGAAGCACAAATTAGATACCTAAATCTTCAAACACTGTGAAAATGACATAATAATGCCACAATGACTGGGATCCAAAGATTCCACTGTGTGATGAGAAGGGATTTGCTTTTTTATGGGATTGCATATTTTTACTCTATCAGCAGGGGCCCTGTGAGATCAGGGCCCTGTGGGATCTGTTACCATTCTGCAGGGCCTGCAAAATGGAGCTGTTCTGCCAGGCCTTTGGGTGAGGTGAAGGGCGTCCAGGAAAAAAGCTGGCCTCCCTGCTGAATATACCATCTTATGCAGCCCAGACTATACAACCTTGGATTTCAGCGACACCAGTATTGGGGACTGTACAAACTGATGTATATTGTTTTAATGGTTTTAATTAATTATAATAATTACTATTTTGTTGTAATGTCATAAGGCCTAAGTGTGAATTGTGATCTACCCTGAGCCTGTTCGTGGGGTGGGCAGAATATAAATGTGAGATAAATAAATGAATAAATAAAAACAATCCCAGAGGATCATTTATAGGTTTTCCAAATCACAGGAAGGCTGCAAACAGGAGAAAGTTGGTGACCCCAGTCCCATGTACAAGTGTAAGTGATTTTTCCTTGCTCAGCAAACCTTAGAATACAAACAATCTACGGGTGGTGGTGGAAAGCACCATCAAATCACAACTGGCTTACAGCAACCCTGTAAGGTTTTCAAGGCAAGAGACATTCAGAGGTGGTTTGCCACTTCCTGCCTCTGCGTAGTAACCTTGGACTTCCTTGATAGTCTCCCATCAAAGTCCTAATCAGTGCTGACCCTACTTAGCTTCTGAGATATGACAAGACCAGGCTAGCCTGGGCCATCCAGATCAGTACAAAGGTGATATCAGGAATCTGCTTTACACGATTTAATGTAAGATTGCCAGAGCTCAGTCATTATTGAGTGAGTTCTGTGCTCAGTGGAAAATTCAGCTTACATCGAATAGTGCTGCTGGAACACACATCTATCTCTCTGCTGTGGTCTCTGTACCACAATGAACAAAGAAAGTGGATGGCCTCTCAAAAGCACATATACTGCAGATGGGTTCAGGATATGTAAGAACTCAATGTTAAAATTTAACATTTAAGAATATAATGGGCTGAGGTCTAGAGAGACCCAGGCATGGAAGGCATTGTGATTTCTCTTCTGATGGCAACCCTTCCCCCAGTGGAACGCTGCTCCAGAGAGTTTCCAAACCTTCAAAGGCAGCTTTGAAGTGGCTCAATGTGGAAGACTGCAGAGACCTTTGATTCTTGACCACTGATACTGTTATTATTAATACTACATTTTTATGAGATATATTTTTCTTGTAAGATTTTTTTTTTTGGCTACACAAGGGTGCAACTAAATACCATGCTGGAGGATCTGTGATTAAATACTTCTGGAGAGCCAATTTTCTTTAAAAACAGCCGAAGGAGTGGTGATTTTGGATCAGGATTACAGTGCTGGGGTTTTACCCTTTTCCCCGGGGGGTGGGGGGGGAGACAATCTACTGTCAAGTTGGTATTAGCCCTGGTAGGAAAAGAGAGGGAGGTTTTCTCTAGGGGAAATGGCATGGGGGATACAAGGGTTAACTCCATTCTAACACAGCGCAATTGTCAGACAAAAATCCTCTCCCTTTTCAGACCTACTTTTAGAAAAACTAGAAGCCATCTGGATATCTAATCATGGATCTCCATCATCCCATATAGTTGCACCTTAAATGAAATGGTCTGGGGTTTTTATTGTACTTTTTGTTATGATACCTCTAGAGAGGACAAAAAATGCATAATGGAAAATTGCTTTTCTAACCTCATTGCACAGTGTCTCTAAGTGCAGTGCTTCCAACTTTTGTGTCATTTCTTTCCGCCGTGTCCTGAACCAACCATCAAAGTTAGGAGACTTCAAGAAGTGTCTTTAAGACAAAAGGGAAATTAATATAATTAGTGGAATAAAGTGGCATTCTGGAATCAACTTTATAGCAACTCTGCCTTCAAAGCCAAAACATTTGAAGTGTAAGAACTTGGCCAATACCAAGATATTACAGAGCATCTTTGCAGGCATAAATGGAAGAAATCATACTGAATGTGCAGAATGCTGCACAATCTTCCCACCAACAATTCTGTCTGTAGCAACTCAAGGGGGGGTTCCTATTTTCTCTCATAACAATAGCTTGTTACAATCTGATCATCCACTAAAAACAAATAAATATGGTGATTTTATTAGTTCCATCATTTAAAATGACTTATTTTGCCAGCTGAAGAATGGTGTGACTAATTTCAATGGGATATTTAGCTAGAGTCTCACTCTTTTTGGGTGTTTGGTCTTTTGCAAGATGAGGCTTTCAAGGAGAATGGGAACCTCATAAGAACATAAGAGAAGCCATGTTGGATCAGGCCAATGGCCCATCCAGTCCAACTCTCTGTCACAAAGTGGCCCAAACCGAAGTACCATCAGGAGGTCCACTAGTGGGCCCAGAACTCCAGAAGCTCTCCCACTGTTGCCCCCCAAGCACCAAGAATACAGAGCATAACTGCCCCAGAGTGTTCCATCCATACCTTGTGGCTAACAGCCACTGATGGATCTCTGCACCAAATGTTTATCCAATCCCTTTTTGAAGCTGTCTCCACTTGTAGCTGCCATCACTTCCTGTGGCAGTGAATTCCATGTGTTAATTACTCTTTAGGTGAAGTACTTCCTTTTATCTGTTTTAAGCTTACCGCTCATCAATTTCATTGAGTGCCCATGAGTTCTTGTATTGTCAGAAAGGGAAAAAAGTACTTCATTCTCTACCTTCTCTTGTAAACTTCTATCATGCCAACCCTCAATTGTCGTTTCTTCAAACTAAAGAGCCAATTTGGACCCCATCAACATATATTTATAGTTCGTATTTTTGGTTCTAATGTGCATTACTCTGCACTTGCCCACACTGAACCTCATTTGCCACACTGATGCCCACTCACCCAGTCTTAACAGATCCCTCTGGAGGTCCTCACATTTCCTCCCTGTTTCTCACCGCCCTGAACAACTTAGTGTCATCTGCAAACTTAGCCACTTCAATGCCAAGATCTTTCCTTACGGAATCCATGCTGATTCTTCCTCAATAGCTTTTGTTCATCAATGTGCCTACTAATTCTATCTTCAATAATGGATTCTACCAAATTATCCGGTATCGACATTAGACTGATCAGTCTGTAATTTCTTGGATTGCCTCAGGGGGTTACGTTAGCTACCTTCCAGTTATTGGGAATGGAGGCAGATTTTATTGACAGATTGCATACTTTTGTCAGATCAACAAGTTCACATCTGAGTTCGTTCTAGGGGTGTCCATTCAGCTAAATTGAGCAAAAAAATACCTGAAAAGTACTGTATCTGTATTTTGTGGATTTTTTTCAGCTGGATAGTGAGTGGGCTATTTATTTGGCTATCTGAAAATGGCCAAACTGAAAAATCTCAAAAATACTTAGATTTTTTGGGATCTCCAGATAGCCCCAGTTAAAGGGCATTTAAAGGGCTCTCAGTCCCTTCATATGCCTTCTGGGTGAACTCTCCACTTGGAGAAGGTGTTTAAAGGGACTGTGAGCCCTTTAAACGCCTTTGGAGTTTACTTGCAGCTTGAAGGTGTTTAAAGGGACAGTGAGCCCTTTAAATGCCTTTTTTTCTCCACTGAGACCAATGGAGGATGGGGGCACCTTCTTTGGGAGCCCACAGAATTGGACCCCCGTGGTCCAATCTTTTTGAAACTTTCAGGGTTTGGGGTTTTTTTTGAGAAGAGGCATCAGAAGCTATGCCTCTACCTCAAAAAAACAGCCACCACAGAGCCCCAGACACCCCCAGCTCGATTCTCCATTATACCCTATAGAGACCACTGACTATAATGAAGAAGTAGAGATTGGATTTATACCCCATTCTTCAGTACCCGAAGGAGTCTCAGAGTGGCTTACAAACTCCTTTTCCTTCCCCTCTGACAGAAACTGCTCTTTTTCAAGAATAGCTGTGCCAGAATTATGGTTTGCCCAAGGTCATCCAGCAGGTGAAAGTGGAGGAGTAGGGAATCAAACCCAGTTCTCCCAGATTAAAGTCCATGCACTTAACTACTACACCAAACTGTAGTCCCCAAACTGGTCCCCATAGGGTATAATGGAGCTGAAAAAAAATCACAATACTGAATATTTACCATATCAGAATACCATACTGGTATTGGGATTCAGGAATAACGTGAAAGACCAATATTTCTGGGGTTCAATATACCAGAACCCAAAAAATACTGGGTTGTTTTATATATCCCTAGTTCTTACAGAACTTTTGGATAAATGTCATCTGGGCCTGGTGATCGTCAATTTTTAATTTGTCCATCAGTTGTAGGACCTCCTCTCTCATCACTTCAAGTACTTCCCATTTTCCATAGTGAAAACAAAGGCAAAAAATGAATTTAATTTCTCTGCCATTTCCCTATCATCCTTTAGTAATCCTTTTACCCCTTGGTCATCTGAGGGTCTCCTTTGCCTCCTTGCCTGTTTTCCTGTTTCTAATATATTTGAAGAAATCTTTATTGTTGCTCTTTATATTTGTTCGTTCCTCATAGTCTCTTTTTGCCTGTCTGATCACTGACTTACATTTTATTTGCAAAGCCCTTGCTTCCTTTTATTTATCTCACTCAGACTAGCCTTCTATCTCTTAGGAATCCTTTTACTGCTTCCATTGCTTTGTTTGTCATGCAGGCCTTTTTTACAGTTCATATAAGATGTACTTGGAAGTAGCGGCCCCAGATGTCTCAAGATGAAACTATGTATCAATACAGAGTCTATGTTGTGCCTGGATCCAAACACCTGTGTTTAAAATCCCAGGCCGGTTATGGACTCACTGGGTTTCCTATGCCAAGTCACTTATATGCAGCATACTTAAAATATAAAATGGGAATAGGAATAACGTACTTCAGAAGAACTACGGAGGGGCAGACTGACATGACTCAGCAGCTGCAAAGTACCGTGTAAACTATAAAATACAGTAATTATCATCAAACTATATTATTTGGTCTAGAAAATAACTGAGTTTATTTTGGCTTCTATACCAATTTGCTATCACTTCTACATTTATTTAGTGTCAGCAATATGGTAAGTATTGTACAGAGCACAGAAATGATGCAAGTCTTCTTTAGAGTAGGGATGTGCAAATACGTCATTTTTCACTATGATTTTGTATATATTTAACACAAGCATTTTTGCCTAATTTCTTTGCTAGTTTTCCCATTTCATTCTTATGTGCTTCCCCTTTCACTTTATGGTCTTTTGATACTTACTTTTGCAGTAAACAGATACCTATTTTACTAATATTTTTTTTCTAATTTGGAAAAAGACCACTTCAATTTCATTCCACTCTTTAAACACTGTTAAAAACTTCACCTTTCTAAATGAGTAATGTTAGCCCCCCAAATCCTGCAATATACCTAGTTCGGGATACCTTTACAATATACAATGAACTTACAAAACAGGGTGGGGAAGAAAGGTCAGGGACACTTTCTACATAGAAGTAAATACACCTTCAGAGGAAATAAAGGATTACATGGATTTCATTTACAGTAGAACCTCAAGTATCTAATCTCTTTGAACACAATCCAGAATGAAGTTCTGCTATAAATAAGCTTCCCATTAATTTCAAAGAGGCTTGTACACAGGAACTTCCCTCTGGATTATGGACCTTTGAAAAAGTAAAGCACATATATACACCACTAATAAACAAATAGAGAACAGAGATTTAAGGAAAGTACAGTATATGTATAGCCTCTTTGCTAAAGGCAGATTTTTATGCAGATCAAGTAATGATGTGAGAACACAGGTCACTAAATTTTGCAATACTCCCTGAAGATAGGTTAAACTAATTTGTTAATATTTATAAGCTAAAAACAGGAAGCTACATGTTGCAAAGTAACAGTCAGTAAAAGAAGCAAGGTTTTTCTCTGCTTCAATTTTTTGTTAATGCAACAGATTACTCTGTATTTAGTATCTAGCCTAGGCTGTAATCTATGTACATTTTAGCATTACTCAGTGGATGAACAAAGTTACCTGTACAGTCCTATCCAATCTCCTTTTAATCTAGAGGTAAGCTGTGGCCCTGCTTTCTCTAGAGTTTTCATAAATTCCTCTTGATTGAATGGTTTCAACTGTGGTGGACTCTACAAGGGAAACAAAGCTGTAAACATAGAGCATGAATTTGTGACCATTCACAAAACCAGTTCTCTGTTTATGAAAATATTCTCACCTTCCAAGGTGATATGCTCTTTTGAAGAGGCATCAAACTTGCTACATATCGTTCCTGGGGGGAAAAACAAATATTCTATAGAGTATAATCCTGATGCATGCATCACTGTATTTTACAAATACATAAGGGTATTCCATTTGGCTCCCTGTATCCATGAAATTGAGCAAACTCTATAGGACGGCGGAAGATAGGAGGCCCTGGCGTGATGTGGTCCATGGGGTCACAAAGAGTCGGACTTGACTGCACAACTGAACAACAATCCAAAAATAAGCTAACTAAACGAGAAGTTTTGAAATATGATACAATGTCACACAAGACCTCATTGGTTTGGTGTACAGAGGTGAAGGTATGTGGTTTCTCAGAATTCAGGTGCTAGCCCTCAGTACTATGGTCTAAACAGGACCATGTGTACATAGTGTGTGCATGCGCATGACAGCTCCTTATGCTGCATGGGCTGCAGCCTCACAGGGAACCTGCTCACCAAAAAGCCCCCATGTACATGTAGTCATTGCCTCAATCCATGTGTGTGGCGAGGTGCATGACCTTCTCCTCTTTCTGTACTCTGTAATCTGCCTCAGTAATAAAAGTGGGCTATAAATAGGCTAAACAAAATGACATAAAGTAACACTCATACCTGATCTCACCCTACATACAGATTCCCAGAAAGAAAATAATCTAATTAAGATTCAGCATAATTAACATTCTTCTGGAAAAAGTTATAAAGCTTTTTAAAAAGGAAATTTGATGAAACCATAACTTAAGCAATGACTCAATTTACAAATTAAGGGCTGCTTTTGGCCATTTGGCCCAGGGCTGTGAAGAATTATCTCCTTACTGACTTAAATGTAGATTTTATATACTACTGAGGCATTTTTTAAAAAGTAATTATTTAAAATATTTTCCAAATGCCATGCAAGTTGTAAAGCTGACTTTCACCTATGGATGAGAACCCAATAGGCTGGATACAAAGTTTGTTTATTGCAGGGCGATGGTGATGAATTTCCCCCCTCCCATAGCATTCTCCTCCACTGTATTCAGTGCTGTCCCTGGGGCCCCAGGATGCAGGGGAGATGCAGTGAGCTGCTGCAGAAATGTGAACACAGAGAAGTTCAGCAAGCTCTGCTCATAGTACTTTGCATACGACACTCCGTGTCTGTCTTCACCCTGAACTTCTAACAAATTTCAATTAAAATATCTGGTCAAGAGAGATCTGTTTTATATATATATGATGATCGCTTACAAGAGGAATAATGAAGCTTTGGGTCAGTTCCAAAAAATAACGTCGAAGTATTATACTTTGGGCTTCTGCAGGACGCTTCTGTTGTACTCCCTAAAAAAATAGCAAACTTTAATAATGATCTCAAGAATGACTGGAATAGTATTTAAACAGGCTTTTACATCAGAATTAAATCAATATCTCCCTACTTTTGAAGATAAAAATCTCATCAAAAAGTTTTGGTAATCCAGAGGGCTGTGACTCTAGCTCTAGGTACACAGCAGGGTTTCAGGTTCCTCCGCCCTCTTTCTCTTCCCTTTTACCACTTATGCTGTGTTTAAACTTTGAGGAAGTTTCAAATGAGATCTCCCTTGAACACTGAACTCAAACATTCTGATGCAAGCTCTTATGTAGACTTAAAGGGCATCTTGAAATCACAGTCTTTTTATTATCCTATCTTTCTTTTCCAAGGACTAAGAATGTAAACCATGGATGTAAATCATGGCTGGGTCACTGGACTGCATTTTTCCACTCTGAAAATGCCCATTACAGCCATTATTCTACATTAAAAATATCTATTCCAGGTTAGAGTTCCCAAGTGTGATTGGAAGAAACGGTAAGAAAAACGTTTCCCCGAAAAGGGATAGCTGATTTGCGCTGTATGTTAGACATCTATTCCCTTTACTTTCTTGTCTCTGCACAAGACCCTTGACATGCTAGTGCTTTAATCAACCGATATTACCTTTTGCAACTGTTTTATGATGTCTTCATCTCTGTTCAAGTATGGCTTATAAGATGTATAAACACCTAGGGAAAGAATCATAGGATTTCCCTCTAGTTTTGACCTACAAGGTCATAACATTCTGCAATATTTCAGTTCATTATGAAGAAACATTACCAGGTTTAGAATCCAAAGTCTTTAAGTTTTTCAGCTTTTTCACTTTCACTTGCTTTGGGACCTCACCTGCCAAAACAATGAAAGAAGAGCACAATACATGCCTCAAGAGTTTCTACGCACAGGCAGGTGTTTTGCTGGCTTTTTATTTCCAAATGCAGCACTTCACAGTAACACCTCTCCTCAGTGGTGAGCAGACTCTACATGATTCTTGCTGTACCTGTGATAGTACCTGTGATAGCTGCCATGATATTATAGAAAAGGAAAAAGGAAAAGTGGCAGGTCTGGACTCTGAGAAAATGGTGGATACTAGCACGCAGAACTTCGCATACTTTGCCCATCCGCTTTGCACAGCCTTCCTAGCTTTGGATGCAATCAAGAAGACAACTAGCTTTTTATATATACAAATCAAGGTAACTTCGCTCTAAATTGCTGAAAATAGCATTAATTATTTTCTGTATGAGGGAAAATTTTGCTGGCGTAAATATACACTCTTCTTAGTTAAAAAGAAGTCAGTAAAATTGTTGACACTGCAGTAGGACAGCTGGATTTGAGTCTAGTAGCACCTCAGAGACCAACAAGGTTTTCAGGGCACGAGCTTTTGAGAGTCAGAACTCCCTTCATCAGGTACCCTTTGTCAGTAATCTGATAAAGGGAGCTTTGACTCTTATCCCCTGAAAAATCTTGTTGGGTCCCTCAGATGCTACAGGACTCAAATTTAGCTGCTCTTCATATCCTACATTATTTTATTTACTAATCTGTGTTCTATTCCTTTAGAATTCTTACTGAGCTCATAATGAACACTAACAAATGGACTACACTGGTTCAATCCATTACTTGGATTTCAACTCTGGTGCAGTTTTTTGACTGCACATTTTCAGTGCAGTTCTATGCTGAGTTTTGCCAGCTGAAGGCCCCTGAAATTGTTTAAGAGCAATGAAAACAAACTTAATTGAATAACTCTGCATAAGACTGCACTGTAACAAAGGAATTCAATTAAACTGCAAATGTAAAGTCAGGTTGTTATTTTGTGTTTCTATATCAAAACACAGTATCTGGCTTACTTTTATTTTCCTGTTGGTTCCCACTTTGTTAACATTAAAGAAGGTAAAACAGTATAAATCAGAACAAAACTACATCCAACAATATTTTACCTGACAGTTTAATGTCTCCTATTCGGATGATGTGTGGCCAATGCTGCAGCGTTTTAGCAAAAAATGGATTTGTCACTCCTAATATGACAGAAGGCCTGAAAAAGTGGATCATATTTAAATGAGACCATTGCCCTTTGTGTGGAGTCAAAATTCATATTCCTCATGGAATTCGAAATATATATGTTTTAAAATTTCTCTTCTGTCTTCTGAACTAAAACATAAAAGCCTTCGACAACATATAAAACATATTCTGCTTTCCTGTACAGCAATGTCAGTTAATAATGGTATGAATATGAGAAAAAAACAAAGCAACTGAGAAGATGACATATGGGATTACAATATGAATCAAAATTCATCATAATTCAACTTAATAAAAAGTAGTGTCCATAACTCATCTGGAAATCAGATTCAAGAAAAAAATATACGTCAGAATAAGTGCTAAGAACATGCATTATATCCTGCTTCTTCAGTAAGTACAGGTTATCAAACGCTGTCTGACAAGGAGGATGAAATGCCACTGCCACTGAAATACATTTATACCAAAAACTAAACCGTTCTTCATAAACTAGCAGAAATGCTTCCTTCATTCCCAAACAGAGACAGAGGATGCAGTATATATATCTGCGCTGCTATAACCAGGTCCAGAAAAAAAACCCACTATGTGCCTTAGGTGATCAAACTTGCATCTTTTTTCAAAAACTCTCTGATGCAGACAGCCGAGACTGCAGATGCAGCCATGAACCTCAGTCTCACGATTCAGGAGGAGAACTTTATGCTGCAGGAAGAAGTGCAACGATTAAAAGAAAGAGTTCTGATTCCAGATACTTCAACCAGACAGGGAAACCTGAAATTCAGAGGTCTGGCAGAGCGCTTTGAAGGCTCAACAGACTTAATCAGCTTCATGGGCAATTGGCTGGCTTCAGAATTGAAAGTGGAAGACAACATCTTTCCAACAATAACTAAAGCCTATAGAAAAGGAACTCCAAATAAAATTTGCATCTTTTTCTCAGCATCTTACAGAGTATGGCTCCTAAAAATGCAAAATATGTGTCTGTTGTCTCTGATCTATTCTGACATCTAGTAAACTTAATTTTTAGAGCTCAATAAATGTAAGATTTGACTCCTCCATCAAAGAAGCACTCCATTCTTTTAGCTTTCAAGTCAACAGCCCAGCAAGTAAAATCAATTGTGAGTGGAGAAATTCTCTAAATTCACAGAGAGTAAAGTATTACATACAGGCTGCATTAGGAAATTTTGGTTATGCAAGAACAGGCTCAAACATAAAATTAAAGTATACTAACAATGGAAGCCATATGGGAGAGGACCAGCTGTAGCTGAAATAATGGCTAAACCACAGATTCCTTGATCTTCTACTTTTATGTAATGGGTCATCATCATTCCAAACATGGTATTGTTTCTATGGGACTGATTTAGCAGTGTAAAACTTAGTTTCTTAAAAAAAAATGTCCACAAATATAAAGTCCAATTTAGTTATTTTTCTACTGCTACAGGTATTTTAAAGAAGGATCTTAAAATTGCCACTTCAATATGAGTTTCTATTTTTTGAGAAAGAGACCAATGAAGCTAATTCAAGCAGTAGTGTCTTATTGGTATCTACAATAGGACTGTTCAGAAGATACACTAGGGAAGAGTTATAAAGGGTTCCCTTGCTCAAAAGCTAGTTGACTCCAACTCTAGGGGGTGGTGCTCTTCTCTGTTTCCAAGCCGGAGCCAGCACTCTCTGAAGACGTTTCTGTGGTCATGTGGCCAGGCGTGACTAAACGCCAAGGCACACAGAACGCTGTTACCTTCCCACTGAAGTGGTACCTATTTATCTACTTGCAATTTCTTGCTTTTGAACTGCTAGGTTGGCAGGAGCTGGGGCCAGAGACGGGAGCTCACTCCATCATGCGGCACTAGGGTCTGCCAAACTACAGACCTTCCAGTCTGCAGCTCAGCGTCTTAACCTCTGAGCCACCACAGCCCCTTGAAGAGTAGACATGTATATTTCAAGAGGAAGTGTGTGATCATGTAAGTCATCTGTCTGGGACCCTACATTTGCCAAGGTTCTTGATGACATGGGCACATGCTCTGCTCGGTTTTTCCACTCCCCCAGACAGACACATTTATCGTCTCTTGATTAATTATGAACCATTCTGATGTAGTAATGCTATACTGAAAACAAATTCACCATTTTGCTTCAAGACAGAGGTTTTCTGGCTTAACAGAAAGGCAAACTGGAGAGGTCTCTCCTGTCTTGGATGGGGTATACTCCCCCTTGAAAAACCAGGGTCACAGCTTGGGAATGCTGCTTGACACAGTGGTCACCTTGGAAAACCAGGTGGCTGCAGTGGCTTGGAGTGCTTTTGCCCAGTTTGGCTAGTGTGCAAGCTGCATCTGTTCCTTGTTTAGTTAGATCTAGCCAGCCCCGTTGCTAACAACTTCTTGCTCAGAGGGCCAATGTTTTTTTCGGGGGGCCTGCCATTATATGTCTGTGCAGTACTGCCATGCCATGCTCATACTTCTAAATAACAAAATATTAAATAATAAATACAATAAATAATAAATAATAATACTTGCATTAAAGTTGTGAGTGAGCAATTTAGCTGCTGCATAAATTAGTTTGCTCTGGAGCCATCCTTCCTGAGACAAAAACGTATGAGCCGGAGGCTAAAAAACTGTGAGCTGGCTCACACTAACCCAGCTTACAGGAAACACTGGTGGGAACTCAGGCTCAGCTCCTCTTTCTGTTTGTCCCCTCATTGTCCTGCTGGGGGTGTTTCCAGGGGGCCTTCTTTGGCACAAGGGAGTTCCATCCAAATGGAGGGGGCGGAATGCAGCCATTGTGAACCCCCGGCTGGGACACGGAGTGTGGGGGGAGTCTAAGGAGCAGCATGAGAAACAAGATGGTACTGGAGTCGGACTGATTTTCTGCTCTCCGTCTCTCTGCCACTCTGGTGGCATTCTGGGGCTCTTCTACCCGGCAACAGCCAGATCAGCACCTGGGGCCTTTTCTCATTGGCTGCCTCAGCCCTGTCCTCTTCCACCTCCCTCCGAAGGGCCAGGACCGGGCTCCATCCAACTCTGACGCCTCTGCCCAGCCCCCGCTGTTGCTCTTATAGCTGCCTGGACCTCCCTCTGCACTTGACTTCTCCTGCCTTGGCAAAGGCAGCAGGAATGGGGGGCTTGGCGAGGGGGCCTCCTGCTGCTCCTCCTGAGTGGGCTCCTGGTGGTAAATAAGCCCACCCCACCCAGAGGGAGGGGCCCGTAAAAACCACGGGGGCGGGCGAGCTCCATGGGCCCTGCAGCAGCTATGGGCCTGGATCTAGCCACAGTGATCTATGCCTTAGTTAACCTAGACTGTACTACTGCAATGTACTCTATTTGGGGCTACCCCTGAAGAGAGTTCATAAGCTGCAGCTAATGCAGAATGTTGCACCTAGACTGCTGATCAGGGCCAGTTACTGGGAACATATGACCATGATACTACAGCAATTACACTGTAGATCCACACCCAAGCCCAATTCAAGGTGCTAGTTTTGTCCTTTAAAGCCCTAACATAGCTTGAGACCAGGGTATATGAAGGACCGTCTACTCCTGTACATTCCTGCCCAGGAATTAAGATCACAGGGAGAGGCTCTCCTAACTGTCCCACCAATCAAAGAAGTTTTGTTGGCAGCCTCACAATTTCGGAGCAATCTCACCATGAAGATGCCGCTGACCCCCACACTGTCAGTCTTCAGGACTGCATTTGACTACTTTAGTTTTTATTTATTGGTAGTCCTGAGATTTTTAAACTGTAGTCTTTTAAGTGTTTTTATAATCTTTTTTAAAATCTACATTGTGACCTGCACTGAGTTCCACAAGGTAGAAAAGTGGCTAATAAATATTTTAAATAAATAAATACATAAAGGCAACTGAGAAATGTCTAAGAACACCTGTGTATTACTAAGCCAATCAGTATATAGTTCAATGGCTGGAGATCTGACAGTTCGGCTTAACACATATCATATAATGTTAGTAGTGGAATTTTAAAAAATAGAATATCTGTACACAAATTATATAGCAAGACATAACCTATTTCTATTTTCTACCTTTGGATATAAGTTTACTTAAAGCAGTTAATTACAGCTTCCAGAGTTATATAACTGAAGGGGCATGATTTCTGATAAGGCTTCCTGAGGTCTCAAGTCTACAGACCACCTTTTAAAGTAAAAATTACATTTGAAAGTTACTATATCAAAACTGTGCAGTTTATTTTACTTACGGGGCCTGTGTACGAGTAGTATATTCTTTGAATTCACTGTCATGTATTGTAAAGTAAGGCCTGAAATCACTGTAGTACTTCAAAGGTGAGATACAGCTGTGAAACAAATATATAGAAAGGTAAATAATAGTATTTTGTTGTTAAAAATGAGCTGGAGTTAAAAAAACAAAGGCATTTTTCGTTCTGATGCATTAAAGGTAACAGGACACAATAAGGCAGCTTTTTCTCCTTAAAATGACAGATACAGTGTGATCATTTTATGGAGCCTAATACATGCTAAAATTCCCCAATTCTGTGATTAAATATCTGTATTAAAACATATTTATCTCACCTTATTCCACAAGGGGCACAAGTTGAATTGAAAATAAAGATTACACGTCTGTATAAACAGAGTAGCATAGTTCAGCATTTCCTAAATGTTTTTGTTTTGCACATTTTTTATTATTCTGTGATGCCTGAAATGAAGAAATAGAAGAAAGAACAAACATGTTCTCCTTTCCTCCATTTTATCTTAACTACCCTGTAAGGCTGAGAGAGTAACTTGCCCATGGTCACCCAGTGAGCAAACATGCAGGTGTAAAGATTTGAACCTTCGACTCCTGTATATCAGTTTGACACTAATGACTCACACACTGGCTCTGAATGCTTCATGTAAAGAAATGTGTAAATATCTAATATAAGCCGATGTTCTAAAGATTCTAACAACAGCCTTCACATTTCTGTGACTCATCATGAGATCACAGTTATGTAGATTTTTAGACTTTTCTATGTTTACCTTACAAGTGCCAACACAGTTTCTGAAGACTCTGATGGAGATGGTGCCATGACAACAAGCGGTTCCCCTAACAACACTAGCTCCCAGAGCATCTGGATGTGAAAGAACACTGGCGAGAAACATCTGAAACAGATTTACAAGAATAGTCTTTTTAAATCTTCCTTTATCTACTTATAGCACAGAAAGCAGGAGCAAAGAAAAGAAGAACACGGCAGAAGGGGGAAAACTCATGCACAACTAAAAACATGACCTACACCAACTTGAGATCTTAAAGAGTTTTTTTTCATTGACTCTTGGGTCTTCCTGAAGGGTAGAACGGCAATGACATTAAGCCTGTGGAAATAAAATGTGGATGGGGCTGCAGCCAGGGGCAGAGTATCATACCACGATCTGCACTGCTCAGGTCAGTGAGTTGTACCCTCTATGAGGAGACTCTAAAGAACAAAGTCAGTAAGATTGCTGTGATGATTCATGTGAACCAGAGACAATCATATCCTCTGCATCCTGCCTTTCTTCTCACAAAGTCTAACTGGGAATATGATATTTTTGCACACTGATGCAGCAACAGAAAACTGAGGGTTAACAGAGGCTAACCCTACAAATATGCTGCTTTTCCAGTTCACTGGAGTCAAATATATAGTCATTAAAAGTACACATTCTACTACTCTTGGAGACATCCTTATCATCCCAACTTGTTCAAAAGTAAGGCTGATCCTCCTGCCTTTTAAGCTGATTATTAAATTGTTGCCATAAGCAAAAATTCCATTGGAGTTACGTGTGAGTCTATCTTATGCTCCTTTACCAATTTGCTAAACTCAGCCAATAAAAGAAAACCCCTTCATTTATTAAAGTTCCCCTGATGGAACACATCAGCTTCAGCTCTTCAGAAATCTTGGTTCGATATTGTTTTGAAAGTTCTTACCTGAAGAGATCCACTTCATGGACAGTAGGCAGAACAATGGAAATTTGTGTGGCTGGCTGAAAAGCAGAATGAGGGAGGGGAGCTTCCAGTCAGAATAACACAATGTAGCAGAACACAAAGTGCATATGCTATGTTACCTTTCTAATAAATGATAACCAAGTATTACTTTGCATCTTTCATTTCTGATATATTAACTCTTTAAATACTTGAGATTCTACACTGGGCTCTGCACCTATCAGAGCTGAGCTTTCTTCTTGCCTCCATTCCCCTTTTCAATAGCCACAGCCTGGTCACTCCATGCACAAATACCATCTGAGTGTTGGACAAATGGATATGGACTTCGGCTGTCTAAGGTGGTGAAAGAACAAACTACAGGGAAAGTCAGTTGCCAAGAGAGACAAAGGCAGAGAAAAGAAGGAACATAATAGACAATGTTAAGAAGGTAAAAACAGTAGGATGTTAGAGAGAAAATGTGGAAAAGATGTGAGGCCTGAAATAGGCAGAAAGGGAAACAATGGAAAACAGGAGAAGAGATGAGAATAAGGAGAAAAAAGTAGTGGGAGCTACATGTGTGGGGTGTATGAGGTACTCCCCCCCCCCATTTTTGTGTGTGAGGGATTCACCAAGAAGCAGAAATTATCCTGGAAAAGTAACATATTCATACATTAACGGTTTGGATCTCAGATTTTATGAAATATAAAGGACTCTCTTTTTAAAAACCTCTTTTTAAAAAGATCTCTCTTTCTCACAGTGTTCTGTAATATGTATCATTTGAGGTGGGATGGGGAATTATCCATTGCACTTGAGGCTGCTACCCCAAAATCTCTTAGAGAGCAATTTTAAGCTTGTCTACTCAGAAGTAAGCTCCATGTTATTGAGTGGAATTTCTCAAGAACGTGTTCTAAGGATTGCTGCCTTAGATACCGAATAAATCTAAAAAGCTGTTTTTGTTAATATTATGACATTCACTGTGGTTTACTTAAGCACAAAATATTTGCATCAGTTTCTACTTCCAGTCTTCATTTTATTTTGGTACTTGAGTTTCCTGTTATTCCTTTCTTTAAAAAGACCCATATGTACCTTCACATATGGAAATGAAACTAGAAAATCAGCCCTTTGTTTTGAGGCAGTATTTAAATGGCTGGTGAGTTATTCACTACCTGATGTGCAGTCTGTAATACTTCTGTTGTTCCAGGCTTGTCATGACATGTAGGAATCCGTACCTTAAGAAATAGATAGACTGTATTATTCATATTTCCCCCCATAAAACTGAAACCTAAAATAAATTAGAGGTCACTGTTTACCTCTTTATGAAAGCTGTGAAAATACTACATTCTAATGGATTGTCACAAAAATGGTTTCTTTTCAAAACCATTATTAAAAATAAACATTGGTGGAATAATTTTGAAAAACTCTTTGTCACTGCTTACACCAATAAGTCTAACAGTCCTCTGAGCAGCAAACCAATAAAAATCAAATGTTCAGGAAGGCATACATAATGAAAGAGCTATAATTGTCCAAGAGAAGACGCAAATAAAAGCCCAACACATCATTTGAGTAAATAAAATTCTAGCACTATTATTGGACAGTAGTGTACCTTCATGACTACATGAACCATGGACATGAGTCAATGCCAGTTAGGTACTTTTCAGTGTCACCACTTGCAGCTGGAGACAGCAAAGCATGTACATAAATTTCTGCCATTGTAAGATTTAAAAGGGATCCTCTTTAAGAAAGAGAAAATGGTAACACATAGGGTAACCAAACAAATTATTCTTTCAGCTGATGAGTATAAATGTAATTTCACCAACTGAATAAAGCATCTAATGGGAGGAGGGGGCTAATAATTTCAAACCTGTTCTAAGACGAAGGCCATTGCTACTGATGTAGAATTTATCTGACCAAGGAAAGGAACAAAGAAAGCCTTGAAGAATCAGATCTGCACCTTAGAGGTGCTTTTAAATTCAGACATGTTTGGACATGGTTATCCATGTGCTGATCATGTTAAGGTCAGACTACTGTTAATGAATCACAAATCAGAATTAAGATTGCTGGGGAAAAAGATCAACAACCTCAGATATGGAGATGATACCACTCTAATGGCAGAAAGTGAAGAGGACCTCAAGAGCCTCTTGCTCAGCATGAAAGAGGAGAGTGCAAAAGTGAGTTTGAAACTCAACATCAAAAAAACTAAGATCATGGCATCCACCCCCTTCACTCTTTGGCAAACAGAAGGGGAAGTCGTGGAAGTAGTGACAGACTTTACATTCCTGGGATCCCAGATCACTGCAGATGGTGACTGCAGCCATGAAATTAAAAGACGCCTGCTCCTGGGGAGGAAAGCGATGGCAAACCTAAACAACATGATAGTAGAGACATCACCCTGCCAACAAAGTCCGCATGGTCAAAGCAATGGTATTCCCAGTAGTAATATATGGCTGTGAGAGTTGGACTATAAGGAAGGCCAAGCGTCGAAGAATAGATTCTTTTGAACTATGGTGCTGGAGAAGACTCTTGAGAGTCCCTTGGACTGCAAGGAGATCAAATCAGTCAATCCTAAAAGAAATTAACCCTGACTGTTCCCCGGAAGGTCAGATCCTGAAGGTGAAGCTCAAATACTTTGGCCACCAAATGAGAAGGGAGCACTCACTAGAGAAGACCCTGATGCTGAGAAAGATTGAAGGTCAAAGAAGAAGGGGATGGCAAAGGATGAGATGGTTAGACAGTGTCACCGATGCAACAAACATGAAATTGAGCAAACTTCAGAGGACAGCGGAAGACAAGAGGGCCTGGCGTGATCTGGTCCATGGGGTCGTGAAGAGTTGGGAGTCGACTGTGCGACTGAACAACAACAATGCTGTTAAATTGGGGCTGCCTCTGAAAACCACTTAAACTACAGCTGGTTGAAAATGCTGAAGCAAGACAGAAAGTTGGATTAAAAGTGCCAGTTTTAACCTATGAAGACATTAGCAGCAAGATACATAAAGGCTTATCTCCTCCCATAGGAACTTCTCTATTCAGATTATAGCAGTAGCTCCTAGGTCATTCCATCTTCTGAGAGGTAGTGAGTAGTGGCTAGAGAAAGAATTTCTGTTGTTGGGGAACCATGTCTCTGGAACTCCATTCTTTCAAGGAACCAACTTGGCATATTCACTGACAGCGTTTAGAGTCTAGGCAAAACTTTAGACACTAGGCAGACCTGTTCTTACACAACTTTGGTCAATGCCTCAGTTGGCTCTGTACAGTTTGCTTTCATCCATTAGCAATAGTTGTGTTGCCTTCTTTTACTATGTTCATGTTAATTCTCTTTCCTGTATGCTCCCACAAACATTAATTCCATGTAAATATGGAGGAACTATGGCTTCTAAAGGATTCCACCAACTTTAACTTATAGTGATTACTTCTAGAAAGTCTCAAGAACTATTTTTATCTGAGAATATTTTAAAAATGTTTCATAGATGGTACTGGACGTCAGATAGATTAGCTAAGTGCCATAAATCTGTTTCAAACAACTGCTGGAGATGTAAAGGAAATGTGGGAACGCTTTTCCACATGTGGTGGCTTTGTACCAAGGTTCATAACTATTGGTTAAAGGTACAAAAAATGATATCAGAAATAATGGAACAAAATATTTTTTTAACTCCCGAAATGGCTTTGTTAAATATAATTCCAGATCGCTTTGTCCAAAAAGATGTCTATTTGTTGATCTATGTATTGACAACTGCCAGGATATTGTTGGCTAAGTTTTGGAAACTAGAAAAAAAACCGACAAGGGAAGAAATAAGGACAAAACTGCTTGAACTGATACAAATGGACAATCTAAATTTGAGATTACAAGGGAAAGATGAATGTATTCATACAATTAGGTGGGCAAGAGTGTATAAGTGGATAAATTACTCTTGGAAAATGTAGACCCGAATGTATATGATCTACCATATGTATTACTGGATAAAACTGATAAATAAAGCTTTAAAAAATATTTTTATCTGTAGTTCAATGAGTTCAATTCCATTGGTTTTCAGCTCCACAGACTGAATTATTGAAAGCCTGACAAGCTTTATACGAACAAATTTTGAGTCCAGTACATCTTTAAGGACTCAAAATCTATTCTACTACTTCAGACCAGCTGCTCAGGTGGATCAAGCTTTATATGCACAATTCTAAATTTTGCTCAGTATATATCAGGGCAACCCAAGTTGGCTTCATTGGCTAAAATATTTATTTTTAGCTTTTAGTACAATATACATTGCCACATTGTGGCTAAGGACTGGCAGGGTGTTTTATCTTCTGTTCTTAACAGATACAAACATAGTTAGTTGTAGCAGAACAGTTAGTTGAATTCACACAGCCTACAAGAAGAGATGATGCTTAAAATTACCTTAATCACAATGCCCATAATGGGCAGATGCAGAGTTTTCCCTGGGACTGGTGATGGCCATCGATCAATATCACTACAAGCTGAAAAAATAAAAGCATGTAAATATAAATACAACCAATTCAGTTATAATAATACTTTTGAAATTTGTGATTAAGGGAGTGTCAAGAGACTGGCTTGCCTAGCAGTCCCTTATCTTTCCAGAAACACTGTTACAGGCTTGTGGTCTACAAAAATCATACCAACTTCTCTCTCTGAAGGCTGAGTTCATGCTGACTGTGGTTTCAGAGAGCAAGATAAGAGAAGGGAGTCAACACAGGTGCCAGTGAAGTCACTAGGCCTAGAGTTTTCAAGGCCAAGGACGCAGGGACAGCATTTCGCCTACGCATTCCAACTCATTAGCACAGGACCCATGGGTGCCTTAATTAGGAGCTGTACAGCTGCACAGTACATGGTCTCATGATGGCAACAAACCTAATTGATTAGGACCCCTGTTAGCAGCATGTTTGATTGGACAAGGTCACCTATTTAACAACACATCTAACTGGTCACACAGAATCATACCCACACAAGTCATTTGGCTTAAAGGAAGATCTTTCATTCCGGTTGGTGCCCTTTGTATGGATTACATTCGTCTGTGGGCCACCTCTTGATTCTTGACCAGGTGGGCCTTGCTGGCTGGAGCACTTGCCTTAGTCTATATAACTCTGTTTGGAGTTAGTGTGGTGGGGTAACAACTGGACTTGGAGAACCAATGCTTGTAAAAGTACTTAGGCTAGATGTTTAGCTTTTATTATTTTATCTTTGCTGCTCATTGCTCTTTGCATGCACATTTCTTTAATAAATTCTATTGATTATATTCGGTGGTTTGGGTTCTGGAGCATCAATCTGAATCCAGTAGTTCAGCCCTACTGGTTACAGCTACCACAGTAATTGTTTGTTTGGAACTCAACTTGCAAGTTTCCTACCTTGCAAGGCTGACTTATTGATCTTAGACCCAAGAGGGTTAGAGACTCAGTCCATTGGTCTCTGGCTGGTGGGTTAATTAAAGGGACTAGTGGTAGCACACTGCTCCTGGGGTTGTGAGGATTTACACTCTAGTACAGGGCTGGCCAAACTGCGGCTCAGGAGCCACACGTGGCTCTTTCACACATTTTGTGTGGCTCCTGGCAGGGCAGCTAGGGAAACAAAGGGGAGGCATGCCTCCCTGATCAGTCTTCTCTTCCCCAGTGTTTCCCTCCCTGAGTAGGCTTGAGGTGGCGGAGAGCAGAGAAAGAAAGCAACTTTAACTTTAAATTTAACTAAACATTCTCAAAACCCCCCCCCACCCCCAGCTGGGTTGGAGAAGACATTTGTCTCTTTAAATCCCTTCTCCAAGTCAAGCCAGCTGGTGTGGGGGGGGGTGCTTGGAGAACACATTTAAAGTTAAAGTTGCTTTCTTTTCATCTCTCTCTCTCGCACTCTGACAAATATCATTGGACAAATAAATACCATTATTAATATCTGATTTTGTCCCTTTTGTTTTTATTTTGGCAGTCTAATTTAATGTTAATAAAATGCAAATCTGCATATTTTTCAATAAAAATGAATGTATAATATTTGTTCATGTCTTGCAGCACTCAAACACCTGATGTTTATTCTATGTGGCTCTTACATTAAGTAAGTCTGGCCACCCCTGCTCTAGTACACTGTGGTTTTGTTTTGACAAATCTGTCACCCTTAAATAACATCATACCTGTTGACAAGTAGCCCCACCAACAAAATTCAGCCTACTCAGGCTCTATCTGATACTATTATTCCTGACTTCTATTTTGTGCCATGTGATTCTCCATCTGGCAAACTGGCATCCCACCACAAGCCCATTATGGTTTCTGATCTGCTTTAATAAGCCCATTCAGAACTAACCACACATCTCCATTTAACAGAGGTACAAAAGTACAATTAACACTTATTTTATCTTTGCTGATACTATGTGTTTTCCAGACTAATATTACCAACCTGCTTCCAAGAAAGGTTCATTCTTCTCAAAATATTCAGGTGCAATGTGTCCAAGCACAATGTGGAAAAAGTGGATGTAAGGCAGCTTGCTGACCAGAACCAAGGACTTGTGAAGGAATAACAACATAATCCAATATTAGTCTTTCCCAAAGCCACTACAAGCATGTAGAGTAGCTCTTCACAATACATATAAAAACAGTTTATAATATCAGCAGTTATACACTTTAATACATTAGATGAGATATATTCCTGACTCACCAATATCCAGCTACCACATCACACATGATTAAAGGGAAAGGAACATTATCAATGTCTGACTGCTTTTTTAAAAGGCAGTTTGGTAAGGCTGTGATCTTGAGTAGAGATGCTTTTTCCTTCTCATCTTTTTCCAAATCATTCCCCCCCCCCAACAGAACCACTTTTCTCCTTGGGGGGTTCCAGATGCATTGTTGTGCCAACATACGTTTGAAAACCATCTGATAGGACATTTGGAGTGGGAAAACAGTGTGCCTAAACACTATGCAGGGAAGTTGAGCATACAGTGTTGCTTTTCCACTCAAAGCTGCAGCCTCCAAAAGCTGCTTGTGTTTGTGTGTGGGGGGAATTCCTTAGGCCACAATTACAAGCCTTTTTCTCTGCTCACATTTTCAACTTCAGTCAGTGTGCATTATAGGTATTATTGTGGTTTATGCACTTGGTCTTGGCCTACAAATCAAGAGCATCACCTTAATTTAATACATTTGTGACAGAGCATTCAAACTTCAATGCTAAATATTAAATGAAATGTGTCCCACTAATTTCCATGGCTAGATTTTTTCAGTTCTGTCAGATTCAATTTTCTGTCAACAATTTAATTGTACTAGGTTTTACATGGTGTCATTTTCTGAAGTTGATATTTTATTGATAATCTTGTACGTGTTGTATACCACCCCAGAAGCCTTATAGCTGAGAGGCAGCATATAAATTTCTTAAAATAAATAAACCCACATATCCACATACAATAACTAACTATGGTTGGTCAACATGGGAACAGGCATGAGAAATCATAAGGTTCACATATTCCCCTTCCCTTCTCTTCTCACAAAATCAGATGCTTCTGCTTTGGTGTTGTGGCAAGTCATAGTTTGTTTTTTCAACTGAATCACAAATTATTGTTTGTTCTCTGCCTTCAAAACCAGGAATAATCTATGGTTTGGATGGCAGAGAACAAACCACAGTTTTGAAACAAACTATGGATTGTTGCAGAAGATTTCAACAGGAAAACAAATGCAACGAGAATGTCTAAGCAGGAGCTTAAGGATTCCCCAGGCTCATTCCTGTAACCTGATGATTTCCCCTGTTTGTTCCCATGATGGGAAACTATGGTTTGCTGTTATATGTGAGGCACTCCTATGTAAATATACTTTGCATACTATACTTTGCATGTAAGTAAACTTTGCATTTGAACTTCCAAAATTAATTACCTTCTGGAAGTAGCCTCTTTTTAATGTTTTGTCTTGGACTTGTCTGAAATACACATAGCCATAATAATATGCAGGATCCTTCTGTAAAGAATACAAAAATTTCACAATTTTCAACAGCAAAGCCACACAATGCTTCAAACTTTACAGACAAACTTTGCTTCATCCTTGGGATGACATAATTATATATAAAAATCAAGAAATATTTAAAACCTCTCCAGGGTCAGGTCTTCTGTACCCACACTTACAGGTGCTAAGGAAGTTGCTAGCAGTGGGGACGGCAGCAGCCCTCAGGTCTGACAGGCCTCTGGAGCCGGTAAAGGGGGTGTCAGCAGCAGGCAGGCTGGGCAGGAGGTGGCCAAGGCTGACAGGAAGGAAGGCAGGGCTGAAGGAGAAGTGGCCAAAGAAGACATGGCCAACCCAGTCAGGTCTATAGTGTGGCTCCCCAAGAGGATAGGGCTTGGCCAGTGAGCTGCTCCCACAGAGCAGGCTGCAGGAGAGGCCAACTTCAGCCCCTCATAGGACCCAGCCAGAATGGGGAGGTTGGGGCAGCAGGAGAACCCATAGTGGGCCCTGTCACTCCCCAAAGCCCTAACTCAGACACATGAGGACTGCAGGAACCCACGACTGCCCTGCCCACAGGCAGTCCTTTTATAGGCCAACTTAGGGAGGGCCGGGGAGGAAGAGCCAGCTTGGGAAAAGGTGTCAGGCAGGGGTCTGGGGGAGACAGAATTCCTTTTCTGTCTATGAACTGAGGTCTGACCAAAGGCAGGCTCAGAAAGGAAGCCAGAGGGAACACTGGCGCTGGACTCCACCCCATCAGAGAAGACGTTTAACAAACCAAACTCCCAAAGTATAACATTTAATTAAGACTTTAATCATTTGAACATTTTACAGTTTTGTTAGTCATATTACAGGGTACAGTGCAGCAATTGGTAAGCTACACCCTCTGAAGAGCTAGTTTTAGAATGAACCCTGTATATTAACTATGAAGACATAAGAACATTAATAATTACTTGCTTAAAGGAAACATAAGCATACTGGAAGAAAAATACTGTCATGTATTTAAATGAGAGAAGACAGGCCTCTTTTGCAACCTTTAAATAGATGGGAAGGTCTCTGTCAAATTGGTCCAGAAGACAATGCCATGACAGCTTTCTGCTAGAAGACTGCCGGAATCTAAAACAAAACTGTGTGTCTCCAAGGCAACCTAAGTCAAAAGGAAAAGAACAAAATAGTTATATTAATTTTGAAATACGTCTAATGAAAATCTGTAAGGAACATCTTGTAAGCAAGCAGCAGTCTGGCTGCTTCTAGCGAGTAAAACATGCATCTAGAAGATCAAACACAGCCCTACCACTTCTGTGTTTGTGGCTGAGAGCTCCATCGGGGGAAAGACATGTATGGGTGGTTCATCGATGCTTTGTTTTCTGCCAGAAGATGAGACATAACACCCATTCTAGAGCAGCCACAGCATGCTGTTTTGTTTTTCTTCCAAATAAACATGGCAACACACTATGACTGCTGAAAATGCAGTCTTCCTCTCTCTGTGCACAAAGTGCAGGAACACAATACATACAGAGAAAGTGAATGTATGTGCATGAGACACAGAATAATTCAGCCTTATCTCAGTTTCTTCTATGCCCTCTGCTTTAAAGGTTAAAGCAAAATGGGAACAAGCAGCTGGTATCAGGGAATGGCAGGACAGCTGCTAATGCTGGCTTAAAAGAGAGCCATTAGAGTGGCTGCCTTAGTTCTGCTTTTTCAATGGACACAATGTTAATAACACCATGGCTTACTCTCCCATCTCCCTACTTACCTTCAGGATTCAGGGAAGGATGCACAAGAGCTACCACAATTAGTATTGTCTGTTAAACTGCAACTGCAATCTGTGTAACAAAAGCTTTCACACAAGTGATTTGCAGGTATCATCATCTTTAGTTTGTTGAGTGCCAGCTCAAATGGAGTGAGGGTGAGGGCAAACAGCTGTGGTTATTTCCTCAGAACAAGGGTTAGAAAAAGGCAGACTTGGGGTTTCGGTTTCTGGCGTTGCGAATGGCGGCCGCGTCTCGGGACGATCCCGGAGGCGGCTAGCCCACACGCAGTCAGGGGGGTCTTCGCTTATGCGAAAGACCCTAGTGAGCCTTAGGATAAGGCTCCGAACCGAGGGCGCTTGGGGAGTAGCCTCTTTGCCGGCAGACAGCCGGGAAATTGAGGCTTTCTCCCCGCCCCAATCGGCCCCGCTGCGTTGTGCCCGTAATGGGACTTAGCAGCGCCACCGACTTCCAGGAGTGAGGAACAGCGATATGAACTAAAGCAAAAGAAGAAGCGGCGGTGAACCGTGAGTCGAAGGTCTTACTTTGAAGCGAAAACCCGAATCCTTTCCCCTCGAGCGAATGAGCGTTTGGGAGGAGGGGAATCCCCCCCCAGTGAGAAGCGGGACTTTTAAAAGAAAACGAAGGGGGTTATAAGGAAAGAAGGGTTGATGAAAATACCTTTGGGGTGCTACTGAAGCCTGAGTGTAAGCGGGTTTCCTGAGGGACGTGTCACGAACTTTTAAAAAGTAAACAAATAAAGCAGATGTCGGCCATGAAGAAGGTCCCTTTCAAACCGGAAAAGAAGGGAGGCGGGACTTCCGGCCCGGGTAACCCCCCCCAGAGCCTGCTGTCAGTCAACAGACAAGCGAGCTACTGCACCCTCTGCTGGTTCAAATACAGAAAATCAGCGAAACTTTAACTAGCATGGAAGGTGTCCTCAGCAGCCAACAAAAGCAACTGACAGAAACGTCTAAGAAGATGGAGGATATTGCGCAAAAATGCTTGGTCTCGACGGAAGACATTGGAAAAGTTAAGAAAAAGGTCAACAAACTAGAAAAACATCAAGATGAGCAAGAAAAAAGGATTTTGATGCTTCAAATGGAGAAATCGAATCTGATGCTTCGTTTTCAGGGCATTAAAGAAGAAGATAATGAAGATCTCAGATCTATACTAGCAAATGCCTTGGCACCAGTAACTGGCAGGGATCAGCGTGAAATAAAAGAAGAGATGGATAAGGTCTATAGGGCCTATTCCACCTTTACAAAGAAAAATAACCTGCCAGCAGAAGTGGTGGTCAAGTTTGTTAAACAGAATACTAGAGATCAAATCTTGCGTGCAGTCTCAGCGGTGCCCTTGAAAATTGGAGAACAGATTATCAGAACTCTGAAAGATGTGCCATATGAAATTCGGATGAAGAGGAAAGCGTATAAAGGATTGACCAACTTTCTACAAAAGCACCAGATCACGTACAGATGGTCGTTCCCGGAAGGCCTAGTGTTCAAGTACAAGGATAAAAGAGAAAAGATTGACTCTATCTTCAAAGCACAAGAGTTCCTGAAGAGGCACGCCAGCTCAGAGGAAGATGCAGCTCTCGCAACTTGGACAAGTAGCGAAGATGACAGCGGTCCAGAGGAGGGAGGTGCCGGTGCGGGAGGTGGGAAAGCTAAAGAGGGCCCATCGTATAACCTGAGAGACACTAAAGGAAGACAACCAAAGAAATGATTGTTCATGAGACGTCTGAAAGGAGTTGATTAATAACTAACCCCAAAGGACACTACTAACCTGATTAACAGAGCTATTTTGGATTTTTGTTAATTTAAAAAGAAGACTCTTCGACCGCGGTGACCGTCAAAAAATGTATCCATACTAACTTAATCTAACCCCCATTAACAGGATACTCACTCTGCCCTTTTCTTAGTCCCTCTATATACCCTACCTTTTTCTATATATAAAAAGAATAAATTTCTCTCCTTTTTAGGAGGGTTTTTGCAAAAAAAAAAAAAAAAAAAAAAAAAAAGAAAAAGGCAGACTTGCATCTGACAAACCTTATTCTAGTGTTCATTAGCTATGAAAAAGAAAAGCAGGCAGAATAATGTTTAAGCTTTTTACAAATGGCAATATGAAAAACCTGTCTTTTCCCGCTGTGCCTTGCCAGTGGTTCAATTGAAAAAGCATCCCTTTTCTACCTTTTCCATTATTCTTCAGAAGAAAAGCAAGGAGTATTATGTATTCAGTGAATGTAATCAAATGTAACAACAATGCTTAGTTAAACAGTAAGCCTCTAGCCCTTTTATTTGCAATGGTATAAGGGATAGCATGGAGGCTCACTAAGAAGGAATCATAAGAGTTGGAAGGGACCTCCAGGGTCATCTAGTCCAACCCCCTGCACAATGTAGGAAATTCACAACTACCTCCCCCCACACCCATAGTGACCCCTGCTCCATGCCCAGAAGATGGCAAAAAACCCTACAGGATCCCTGGCCAAACTGGCTTGGAGAAAATTGCTTTCTGACCCCAAAGTGGCGATCAGCATTTACCTGGGCATGTAAGAAAGGGCCACAAGAACTAAACACTGATGCGACCCTTCCTGCCTTCCCTCTCATGATCTGCCTAAGTTCACAAAATCAGCATTGCTGTCAGATAGCCATCTAGCTTCTGTTTAAAACATCTGAAGGAGAGCACCCCACCTCCCAAGGAAGCCTGTTCCACTGAGGTAAGTATGGTAAGTTCTTGGCAGGCCTGCTGCCTACCATTTTTCTTCTCACCTTGACACAGAGAGTACTCCATCTTTCTGTGTTATACCTCTGAGGATGCCAGTCACAGCTACTGGCGAAACGTCAGGTCCTACAATGCCAAGACCACGGCCAGACAACCCAGAAAATCTACAGCAGCTAATGAAGTCCAGCCGTGAAAGCCTCCAACAACAAATTTAAAACAGGTCTGACTTCCTGTATTTAGGTCTGTATAGCTCTGGGTCACTCATCCCATCCTAAATTACTGGCTATAGCCAGCATGTTCCTAAACTGAGCATGTGTGCCTACTAGATCCAAGAGATCATCAGTTACAAAGTAATGGCCAGAATCTGAAAACAGTAGGCCCCAAAACATTTTGGCAAAAGTGCCACAATTCATGTCTACTGTATTTGATAGGGCCACTCCACGGCACAATGGAATATGTATTTAGCTTCCTACCCCTTTGATCTAATGGTCCAGGAAGCTGAACAGCATAAGACAGGCAGGCTGGTGTACAGGCCTAATTAGCTTTTAAAGACGTTCATAGCCCCTTCTGCTGTCATATAGCAGTGCAAAAATATCCCCATTGAAGTTATTTGTGGCATCAGAGACACAGGTTGACCATCATATGTCCTATGACAGCTACACTCCAGCTATATGCAGACTCTCTACCATAAAAAGGGAAAACAAAAAGACAAAGCAGTGAAGGTATATCTGGAGACCATGCAGGGGGAAAAAATGTTGATTCTGAATGACAGTGCAAATTTTGCTAAGGTTGGTAGCAATGATTTGTAGATATACAGTATTAAGAAAGGAAATATATTCCTGACAAGCTGGAAATCCACTACAAAAATGGGAGTAGTAGCCAAACTGCTGATGATAAACATGGCCATTAAATTCTCAGCAAAACCACTTTAAAATCTCCCCAAAGACTTGTACAGAATTTATTGTTCTAAACAGTGTTTTTTCTGACCTTCATAAAATATTCTAATCAAAAGGCAATGCATTCACTGTTTGCGATAAACCACCTGTTTAGACAATAGATGATATGGAGAATTTGCAGTTGCCCAAAAATAACCTTGATGACATTCAAGAAATGTTGCAAATATTGCAGAAATTCACAAATAACATTGGGGGGGATGCTGTTTTGTAGAAATGCTGTGATGCAAATAATGTACAAAATTCTTATTTAAATGAGGCTTTCAGGATTTTTTTGCTCATTAAGTTTTTAAGAGTGATCAAGGGTTGAAGGTATATTGAATGTATGAAGATATATCGTATATAACATATGTATTAAGTTTTTAAGAGAGACCAGGGGCTGAAGATATATTATATTGTATCTATCAAGAGAAGAATAGGTTTAAGGGACTAGATTTGATAGACAGAGTGCCTGAAGAACTATGGACAGAGGTCCGTGACATTGTAAAGGAGGCAGCAATCACCGCCATCCCAAAGAAAAAGAAAAGCAAGAAAGCAAAGTGGCTGTCTGATGAGGCTTTACACATAGCAGAGGAAAGAAGGAAAGCTAAAGGCAACGGTGAAAAGGAAAGATTTGCCGATCTGAATGCAGATTTCCAGAGAACAGCAAGGAGAGATAAGGAGGCTTTCCCGAATTAACAATGTGAAGTAATAGAGGAAAACAATAGATTGGGAAGGACTAGAGATCTCTTCAAGAAAATTGGAGAAATCAAGGGAACATTCCATGCAAAGCTGGCCATGATAAAGGACAAAAATGGTAGGGACCTAACAGAAGCAGAAGAGATTAGGAAAAGATGGCAAGAATACACAGAAGAACTATACAAGAAGGACCTCAATGTCCTTGACAACCACAATGGTATAATCACTGACCTCGAGCCAGACATCCTGGAAAGCGAAGTTAAATGGGCCTTAGAAAGCATTACTAACAACAAAGCTAGTGGAGGTGATGGTATCCCAGCTGAGTTATTCAAAGTCTTAAAAGAAGATGCTGTTAAAGTGCTGCACTCAATTTGACAACAAATTTGGAAAACACAACAGTGGCCACAGGATTGGAAAAGGTCAGTTTACATTCCAATCCCAAAGAAGGGCAATGTCAAGGAATGTTCAAATTATCGCACAATTGCACTCATTTCACACGCTAGCAAGGTCATGCTCAAGATCCTACAAGCTAGGCTCCAACAGTACGTGGATAGAGAACTGCCAGAAGTACAAGCTGGGTTTCGAAGAGGTAGAGGAACTAGAGATCAAATTGCCAACATTCGCTGGATTATGGAAAAAGCAAGAGAGTACCAGAAAAACATCTACTTCTGCTTCATTGACTATGCTAAAGCCTTTGATTGTGTGGATCACAATAAACTATGGCAGGTTCTTAAAGAGATGGGAGTACCAGACCACCTCACATGTCTCCTGAGAAACCTGTATAAGGGTCAGGAAGCAACAGCTGAGCTCTGAGAAGGAGCAAGGTGTTTGAGCTGCCAGAGGGGTGAGTGGTATTTTTATTTATTTACTTTCAGCTGAGGTGCTTTAGCTGAGAAGGTACTGTGTCAGGGACTGTATTTGGGAGTGTGTGGGTGAGTTGTAACAGACTCCTGACTGCTGGAGTTAGGGTGTGAAAGGGTCATTGTTTGCCTGTAATTAAGTGCTTGGGTGAGATTGAATAGCAGACTCCTGGCTGCTGGAGTTGTGGTGTGAAAGGGGCTTTGTTTGACCATCATTAAGTGCCTTGGGTGATTTTGAGTAGCTGCTGGCTACGCCCTCTCCTGGGAGACAATTCCATTTAAGGCAGGAAGTTTGCCAGAATGCAGAGCTGACCCAGCTGAGCTCTGAGAAGGAGCAAGGTGTTTGAGCTGCCAGAGGGGTGAGTGGTATTTTTATTTATTTACTTTCAGCTGAGGTGCTTTAGCTGAGAAGGTACTGTGTCAGGGACTGTATTTGGGAGTGTGTGGGTGAGTTGTAACAGACTCCTGACTGCTGGAGTTAGGGTGTGAAAGGGTCATTGTTTGCCTGTAATTAAGTGTTTGGGTGAGATTGAATAGCAGACTCCTGGCTGCTGGAGTTGGGGTGTGAAAGGGGCTTTGTTTGACCGTCATTAAGTGCCTTGGGTGATTTTGAGTAGCTGCTGGCCACACCCTCTCCTGGGAGACAATTCCATTTAAGGCAGGAAGTTTGCAAGAGGCAAGAGCCTGTGGCTCTTGGCCTAGGGGCTCTGTAAGAAGCACAGGAAGAGCCAGGAAGCCAGGACCTTGGCTCCTTGGTAAGGTAAGTAGACTCCTACAACAGGAGCCATATAAATACAAAGGGTTTTTAAAAGGGGGGTTATAGAAAAGTATTTGTTTAAAAACAATTATGAAGCCAGAATGCCAGCAGGGGGTTGGGGGCTATCCAGTGTTTTGCATGGAGTGTCACATGTATGACTATCTGCCCACTGGTCAGAAGTCTTGGGTGTGTGCTCGGTGCAAGGAGCTCCTGGTTCTCAGGGAGCGAGTTTGCTCCCTTGAGGCCAAGGTGGCTGACCTGGAGAAGCAGGGACAGTCAGTTAGGTGCACGGGGAAGACTCTCGGGGACTTGTTAGAGATGTCCCACTCTGGATCTGGCAGCCCGGCTGCTGCCAGGGAGCATGAGGGTCAAGGGGAAAAGGGGCACCATGCTGAGGATAAGGGGAATGTGCCCTCAGAAGGGACCTCTTCTTCAGCTGGTGAACGGGTCCCTGGGAAGGGTGGGAGGGGGGCTCTTGGTAGTTGGTGATTCGATCCTTAGGCAGGTAGACAGCTGGGTGGCGAACCCGCGTACTGACCGTATGGTGACTTGCCTGCCTGGTGCGAAGGTGGCGGACATTACGCGTCTTTTAGATAGGCTGGTAGATAGTGCTGGGGAGGAGCCAGTGGTCGTGGTGCACGTCGGCACCAACAATGTGGGGAAATGCAGTCGTGAGGTCCTGGAAGAGAAATTTAGGCTGCTGGGCAGGAAACTCAAGGCCAGGACCTCCAAGGTAGCCTTCTCGGAAGTGCTACCTGTTCCACGCGCAGGGCCGGAGAGACAGGCACAGATCAGGAGTCTCAATGCGTGGATGAGACGGTGGTGTAGGGGGAAGGGTTCAAGTTTGTTAGGCACTGGGATGCTTTTTTGGACAAGAGGGAGCTGTACAAAAGGGACGGTCTCCACTTGTCCTGAGAAGGAACCAGGCTGCTGGCGCTCAAAAACAAAAAGGTGGCAGAGCAGTTTTTAAACTGAATAATGGGGGAAAGCCGACAGGAGATGAAAAGTCTCTGGTTCGGGATGGCTCATCTCAAAGAGATGAAGGGGTAGCTATTACTTTTGTACAAGGAAATGGATTACAATTGTCCACTGAGACTGTGGCTAATGATAGGAACTGCCTGGCAAGGTCTCGAGGCAGCAAGAGGAAGGCTGTGGGCTTAACAAACGTGGGAAACTATAAGTGTTTATACACAAATGCTAGAAGTCTCCGAGGTAAAATCGGGGAGTTGGAATGCTTGTTGTTGGGGGGAAATAGACATTGTGGGTATTTCAGAAACTTGGTGGGATGAGGAAAATCAGTGGGATACGGTGATTCCTGGTTATAAATTATATCGGAAGGATAGGGGGGAAAGGGTTGGAGGTGGGGTGGCTCTGTATGTCAGAGAGGGTATACTGTCCAGTAAGATTGAGAGGGTAAGAGAATTGGATTCCCTTCTGGAAATGCTATGGGTTGAAATAGTGGGTCCAAAAGGAGGCTTAACAGTGGGAGTTTGTTATCGCCCACCAGATCAAAAGATAGAGGAGGATTATAAAATGATGAATGAATTAAAGATAGCGGCTAGACGAAATAACTGTGTTGTAATAGGCGACTTTAACTACCCACACATTGATTGGGTCAATATGAGTTCTAGTCGGGAAAAAGAGATTGCGTTCTTAGACACTCTCAACGACTGTGCTGTGGAACAGATGGTCACAGATCCTACCAGGGGAGAGGCGATCCTGGATTTGGTCCTAAGTAACACCCAAGACCTGGTGAGAGATGTAAAAGTGATTGCACCACTTGGAAACAGTGACCATAATGTCATTGAGTTTAACATTTGTACAGATAGGGAGTTGCCCAAAAAGACTGATGCAACCACTTTTAACTTTAAAAGGGTAACTTCTCTGGTATGAGGGGACATGTGAGGAAGAAATTGAAAGGAAGAGTGGAGAAGGTCAAAACCATTGGGGAAGCTTGGAGACTATTTAAAAAGACAATCCTAGAAGCTTAGAAAAAATATATACCGCAGGTTAGGAAAGGTACAAATAGGTATAGAAAAAAGCCTACATGGTTAACAAATAAAGTAATGGAAGCTGTAAAAGGTAAGAAGGATTCCTTTAAGCGGTGGAAAGCTAGTCTTAGTGAGGTTGATAAAAGGGAACACAGACTATGGCAAATAAAATGCAAGTCTGTGATCAGGCAAGCAAAAAGGGAATATGAGGAGCATATCGCAAAAAACATAAAGACCAACAATAAAACTTTCTTCAAATACATTAGAAGTAGGAAGCCAGCCAGGGAGGCAGTGGGGCCCTTGGATGACCAAGGGGTAAAAGGAGTAGTGAAGGATGATAGGGAAATGGCTGAGAAGCTGAATGCATTTTTTGCCTCTGTCTTCACTGTGGAAGAGGAGAAGTGTTTGCCCACTCCAGAAGCACCGATTTCGGGAGGGGGTTTGAAAGACCTGAATCAGATTGCGGTGACAAGAGAGGAAGTCCTCCGACTGATGGACAATTTAAAAACTAATAAATCACCAGGCCCGGATGGCATTCATCCAAGAGTTCTGAAAGAACTCAAATGTGAACTTGTGGATCTCCTGACAAAAATATGTAATCTTTCTTTAAAATCTGCCTCCATTCCTGAGGACTGGAAGGTAGCTAATGTCACTCCCATCTTTAAAAAGGGCTCCAGGGGAGATCCAGGAAATTACAGGCCAGTCAGTCTGACATCGATACCGGGTAAGTTGGTGGAAACTGTTATTAAGGAAAGAATTAGTAGGCACATTGATGAACAAAAACTATTGAGGCAGACTCAGCATGGGTTCTGTAAGGGAAGATCTTGTCTCACTAACCTGTTAGGGTTTTTTGAGGGAGTGAACAAACATGTGGACAAGGGGGACCCAATAGATATTATTTACCTTGACTTCCGGAAAGCTTTTGATACAGTTCCTCATCAAAGGCTCCTAAGTAAGCTCAATAGTCATGGGATAAAAGGACAAGTCCTCTTGTGGATCAAAAACTGGCTTATAAATAGGAAACAGAGAGTGAGTATAAATGGGAAACTTTCTCAGTGGAGGGTGGTAAGCAGTGGGGTACCACAGGGATCAGTACTCGGTCCAATGCTTTTTAACTTGTTTATTAACGATTTGGAATTGGGAGTAAGCAGTGATGTGGCTAAATTTGCAGATGACACGAAGTTGTTCAGGGTGGTGAAAACCAGGGAGGATTGTGAGGCACTCCAAAGGGATCTGTTGAGGATGGGTGAGTGGGCGTCAACGTGGCAAATGGGGTTCAATGTGGCCAAGTGCAAAGTGATGCACATTGGAGCCAAGAACCCTAAATATAAATACACGTTGATGGGGTCTGATCTGGCAGAGACTGACCAAGAGAGAGATCTTGGAGTCGTAGTGGATAACTCGCTGAAAATGTCTACACAATGTGTAGCTGCAATAAAGAAGGCCAACGCTATGCTGGGGATTATTAGGAAGGGAATTGATAACAAATCAGCCAGTATCATCATGCCCCTGTATAAATCATTGGTGCGACCTCATTTGGAATACTGTGTACAGTTCTGGTCACCACATCTCAAAAGGATATTATAGCATTGGAAAAAGTGCAGAGAAGGGCAACTAGAATGATAAAAGGGTTGGAACACCTTCCCTATGAAGAAAGGTTAAAATGCTTGGGGCTCTTTAGCTTGGCGAAACGACGGCTGAGGGGTGACATGATCGAGGTTTATAAGATTATGCATGGGATTGAGCAGGTTGAGAAAGAAGTACTTTTCTCCCTTTCTCACAATACAAGAACTCGTGGGCACTCTATGAAATTGCTGAGCAGTCGGGTTAGAACAGATAAAAGGAAATACTTCTTCACCCAAAGAGTGATTAACATATGGAATTCACTGCCACAGGAGGTCGTGGCAGCTGCAAGCATGGACAGTTTCAAGAGGAAATTAGATAAACATATGGAGCAGAAGTCCACCAGTGGCTATTAGCCACAGGGTATAGAATGAGAACTCTCAGTCTGGGGCAGGTGATGCACTATATTCTTGGTGCTGGAGGGGGCAGCAGTGGGAGGGCTTCTGGTGCCCTGGCCCCACTGCTGGACCTCCTGATGGCACCTGGTATATTTTGGCCGCTGTGTGACAGAGTGTTGGACTAGATGGGCCATTGGCCTGATTCAACATTGGCTTTTCTTATGTTCTTATGTTCTTAACAGTTAGAACCGGATATGGAACAACTGACTGGTTTAGCTTCGGAAAAGGAGTACTACAATTGTCACCTTGCTTATTTAATTTATATGCAGAGTACATCATGCGAAATGCTAGCCTGGATGAATCACAAGCTGGAGTTAAGATTGCTGGGGAAAAGATCAATAACCTCAGATATGCAGACGATACCACTCTGATGGCAGAAAGTGAAGAGGACCTCAAGAGCCTCTTGCTCAGCATGAAAGAGGAGAGCGCAAAAGTGGGCTTGAAGCTCAACATCAAAAAAACTAAGATCATGGCATCTGGCCCCATCACTCCTTGGCAAATAGAAGGGGAAGTCGTAGAAGTTGTGACAGGCTTCACGTTCCTGGGATCCCAGATCACTGCAGATGGTGACTGCAGCCATGAAATTAAAAGACGCCTGCTCCTTGGGAGGAAAGCAATGGCAAACCTAAACAGCATGATAAAAAGCAGAGACATCACCTTGCCAACAAAAGTCTGCATGGTCAAAGCAATGGTATTCCCTGTAGTAATGTATGGCTGCGAGAGATGGACTGTAAGGAAGGCCGAGCGCCGAAGAATAGATTCTTTTGAACTATGGTGCTGGAGAAGATTCTTGAGAGTCCCTTGGACTGCAGGGAGATCAAATCAGTCAATCCTAAAAGAAATCAACCCTGACTGTTCCCTGGAAGGCCAGATCCTGAAGTTGAAGCTCAAATACTTTGGCCACCAAATGAGAAGGGAGCATTCACTGGAGAAGACCCTGATGCTGGGAAAGATTGAAGGTCAAAGAAGAAGGGGACGGCAAAGGATGAGATGGTTAGACAATGTCATCGATGCAACGAACATGAAATTGAGCAAACTTCAGTGGACAGCGGAAGACAGGAGGGCCTGGCGTTATCTGGTCCATGGGGTCGCGAAGAGTTGGACTCGACTGTGCGACTGAACAACAACAATCTAGAAATCCATAGCTGGAAAGCACTTTAAAACTTGCAAAGAAATCGATATTTTGGGCACAATCTAGTCAGACCTAAACACTTCAGTCCCATCAACGTCAATGAAACAGTTAAGCATGGGCTTAAACTGCATGCATCAAGGTGCTTAACTTTAAACTGCTTAACTTTATTATCGTTACTGACAGCAATGCAGAACTTAATGGTGCTTTCTAGACAGTAATTTCAAACCCACAATCATAAGCAGTAAAACTACATGTCCATTAGTGGTATTCTGTATGATGATCAACAGATTTCAGTATCACTGTATATACTTTCAGTGCATGTGTTCCCTTGTTTCTATACTAGTGAGCTATCAATAATTTGAACATGTTCCTTGTTATTTGCCTCCCTTGTTCAACAGATTTTTTCCATCTACTCATGCTCCAAGCACAATAAATTCCTACTGTAGTACATTAATGGTATACTGGTACAATTTCTTCAAAACAACAACAGAAGAAGCACAGAGCATGCATCAGCATTTTAATTAATGGGCTCTTGAATTGATGTGTTGGCAAAACAGAACCAAGTAACATAAAAAGAAGTATGGGTTGAAATTTTTCATCTGCATAAGCAATTGGCAGTAGACTGGACTGCTGCCACCATGAAGTAACAAAAACTACAGCAAGTTACCCGATAAATCATAGTATGGAAACTAGAAAAGGACAATTTATAGCACAATCCTAAAGGGAGAAGGGATGAAAGCACTCAGGGAGTTAACTGACCTTTGCATTGGTGTATGTCCAAGATATGCCAGTGTAAGGGCTAGTTACAATGGTGCAGGCCCCCAGCACCTCTCTGTTGCTCTCAGGCGCCGATGGAGGGCTGCGGTGGCTGCCTGTTGGTACAACCGAAGCATGGGCTCCTGTGCCAGCGTGGTTGTGGGTGGGTTTGGAGGTGTGGCCAAAAGTCGTTGGCTCCCTGAGCCCTTTCAGCCTGGGAATGCCCCCTGCCAGAGGCGGAGAGTTATGCCAACAAAAAAGAAGGCATGGCCCATAGGCTTCAATTGAACTGAAAACTTAAGTCATGCCCCCGCTGCTGCAGCTTCGCCAATTAGGCTTGGAGGAACTCAGGATGTTGACCAAAGCTTCCTCTAAGCTGTGGAGTCTTGTGAGCAAAAATTTTACTTTGTGAGCTATTGGCATTAAAGTTGTGAGAGATTTGGTTACTGCATAAATTAGTTTGTTCTGGAGCCATCTTTTCTGAACTAAGACAAAAATGTGTGAGCCAGAGGTTAAAAAACTGTGAGCTAGCTCACATTAACTCAGCTTAGAGGGAACACTCATGCCGCCTACAGGCTCAGCCACTCACCTCCCTCCCTGGGACAGCCCATTCCCCAACACCCCCCCAAAAAGACTTCAGCCAGGAGATCTTACAACTCAGTAGTTAAGGCACGCAGCACAGGACTCTGTCTTAGAGCTCCCTGCCATGTGGACTTATAGCAAGCAGCAAGGCACTCCCAGTGGTGGAAAAAACACAGAGAGGGCACTTAACACTACAAGGTGAGCACTTAGCACTAACACCCAAGGAGGATAGCAAGGTCCATACTCTGTGGCTGACTTCTCCCATTTCAGAATCCTAACAGGTATCCAACCTTTGGAGGTTCATCCCAGAGGGGCAACCATGCACTGACAGGCAAGGACAAGGATCCCAAACCTGCTCCCTCATTTCCCCCCTTGAGGCTGGGTGCTGCGACAGCACCTCCTGCACTCAAGCCCAACACCGAGTTCATGCAGGGACAGCACAAGCCACAGTTGCGCAGCACTACAGCCCCTGACAAGCCATGGGGAAAGATCCCAGGAAAGTCTCCCGGGAGATCGGGGGGAGAGAATCTGGGAAGGACAAGTCATTTGCCTGTTTCCTACCCTCAACAAAAAACAGAGCATGTCTGTGGGAGGGTGGGTGGGTGGGGGTCTGGCAGCTGCTCCACTTGCCTTTAATTCATTTCCTTGCAAATCACAGTCTTGAGCAGCAGCTGCAGGTGCTGCGGTGGATGGATTGCCAGCAATCTCTGAGCACTTCAGCACAGGACAGATGAGTGTAATTTGGATGGTACCATCATTGCTGCAGGGGGTTCATGGTGAAGCCCCCCATGAGGCTGCATTTGCAGACCCTGTCAGGACAACACATCCATCGCTGATCCCGGCATGGCACTCGTGGCCACTTGCCATGACTGGCCGTATCTGTTTTACTTTCCTGCAGGTGAAGATTCATTAGGGAGACTTGTGGGTGTAGCAAGTCCTGCCTCCCCGCCCCCACACTGCTCAGTCTGCAGTTCCAGTCCTCCTCCTGTGTGTCTCCTCTAGGAAGGGAGGGCTTCTGTCACACAGGGGGAAGACATCTGTAAAAGTAACACGGAAGGGGCAGGGGATTACAGAGGTTCCTGGAGTCAATGGCTGGAGCCAACGCAGTGGACGGACTCAGTGTTTATGGAGGGGGGTGGGGTTTGAGGGGTATGACCCTTGGGCAAACTGGCAGCCAGGAATGATAAATGATTTGTATGATTTCCATTGCGATACATCACTACTACATCATCACACATGGAAATAATGATGAATGCAGAATGGATTTGCAAAGAGCCCAGAGTGTAATGACAGTAATTCCAGTCCAAGACCACTTCTGCTCCACTGAGGACAGAATCCATCAAGGGATCTGTGGGTGGTGCTGCATCCCACCACATCTGATCCTACCCCAGTGGCAGGGTGGTACAGGAGTGCCACTGGCAACATGGCCAGGCTGCTGGGAAGCAAGCCCTCCAGTGAAAAATTGCATATGGTGGAAACAACAATGCCCCTTCTCCTTCCGCCATTTAGGGATCCTGTGCTCTGTGTGGGCATTGAGGCAGCTGCAGATGCCGGTGGGGCAGACAGCTCGAAGCCCTTTCCCGCTATCAGGTGCCTGGATCTGCTGACAGAAGGGGTCCTTTTAAGGGGGTGGGGTGTGTGCTCCTGACAACAAGCGGAACTCCTGTGACCTGCCCCTCTCCGCCCCGTCTGAGATGGACACTGGACTCCACCCCCTTGCCACATGGTCCCTGATTGGTTCCAGCAGCCCTGTCCATTCTAGTGCCACAGCCTCCACAAAACGCCTACACTGACCACTGTGGTGCGGTTGCTATAGACACCACTCTGGTTACTATCAGAAAACACTGCATACCCACTAACTAACAGTGGCCGGCCACAGCAGCACAGGCATGGCACAGGACTGCTCTGTTAGTATTTTATACAAAGTGGTATTACTTATCATAGATCAGAGATGATGGATGGAGTAAAACTAGTATGGTGACCATCATAGATCAGGTCAGATAAGTGATTTTGTCTTAACAAAGAACAGCATTAAGTGGGATACAATCATTAAAAAAAAACCACCGCTAAACAACCCACAATTGTCTGGAAGCACATTCTTATTATGGTGGACTCTATTTGGCATGAAAAATAATACTAATCAACCTTAGTAATCATCTCACTGCCACTCAAAATTATCTCAGCAAAATAGAATTCCCTGCAAGTTTCCTTTCCTTCCTTCCTTTTTTTCCAATTAGGTTTTAGAATCAATATATCTAATTTTCAGTATAGTACAATCTGTAGATACTTACACCCAGAGACTGGAGCCATGAATAGACAAGGCATATCTTTCTACAAACCTGGGGAAAGCCCCAGACTAGCAAAAAAAAAAAAATACATTGGGGTTTAAAAACCCAAAAATAATAGAAGCAGCACCTGTTGCTTTATGAAAAGAATACCATCTCAGTGGTGTTGTAGAGGTTGTTAGGCAACCACAACCTTCAAGCTTGGTTTCTGTCAGTAAAGGCAAGGGTGGGGGAAGGGCCCTTTCCAGGGCTGTTTCAGCCTTTGAGGAAAGACCACGCCTAGCAGAAACCATTGGATGACTTGATTCCAAGTGACTTTCATTAATCACTCAGGACTGGTTGCTTGCTATTGTACAACAGAAGCTACCCCACAAAAACCAGTGTGGAGTAGTGGTTAGAGTTTCAGACTAGGATCTGGAAGACCCAGGCTTGAATCCGCTCTTGACCATGGAAGCTTGCTGGGTTACCACGGGCCAGTAATGAACCTCAATGTTGTGAGAATAAAATGGAGGACACGAGAACAATGTGAGTTGCTTTGGGTTTCAATTAGTGAGACAAGCAGGGTATAAATGAAGTAAATAAATAACTGAAGACAGGCAGATAAAAGGTAGGTTGGTGGGGGAGCGGGAAGGACAGAAGGAAGCAGGGAAAGGTGAGGATATGCCAGGAGGATGGAAAGAAGCAGAAGTGTAGGAAGAGCAATACAAGGGAAAGTGAGGTGCCCCCCACAAAGTCCTTGCAGGTTCCCCACCTTGTAAATGGATCCAGCCCAACTACCGTAGTTTTCCAGACTGGGGGAGGGAAACAGAGGCCAATATAGGTTGGTTGGCTGGTGCATGGGAAGGAGAGAAGGCAGAAGGAAAATGGGAGATGCTATTGGAGTTTCAGGGAAGGGAGAGAAGAAACAGTGGTGAAGGGCAAAATGAAATGCAAGTCTTGGTGGGTCCCTTACTTCTACTCTGCAATTTGCAGACATCACAAGAGCTTGAGAATAACTTTGTAACATGCTTTTCTTTGCACCTTCATAAGTAAAAAAGCTAGAAACTTTGTTTTTTACAGAGGGGGCTAAACATTCAAGGAAGAGGCTTGGAATATTTGTGAGAGCACCTGAGGCTCACAGGTGCTCCATAAACTACATCCCTGGGAATGGCTATTTTAAAATTTGAAGGAAGGTGCAGAAATACTTTTGCATTCCACCATGCTCGAGGAAATTGCCCTTTACACTGCACAGAATTTCCTTTCTAATGTAGCTTAAACTGAACAATACAAATTTCATATGAGTGAATCATGACTGGAAAATTAAAGGCATGGTCTATGTATCTTAGCTTAATTCTGCACAACCCTGTAAGTCTTCAATATTGTTTCAGAAGGGTTTTGAGTTGAGTTCCACAGGTAAGGATAAACAACAAAAATACAAAATCTATCACATCTTACTTTTTGTTTAATAAAATTTAAAATACTTTTGTTAATGTACTATCTTAAATAGAAGTGTATTGTTTATATATGAACTCAGCATTCATTGTCTAGGAAATAATTACCTGAATTGGAATCTGGGAAGGACAAGTAGCAAATATTGGTTTTCTAGAAGAAGAAAAGAGAAATTACATTTTAGTTGGAAATGGGCACTTTTTAGAGATAGGTTATTTAAAAAGGCATTTATAAATGTCTACTCACCTCTTTATCTGTGAGTTTTGCATGTTGAGGGTATACTACCTGCAGAGGATAAAATTGCCAATGGTTAGCAAAAAAGATAAATCAATTGTACAAAGCAATCTGCTAGCATTTCAAGCAGTGCAAGAGGTATGTCCATAGTGCTCTTATACAACAGGGGGAGTGCACATTTTTAGTCAGTAACCCAAATCCAGAAAAGATTGGACTAATTTACAACAACTTTGTGAGCTTTGCATGCATGCAACAGTGGTTTTTTTCCCTTGATCCACAACCTCACATTCACATTGCAAGCAACTTTTTGAACAGAGTCCAAAATACAATATAGTGCAGAGAGGCAGAAGCAAAGTGGTGGGATTAACAGGAACAAGCTCCATAGATCACTCTGCAAATGTATGACTTGTACAACACCATTTATTAATTCAAAGACTGATCATAATATGTTGCCTTCACACACTGTATATTACTCGAAGAAACATAAGGAACACTGGAAAGCTGTTAAAGTTACATCTTGTTATTTACTTTGAACTGATTATAGTATGGTTGACTTTAGACAATCCTCCAGACCATGATTTAGAGGACTCGGAATGGCCTGCATGATCCCTCCTTTCCCATGCCAATTTCTTCCTCTAGTTACAGGTTGCTCCAACCACAGTTTGCCACCCTATCAAAATCAGGCAATAGTTATGCTGTCCTCCAAACTATGCTTTTCAACTATACAAAACGTTGCTTCAAGCTATGATTTGAAGTTAAGCACTAACAATCATTAACGTGATGCTGGTTTTGAAGCAATGTATGATTATAGTTACCAGCAGTGGTAACTATAAGATGGGAAGAGGAAGAACTGACCTCTGTGCTATTCAACTTATGGATCAAACTGCTGGGAGAGATCATCCAGGAATGTGAAGTGAATTCATTCAGATGATACCTAGCTCCATTTGTCATTAACAGCTGATTGCATGGGACTCTGGATGTCCTGAATAAGTATATGGAGAAGTAATGGGATGGATAATAAACTAAAACTGAATCCTGACAAGACTGAAATGTTATTGGCCAGTGGCAAAGCTGCTTGACGACTGAACAGCCAGTGTGTCCTGGAAGGGACTGCGTTCTCCCTGAAAAAGCAGGTTTGCATTAGCTGGGGCTGCATTCCGTGTAGGAATTGTATCACCCTTGTCCAGAAAGATCTACCATGGCTGCCTGTTCATTTCTGAGAACAATTCTAAATGCTGCTTCTTTCCCACTTTTACCAAAATGACTTGGGGCTGGGTACCTTAAGGACCACCTCCTGCTATACTGTTCAGCCCATCAATTTAGATCTTCTTCCCAAGCCCTGCTCTCAAAGACCTCACCTCAAGAGATAAGGTGGGTGGCAACCAGAGACTGAAACACTGGAACCTATCTGAAGGTTTCTTCTCTTCAGTGGGGCAAGGTTGGGGCAAAGAAGTCATCTAGATTGGTTAGGTCACGCCTCCTCCAGCTCCAGACAGGGCTATGCAAATTTTCTTGCAAGTCTCTCCTGGTTGGATCAGCTGCACTTCCAGTCTTAGTATAACCCGTCTCTGAATATTTTCATAATGTTCAATTTCTTCTCTCTCTCTCTCTCTTTTGTTGGGTGGAAAGTGGATGACTTCGCCCCACTGTAGAGAAGAAACCTTCAGGTAGGTTCCAACATTTCATTCTCCTTCCGTGGGGGAAGTCATCCAGATTGGTTATATTATATGCCCAAGCTGTCATCCAGGGTGGGATCATGCTTCTTCCTTCCTGTTCCACCACCTGTTGCAACACCATTCTGCTGAAGGACACCTCTGCAGAGTCCATTTTGTCAATTCTGTGATGTTTAACAAAGGTGGAAAATATCGACCACATGGCAGCTCTGCAAATCTCTTCCACTGGGACCTTCATGGAAAATGCCGCTGAAGAGGCTGCTGCTCTGGTGGAATGAGCTGTGATGCCCTTAGGAACCAATAGGTCCTGAGCCTCATATGCCCTACTGATGCATGTTCTGATCCAAAAGGGAATAATTGACTTTAATACTCTTTTCCCCAGCGATGGGCTGCTGTGGGATACAAACAAGGCATTCAAAAGCCCCAAAATTCTTTGTACTGTCCAGATATATATGCAGAACTCTGCACATATCTAATTTGTAGCAAGCTTTCTCCTTAGGGTGCTTCAGCTTTGGACAGAAGGGCGGTAACACCACGTTGGTTGACGTGGTACAGAGAGATCATCTTTGGTATAAAAGAAGGGTCCATCCTTAAAATCACTGCGTCTTTGTGAAAGACACACAGCTCTTTTCTCATTTACAAGGTTGCCAACTCGGACACCTTTCTTGCTGAAGTGACAGCAACTAGAAAGGCAACTTTCCAGGATAAGAATCTTAAGTGTATGGTCTTTAAAGGCTCAACTGGTACCTTTGCATGGGCTTGTAAGACTTTACAGATGTTCCATCTTTTTCTTTGTTGTAGCCAGGACTGTCCTCCTTGTCTCCAAAGAGCCTGAAGACTTTTCTCTTCCATCTCAAAGTGGGGGGGGGGAGGCCCTAGGTTCAGAAGTGGAGCTAGGCTGGAGCTTCCTGCCAAAGCCGCAGAGCTATCCACACTGGAGGTGCAGCCAATCCAACCAGGAAAGACTTGCAAGAAAATATGCATAGCCCTGCCTGGAGCTACAGAAGGCGTGATCTAACCAATCTGTGAAGGAGAAAGAGATTTTTCAATAGTGGTACATCATTTTTGGAATGCCCTCTCTTTGAGGCTTACCTGGTGCCTGTTTTACTGTCTTTGAAGGCAGGCCAGAACTGTTCTCTTTACCTGGGTTTTTAACTAAAGGGTTCCATCTTTTTACTGCTGTTTTTATAGCCAGCTGCTAACCTGAGGGCTGTTTTAGAATACTATTTTATGCTGCCAAATATAGGTTTTATGCTGTTTGTATACCCCTAGAAGATTATCCTTCTTTTATTGCTGGTTTTAACATGGATAATTTTAATTATTTCATTGTACCATTATTAACTTACAATTCAACTTAAGCAGGTCTCTAGATAGGAGGTATTTTTATTATTAGTTAGAGAATGTATAAGAACGGAAGAGTGAGTATGAGAGCCTATGGCACATTTCCAGTCACCCAAACATTAACTTGGAGGATTATCCAAACTGAGCCAAAGAGGTTCTAGCATATTCTAAGGTTATAGTTTATCAATCAGAATAAAACTAGTTTTAATTTTTTTACAGACATGGTGTTAATTATTTAGCACCTATTATACTCTCTAGATGTTCAAGATAATGGACCAGATGTTTATTCCAGAGGCATAAAATGCTGTTTTAAGCATCAACTGTTTAAAACAAATTAAAATGATAATCAGAACTACTATATATACTAATATGGGCAAAGACACTTTGGGGTAAACATGCTAAAAACTGTCTGCAGTCCAATTGCAGATGCATATATTTGTGATTCCCTGTGATTTATTTATGTAAAATGTTAATTAGCTTGTCTTTCTACCTTAGAGAACCCAAGGTAACAAAAAAATAACCATAACATACATAAAAACCACAATTTAAAAATCACAATTTATGACAGACAATAAATAGAAAAACCGAATTAATCAAATGCCGTCCTAAATAAATTTGTCTCTAAGGCCTTCCACTGTGGTTCTTGTTATTTATGTAGTGCACAGGTATCCTGCAATTCCTTCAAACTCAAGAGTAGCAAGTTATCCTATTTTATCTCCACAATAAGGCATAAAGGTAAGTTATGTTAAGATCTAACAATTACTTTAATAAATAATAATAGTATTGTGAGCCTGCCACAGGGCCACCTTCATATTTAAGGCTGAGCAGAAATTTTAATCCTGCTTTAAAATGTGACAACTGAGCCACCACATCATTCTGGCTGTCTTGAGAAGAGGTAAACAACAGGTCCTATTTGAGATTCTAAGACAAAACATATACACACATCTAGAATTCATCAAATGTTGCTCTGAGAAAAAAACCTGTATTTCCTTCCCTATAGGAGATCATAGTAAAAAATCTATTGTATGGGTATATTTGGTCCTCTGGACTTCAATCCATGGTCGCAAGACACTTTACTCTCATTAATCACTGCTTTATCATATTTAGTACAATTACAACAGAATTAGTATAATTACAACAGAATATTGTACATAGTTTCTTTTACTAGGCATTTTCTCCCCAGAGTTAAATGCTTGGGCTAATTGTAATGACTTAAGTACATCTTGTGTGCCTGGAATACTAGGAATTTTGCATGCAGAAACAGAATCAATGTGCAGTGCTTACAACACAGTAGTATTATAGCTTGGAAAGCTCTGTATACTAGCATGATAGACCAAGTCACAAAGACTGTATGTTCCACAAATGTCCATGTGTAATCCAGAATAACTGAGGTAAGAAAAATCTGAGGATTTAGACACATATTGATGGAGGGACTGACATACATTGGATGTACACTTAACAGTGCCATCTTAAGCAGAGTTTCATTTTTCTATTTAAGTTCACCAAAATCAGGGCCTTAGAAGGGTCTAATTCTATTTAGGATTGCACTGAAACTCCCTTAAAAGTTCTGTGCAGAGAAGACTTCCCCTTGGTCTCTGCTTACTGATAAACATTAAATAATGGTTTTGATTATTTTAGATTGGCACAACTAAACTTAGATTTAGATAGGGGGAACCCAAAGTTTAAGCCTTGCTCTGTCCTGATTCACACTTTGCTTACTTTGTCCCTCCTCCAACACTGGACATGAACAAGAGAACTGTAACCAATTGCTGGCTACTCTTCAGTGCAGGTCTGCTGCCTGCCCAGTTCTGAGGGCATGCATTTTCCCTTCGCACTTTTAATGCTTACTGCAGTGATCATTAGTCAAATGCTGGTGACTCCAAGATGCTGTACAAACTGAGGGATGGACCTCAGTACTGAATCTCACTGGGTGGCCTTGGACATGTCAGTTTAAACTACCTCACAGGAATATTGTAGAATCAGATAATTCTATGTAAGTCCTTCCTCAGAGGAAGAATGAGAAAAGTAGTAAATGATAAAATAAATATTATGCATCTTGAAATTGTTTACTAATCACCTCTAACATTATGTAAAATATAAGAAAAATAAACTGGGGATAAAAAGATGAGGTGTGGATGGAACTGATACATGTCATTGAATAAAACAATCTTATAACTGGTAACGGCAGTCTTCTTTTACTATGAAGTGCCTCCTGTTGTCACTAGCCCCTTTCCGTTTTCAAAACACCAAAGCACTCTTTTAAGTAGCAATATAGCCGCCTTGAGAGTCCCTTGGACTGCAAGGAGATCAAATCAGTCAATCCTAAAAGAAATCAACCCTGACTGTTCCCTGGAAGGCCAGATCCTGAAGCTGAAGCTCAAATACTTTGGCCACCAAATGAGAAGGGAGCACTCCCTGGAGAAGAACCTGATGCTGGGAAAGATTGAAGGTCAAAGAAGAAGGGGACGGCAAAGAATGAGATGGTTAGACAGTGTCATCGATGCAACGAACATGAAATTGAGCAAACTTCAGCGGACAGCGGAAGACAGGAGGGCCTGGCGTATTCTGGTCCATGGGGTCGCGAAGAGTCGGACTCGACTGTGCGACTGAACAACAACAACATAGCCGCCTTGAAAAACTGGAGAAGGCTTTGCTAAGCGTGTAAGATTCACCGCTTCTGTTTACATGCGGAGAGAGGAGAGACCAAATCTCTTCATCCTCGGAAAACAGAAATGTCAGTAGAGGCAGTACGATGGAGCACAAAGGAGAACAACGCAGCATCTACTGAGGAACAGAAGTCTCGGCCACTCAACTCTAACACAAACAGGGCAGAAGCCGGGAAAGGCCTTTGTTCCTCCTTCGGGACGACATTCCCAAGACCTTGCCTGCCCCCATGCTCAGCCCGCCCTCCCGCCAAGGAAACAGGATGTGCTCGGCTAAATCCCGCCATCTCCGTGCAAGAGCCGGAGCGCACCCGACCTGGTCAAGAGGCTGCTGGCTTGTCCCACCGCTCACCTCCACGGCTTGCCCAAGCTCCAGGTCGAAGCCCACCACGCAAACGCAGTGCAACCAGGCCGAAAAGCGGTCCCATGGCAGCAGTGACAAGCAGCGACCCGACACACGTTCCTCGGGCGCCTCCGGGGAACCCGCCAGCCTCACGCTTCCGCCTACACCGTCGATTTCGTCCCGCTTCCGCAGGGACATGGCGGTAGCACTGCACCTCCCCCCCGGCCCAAATTCCTCTCGCCCTCTGCTCGAGTTGCTCGGGAGCCGGTTCTCTTACTAACCCGAAAGGAAGGAAAACCTCATGACGCACGTCTCTGGGGCCGCTACTGCCGCTTCCCGCCCCCCTCCTTTCGATATGGGAGAATCCAAAGCAGCCCTAGAGGAGGGAGATGGGAGAATCCAAATGGGCAGTGTAGAGGGTGGGACGGGGAGAAACATAACACTGAGGAAAAGAAACATCCCGCAGTTGCCGGGGGGAAAGCATGTTTGTGTGTATACAGCATGTTTATGTATGTATACAGACACACGTGAGTTATCTATTTCTTATCCCGATAGTGGGCTACGCGTTTCCTCAGTTACATACACCGTACAAGGGGGGGAACACAAGAGTTCTTAAACAAAACAAGAACGTTAGTGCTAGTTTAGAAAGGACTTGAAGGTCATGGCATTTGGTTCTGACCTGCGCTGGGCCACGCTTTTTTCTTTGCTGAATTCTGATACTTCTCGTAGAGGCAAACAATTTTCTCTATTTTAATTAAATCCCAAAAAACCACTAACCGTTTGTTTTGCAGTTCCAACCTAATATTGGTCAGATTTTTATAGGGTTGTCAACTCTGAGTTGAGAAACTCTTGTAGATTTTTGGGGTTGAGCCTGGGGAGGATGAAGTTTGAGGTGGGCATGTATCTCATCCTCCCTTATATATATTTGAGTTTTGGTCATACCTTATATGGTCAAAATGCGCGCCGGAATCAGTTGGCCGAGGGACTTGCCAGTCAGAGACGGAGTCCCTCGCCACTGGCTGCTTAGCCTTCCGGCATGGCTGTGCGCCCTCCCACTCAGCCACCGCGCAGCCTCACGCCCCCAGTCTCCTCCAGCCGCCGATCGCTTCGGGCTGGGGGGCGGGGGCGGCGGCGGCTACCGCCTCGGAGGGACTTCACCCAAAGCTGGGTATGGAGGCTTTGTGGGGGAGGGCGCAGCGGGCCTCGGGAGCGCTGCCCGGCCACCCCTCCCTGAAGGCTTTCGGGAACGATGTGCGGGGGCGGGGTTGCCCATTTCGGAGGGCCCTCCCGAACGGCGGGGCAGGGAGGCTTGCGCGCGGAGTCAGCGGCGGCCCTCGGACTCTTCCCTTGCCCGGAGAACACCGCCCCTCCTCCCTGCGTGACGGGGCCAGCCCAGCCGCCTTGCCCACCCCCAAGGACTCTCCCTAGGGCCCGTTGCCTCGGCCGCAACGGGCTTCCCCCCCTAGTAGGGATATAAAGCTATAAAGTCTACTCTCCAAAGCAGCTGTTTTCTCCAGGGAACTGATTTCTGGAGATCAGCTACATATCCAGGAGATCTTCAGGCTGAACCTGGAGGTTGGGAACCATCCACTTTTTGGCCAGGTTCAGCCTTCCAAGTGCCTTCCAATAAAACATCAAATGCAAAACATTTTTTAAAAGTATCAACAATTAAACTACTCATAACAGAGCTATTATAAAAAAGCAGAATAAAGAAGCAAATCAGCAGCAATAGTCAATATCCAAGAATTCAAATGCCCTCTAAAACAATATTGTTTTGAGCAACCTCTTCAACAAGGGAAGAAGCAAGATGAGCCTCATACCAAAGTAAAAATCGTAACCTTGGAGCCACCACCAGGGAGGCCCTGTCTCATGTAACTTATCAGTTGTGGAATACAGAGTAGTGCTTCCCTAGATGACCAAAGTGTATGGGTAAGGCTACACAGGGAAAAGCTATTCTTAAAATAATCTGATCTCAACTTATTTTAACACATTAAAGGTCAAAACTAGCACCTTGAATCAGTAAGAATTGGGCCCTTTTTGCACCTCTGCTACTGTTTGTTCCTTTGCATAAATGAAAAGGACAGATGAACACAAATGAGCAGCTGAGATGCATGAAAGGGACAATTCTAGCTGAACCTCTGTGGCTATTTACACTGGCTTTGAAGAACCACTTTGGCGTCTGTAAGTGAGTCTGTGGATGGAGCTAATGTGCTATTGCTTCATTCCTTACAAATTAGAGCTGCATATGTTCACTCAGATGTAAGTATTTATTTCAGTTGGAATTACTCCTCAGTAAGTTTATGCACCTGTAGTCTTAGGGTTGCCAGGTCCCCTCTGGCCACTGGCAGGGAATGGTGGGGGTTGGATTGCCAGATCCAGGGACCTCAGTGGGGTACAAATTGTACAATGCCACAGAGTCCACCCACCAAAGCATCCATTTTCTCCAGGGGAACTGACCTCTGTAGTGTGGAGATGACCTGTAATTCTGGGGGATCCCCAGGTCCCACCCAGAGGCTAGCATCCCAGGCTCCAGGTAGAGCCTGGAAATCTTCCAGAATTACAAGTGATCTTCAGGTGACAGATCAGTTCCCCTGGAGAAAATGGCTGCTTTGTGTGATGGACTCTATGGAATTATACCCTGCTGAGCTCTTTCCCCTCCCTAAACCCTGCTCCATCCCCCAGATTGCCAGGACTTTACCAACAGGGAGTTAGAACCCTAACTAGTCTGGAGGTAAGGTCAGGTGAGAATTCTATAATGTTTATATTTGGCCTTAATCAAACACAACACCAAAACAGTTTCTTCTGCACAGATTCTTCAAAACAATTTTAAACCTCACATTATTATAAACTATACAAATTTTATAATCCCATGACACAACATACAGGCTTTGGCATCTGTGCCCTGTTGTTGGCCCTTCATATTGACTGGTTGGCCACTGTGCAAGGCATGATGCTGGACTAGATGGACCACCGCTCTGATTCAGCAGGGCTCTTGGTTGTGTTCATTTATAGCTTCAACAATTAGCTGTATTAATTCTGCAAAAAAAAAACCCCAACAACAGCTGAATTTAAAAAATACTGTGGTAGTTAAACTTTGGTCAAGAGCCTTGGGAATGTATTTGTATTTTCATGTCATAAACACAGTTGTATGAATCAAAAAACACACATAAAGGAAACTGTTTGCATGCCATGCGATCCCCTACAGCTACATCTATTCTCTCCCTACGTCTGCCTCATATTGGCTTATTTTTCTTGCTGGATTTAGGAACGGTCAGCTTAAAGCATTCACTACGTATTAGTTGCAGTCTAACCTTAATTAGCTAGATTAACATTAATTAGATGTTGTGTACATTCGGCTTTCATTCTAAATGCCTTCAAGCGCACTAAAATTTCAATCCTATGCAGAGTTACTCCAGTTTAAGCCCATTGATTTCAGTGTACTTAGACTGGAGTAACTTTGCATAAGATATACTGTCAGCTACCTTTTCTCCTTTATGATCAGGAGTCTAAATTAACATAATATATTCTACAGGCATTTTCACAAATGTTGGTAAAAATCCTTTTGGTCTGGAATGTATTCCTTGTTAATCCTGTACTGAAAGAAAACCATGTACCAAATGTATATGTCCAGGGTCAGCGCCCCCTGCACTTAGCTCAGGAGGCCAGGGATTCCCAGGAGAAGCAGCTCCACTGACAGGCCCTGTAGCAAAATGGGGACCCGCCCTCAGCCCTGGGAGACTGAGCAGCTGTTCGGTGGCTCGCAAGCCCCTGTTTTTGCCTGCCCAGCCTGTCTAGTGGGACTATTTCCTTTCCACAGTCACTGCTACCAGTCACTGAATTTACACTGCCTTCCTAGAGGGGCAATGAAACCCCTTTGGCTGATTCCCCAAGACGAAAAAGTGGATACCTTAATCTTTGGGTGCTCCCTAGAAAGTTGGCAACCCCTCCGATCTGGGCCTGTTTGGCTTCCCTGGTCTTCCTTTGCCATGAGTAACATGCTGAGCGGGGAAGACTATGTGGTCAAAGCGCTACCAGATTTTGTAATTCAAAAAGAAGGTTTAATTAAATTGTGTACAAGGTTAGACACAGACATAACACAAGCACTTCAACAGAAAATAAACAGGATCAAACCGTGATTCCTCTGTCCCTACACACACCGTGATCCCTGATCTAACTGCCTCCATAGTGGGTGGCTGCAGGACAGGATTCGTTCTCCCTCTCTTTGTCATTGGAGTGAAACTTCAGCCCTTCCCTCAGGACTGGTCACCAATACTGCTACTGTCCTGGCTCTCCACCACAATTTATAGTGGCCGGGATGACCCACGGAGTGTGAGGTAGCAGCAGTCCCACCTATGCGCAGTCCCTCAAAGCTGTAATCCATGGCTAAGATGAAGGCTGAGACCAGCCCCTTGCTGGATGGGCAGAAGCCTTTATTTGGATGGCTCCACCCCCAGGGAGGGTCCCTACTTTCCTGCACTTTTTCTTCAAAGCTGCTGGGAAATGTAGGCAAGGAGGTATGGCAGCCCCATTGTCCCCTATGGAGCACCTCCCCCTCCAGAAGGACTACCAGATTGGCAGTCATTTTAAGAGAAACTTAAGCCATTTAAAGAGAAACTGCCTCTGCCTGGCAGCCCTTTCGTTACAGGCTCCAACATGTAGGAGCAGCCAAGCCGATCACCACAAGCCATACCAGGGTGAGGGCTCCACTGGAGATGATGGGACAGCCATCAGTATGATCACCGATCAGTATGAAATCACCGATGCTTTAGAGCACATCACTGGAAGGGCAATTGGCCCAAGATGGTCATGGCTGAGGTGAACTGGCCACCTGCTGGCTAGGACCCAAGACTCTAAGTGAGGAGATGTTAATGGAGAAGGTGGTAGCCAAACAGGTTATCAGATTGTGCCCACTAAGGAGTAAGCCAGCTTCCCTGAAAGTATTGACAACCCTCCTTGAGAATTACACTGTGGTGGAAACTGCTACAAAGGGAGTTCTAGCTGCCCTATCGGGCTACAGCTAGCCACAGAGTCTGTTGCCCCAGTCTGCCAGGATGTTGGGAGTTCTAGCTGCCCTATCGGGCTACAGCTAGCCACAGAGTCTGTTGCCCCAGTCTGCCAGGATGTTGGGAGGGTCAGGCTCACCTACAGCTGCAACCAAGAACACTGCAGCAGCTTCTTTGGGGTCCTTCTCAGAATAACTGATGCTACATTGGATCTCCAGGCCAGCCCTGACCCCCTTGTAGGAGCCAGCCAGGCCTACATTGGGAGAGGGTTATTCTGGCCCCCAAGGGGCCTGCTATACATGTGGAAAGATGGGGCACTTTCAACAAGAGTGCCAATGATGGAGTGTGATGCAAGGGGCAGATATGGGACTCACTCCATGTACAATGCCTTCCCTGGGTGGAATGGAACCAGGGGGTCTGGTTCCAGCTGACCAAGGATCTGTGAAAGCCTGGAGAGGTCTGGCAGCTCTTGGTGCTGGATCTGTACTGCATCGAGGTACAAGCAACCTCTGGGATGGACACCAAGGGCCAGGTAAAATGTAAGCTCAGGTCCTGGACCACTTCTTTTGGCCTGCCATCTTCCCAGGTGTCAAGGCCCATTGTAAATCCTGCCCGATATGCCAGGACACCAACTAAGGGCTTCTCTGGAACCATTGCTACTGATACCCTCCCTATTTCACTGCATAGCCATGGACTTCATAGGGCCTCTATCCCGGATACCAAGAGGCTTCTGATACATCTTAGTAGTGGTAGATTATACCACCCAGCTCCCAGAAGTGTGGCTTAGTGCTCTGTTACACTTCTTCTCCATGGTGGGACTACCAGAAGAGATATCAGTGGATCAAGGAAGAGTGTTCTGGGTGGCTCTCATGCTGCAGCTGTGTAAGACGTTGCAGTCAAGCAGATCTTTATGTTGCTTTACCACCCCCAGGCAGATGGCCTGGTAAAGCGGTTCAATCAGATACTGAAAGCAGCTGTGCAAAAGTTGGCACAATATTGACTGGAAAACTAACGGAAGTTTCACAGTCGAAACAGATATGAGTAACAAGCAAGAGAAAAAACTCTGAAAAGTAATGCTAATAAAATTATATCTAATATATTATCAGTTCTTGTATGGTATAAATAATTACAGATCCACAAGTCATATTACAAGTCCAAAAATCCTAAATTCTAATGAAGATTCCGGATAGGCCTTTCATTTCAACTGCTTTCTTCAGAGATGGACTGATGCTGTCTTCAATAATGGACTACTACATCAGCCCATTCAAATTGTTGAATGGCTAGTGATTCTGTGGAGTTCTAGGCCTCATGGAGAAGCAGTGGCTGGCCCTGCCAACAACCAAGGTCTTTCCTCCCAACACATACATCCAGCAGCTGTGAGACAAGTTGGATTGGGCATTAATGGAAGCCCAGTTATGGCTAGCCACAGCCTAGCAGCACAGAAGGCACAATACAACCAAGGTACATAACCTCAGGTCTTCAAGCTGGGGACAAAGTCCTGGTCCATCAGAGAGCCCCAGGGTGGGGAACCCTGGCAGGGGCCATTTTCCATTGAACGGACAATTTGCCCTCTCACCTATGACATCCAATGTGGCTCTGAATCATGAGACATCTGCTGCCTCCTCATGAAGCACTGGTATAACCAGCTGGTGGAGGGGTGCACATTGGCTGAGGACCTCATAGAGCTAGAGGGAGGTACTTGCCTTAGACAGCTGAAGCACAAACAGGAGTTTTCCTGAAGACTGACCATTGCCTGTTGATGCAACAGGTCAAGGACATAAAATGCCTTCTCCAACTGGTTCCAGGAGTATTTTCTGGATTGCCTAGGGAAACAGCTGTGATACAGCACATTATCCACAGAGCCAAACTAAGTGGCCTGGGCTTCCTGGATACCCATTACAAGGAAGCATTGGGAGGCAGCTGTGAAGGAGACTGATGAGATTCTATGCCTAGGTGTGAATGAGCTCTCTTGTAGCGCATGGCATAGCCCCATTGTCCTGGTCCCAAAGCCTGATAGCAGTATGAAGTTCTGCATTGACTACTAGGAACTCAACAAAGTGGCCCACTTTGAAAGATACTCCATTCTGAGGGCTGACATCTTAACCAACTTGGGGCTGCTCAGCCCCTGACAGCCATGGACCTCAGCAAGGGCTACTGACAGGTTCCCATGCACTCTAAAGACTGGGAGCAATGTTCCCTCTAAATTGAGTTAGTGTGAGCTAGCTCACAGTTTTTTAGCCTCTGGCTCACCCATTTTTGTCTTAGCTCAAGAAGGATGGTTCCAGAGCAAACTAATTTATGCAGTAACCAAATCACTTGTTGTCATGATCTGGGCTGTGCCACCAGAGGCCTACTGGGCCCAGAGAGCCTGGCTAGCAGTAGGGGAGGCTGGGCCTACAAACCCCAGAAGGCCTTGGGAAATTTTGGTGCTGATTTTGACCAATAGGGAAAAAGAGGGCTGGGGAATAAAAGAACTCGTGCAAGAGGAGAAGCTGTTCTTCCCAGGGAACAGGGCCAGAAGGGAGCCTGGTGTGGGGAAGAAACCCTCATCCTGAGGGAAGGGTGAGTAGTCTAAGGCCACTTGAGATAGTGAGCTAGGGACAGTATATATGTAGACGCGTTAGGGCATTTGATTTCTTTTCTTTTTACCCACTTACTGTTATTATTCTGCACCTTGTTTGTTTGACCTCCTATAAAATAACCTATTTTCATTGTTCACTCTGCCTGGTCCTCATGCTCATTTTGGCTAAAAGGGAGATCTAAAGGCCTGGAAGGGTGCTCTGAGCCTTCTTAGAGGAGCCTGGAACCAGAGTGGTGGCAGCAGCATAAAGTAGAATTTTTGCTCACAGGACTCCTTAGCTTAGAGGGAGCATTGACTGGGAGCAGATGGCCTTCACCACCACCCCATGGACTCCTCCAGTTCAGAAAGAGTCCATTTGGATCACATGGGGTAGCCGCAACATTCCAACAGCTGGTTGATGCAGTCTTGGCAGAATGCTGTACCTTTGTGGCCACCTGCATAGATTACATTATTGTCTTTAACCCAGATTGGGACTGCCACCTACAGCACTTGGAGGAGGTCTTAAGAGCTGTAAGGTAGAGGTATTGATATGGAATTTTTGGGAATTCATCATCAATATTCCATCTGGGGGCTCATCTGGGATCTTTTCCTACTAATTTCCTGGCATTGGGATTGCGCACTGGGAGGAAGGTGCTGTCACGGGCCGGGCTGTAGGGCCAGGCAAGCATGGGGGTGGTCAAAACACAGTCCGAGGTCAGAACCGGGCAACCCAACAATCACTGGGAAGAACAAGTTCAAGGTGCAAGATGGACTGGGTAGTTAGGGTGCAGACCAGAGTCAGGAACCAGGCAAGTCAGATAACCGGAGAAACCAAATCCAAATCACAAACCATTAGTATAGTCAGGGGGTCAGAGTTCCAAGAGTCAGGCGTCCAAGAGGCGAAGGTTCAAGGTGCGGAATTCAACGGAGTCAAACGAGCTGAGATCGAGGAGCCGAGGGAAACAAGACAGGAGGCTGGAATACGAGCGGGGTGGTGCAGAGTGTCATCAAACTGACTAGTTGCTGACAGGATTTGTCTGTGTGCCAGCGATGACTAAATAGCCTTCCATGCTACCAGTAATTAATGTGCCCCAAGTATATCCCGGCTCCTGTTAGTACTCAGGGCTGAAGGAGCACCTTCCATGCATGTGTGCCTCTCGCCGCCGGGCTGCCGTGTCCCATCAGCGTTGCTCTCGTAAACGGGACACTGGTGGGGGCGAGTCAGGGGGAGTGCTGACCCGGTGGGAATCTGCCTCAGCTTTCGTTGGGGCTGCCTCTGAACTCATCGTGCTGTCAAATGTGAGGCTTTCTGGCTCTGGGAGCTCATCCCCAATGGCACTTAGCTCATCCGCCGGAGGAGCCCAAGCAGAAGCTGTGACAGGTGCACCCCACCGATTTTGGCGGTTCTCCCGAGGGGCTGCCCCAACCTGGGAACCAGGAAAACCAACCACAGGCTCAGAGTGGACGTGATTAGAAGGGGGAAAGGAGCTCCTTCATCAAGAGAGGTTTGAATCCAGAATTCTGAGAGTATTGAAGGGGCACGCAAGCCACCGTGCAGAGGACCTGGTGAGGAATTATCTACTGCATCCAGGCGGTCCGGGGGGGGGGCTACAGTGGGTAGTAACTCCTCCAGCAAGGTGAGAGTGGTTTGAGACTCTCAGCCTTCATGTTAAGTCAGAGAGGGTCCTGACAGTGGGAGTGCCTGAAGGTACTAGGCCAGGTGAATGTTACATGTTGTGTCCTGTCTCCTACTATCCTGTCTTGTTGTGGCGATCAGAAGACAACTCACTTCACGAGCTAGGGTCACCACTTGTCAACCTTGTGAAAAGCTGTGTTAGCCCAGCCGCCTTTATTGGGCTATTTCTGGACTGTTTTTATGCTGTTATAAACCTGATAGTGTGCCAGCCAAGAGACTGTATGATAAGCACCACTGGGGAAAAACCCAGTGAGGACACAGAGGCCAGCCAAGGACAATAAGATGCTGGCTGAATTCACTCCAGAGGTGCCCCATAGCCTGCTTGCAGCTTGTCACGTCTTACACTCACAGGTTTTACTCAGACAAAAGACGCTTGCATACAGTCCAGACTCCCGGTCTCCACAATAAAGGGATTAACCCCCCCTACGTGCCAACTCACACATTCCTCATGGAGAATCTGCCCGGATACTGAAGAGTCATCCTCCTTTGTTCCAGCTTCCTCTTTTCCCGCTCCCAGGTGTCCAATGGTCAAGGTAGCCACTAGCATTTGAAATTGACCCTAACAACCAATTCCTAGCCAGCAGGGAGTGTCCTCAGGTGTAAGCCGCCTGGCCTCCCATGCCCACCGCTCGAGAAGCCTTAAAACACTCACACACTCTTCTCAGAGCACAGCAGCCTTGCCTACCCCCTACCAACGACCTCTCTCTCAGCTTACTCTACCCAAGCCCTTACCTCGCTTTAAGGCTTCAGTCTGCAGCATGTGTCTCTAGCAGGTCTAGTACACGTGTTCCCCCATTCTTTTCTTCCATATTCCTTCCCTCCCTGAACCACCCGCTGGAAGATTCGGAGCTGCGCACCCTGAGGTAAATATTGCCCCTCATCGCTTCAATACCTGCTCATGTGAATGTGCTATTTATTTCCTTCCTGTTTTTATTAGTTTCTTGCATGACAGTGTGTGTGATTGTGTGTGTTCTGTTGAATATTACTGCACAGTAAACAAAAGATTTATTTTACTCCTGTCTCTCGCCTCTTTATTGGGAAATAGCGTGGTAGCCCATCCTCCATATACACAGACCAAAGAATCCCAATATTAAACGCTGTTCCGAGTGCTCTATTAATTATAGATCAGAGCATTTCGACTAACAGCTGAAGCACGCCCGATCTGAAAGAGGCCCTCTGGTTGTACGTAGACCCCTCCGTGGTCAAACGCCCATGAACAGGGCAGCTGAGTGGTTGTGAACTGAGTGCATGTGAACTGAGTGTGTGCAGTGTGTTGTCAATTCTGAAGGGAAGATGGAAAAAGGACAGAGTGAGTTGTCCAGAAGGCAGAAAACAGAGATACAAATGCCTAAAAGACAGGGAGTAGAAGAAGAAGTACAGAGAGATCCACAAAGGGGTCCTAGGGATTATGATCTTTTAAAGAGAGAGGTAGAGCAAACCCATAGAGAAATAAAAAATTTGCCCCTCACTACAATTAGGGAGCAAAGAGGCGTGAATAACAGCAGACAAAGGAGAAGGAGCATCTCAGGGATGTCTGAGACCCCATTTTGGCGGGCTCCAGAAGCTTTGCATGTGCAAGGAGTGAAGAATTACATGCTGGTTTAAAGGTTTTAATTTTAGGAATCTACTATGTGGTAATATAATCTGTCAAAATTTTAAAGTCAAATTCTTTCAGAGGTGGATTGATTTTAAATTTTCAAGGCTACATATGGGCAGAATAAGGCAAAGTGATTATAGAAATTATAGGTAATTCAGGAATTTAGGGAAAGTGGGGAGATATGCAAATGTGCATGAACACCTCTCCCTTCTCCCCTTCCACTTCATTATCCACCTGGTTCTTTCTCTCCCCTCCCCATTCCATCCAGTGCTGCCCCTTGTGGAATTTCAGAAGCAGCGCAGCTCTGATTGCCCACAATCCTGGAGCAAGGTAACCAACTCCTTCCCTTCCCCAGGGACTTTGGGGTAGTCCTGCAACCTTTTGGTAGAAGGGCCCCAATGCTCCCTCTGGGCTGTGAGGCCTTGTGAACAAAAAATCTGTTTGTGAGCTATTGGCATTGAAGCTGTCAGCAAGCGATTTGACTAGTGCATAAATCATTTCACTCTGGAGCTATCCTACCTGAGATGGGACAAGAATATGTGTGAGCCAGTGACTAAAAAAAACCCCTGTGAGCTAGCTCACACCAACTCAGCTTGTAGGAAACACCCCACTATACAACCCTCTCCCATTTCTCTGGCTTTCCCAACAACTAGGCTCCAAGTACAAAATCCCATCTTCTCAACTGGCGGACACTCAGAGAAAACGGGGAACCAGGAGGTTACTAATATGGACATATTGAGGCAGGTCCCCCTAGCAGGAGGGGTTGGAGAGAACTTAGAATGCATAAAGTGCCCTATAACTGGGACAGATATTAGAGCTTTTAAAAGAGACCTAAAGCCCTTGATTAAGGACCCACAGGGGACTGCAGATTAATGTGACCAATTTTTTTTGGAGCAGATATTTTTACATGGGAAGAGTTTTCAAGTATGCCTAGTACCCTATTCTAAGGAGAAGAGAGGATCATGATTAGGCCAAGGGGCAATAAAACAGTGGGAGACCAATCACTCTCAAGTGGGAAACCCTAAGGATGACCAGAAACTTCCTGCCACAAAGCCCGACTGGGGCCCTAATACAAAAGTTGGTAGACAAAGTATGAGAGACTATAGGACTTACATAATCAAGGGAATTAGAAGTGCAGTTCCAATGGTCCAGAGTTTTTCCAAAGCCTTTGAGGAACCACAGAGGAAGGAGGAGTCACCCACGGAATTATTAATAGGCTGAAGAACAACATGAAGAGGTACATGAACATGGACTTGAATAGTGTAGAGGGGCAGATGCTTTTAAAAATAAATTTTGTGATGAAGGTTTGGCCTGACATTAAGAGAGAATTTTAGACAATCTAAGAGCAGTTTCTTGGCTCTGACTGGGAAGTATAGTTAGGCAAGAAGGACACATGGGCTTGAATTCTAAATATTGCTCAGCACAGATTGTGACTGGGTCAGTTGCATGAATTATAGTATAGTCCCTGACAGGATCACAGCTTTTTGTCTCGGCTTGGAAATGCATTGATAAAGAGGTGAAGTCAGTTGGACTTTCACTTCTTTTTACACCACAGTAAAATTTAAATAATATGCAGGCTGCTGCCAAACTGGTGGGCAGATTCCTCTGGGTACAACTGGTAATGAAGAAGTAATTGGTGAGTGGGACTGTTCCCTTGCTCTTGGGAAAGAATGAGAATGTGGGGAGTTTGCAGAACAGCCTTTAACCAGGTGTCTGCGGACTCTCCTTCCCTTTGTTGTCTGGAGTCATGTGGATGACATTCCTGAAATGATGCGACAGAGGAGAGGTAGAACCAGGACCCCCTTTTGATATATATATGTATATATATGTATGTATGTATATGTATATGTATATAGGAAGGTAGGGAGGGAGGGAGGGAGGGAGGGAAGGAAGGAAGGAAGGAAGGAAGGAAGGAAGGAAGGAAGGGTATAAATTAACATGTTCCAAGAGAGAGAGATTTGGTGGCAAGGACAAAAATAAAGGTCTCCCTGAAATATGTGTGTATAAAGGTCATGCAAGGAAACATTAGGCAGAGAAAAGTAAAAAGGTTTCAGAAAATTTTATATAGGTAGATATGGTGATACCATTGAATGTTAAAATGTCATAGGAGGGGAGTGCACAGTCCCTCAATTTGCCCCCACCTGCAAGAAATATTAAATTACAGGGAGTTGCCTCTACTGTTCCAAAAGTTAAAATCTCAAGAAAGTGTTTGAAATAAGTCAAGAAAGAGATGAAATTCTGAGGCATCGTTTGGAACAGTTTTGAGTGGTACAGGTTGTGTGCATTTCAAAAGTAATAATTAAAAACTAATTTCGAATTATGCACTCAAAGTTGGGTCATAGCCAGATGTTTTAAGATAATGATAAATATATATCCTGTGAAAAGAAAGCCACAGATGAAGGGTTTTTTTATGACACAGGAGTCCCTGATAAAAGCTAGAAACCAGATTGCAGCAGAATTTGAATCGTTCTTATTTTGGTAGGTCACCACAAATAAAAATGTGGACTGGACGTCATAGACAAATAAAAGCTAGGAAAGAATTCTCCACTTGTAGGCTGTGGAGAAGTAATCCAAGGGTTGTAGGAAGTTGTACAGAAATATATAAGAAAGGAAACAGGAGATGCTGATAAGAAGGCAACCTTCAATATGTGACCACACTCCTCTGCAATAGAAGGAAGGGGAAATTAAAAGGAGAAAAATGCTTCAAGAGACAAAGCAACTGCAGTTTTCATCTGCAGGGGAAGTATAATATTAGTAATACATATAAAAATCCTGCCATTGTGTATGGATGGTATAGGGAGATGAATGAAACTTTGAGATAATACTTGGGATTCCTGCAGGAGGGGAGGTGTAACGTTGAAAGGGTGTATCTTTCTAAGTAAAAGATCGTATGCAAACTATAAACATCTGTTCTTATAGAAGGGAAATGATCTAATATAAAAGGAAGCATTAGTTTTGATAACTGAGTACATCAAATTTATAAGAATAAGTGATAGATTAATAATTTTAATACTGTAATTTGAAAGCAATCACTCTAAATAAAGTTTTGCTTGCATATTCTTAATGTCACATTTTTTTGGTGTATGGGTCAATATTTCTTATCAAAGAACAGGGCATATGTCATGGAATTTAAAGGTCCCTGCAAGTCCAAGAGAATATAGTTTGATTTTACTGCAAGTCTATGTATTTACAGTGCTACAAGGTTGTAATATTAGAGGTGATAAGAAGTGATTTTGAGGCAAAGAGGATGTACAAACAAGGAGGGATGAGTGAAAGAATTAATGGATGTGGATGTTGATGATTAGGGAAATTAGGAGAAGAGAGTCTTAATGTAAATATAATAACTAATTCAAAGTAACAGAGGTAGCTCATGAGTTGTATATAAGGAGGAGCAAGAAATATAGAAATGAGAGACTGATAGTAAAAAGAACATGTTACTGCTTTGTATTCTGTTTTGCTTAAACTTCACAGGAAGCTGCAGTAGTGCAAACAACTTGTTTCAGTTCTCCAGGCCACGGCATTACTCTTGGTACTTGTATCAGTAAAGACCTGGAAAATATCACTTGTTGGTCCCTATGTGGGAAGGTCTATTCCCAGTGTTTCTGAAAGGCTGCTGACCGAGATTGGATCCATCATACCAGAGTCCAGACGGTACTGTGACCTAGAGAGAGAGACTGACCAAGTCTCCTGAGAAGGTGATCAGTCCTTAGTGTACAGTGAGAACCCGGAGAGAGAGCCTGACCCAACAGGCAGAACTACACCTGCAGCTGAAACTTGGAGAATTAATAAAGAATTTGGTGCTAAATATTATTTTATTTTTAGTGATAGGAATGGGTGGGCAGGATTGTGATGAAGTAGATAAGGACCAATCGATGAAATCCTCAAGAGTAATTAATGAGGAGAGGTGTTATGTGGTCTTGTTATTGCTCTTTATAATTCTTTGTCTTTTGTTCTGGTACTTAGAACACCTGGAATTACATGGACAAATACTGGGAATGGGTCTTAAAGAACCCAACGCCACTGGCTCCTACTGATAGCTGGGAACTATTGGTGAAGGGATTTTTGCTAAGGAGAAATGGCCCACACAGATTAATTAATACATTTCCAATTTGTCCATATGAGGAACTTAGACACTATCAAGTAGAAAATAAGAGGGGAATTTGTGATGAATGGGATTGGTACACACAGAAAACAAATCTGGGGAGTCCTAAACTCAGGCTCTTTGTAATTGTCATGCCCACCGTGCAGCCTGATTCCGTGGACCCTGATCCTAGGGATTATGTACCTTTAACGTCTGAGAACGAGCTCCATGTACACCTGGAAGTAACAAACCTAAGTCCTGCAGAGGATGAGCACCAGTTACCAGGAGAATTCACACCTGGATCCCCTCCTGCAGAGCCAAGCACGAGCACCACGCCTCCTGATTCCCCTCCAACTGTGAATCGTTTGAGAGATCAAAAATGACGGGACCTGGCAACCAGATGCAAAGAAGCATGCATGCGAGGTTGGCGTTCTCGCAGTTCAGAGTACTGACCGAAGCCAGGACTCTGGGAGCAGCTGGTAATTAGTTAACAAGTGGAATGAACTTTTAAGGTGGCTGTCTTGAATCCCCAACTTGTGCTGGCAACTAGTCGCTTAGACGAATTGCTGCATCTCGGATCTTGTGTTCCTGTCTCCTGATTTGCTTCTTGATTCCCCGGCTCTTGACTTCGGTTTGTGTGACATTCCTTCTGGCTTCCTGACTTCGGCTTGTGTAACCTGACTCCTAACAACGGCTTCTGAGACTCTGACTGCAAATCTCCGGTAACCTTGATATTGTGTATTGACCTGATATTGACCTGATATTGTGTATTGACCTGATATTGACCTGATATTGTGTATTGACCTGATATTGTGGGACTCTGCTCTTGTTTCTCTGCCTGATATGGTGCCCTGACCTCAGCCTGTGTTTTGGGATTTTCTGTGCCTTGCCTGGCCCGCCAGAGCAATTGTGACAATAATCACACAAGCTAAGCAACCAGGGTGGGAAAGATTTTACACTCCAGTGAAAGAATTGTTTTGGTCAGAAACAACAAGTGGTGAATGGCATCGTTGCTACGAATTTAAAAACACTTCCCTATTGATACCAGATCCCACGGAGATCTGGCCTAAAGTGGAAGAGAGTCAGGATTACTGGCAGAATAGCGGGTTCTTTTGTAAGTATTGCAGCCCTAAAGTGTGGGAGTTGTGGGAGGAAACAAAAGAGAAATTCTTTAACAATCAAGACTTAAAGAGTCCAGAGGGAAAATTAGACCCCGTGGGCCAGACAGTCTAGATGACAGAGACAGTTCAGAATAGAAGAAATGGAAAATATGGGAGGTGGCCTGAAATGTACAGCAGAGCAAGAAATATTGAAACATAGGAGGGGGGACCACACGTGAGCCCTTTAACAGCATATCCTCATCAGATAGCAAATCATAGATATCCTGCCTGGGTTAAAGAGGAAGGTCCTTGGACACCACAACAACTGTTGCTAGTAATTTACTTTTGTTGGGAAGTGCCTTTGTGGAGGCATAGGGGAGTAGGTGAAAGCCTGGGAATAAAAGAAAACCATTATCTTCATGCCCCATGCCCCCATAACATAGTTCGAATAACAGAATGTACTACGGCCTTAGGAAGGATGATCAAATGTTTTTGGATTTATAGAGTGGTCTACTACATTCAGGGGTCTTTTCGTAGAAGAACAGCTGCAGGAGCTCATTAGCATATGGTATGCTAATGAGCTATTAGGCTATTAGCATATGCCACGCCCCCTGACATCACCGGAAGTGATGTCAGAAGGGGAAGCAAAAGGGGGGGAGGCATCTTCAAAAGCCTCCCCTTCCCTTCCCCAGCTGGTCTGGGTGGGGGAGCGAAGACAGAAGGGGTTTAAAGTTTAAACTCCTTCTCATGAGAGTTGGGCCACAGAAGGAGGAAAGAGGGAAGGAAAGAGAGAGATTAGAGAAAAGGAAAGAAGGAAGGAAAGAGGGAAAGAAAGAGAGGGAAGAAGGAGGGAAACAGGGAAAGGAGGAAAAAGAGAAGAGAAGAAGGTAAGAAAGAAAGAAAGAAAGAAAGAAAGAAAGAAAGAAAGAAAGAAAGAAAGAAAGAAAGAGAGAAAGAGAGAAAGAGAGAGAGAGAAAGAGAGAGAGAGAGAGAGAAGAGAAGAGAAGAGAAGAGAAGAGAAGAGAAGAATGAGAGAAAGAGGGAAAAAAAGAAGGAAAGGAGGGAATGAAAGAAATTCAGTGGCAATTCAGCCCCATTATACCTATGGGCCATTGAAGTCAATGGTGAAAACATAGGGTATATTCTGGAGGCTGGAGCGGAGGGAGTTTGAGGAGAGGCTCCAAGATCACAGGATAGCTGATGGAGCCTCTCCCCAAGATACCCACCAAGTTTCAAGAACATTGGACCAGGGGTCCAATTCTATGGGCCCCCAAACAGGTTGCCTCATTTCCTCCATTGTTCTCTATAATGGGAAAAAAAGTTATTTTTTTCCCACCATAGAGAACAATGGAGGGAATAGGGGCAACCTGTTTAGGGGCCCATAGAATTGGACCCCCTGGTCCAATGTTCTTGAAACTTGGTGGGTATCTTGGGGAGAGGCTCCATCAGCTATCCTGTGAGTTTCGAGCCTCTCCCTCAAACCCTCCCCTCCAGCCCCTAGAACATACCCTATGTTTTCACCATTGACTTCAATGGCCCATAGGATATAATGGAGCTGAAATTGACATTCGGCTGCCTGAAAGACTCTCCGGGACGCCGGCTGGGGGCGGGGCTTGGCTCCTGAGCTCCCGGAGCTGCGCTCCGGTGCGCTCCCCCCGAAAAGACCCCTGACTACATTATAATACCAACCCCCCGATGGCCATAGCTAGATAGAGCTCAAGGGGCTTGGAGGACAACGGCAAGAACAATGGTAGGAAGACCGAGAGTGCCACCCAAAAGAGCCTGATCCAGCGGCCTATCAATGGCTGAGGAAACAAGTTGAATTGCAGTTGCCAGTCTCTCTCTCCCAATTTTGTAAAGAAAAAGATGGCCTCCAGTCTTTGTTGTTCCTGGATCAAACTGGATTTTTCTGTCACCAATGCTGGACAGGACAACATCACAAATGATCTAGAATTAAATGGAGTAGAAACACAGACAAACTTCCTTTAGTATGGACCTCAGGGAGAAAAAGATCAGCTGCAGAATGGAACAGGCAGGCCCAGAAATTTCACTCCACATCCATAACTTTACTCCCGAAGGTCCCTAGTCTCAATCATGGGGACTGAGAGAGTGAGTAACAAAAGAAACAAAACCTTAAGGGCAGTAGCCCAAAGGCTAATAGAAACAAGCCATATCCAAACAATGCCTCTGCCACTGACTCCACTGAGCATTTTTATATTTCCTATATTAATATACACAGTAGCTGCTTGCTAAATTGATGATTAATTATGATTTCACCAAAAAGTTGCTTTAAAGAAATAAAAGTGGGGATTGTAAGAGACAGGTATTGATAGGGAATTTTTGAGAATTCATCATCAATATTCTATAATAAGGATATTAGAGCCTGCTTTTAGAAACTAACATACACACAAGGGTGAATTCTGCTGTAAAGTTAATTTATAGAATATAAGCTTACACAGCAGAATGCAGGATGTTATCCATCAAGAGGCAGATGTCTGCAAGGACAAACTTTTGATAAAAACAGCAACCAGGTTATAATAAACATCTGCTCTGTCATGGGAGGACGGGACAAGGTATAGCATCCTAGTCATGCTTGGTGATTGAAAGCACCTGGTTTTCTCTACAATGTATAACCGTAATTGGGAGTATGTATGTACATATATGAAATTAAAACAACAGGAAAGGGAGTGGCCTATGGAGGGATTTAATTAAAACAAAGGCGGGACTAGGGAGAAGAGGTGGTATGAGTTAGATTGTAAGTTTGTTGGCCAAATAACTAACGAACAGGGACTTTTTGCAATCGGGATACGGCATAAGAGCTTGCATATGTTAATGAGGTGATTGTATAAAAGCTGTATGTAACCACAGAACTACGAAGCCCTTGGCCTGAGTCTCTTAGCTCAGTCTGGGTTTCCCTGCTGCGCAACAGATACAGTAAAAGATCTTTATACCATCTCCACTCTGACTATGCCTGATTTCTTTGTGGGGCAAAAGTTATTGTCCCTAACAGAGCCTTGGATCAAGATGGATTGAAGGCCAACCCAGCCAAGAGCCACATAGGCTTCCAGGAGCTTCAGTACGTGGGGTTCATTGTAAGAGATGGCCAGGTCAGACATTTACCAAAAAATAATGCCTCCGTGGGAGAATGGCCCTGACCTCAGACCAAATGGCAAGTATGACAGGATGTCAGCAGGATGACAGCTCTTGGCAGTTTCCTTGGGCTTTTAGGGTGTTACAGCAGGTTTCTCCCTCGCTACACCACCCAGTTGGCTCCACTCTCCAATTGTTTGTGGAAGGAACAGCCAAACCAGGTATGGTGGACTCCGGGGAGGCCAGCAGGCTTTGACTCACTCAAGACAGCTCTCTTGCCCAACTGCCCTCAAGAACTTTTGCGTCAGTCAGCCCTTCTTGCTGCAAACAGATGCTTCTGAGATTGGCTTTGGGAGTAAGACTCTCCCAGCTGTGGGATAGTCAGGAATTTCCAATAGTATTCCTGAACTGCAAGCTGCAGTCAGACAAGCCACTGGAAAAAGAGGCTCTGGCCATAAAATGGGCAGTAGAGGCCCTTCAGTACTAACTTTGCCAATAATGCCTTTGTCCTTGTAACAGACTATGATCTGCTCCAATGGCTATCACACAAGAAGGACCACAACAATCAGGTCTTCAGGTGGTATTTGTCTCAGTCTCTATGAGGTACCAGGCAGGTGCGAGCTACATCAATGCTGACTGCTTATCATGTGTCTTTGAGACAATGGATCCACCAGCCATGACCAGGCCAAGGGGAGTATCTGGGGTTAGCACTCCCTCACTTACCTCAGGAAGCCGACGATCCCCAGGAGAAGCAAAACCAAGGAGGGGAAGGAAACTTAACCCAATAAAATTGAATCAAGAACTGAAAAGGTAAGGAAAAAAACTGGAGGACAATAGTTAAAACCTCATATAATCTTCTTATAAGTAAAAATACTTGTATTTATTATGAGAAAAGTAAAAAAAAAATATAAGGGCCCAACAAAAACTTCATTAACAAATACAAATGACATGTATACAAGGAACAATTATTGTGACCTGACTAGTTTAGACCCAATCAGGCCTTCTTCAAGGGTCAAACAATGTGAGATATATACCTGTGATCCACTTGGCAACAAGACACCAGCCAATTGTGTCTGGGCATGGATGTGTTGCATGGAGTGAGCATCAGGATGTTTGCTACAGGCACCTTCTTAGGTTAGCAAAATCTGTCACACCAATCACTGATGCCCTGAGCACCCACTACCCAATAAGCTACATCTCTTATTTCCAGGTAACAACAGCAGCGACCTCACTGTATCAGTATAGCACTTGAGATGCCTTGACTCCACTGAGTTAGTGGAGTCAAGGCATCTCAGTGGTGCCACTATAACACTGAAGTGCTATATTGGTTTAGCACTATAGTGCTCAACTTAGAGCATAAAAAAGAGTCCAAGGAAAAAGCGCAAGGACAAGGGAAGCACTATGAACATTTTAAACAGCACATCATAGCAATTCAGAAGTGCAATGAAGGGGTAGAAAATGGAAGAAAGCAGTTCCCTCAAGAGTGGCTCAACCACTCTTTGCTAACCTGATGCAAGTGGGTTTGTGTGAACAGGTAAATAAATTCTGCTAGTAGCCAGTTACTATACAGGCCTGTCTGAAATGACAGGAAAAAACCATTAGCAGTCAGTTGTGATTAAAACAGAATATAAAGTTTGAAAAGGGCTATCATCTGGGTCTGGTTCCAAAAGACCATGCACCTAGTTCTGTGTGTTCAGGAGGTTTTTGGCTCATGTTTGTTGAACAGCAGCCCCTCAGCAAATCTCTTTTGAAACTGTGAGGCACTGTAATGTAGTATGTTCTATGGCATATCAAGGTCTACCATGTAAAGAGGGAAAGTTAAACATGACATGCCAAGCCCTTGGCCACACATAAAGCAGAAGTTTGAATTCCAGCCAATGTGGTGATCTCAGCATTATCATGCACAAACAGAATATTTTAAAATAAACAGCCTAGGAAATAAATATTCCTATAATGTAATTCAGGAGCAGCAATGAATTTGGATATTCATTTAAGCTTTATAATAACTACCAAATTATTCAGTAGTACATCTCCATTACAATAATTCATCTGTAGTAAGGCTGAAATATTGTACACTGATTAAGCATGCACTGTATTGGACTGCCTCAGAAAATCTTATAGTATGTTAATTACTTCAGATATACTTAATTATTTTACAAAATTTATACCCACCCTGCCTTTCTACTCTCCGCCAAGGTGGCTAACAAAACATGTACAATAAAACCACATCTTATAAATTGTTAAAGCCAACAGAAACACATCATTAAGACCAGAGCTAAAATATGTACAAAACCCCATAAAAACAACAGTTACTTATATAACTTCCTAATTCTACTTATCTCATTTCATCCTGTATGAAGTTTTAAATTTTGCCTGCCTAACAAGCATTGGGAGTGTCACACCTATGCAGAGTGAACTGATTAGTATGTTGTCTTTGTAACATTCCCCCTTCCCCCTTCTGTAGTCTATAAGGCTGAGTTCAGACTAGCAATTTGCCCCGCTACAGCCATGTTCCAGCAACGTTTTAAAAGTGAATTAAAGGGGGCGTTTTAAAAGTGAATTAAAGGGACCCGTAGGCAACCCATGCCATTCTGCTTCACTCCCGCGTTTAATGGATACCTCATAAAAGTGGTAGCAAATCCTGGAGAGTGCCTGTAACCTGCATCTGTCCTCTTCCTGGCAGTGTGACCTCTCTGCTGATAAGCTGGGAGCCAGCTGGAACAGCAGCAGCAGTTTGATTGGCCGTGCTCTGCTGTTCTGCCCAATGCGGTGCCGGAATCCTCCCCCAATCGGCGATCTGCAACGATCTCCCCTGATCCGGCCCAGCGGTCTAAATGTTCCAGTGTGCCTCCTCCCTGTATGCTCTCATATCAGATGGCCCCATGTAACTGGGAAACCCTGTAACAGTTTGTTCCGGGGCTTTTTTGCCGCAACTGGCTCCCGCTGCAAATTGCCAGACTGTCCTCAGCCTATAAATTGGACTGATGCGTTTATATTCCCAGTGCATTTGATGAAGTTTGTTCCTATTCACAAAAGTTTATGGTGGTACAAAATTGCCACTGAATTCTCATTTTAGTCCATAATCCACACTGTGAACTAAAATGTATTTAATCTTATCTCACTCCATCTCAGTAAATAATAGTTTGTTCAAAACATCAGCATGAAACATATCTCTCTCTCTCTCTCTCTCTCTCTCTCTCTCTCTCTCTCTCTCTCTCTCTCTCTCTCTCTCTCTCTCTCTCCATTTCTGAATTTTTACTTAGGTCTTCACCATTTGAAGAAACTTGAAAATTGTACAAATTGCATCAGGTTTCTGAACTCTTTCACATGTCAGTTTATTCCTTGATTATGTGTGTTTTAAAATAAATTTATTTTATTTAGTGCCAAAGATAAAATAATATGAGGTTAAATGAGCAAAAAGAGGTGTCAGAGTCAACATGCTTTACAGATTTCCAGATCAGACTAAATATCTAAAGATATTACATAACCTGGTGCTGCTCATATTGTAATCTGGCCAAACGCTAGTCCATGCTATCGTTCCTGACGTTACTACCTCAAAAGTTGGGATTTATGGCCAAACTACATACAGTGATTGGTAGAAGGTGGGGAAAGGTATCCATATTTTGCCTATCTTTTTCTGTATCAGGGCTAAAAGAAATTCATACTTAAGGCCCCCAACCCACAACATGGCATCCCTGATCTGTATTGGGATCCCCAACATCATGTGGTTTGGCTCTAAGAGATCTACAGAAGCATGAGATCACTTTAACAACATTGGTATTGTGTGTTTTCTGTCTAGTTACTTTGAATGTGTCTGTTTATCTATTACTTGGCCTGTAGTGACATGCACACACCTGATGAATTCAGGGCCTATGATTAAATAATGTTCATGTTCCTTAATAACAGATGCTTTGTCAACATGAGCTAACTCTCAGGATAGTTCTCTGTCTAGAGAACCATCAGAAATTGAATGAAAAGAAAGTGATACCCTTCCTCCCAGCTGAGGAGAGGGGGGAAAGTGTATGAACTTGTATGGGGAAAGATTGCAGTTTGGGAAAACTAGAAGTGTGAATTGGCTGAAAGGTGCAGGATGGTGGCTTACAGAAGGACTTAAATTTAATTTTTAAATTGAGCTGTGCTTTCCTGGTTATCATAATTTTAATTTTGAGCAGTACATTTTAAGTTACCTTACTCTTTTTCTGTGAGCCAGTATAACAGGACATTTGCTGACATTTTGTAAACCTGGATGGCATTGTATCCTTGCTGAAGCATTTTTACACATGCGTTTCTGCTAGTGTATTTATGAAAGGATGATGAGAGGCTTGCCTGGCAAAAATGCTGATAATCAGGGGCAACATGCCAGGCAGCAGCAAAGTCTAAGTAGATTAGTTCAGTCAGAACTGGTTGTCTGTATTGCATAACTTTCCATAAATTATTGCCTAAATTCAGCATTCCCTTCTGGGCCATTGATTTGCCTCAAGTCATATGCAAAATAATCCTGCATTTCAAACAACGTGATTTATAGCTATTTATATGTAGGCTTTTAAAATATCACCACAGTTTTATTATATGAGCTCCAGTCTAAGCAAATAACGAATGCCTGTTCCAAGTGTTTTCAAATTGATACCATGAATATAAGCATGTTTCCTTCCAGTTTCTATTCTCTTTTTTTTTTTTGTAAAACTCTCCTAAAAAGGAGAGAATTTTATTGCTTTTAATACAGAAAGAGGGAAAGTATATAGAGGGACCAAGAAAAGAGGTGAGTGAAGTCACTATTAGTATATTAATCTTTTTGTTAGTATATATAAAGTTCTTGGCTTCTTCCGTGGTTGACCGATCTTCTTTCAATTTACTGTAATTCAAAAATAAACCTGTTAGTTAGATTAGTAAAGTTCTTTGGGGTTAGTTATTGATATAGTCCATCCTTACGCTTCACGAGCAAATGTTTATGTTTTGGGTTGTCTCCCTTTCAAGTCTCTCAGATTATATATTGGGCCCTTCTTTGCTCTTCCATCCTCTGATTCTTCGTCTCCTCCCTCCGGGCCACTGTCCTCTTCACTGCTTAACATTGTCCATTTGGCGAGTTCTGCATCTTCCTCTAAGCTGGCGTGCCTCTTCAAAAATTCTTGAGCTTTGAAGATGGAGTCAATCTTCTCTCTTTTATCCTTTAATTTAAAAACCAATCCTTCTTGGATCCACCATTTGTAGCTAATTTGATACTTTTGCAAGAACAAGGTCAGTCCTTTATATGCTTTTCTTTTCATCCGAATTTCATATTTTAGGATCCTTATGTTCTGCTCACCAATCTTCAAGGGTGTTGTTGAAGTCGCTCTTAGAATTTGATCTCTGGTACGTTGCTTTGTAAACTTGACAACCACTTCTGCTGGCAAATTATTTCTCTTCGTGAAGTTGGAATAGGCTCTATAAGCCAAATCCATCTCTTCGCTTAATTTTTGCGCTTCTTTGCCAGTTATTGGTGCCAAGGCATTTGCCAAAATATTTCTGAGATCTTCTTTTTCCTCTTCTTTTATGCCCTGAAAACGGAGAGTCAAGTTTGATTTTTTCCATCTGTAGCATCAATATTTTTTTCCTGCATCTCTTGATGTTTTTCTATTTCGCTGACCTTTTTCTTGATTTTTTTGGTGTCTTCCGTCGAGATCAGGCATTTTTCTGCAATCTCCTTCATCTTCTTGGCTGTATCTGTTAGTTGTTTCTGTTGACTGTTGAGAGCACTTTCCATGCTACATAAAGTCTCGCTGATTTTTTGCATTTGATCCAGCAGAGGGCGCAGCATCTCGTCTTTCTGTTGATTGACAATTGGCTCCAAGGGGTGGGAACTAGAACCAGAAGTTCCTCCCAGCTTCTTTGTCGGCTTGTCCAGGACTCTCTTTTGCCACGACATTTTTATTGTTTACTTTTAAAAGCTCGTGCCGCGCAACTCTGGAAACAGTCTATTCTCCTCTCCTTTCAACAGACCCCAAAAGGTAACTTCGCTAATCCACTTTTTCGCTCTACCCCCTTTCTCTTCTCTTTTATAAATCCCGTTTCTTCAGGGGGGGGGTTGCTCCCTCCTCCCATATGTTTGTACGATTAGGGGGTGAGTGCATTTAATCCACTTTCAAACTGATTGTCAACTCACGGTTTGCTGCCGGTTCTTTCTTTTTTAAGCAATCTTCCGCTTCTTCACTCCGGGAAGTCGGTGGCATTGCTAGGTCTCATCAGGGCACTACACAGCGGGGCCACTGGAGCAGGGGGAAAGCCTCAATTTTCCGACCGTCAGGCCGGCAAAGAGGCTACTCCCCAGGTGCCCCCTGGTTTGGAGCCTTTATCTAAGGTTCACTAGAGTCTCCGCTTGTGCAGAGTCTCCCCCGACCGTGCGTGGGCTGGTCGCCTCTGGGAGCATCCCAGAAAGGCGACTGCCATGTGCTCCGCCAAAACCGAAACTCCAGTTTCTATTCTCTTTGTCCCTAAACTTAGACCTACCAGGAGATTAAGTTTATATCGTCTAGTACATTTGTAAATCTTTGTTGTTATTTAGGATCCTTACTAGTTAGCCCCTCCACCGTTCTCTACCAAAGATTCTCCAGTCTTTTAAATGGAAGAATGGCAAGATCTATTTTGAATTTCCATCAATCACTCTAGCCCATTTTTTCCTTCAACCAGCATCTCTTTCCCCCTTTCCCTTCCATCTGCAATCCTAAAGGCTTTTCGCTTGATCATAAACACATCCTATCTTTAGACTCCATCTCCTCTCTCATTTGTTTCCTTTTTCTAATTTTCAGCAGGGCTATTTTTGGGCAGGAATGCACAGGAATGGAGTTCCAGCTGGCTCCCAAGTTGGCCATGCCCAGCAGGAACTCATTAGCATAATAGGTCACACCCAACAGCAGAAACTCATTAGGATTGGCTACATTAGGGGTGTGTGGCCTAACATGCAAAGGAGTTTCTGCTCCAAAAAAAGCCCTGGTTTTGACAACAAAGAAAGTAAACAGAATAAGAAGCAAAAGGTGGGTGTGTCTGATAACATGGGGATGTGGCCTAATATGCTGAGCTGTGCTGTCAGGTGTGTGGCCTAATATGCTAATAAGTTCCTGCTGGGCTTTTTCTACAAAAATAGCCCTGATCTTCAGCCTTGGTCTTTCAAGCACTTTCAGACCACAAATTTAACTGCAATTACCACACTTTTCCCAGGTTCCATCTTGGTCATTGCCTTCATCTTTGAGCTCCTTTATATAGATCTTATGACTATGCACTTAGTTATTCATGACTTAGTTTTAATCCATATTGTCTACTGAAACTGCTGTCCCAAAAATTTCAATTAACTTTTCCTGGCTGATTCAAAAGACATCATAGGTTGAAGCCAGACATGCTCTTTGGTCCAATATCACTGCTGGATTTAAAATACATGTTCAGACAGCAACATCTTTGAATCGTTCCCCAGTCATCGGTACCCCGTTCTGCTCTGCTTTTCAATAGGAATTATTAGGCACCGGGAAAGTCCAGTCTTTATGGATGTCAGCACTTTCACGCCACATTTCTAGAAGTCTGATCAATCCATTGTGCTCTCAAGCTGTTTCGGAAGTCTGACTGTTCCCCTTCTGGTTTGCTGCCTTTTTTTTTTAGGCAGTTAGTGATGTGCCCATAAGTGGATCTTCATGCCAGGGTTTTGAAATGCTACTTGTGCATTATTTTTTACAGATGTTTTACAGACATTGCTCTCACACAGGAGCTTCACAAAATTGTGTCTTTCTTTTAAAACTTTCCAAAGAAAGACCCTTGTGTGTTTCAGCATTTTTCTGCCTACAGCTTTGTGGCATATGGGGTAGGGAAGGAGTTAATACAAAATATCACTTTTTTCAGAGAGGGAGGGAGCCAGTCTGAGAACAATGCTCATGACTCCAGCTCTGCTCCAGGCTTTTAAATAAAAATACCAGCACATAGGGCACAAGGGCTTCTCTGTTTTATTCTCTCCCCTTGGCTTTGAAACGTTTGAAAGGTTGGATTTTTCTGAAGGAACAGTTTCAAAAATACTTCCCCCACGTTGGACTACATATTCCAGCAGCCTCCTCCAGCAACTGCATTGGCCACCAGCTGCCACCATTCGGCTAGGAGTTTGAAGTGTTACTTCCCATAAATGCTTATGTGCATGCTCAAAGGCAAATGGTTAAAAAAACCTTCCCAACTGCCCAGTCCATTATTGCAGCATCTGATCAATGAACCACAGGGTGAAAGCACATTGAAATGGGTTACAGGGGGAGGTCTGATCAAAACTCCCAATTACAACACCCCGCCCCCGGATCAATTAGAAGTGGGGCCACATCAGATCATACTTCACGTCTGACCACAGCCTTAGTTCACATTATGGTTCTTTCTGCTGTTTTTCATACTGTTGTTTTCAACTGAAACTTTAAAAGCCTTTGATACTATTGATCATACTACATTCTGTGATCCCAGGGTACAATTCAAGGAGGACAGGTGGGGTGTTTGCCATTGCTGTAGTCACAGAAGTGAATCTGATAGTTGCATAAATGTTCCTATGTTTATTTATGTGAAAAACAGCTGGACTAGAAGGTACATGTTTGAAACAATCTTAAAATTATTCTGATTTTATGCAGTATTACAATCTGCCTCATTTTGGGAGGAGAACCGGTAGCAGGAGTACCACAAGTACAGACAGAAAAGTTTGTACCATGCTTAAAAATAATGAGGCGGACTTTCGGTTTTGGCGGAGCGAATGGCGGCCACCTTTCGGGACGCTCCCGGAGGAGGTTAGCCCGCGCGCAGTTGGGGGGGTCTTCGCTTATGCAAACGACCCTAGTGAGCCTTAGTTAAAGGCTCCGAACTGGGGGCGCTTTGGGGAGTAGCCTCTTTGCCGGCAGACAGCCGGGAAATTGAGGCTTTCTCCCCGCCCCAATCGGCCCCGCTGCGTAGTGTGTCCCGCATGGGACTTAGCAACGCCACCGATTTCCAGGAGTGAGGAAAAGCGTCATGAAATAAAATAAAAAGAAGAACTGGCATCAAACCGTGAGTTGGAGGTCTAAACTAAAGCGCAAAACCGAATCCCCCTTTAAGCAAATAAGCGGAGGGAGGAAGGGCGACTCCCCCCCCCATTGAAAAGCGGGACTTATAAAAGGAAAGTTAAGGGGGCGAAAGGGAAAAAGGGCTAGTGAATGTACCTTCAGGGTTTCATTGAAACCAAAAGTCAGCGAGTCTCCTGAGGGATGCGACGCGAACTCGGAAAAAGTAAACAAACAGGGAAAATGTCGGCAATGAAAAAGGTCCCACTCAAGCCGGAAAAGAAGGGAGGAGGGACTTCCGGTCCGGGTAACCCCCCTTCAGAGCCTGCTATCAATCAACAGAAAAGTGAGCTACTGCACCCTCTGCTGGATCAAATGCAGAAAATCAGTGAAACGTTAATTAACATGCAAGGTGTTCTCAACAGCCAACAGAAACAATTAACAGAAACGTCTAAGAAGATGGAGGAGATCGCACAGAAATGTCTGGTCTCGGCAGAAGATACCAGAAAAATAAAGAAAAGGGTCAACAAATTAGAAAAGTATCAGGATGAACAAGAAAAAAGAATTTTGAGGTTGCAGATGGAGAAATCGAATCTGACTCTCCGCTTCCAGGGCATTAAAGAAGAAGAGAAAAAGGATCTCAGATCGACACTAGCGAATGTCTTGGCACCCGTAACTGGCAGAGAAGAGCGAGAATTAAAAGAAGAGATGGATTTGGCTTATAGAGCCTATTCCACCTTTACAAAGAAAAATAATCTGCCAGCAGAGGTTGTTGTCAAGTTCACTAAGCAGCGTACGAGAGATCAAATCTTGCGTGCAGTTTCAGCGGTGCCCTTGAAGATTGGGGAGCTGACTGTCAGAACACTGAAAGATGTGCCTTACGAAATCCGTATGAAAAGGAAAGAATATAAAGGACTGACCACTTTTCTACAAAGGAATCAGATTAATTACAAATGGAGATTCCCTGAAGGACTGGAGTTTAAGTATAAGGATAAAAGAGAGAAGATTGACTCCATCTTCAAAGCACAAGAATTTCTGAAGAGACACGCCAGCACAGAGGAAGAGGCAGCACTTGCAACTTGGACAGAATCGAGTAGCGATGAAGACAGCGGCCCGGAGGAGGGAGGTGCCGGAGCGGGAGGCGTGAAAGCTAAAGAGGGCCCATTGTATAACCTGAGGGATACCAAGAAAAGACTGCCTAAGAAATAACTGTTCGCGAAGCGTCAGAAAGGAGCTGATTAATAATTAACCCCAAGGGACATTACTAACCTTATTAACAGAGGGTTTTTTTGGACTTTGCTAAGATGAAAAAGAGACTCTTCAACCATGGTGAATGTCAAAAACTGCATTTATATTAACTAAAACTAACCCTTTTTAACAGAATACTCACTCACATCTTTTCTTAATCCATCTATATACCCTACCTTTTTCCTTATATGAAAAGAATAAACTCCTCTCCTCTTTAGGAGAGTTTTATATATAAAAAAAATAATAATGAGGCAATTGGCCTGGATGTGATATACTCCTGCCTGTATATGGCTGCTTGCTACCAGCTCAGTAAATTAAAGGCAAAACTACCTCTAGCAGGGCTATTTTTGGGCAGGAACGCACAGGAACGGAGTTCCGGCTGGCTCCCAAGTTGGCCACACTCAGCAGGAATTAATTAGCATAACAGGCCACACCCAACAGCAGAAACTCATTAGGATTGGTTACATTAGGGGTGTGTGGCCTAACATGCAAAGGAGTTCCTGCTAAAAAAAAAAAGCCCTGGGTTTTGACAGCAAACAAAGTAAACAGAATAAGAAGCAAAAGGTGGGTGTGGCTGGATGACCACACTTCTGGCAACATGGGGTGTGGCCTATTATGCTAATGAGTTCCTGCTGGGCTTTTTCTACAAAAAAAGCCCTGACCTCTAGGATATTTCTTATTCTATAGGGCACATTATACACCATATAACTAATCAACCCTGACCTGCTGTGGTATGCATGACCCAAATAATTGGCTGACACTGCTCTAAATAATATATATAAAACATTACACACACATATATAAAACATTATACATATAAAACATTACACATCTCAGTCAACTATTCAAAGACTGTGAAGAAAAAGCCTATGGATGGATGGATAGCATAGAGAGAGCGAGCATGGTGTAGTGATTAGATTACTGTGGTAGGATCTAGGAAATTTAGGTTTGAATTCTGAAAAGTACTGAGACTGAGGAGTAATTTCAGCTCTCACATACTTTATTAGATCAGGAACAAGACGAAGAGAAGCCGGCTCACAGGCCAGCCTTTATCCCCAGTGAACCCACACCCCAACACACACAACACCCCGTGATTCGCTATTTACAGTGATTGAGTTATCCCTGGCTCCCCGATTGGAAGGGAGCTAGGAGCCTGCAGTCCATGGTCATTGGGGGCAAAGCTCAGGCCCTTCGCCTGGCCGCAGGGCAGACCGGTTAGAACCAGTCTGCACACATGGCTGTCCTGAGCCCACGTTTCCAAGTGGATACACTATATCCCTCCCCCCTTGGTCTGCGATGCACCCACAAACAAAGTAAGCCGGAGGTTTCCTATCCCTTGTTGAGCGCCGGGGAGTTGGCGCAGATGGAGACGCCGGTGCCTGCGTCCGGGTTGGGGAGCCTACTGGTGCCGGTGGACAGGGAGCAGCCGTTGAGGCACTGTCCGTGGCGGTCGGGGCATTGGGAGATGGGGCGATGGTTGCTGCGGTGATGCCCTCTGCCGGGCTGGGTTCCCGTGGTGAAGGTCTTGGCTTGTCTTCCTCCTGGGGTTCGAGGACCTCGAAGTCGTCTGGCTCTCGTGGCGCCACCCGGCAGTGGAGCTGGTCGATGTGGCAGTGAAGCACTGTACCATCCTCACAGGAGACCTCATACAAACGGGGCCCCTTGGCCCGAGCCACCCGTGCCGGGACCCACGGGGGGCCCGCTGTGTAGTTCCGGATGTACATGGGGTCCTCGGGGAAGAACCCTCGGGCGGCCTCCTGATCCTCTGTCCCCAGCTCCCACTCTGGGGCCCGGTCCGGGTGCAGCCTGTCCATACATGTCATGAGGCATCACCCCAGGAGGAGTTCCGCTGGACTTCACCCCGTAGTGGAGTGTGGGGTGATACGTTGTCTGAAAAGGAAGGACGCTATCTTGTACTCCCAGTCCGGAGAGTCGAGCTGACGTAGAGCGTCCTTGGCTATCCGAACGGCTTTCCGCTTGGCCATTCGTGGCGGGATGGAATGCCGCGGAATGCACATGCCGGATACCGTAATACGCAGTATAGTCCTGGAACTCCTGGGAGGTAAAAGCGGTGCCAATGCCCGTGACCAGCATGTCCGGGAGCCCCTGGGCGCTGAAGATGGCTCTGATGGCAGATTTCGAAGAGGTGAACGGTATCAGGACGACCTCTAGCCACTTGCTGTAGGCATCCACTAGTATAAAGAAAAGCTGTCCCTGGAACGGCCCCATGAAATCCAGGTGGAGCCGAGACCAGGGACGATGGGAGGACTCCCAGGCTCTCTCCGGAGCTCGTGGTGGTTCGGGGCGTGAGGCCTGGCAGGGCTGGCACCTTTTTATCTTGTCCTCGATGTCCCTGTCGAGGCCCGGCCACCAGATGTAGCTTTGTCCTAACGCCTTCATCTGTACCACTCCCGGGTGATGTTCGTGCAGCACCTCCAGCGCCTGTTGCTGGAGCGGGGCTGGAATCACCACCCTGCCTCCCCACATCAAGCACCCCTTATATGTGGATAGTTCATGTTTGCAGATAGCGAATGGGGCGAACTCGGGGCCCTCCTTGGCTACTGGCCACCCCCTCCCCACCCAGTCCAGGACACGGCAGAGGATGGGGTCCCGAGCTGAGAGGCGGGCCACTTCCCGCACATGGACCGGCTGGTCGGGAAGCATCTCCATGAGGGCAACCATGTGCTGAGGGGCTGGGTCAGGGTCCATGGCGGCCAGGGGAAGGCAGCTAAGGGCATTCACGTGCCCCATAGCCTTCCCGGGTCGATGGGTGAGGGAGTATGTGTACCCCGACAGGAAAATGCACCACTGCAAAACCTGGGGGGAGACCATCTGCGGGGCTTGGAGGTCCATGGCGAGGAGCCCCAGGAGCGGCTTGTGGTCCGTCATGATTTCGAAGGGCCGGCTGTAGAGGCAATGGTAAAATTTCTTCACCCCAGCCACTATCGCCAGCACCTCCTTGTCTGTTTGAGCGTAGTTCCGCTCTGCCGAGCACAAAGTCCGTGAGTACTACGCGACCGGGATCTCCCAGCAGTCCAGCAACCGGTGGCCCAGGACCGCCCCAACCCCGTAGGGAGAGGCGTCGCAGGTGAGAACCACCGGGAGTGACTCCGTGAAGTGGTGAAGGACGGCGTTCGACACCAGCAAGTCCTTGATGCCTTGGAACACCGCTGCATGTGCCGGCCCCCAAGCCCAAGGCACATCCTTGTCGAGGAGGCAGTGGAGCGGCTCCGCCACAGCCGCCTTGAGGGGCAGAAATGAATAAAAGTTGAGCAGGCCTAAGAAAGCCTGCAATTCCGCCTTGGAGGAGAGCGGGGGGGCATGGGTGATGGCTTTGACCTTGTCTTTCGTGGGGTGGATCCCTTGGGCGTCCACTGCAAACCCCAGGAACTCGATGCAGGGTACTCCTAGGAGGTATTTCTCCCACTTCACCTTGAGCCCAATGGCGTCGAACCATTGAAGGACCTGGTGGAGACGGTCAGCGAAGGAAATGGTGTCCGGCGCCGCGATGATCATGTCGTCTAGAAAAGGTTGGACTCTGGGGATGCCTTTAAGAAGAGAGTCCATGAAAGACTGGAAAATCCCGGGAGCCACACAAACCCCAAACTGTAGCCGTGTGACCCGAAAAGCCCCTTTGTGGGTTGCGATGGTCTGAGCCTCGGCGGAGGCAGCGTCAACGAGCAGCTGTTGGTAAGCCTGTGCCAAATTGAGCTTACTAAAGACCTTGGCCCCCGCCAGGGAAGCGAGGACGTGGCTCACCACCGGGACTGGGTAAGCGTGGTCCTGCAAAGCCTTGTTCAGGGTGTACTTATAATCCGCACAGATCCGCACCTCCCCATTCGGCTTCACCGGTGTGACAATAGGGGTCTTCCAGTGCGTGGATGCAACTGGCTCTAGCACCCCCTGCTCTACAAGGCAATCAAGCTCGGCCTCAATTTTAACCCACATCGCAATGGGAGGGACCCGGGCCTTGATGTGGATGGGGCGGACGGCCCTGTCCAGGTCTAGGGAAATGGGTCCCCGGTGTACCGTCCTAGGGTCCCATCAAACACTTTTGGGAACTCCCAGCAGACAGCTTCCCAGTCAGCTGCCCAGATCTGGTTAAGCCCCGATATCTGAAGTCCCAGGGGCTTGAACCAAGAGAGTCCCAGCAAGCTAGTGAGGTGCCCTTCCACCACCAACAGGTCCAGCAGCCCTGAGAATCGCTTAAACTGTATCTGGAACTTGCCCCAGCCATGGACCGCCACAGGGTTTTTATTAAAATCCCGTAACAGAAGACTCTGCGGCTTGTGCAATCGGGGTCCCCCCTTCGGGCATAGGGCGCAGAGGGTCTCAACTGAGATGATGGAAAAAGACAAACCCGAGTCAATCTCCATGCGGCAGGGGGACCCCCTCAATCTGGACAGTCATGTGCACCTTGTCTGGGCCGTCGGGGGCAAGTTACATACCGTTTGGTGGTGATGGACCGAAACGGCGTGGAGATCCTCTGTGTCGAGCTGCGCCTTGAGGGTCGTCCGTTGTCCCTTGGAGCAGCAGACCTTCTTGATGTGCCCTGCTTTGTTGCATGCCCGGCAGATCGCTGTGCGGAACCGGCAGGTTCCACGCTCGTGTGCGTTGCCGCAGCTTGCGCAGGCTACGGTTGGCTGCGTTTTGGCCTCTCGGGTCCGCTGTGGCTGCTGGGACAGGCGTCGGTGGATCTGTAGCACCTCCTCATCCTCCGAGGCGTCGGAACTCAGTGTGGCTAGTGTGCAATGGACCGCCTTGTTAGGGTAGTCTTGGTGGGCCTTCTCGTAGGCGGCTGCTTCCTGGATGGCCTTATCCAGGTCTAGGTCATTGTTGCTGGCCAGTTTCCGCTGCAACTTGGGCTCGCAGAGGCCCATGAGAAACTGGTTGAGCATCGTGTCTGAGAGGCTTGGGAAAGCACATCTCGTGGCCGCCCGCCAAAGGCCCGCCAGAAAATCTGTGGTTGATTCGTCTGGCCCCTGGACCCTCGCGAAGAACCCCAGCTGCTCCACGAACTTGGTGGGCTTGGGTGAGAAGTGGTCCGTGAGGGCCTTTACCAGCACTGCGTAGGACTCATCCTTGGTCGTCCTTGGGTTTATGAGGTCCCGCAGGAAGAGGAGTGTGTCTATGCCACAGACACTGAGGAATAAGGACTTCTTTTTTCCGGCATCCACCACATCATGGTAGCTGAAGTAGTTCTCCAGGGTCTCCAACCAGGCATCCCATTGCTGAGGTTGGGAGATATCTTACCACGTATAGGCGGGCGGTGGTGCGAGTTGCAGGGGCCGGATACGAGCATCGAAGCTGGGTGGGAAGTGCGCTGCTCTTGGGTTCAGCAGCGAGACTTGGGAGCGGTGAGCGGTAGGTTCGATGCGATGCTTGGGAGCGTGGGCGGCTTCAGTTGCGGTGAGTGGTGTGGTGCTGCTCTCGGGGTCAGCGATGCGATGCGGAGAGAGTTGGCATCCCACCTTCATCGCCAGTGAAAAGTACTGAGACTGAAGGGTGATTTCAGCTCTCACATACTTTATTAGATCAGGAACAAGACGAAGAGAAGCTGGCTCGCAGGCCGGCTTTTATCCCCAGTGAACCCACACCCCAACACACACAACACCCCGTGATTCGCTATTTACAGTGATTGAGTTATCCCTGGCTCCCCGATTGGAAGGGAGCTAGGAGCCTGCAGTCCATGGTCTTTGGGGGCGAAGCTCAGGCCCTTCGCCTGGCTGCATGGCGGACTGGTTAGAACCAGTCCGCACACATGGCTGTCTCGAGCCCACGTTTCCAAGTGGATACACTACAAATTCCCATCCTGCCATGAAAGCTGTTTGTATGACCCTGAGTCAACCATTATCAGCCTAACGCGCCTCACAGTGCCATTGTTATGAGGACAGGAGAACAATGTGGCAAGCTGTTTTGGGGCCCCCCTGAGTAGAAAACAGGGAATACATTTCTAAATACATAAATATTTCCAAGACAAGTAATGAGATACTTCTTGAGACCAACAGTATGACTACGGCTAAAAAGTTCATTTGTGTGGCAAACATGCCATAGATGAGGTACTATCCTTCTTTTTAGTGATGTTTAGTTCTCTGCTACCTTGTGGGTCTCATTGTGTGGTATTTGCTTTCTCAGAGAACTGAATAATTTCACTGTCTACTTAAAAGTTTAATTAATTTATCAAAGAGACAAATGATTTGGATACTTTGAGGAATGCTTTCCCTCCACCAAATCTTTGACTATTCTCAGTACTGAACAGAGCTCTCTAATTCTGCAGACCTCAGATTTACTTCTGAGTATACATGTTTAGGGAAGTGTTTGAGAAGCTTTTGTGCATGAACCTGTTGAATCAGGGGAATTGCATTAATAGTTAACACATAAGTATTCACAGAATTGAACTCTCAGTTTCTCACAAATGCAAGCACACCTATGTTTACTTGTGATAACATCTTTAGCCAAGCCAGAAATGAATGCATAATTCAAAAACATATAGTATGAAATGTAACATGACGATGTCTCCAGAACATGGATGAGATGAATAACAAATCCTGATAATTATGTAAACATTGGAAAATTGCAAGCAATATACATATAATAAACTCAATGGAAAATGCTCTATTAAAGGCAGAGTTGGTGCTCAGTCATTTTAGACCTTAGAGCCAAAGCTATCTGTACCAGTTAGTTAGGGGCAGACCAGGATACCAAAGAATGGGAGTAGTAGAGTGACTTTAAATAAGTCTCAATTCAAGTGGGTAGCCGTGTTTGTCTGAAGTAGCAGAACAAAGTTTGAGTCCAGTGGCACCTTTAAGACCAGCAAAGTTTTATTCTGGGTATAAGCTTTTGTTTACATGCATACTTCTTCAGATATCTTCAGTATCTGAAGAAGTCAGTGTGCACACAAGAGCTTACACCCAGAAGAAAACTTTATTGATCTTAAAGATGCCACTGGACTCAAACTTTGTTCTAAATGAGTCTCTGTATATAAACCTTTTCACGGATGACCTTGAGAAACGCTTCCTTGGCTCTTTACCCATGAACACCTCTCCTGTACTAGAGATTTATTGATGAACTTCCTGTTAAGTAGGTTAGGCTGAGTGACTGTATCAAAGTCATGCAGCAAACATCTGTGGTAGAGTGGGGATTTGATCCTGGGTCTCCTGCGGGCCTGTAGCTGCAGCGGGGCATATCAGGGCCATGTCACCTTACTTTACAGCCATACCATACAAGTTTAAATTCCAGAAAACTTTTTTAAAAATTGTGTATTACTTCAGCTGCACTGTGCCAAGCCCTGCACCTGTGATTATCCAGCTGGTCCTGACTTGCTGTGCCCTGTCCATGATTAGCCAGCCAGTCCTGCACCTTCTCCTGACTCACCAGTCGTGGCAAACGTGACTTCCCTAGGTGTTCCTATGCGCTGCCCTCCTTAGGTGTTCCTATGGTCACGCATCCTAGTCTGACATCCGAACCTACTCTGCCTATCTCTGGAATAGGCTTGCCAACCTCCAGGTGGGGTCTGGAGATCTCCCAGAATTGTAAGTGATCTCCAGATTACAGAAATCAGTTCCCTGGAGGAAATGGCACTTTCAGAGGATGGATTTTATGGCATCACATTAGGACTGCAAAGCCCCAGTGGGGGCAGGGGATCCCTGGCAGTGCCACTGGCATGACCACATGACTTCTGGGGAAAACTTGGAAGTGACAGTGGAAAGATCTATTAATTGTCAGAAACTCGATGGTTTCGCCATCGACTTTTTGGCAATTCTTAGAGCTAACTGCCATAGCTTCTAGGATTTCCCAAGTGACATTGGCCCACCAGTGATGCCACTTCACTTTGTTTCTCTCAAACCTCCCTAGCCTAGAGAGATATACAGAAGCTGTGGTTTCTTTTGTCACTGCTAGATTGTGTCCTGGCAATTCTGGGGAAGACATAAGAAGAGCACTGCTATATTAGGTCAGTGCTCCATCTAGTCCAAAATCCTGTTTCACACAGTAGCCAACCAGTTGCCCTGGAGGTCCAACAATAGGATTTAGAGGCTGAGGCCTTCCCCTCTGGCACTGGTATTCAGAGGTTTGCTGCTTCTGAATATGAAGATTCTCTTTAGTCACCATGGCTAGTAGCCACTGATAGACCTCACATCCATGAATCTGTCTAATCCCCTTTTAAAGCCTGTTGCCATAACTACATCCTCTGGAAGGGAACTCCATATTTGAAGCACTCTGTGTGTAAATAAACATTTAAATTTCTACTTATTATTTTTTTTAAAATGTATGCCACCCAAATAGGCTCCCTAATGTGGTATTATTATTTAAAATACCATTTAACAAATAATTTGTTGTCTGTCTGGAATCTACTGTCCATCAACGTCATTAGGTGTCCTTGAGTTCTAGTATTTTGATAGAGGGAGAAAAAGTTCTCTCTGTCCACTCTCTCTATCCCATGCATAATTTTATAATCATTATGTACCTCCTCAGTCATATCTTGTACCTCTATCATGTACCCCCTCAGTCATATATTTTCTAAAGTGAAAAGTCCCAGATTCTCTAACCTCTTAATCATCTTGATTGCCCTCTTCTGTACTTTTTCCAGCTATTCAATGTCCTTTTTGAGATACGGTGACAAGAACTGCATACAGTATTCCAAATGAGGCCACACTGGGGCATGATAGTATTGGCTGTGCACTATACTAATGTCTCAAGGTCACCTTTCAGTGACCCTGCTATTCAGGGTCAGCAGAATTTCTCATTCCCATACCAATTTGTTCTGACAGAGGCTACAATCTTAAGTACATTTACTAGGTCACTGTTTCTTAAACTAGGGTGTCTAGACCCCATTCCATGAGGATACTCCAAGTAGGTCCTATGCACAAGGACAGGCGGTGAGCTCTTCTCACATACAACTGGCTGAAATTACAACTGAGAGGGCTCTGATTTACGCAGTGAAATATTCATTATTTTATATGTTATAGTGCAGCACTTCCAAACTGTGTTCCATGGTGCAATTACATTTCTGCACAAAAGCCTGGCCATTGATATCAGTGGTGTTCATCCAATCAGCCAGCATGTTCAAAACACACTCATGCAGAAACATAAGAGGTGAATACTCTACATGCTCTACAGGGAAACATTCACGAGTGTAAATGTGAACTGTGTCTCTGAAGTTAATTCAGAAAGTATGAGAAGCCACCAACAGTTGGTGCTAAGGAATTTATGCCTCAATTATCAGATGTTTCAAGAACGCTGCCAAAAAGCACTTGTTACAGATGCCTGACCAATCTTATACAGAAAATCTTCAAGGAAAAGGAATCCCTTACTTTCCTGTGTAACTTATTTAATTACTGAACTACTCCTTCAGCTCTAATGTTTAACTTAAATATACCTTCCTGTACTTTAAATCAATTCCTTCTTAGCTTATCCTTAGGAAAAGATGACTATTTCTTTCTTTTTAGTGTCCTTTTAAATAAGATTTGATATTTGGCTGTTGTATGAACCACCTTGTTACAGGTCTACCTCTTCAACTTTGCAGCCAGAAATGAACAATGCATCAGAAAATGTCTTACTTGTTTGCAGTAATATAATGCTGCTTCCTTAGTGTCGGAAGCAAATGCTTTTGTTAACACAATCTAAGTCCTATGTAGTTTCTCATCTACTAAAACATCTATCACTATAATTTTGTAACTTTGCTCAGTAATTTATCTTTGAGTGGTGCTGACTCCCAAGTAAATGTGCAAAGGGGGATGTGGAATGGTATGTTATAGGCCAATCTCCTCAGATCTCAGAAGTTAAGCAGGGTTGATACTTGGATGGGAGACCACCAAGGAAGACTTCGCAAAGGAAGGCAATGGCAACCCTCCTCACTTGCTTTGAAAACCTTATAGGTCACCATAAATCAGCTGTCACTTGATGGCACTTTACACACTTACTCTTGTTACCCCTACTAGTGTAGATTTAAGAAGCTGAATTGCTGCCTTCAGTTTCTGGGGGAAATTAGCTAAATGGCAGGCCTCAGCGAGAGGTGGGGTATTAGCGAGGATCTTCCTACCTCTGATTATGGGGATCTTTTCATTTAAGAGAGCTCTCAATAACCAGACAGTTGCTTAACCAAAAGGGTTGTTTTTATTAAACAGAAGAAAATCCTAATAAAATGCACACATACAGAAATAAAACACACATTAAATCATACACACTAGTAATGGAAGTACAGAAGTGAGTGGGAATAATAGGAGGGTGTTGGGGAAATATATTTTACCAGTCCAGGAGATCAGAAGTCCATGGAGCACAGGCTGGAAAGATGAAAGATGACCCAAACGAATTTGGGGGTGACCTGCCAGTAGGTACACCCAGGGCAGACACACAGAGACTGGGCCACACTGGGCTAGTTGTACCCAAAAGTGTGTCCAGAAGGCTTGCTAATGTGTAGGATCCCTCAGAACAAAGAACTGATGAGATTGTTGTTGTTGTTGTTCAGTCGCACAGTCGAGTCCGACTCTTCGCGACCCCATGGACCAGAACACGCCAGGCCCTCCTGTCTTCCGCTGTCCGCTGAAGTTTGCTCAATTTCATGTTCATGTTCGTTGCATCGATGACTGATGAGATTAATCAGGGATAAAACAATGTAGTTTGGGAACTTTGTGTAGAGTTCCCAGGAGTGGACAAAAGGGACCAAAGATTCTCTTCTGGATGCAAAGGACAATTTGGGTTGGGTTCCTGAGGACTAATGGATTGCTAATTTAAACTAATCAAAACGGAAATGATACTGCTTGATGAGCCACCTGGGTTTGAGGTGTGGGAAAGGAGTAGAAGTCAGGACTTTTCATTATCAAGGAAATGTGAAGAGGAAAGATGAGATCAGATTGATAGGATTAGTGATTGAGATTGAAAGAAGTAACTCTGGGGCGAGGCAAGTCCATTGTTCACAGTATGCAGATGTCGGCTGGGGTGGGGGGTGTCGCAATTGTCAGAGCAAGATCTCATGTGCTTTCCAGGGTCACTTCCTAGGCATGATTATGGGGTCCTGGTGTCCACTTATGTCAAGTTGTCTGGTATATAGACTCCTGGGGTACCCCTATGGGGTCCAATACTGGTTGAAATGACCCCTCCTTGAGAGACAGGGAGTTGGCATACTTACACACTGGTGGCAAAGGAAGGTCTTTACTTGATATATCAAATCTCTAACGGGAGTGGATGATGATACAGAAGGCCTGTTCCTTTTTGTTGTTGTTGTTCAGTCGCACAGTTGAGTCTGATTCTTCACGACCCCACAGACCACATCATGCCAGGCCCTCCTGTCTTCCATCGTGCTCCAAAGTTTGCTTAATTTCATGTTGGTTGCATTGATAACACTGTCTACATTCCAGGTTCCTATGCAGTATTGTTCTTTGCAGCATCGGCAGGGGTCATTTCCTGCTGGAGCGCTGTGGAGCGGCACTCCGGGAGTAAGGAACTCGGGGCTCCCCCCACTGCCATTCCTGGCCCGCCTGTGCAGGCGGATGGGCCAGGGAAGGCCTGCAGAGCCCCCCGCTGCCTGGAGGGATTTAAATGCCTTTCTTTCTCTTCCCCAGGTAGGGAAGGGAGAGAAAGGCATTCTAAACATGCCTGGGTTCCCTGACCGATTTTCTCTAGGAGAACATTGGGCAGGGAACCCAGGCATGTCTGTCTCCCTGCCCTCCCCTTCTCCAGCCAGCCCGCCATGGGGAGGCGGGCAGACATGTCCCCCCTTTCCCCTGAGCCTCTCCGCTTTTGTGGAGAAACTCGGGGTCTTGGGGGGGATTTAAATGCCTTTCTTTCCCTTCCCCATCTGTGGAAGGGAGAGAAAGGCATTCTAAACATACCTGGGTTCCTTGCCCGATCTTCCCTAGGTGCCCCGCAGCTGTGGGGCACCTGGACAACACTGGCTAGGGAACCCAGGCATGTCTGCCACCCTGCTCTCCCCTTCTCCAGCCAGCCTGCCATGGGGAGGTGGGCTGCTTCCTAGAGTTATTCTCTATCTTTGGATATCTGAAGTTCTTTACAATTATTTGCATTTGGCCTTGCATTTCTCCCCCCCCCATGTTCTTCAGTTCATGGAGTTAGTTTTAACTGTTTAGCCTAGTCCTTAGCATGTTTCCCCCATCTCTTCAAGTTTCAACCTCAGAATATTTGGAAACACAAGGTCCACTTCTGCATTCACCTGGGAGTGGCAAAAATAAGGACTGCCTTCTTACACGCATGCTTGGAAACATGTGCCATGGAACTAAGATTTACTAATGAGTAAATATGTTTAGGATCGTGGTGCTTGTGGTGGCTGTTCCACAGCCATGATGATATGAAATAAGGTTTTCCCATTATGTTCTACGGGACAATCGTTTTTCCAGAAAAAGAATTCTTCCCTTTCGTCTTAGCGTAAGTTTGGGCACTCTTTGCGGGGGAAGGATGGGTCAAATTTAATCCCTCATCACCACTCCAGGTCTGTTTTAATCCGTAGCCTTTTATTCCTTTTCCTCCCCGTTAGAGAACTTCCACTGTCTGGCACGACTTAGATCTCTCTCTTTACCTCAATCTTCTCTACTTTCGGTACCCGGAAGGAGCGTTACCAGGCCACACTTACAACATGGGCAGCCCCTATAAGCCGGGCAACGGAAAAGCATCTCTCTTTCTCCTGCGCATGTGCCGTCCTTGCGTGTTATGGAAACCGACGGGCAGGCGCCTGCGCAGAAGCGAATGGGCGGCCTTCAGCCTTTCTTTTAGTCAGGCCCATTGCAAGGCGGCTCCTCCCCCCATTCCCTTCCCCCCCTCCCCGGCAGCGCGGCTGCTGCTGCAGCTACACCGGGTAGGTTTGCAGGCACTATGGCGGCTCCTGCTGGGAAGGTAAGAGTGGGTGGCGGGGGTGGGGGGGGTACATCGTTCCGCCTTGCTGTCCTTTTGCCCTGCGCGCTTCTGCTGAGCCGAGGAGCCCAGCGGTTGCCGAGAAGGGTCGAACCGGGGCCCCGCCTGAGCCTGAAGACTGACCGGGTTTGTTTTGATTTCACAGGTTGGGGGAAAGTTTTCGCTGTCGGTGGCCGACTGAGGGAGACACCGATCGGAAGGCGCCCGGCCTCCAGGCCTCACCCTCGGCGGGAACGGGGTTGAGCTCCTCTAGACAAGCAAAAGGCGCCGCTCCTCAGGAGAGGGAAGAGGGAGCGAGGTCCTCGGTCTCGGCCACCTGCAGAGTCACTGAGCCAGCGGCGCCAGAGCCTTCATTGGCCTTCATCGGGCAGCCCACTTTCCCCCCTTCGCTTCTAGGGGAGAGCTCCTTCGTCCCTGCGCCAAGACCCTCCTCAGGGAGTCCTGCCAGACAGACTCCCATCCTCCAGCGATAAGTCATCTGCAGCGCCTGAGACCATCACTAAACAGACCACAGCGCTTCAACTTCCCTCCTCACCTGGCCCAACTTGCTGTCAGTTCTTTCCCTTCATTTGAGGAAACCGCCTTTTATTCAATGACTTGGATACGTTTTCGGGTTTATTGACCCTTAGTTCTTGAGGGGGGGGAGTGCAATACAGTTCTCTTCCATTCATAATCCGGTTTGTCGTCTGCTCTATTCCTTTGACAGTTCTAGATAGGGCCTGAGTTGTCTGCTGAGGGGTCAGCAAACCTGCTCATTATCCCATTCGTGACATTGCATTGATGTCTGAAGAAGATGAACCCTGGATTCACTGGTGGATCAGTTAGCCTGTTCTTGTTGCAAAGGCTTTCTGGTCATTCTTCAGTTTGTACTTAACTCTTGCAAATCTCTTGTCTTTGGTTTCCCATTGCCTGAACCTTTAATTGTTTCTCTGTATTAAGGAAAAATCTTGGGCAGTGTTTACGGAACAGAACAGAATCAATTACATCCCAAACAAGTATTTGTGTGTGAGTCACCCTCTTGGATTTATAGCTGTCCCCACCTTAATTTAACAAGTTCTGTTTCTCCTGTGAGGCATCAAATGCTTGCTCATAGTCTTGAGAAATATGGATTAAAGTGGCGCTTTTTAGACTTTCTACAGGCCTTATTAAAGGAAACAATGGAGCTTTTTTACTGGATTATTGCCAGGATTAGTTCACATACTCAGCTATAAGTTGTTAGATCTCACTTGCAGGTAATGCTTGGCCTGCTTTAATGTGACGTGCTGTGGGAATTTTGCTTATCAACTGTGGAGGGTGGCTTGGATCAAGAAGAGTTTCTCTTCTTTCCTGGTTGGTGTGGCATCACATATATGTCCTCAATGCCTTCAGCATTGGCTATCTTCACTTGCCGTCCGAACTCTCACCCATTTCAAGAACGCCATGTCTACCTGGATGAGCCTGTCAAAATTGGCCGCTCAGTGGCTCGTTGTCGACCAGCTACGAACAATGCTACCTTTGACTGTAAGGTCCTGTCTAGGAACCATGCTCTTGTCTGGTTTGACCACAAGACAGGAAAGGTAAGGAGTTTTGCATTTCCCAAAAGATGCATGATGAGCTCTCTGTTGTATCATTTTGATCAATGTTTGCTTTTGTTTTATGTATTTGTAAATTAGAACTAATGTGAAGGTGTCTAGTAAGATAGTGATTGTGACTGCCTAGGAGTAAATTATATTAGTATTTGCTTTTAGTTCAGTTGATAGAATTTTGCTAAGGAGGTTGGATCTTTAGAACTGTTTATCAATTTGTGATGCTCTTGTAAGAAAATCATATTATAATAATTGCACTTACTGTTCACCTACCTTTTGAGACTCTGTGTGGCACAGTGGCCAGAATGCTAGATATGTGGAGATCCATGTTCCAGGCCCCACTTAACAATGAAACTATATGGATGAACTTGGGGTCAGTGTTAGTTTAACCAGCCTAACAAGGTTGGTGTATGGATAAAATGGGAGAGGGAAGAATTACTAGGTATACTGCTGTGAGCCAAGGTTAAAAATGTGGTATGTATGTCACTGTTCCCATGTTACTGACTGATAGCCAAAACTTGTGGGGAGCTTTTGTAAGGGGACTCACAACCCTGTCCCAAACATTAATGCTGCTAGCATTGCTCATACACCATGCTTGGTTCACCAGACTTACTGCACCATCTAAATACTTAGGATATGGCAACAGTCTTTTAAATCTTGAGTTTAAGCCTATGCCCAGGTAGAAATTACTTCTAAATTCCACACTTCCCAGTGGGTGATAATAGCCTGGAACTGGATAGTGTTGTAGTTATACAAAATAGAACATTGCTAAATGTTTGGTTGCCAAGCCAAGAAATGCAGTGCTTAAAATGATTAGTTTTCCTTAGAAACTGAAACAATAATTTAAGCCTTATATTTTTTGTGGCAAAGAAAGTAACGTTTTCTAGAAAATTGTTCAACCTAGGATGAATGCAGCTAGATACTCTCCACCCCCCCCCCCCAGCTTTTCTCCAAGGTACAGTTAACTGGATCTAAAGCAGTGTGCCTGTATTTGGTTTATGTGGCTTATTTGGTATTTATATATTCTGGCAAGAGAATTTCAGCTTTGACAACAGAACACTTAATTTTAAGCAGCTGACACATAAATATGGATAAAGCTGTCCGATCTGTTATGGTTGTTTTGGTACAGTATTGAATGGAGTAAAATGTTTTATGAATGATAGCTATCATATCATTTGGAATGAGATTTTTTTAAAAACACTTTTTTTACAAATGGGATAGAGTTAGTGCATAATGTATGTCTTTTTAGCCTGTGCTGGGCCTCTCATGTCAGAACAGCTGTTGTTAAATGTTGAGGGGCTTTGTAGTGCTTGTTTTTGTTCAGTAGGGACTGAACTGATATAGTCAAACCAATTTTGCCTAAGCAATCCAAATTTTAGATTGCTATCTCATAAATAAAACATCTGAATTAAAAGTTTGGGTTAAATGTATCAGTAACCATTTTAAAGCAATGTGCTTCCCTGTGCCTACTTACGAAGCCATTATCGCCTGTTGATTCTTTTCTGTACATGCTTGGTAAATATTTTCTGTTCTAGTGAATGCTGCTCTGAAGTATTAGCAAAATTACTCTGTTGTGCCAGCTTAAGTAGTCAGCTGGTGAAATGTTGAAGTCCTGTTGTGCAACAACTAAACATGATGGGACAAGCTGAAAGGTGAATTTCATGAGGCTAAGTTGTAGGGTGAATTTCATAGGACTTTATATAGAGTAACTCTTACGTATGGCAAGAATTCTCACAACGCAGTAAAGATTTTGTTCAGTTTTCAACAGAAATTTTTACAAGTTTAGAAAGCGTACATATTTTAATTTGATGTAGTTGTCTGAAATAGTTAATGATCAGTCAGTGTCCCATCCAGTGCATGGCACATGTCATGCCACTGTTATCATGCCTGCTGTCATTTCTCCATGTTTTGTAAGAATAATTACTGATGATGATTTTGTAAATTGTTCGTTCAGATGCACTAATATGTCAGGCTATCTACATGACAGGATTTTAAAACCAAGGCCACCACTTGTGTTTCTATAATTATTAGCTTTCAGCATCAGCAACAGGTTTTAAAAATACATTTGCCATGTTTGGGTATGAATAATTGCTTGTACTTTTCAATTCTAGAGTTAGTGGGTATGATTTATTATTACTTATTGATGATAAATGTTTAATGTAATTACTGTTTAGAAAATGACCATCCACTTGCCGAATTGCTTGCCTGAGCTAGTGCTTCCTTTACTCCATTCCTCTACAGCTGCTGTCACTCCAAGCTGCTTTCCCCTGCAGGCTGTCCCAGGTGCCTGTTCTACCCTGAAATTTATAGTTGGGATAGAGCTGCACATGGATTCTCCACAGTACTTCTCTGTTTAACACAGTGTAAAGTTACGGGGCTTGTATAACTTTCAGCCTAAGAAACAGTAGCCCTTTAAGATTAGAAGGGAGATCGGCAAAGCCATGTGTACAGGATGTGTTAAAACAGGGTGGGCAGGCTGGAGGCAAACTAATAGGTGAGCCAGGAGGCAGACAGGTAGTCTGTCCGGTATGTGGGGATGGGCACAGAGGGAAGCAGCTCAGCCTGTGCAGCAGGCTCATCAGCCGGAAGAGCTGGGCCAATGTCAGCAGCTTGATATGACCAGTTAGAATTCGATTGGCTCCTTGTGCCACATGACACTTGCTGAGCTGGTGGACGTAGCACTGGCTGGGCTGGCCACTTACAGTGATGGTACTGAAGAGCAGTAGAGAGGAGCTCCTTTTTCTGGCAAGCTGCCATGGTGGCATAGAGCATAAGGTACCTAGTTTCCATTGCCAGAATCATCAGTTGATGACCCCAGCATCTTACAAGTGGAGTGGATAAAAATGAAGAATTCCTAAAAATCAGTATTTAAATTTAAATTTCAGCTGCAGTAAGTTTCTTTTTTAAAAACAACCTGGGTTAAAATGAATTCTGAACTTCATGAGCTCGCATAAAATCTCTTCAAAATGGATTTACAATCCATGTATGAATTGAGCAAAAGGTGCTTTTCTTTTTAAAGAATTAATGGGGAAAATATTTGTCAGTCATTAGGTAAGTACCTGTATGATTGTGCTCTGGACTGGCAAATTGCCATAGATATTAGCCACTGATCCCTCTGGGTGACTGTTTACTCCAGATCACCGTGGTAACTACTACCAGTCTTTCTTTCTAGTTAAGATTACTTTTGGGGAGTAGGGTGAAGCAGGACAGGGCACTTACATGCCAAAAGAGAAGAGGCAAATTAAAGTCGAATGAAACCCTGGAAAGAAGCATCTTGTGTAAATCCCAATGAGCACCTGTTTACAAAAATCTGTCCTGGTGGCAGAATATAGAGCAGGTGTGGCCAAAATTGCTTAACATTAAGAACCAGATAGAATGAACATAAGATATTTGAGAGCTGCAAGATATGAACAAATAGTACACACACATTTTTATTGAAAAATATTCAAATTTGTTTTTTATTAACATTAAATGAGACTGCCAAAAATAAAAAGAAAAGGGATTAAAACAGATATTGATAATGATATTTATTTGCTAATGATATTTATTTGTCTAAGAGAGAGGTGGAAGGAAAAAGAGAGAGAAACAAAGAAAGCATATAGATGGAGGGGGGAGGAAGGGAGAAAGAGAGAAAGAGAAACAAAGCAAATAGATGGGGGTTGGAGGGAGAGGAAGGAAGAGAGAAAGAGAGGAAGGTAGAAAGAGAGAAAGAAAGGTGAAAAGAAAGGTAAAAAGAATGCAAATAGATGGGGAGGAAGGAAGGGGAAAAGAAAGAGAGAGGTGGAAATAAGGCAAATAAATGTAGAGTGAGTGAGGAAGGAAAGAAAGAAGAGGTGGAAAGAAAGCAACTTTAACTTTAAATGTTTTTTTATTTTTTTTATTTTCCAAAACTACGAGACAAAAAAGGGAGGGGGAACTATAAACTACAGGAGAAAGAAAAGATAACCACTAAAAACCCAAGAGGTGGTGGTCATATAATGATTACAATAGAAAGCTTTAAAGAATAAAAAGAGTAATTTGTTACATTAAAAATGATCATAAAAAACGCTTAAATCCTTCAAGTCCAGTTAATCTGACTTAGTAAAGAACAATCCCAAAGAGCCTTTAAGTATAAAAAGAAAAATAGTCTTCAGAAAGAGTTGGCAACTCATTTGCCTCTTCTTTCCCTCAAACGATATCCTTCCTTGGGGGCAGCAGCCCCACATTCTGAGTCTGAGTCTTCTCCAGTAGGTGCTCTATCATCACTTCCCTTGCTGCCCTCCTCGTCGTCTTCTCCTGTTGATCCAAGTTGTTGCTGCAAGAACTCCTGTGCTTTCATAACAGAGTCAATCTTTTCCCTCTTTTCATTAAAAAGTAAGCCTTCAGGTACAATCCATTTGTAGGTTATGTTTTTCTTTTGTAGAAACAAAGCCAGGTCTTTGTATTTTGTCCTTTTCCCCCTTATCTCAGAGAATGTCTTTAAAAACTCTTATCTCCTTGCCATCAATTTCAAGAACAGTTCCATTTGTTGCCTTTAAGTTCTGGTCCCTCACGTGTCTTCTGGAGAATCAAATCACCACCTCCCCGGGCAGATTATTTTCCTTTATATATTCAGAATATGACCTATAGATCACATCCATCTCGCTTTGAAGAACATCTTCTTTCAAATCTGCAACCAGTCCCAGAACATTGCTCATAGTCTTTTTGAGATTCTCCATTCTCAGGAACTCCTTGAAATCTCAGAATAAAGCTTGATTTTTCCATTTGAAGCTGTAAAAGCTGGGCTTCATCAGAATTTCTCTTCTTTTTCATCTCCTGCATTTGCTTTTTAAGCTTTTTAGTATTGAGACCTACTTCCTTAAGGCTCTCCGCATGTTGCTGTTTTTTTCATAGTCTCGTTTAGCTGTAGTTGCTGTGCAGCAAAATTTTGATTAAGTGTCGTCATTTGCTCCAGCAGGGGTCACAAAGCATCTGTTAGCATCTTAGAAAAGTCTATGGTTACGTCCAGTCTCGTGACTGCACTCGCTGGACTAGCACTTCCTGAAGGAGGCTTAGGTTTCGTTTGCTTATCTTTCTCCGTCCTTTTCAGCGACATCTTTGAGAATGTTTACTTTTACAGGAAATTACCAAAAGCCTCTGAAGTCTGCAAATCACTTGTAAGTCTCTTGGAAAGTCCTTACTAATGTCTCATTCTGCTTCCAAATCTGTCCCCCCTCATGCTTAAAGCCCGTTTACGTTATCGTGGGGGGGTTCCTGCCCCCCCCCCGCTTGCTTTAGGGGGAACTTTTGCAAAGTCTCTGGTGCTTGTTTCAACCAGCACTCACTTTCAATGTAGATCTTGTAGATCTCGCCATCAGTCATGTAGTACGCTTGACCTTCACATGCCTGTCTAGTACTGGAACACAGTGGCGAGACAGTCGGGGCATAGAACTGCCTCAATCTGCCGGCTACGTGCCGGGGGAGAGGCGATCCCTAGCGCCCCATGTATTATTAGTTGACCACCGCTAGCATCTTTGTACTGTAAATTGTATTGTAATGGTTTTATACTTGCATTTATAATATGTTTTAACGGGTGTATTTTAAATATGTTTTATGTATGTACTTACATTGTTTGTAAGCTGCCCTGAGCCTGCTTTGCGGGGAGGGCGGGGTATAAATCCCATAATAAATAATAAATAAATAAATGTATAGGGACCCATCACACGGTTCCCGGGGGGGCACATACACCCCCTCTCCATCCGCTGGCTTACGGATCACGTCCCTGGGAGCTTCTGAGAGACACGTCCGCCATTAGATCACCAAAACAGGAAGAGCAACTTTAAATGTCTTCTTCAACCCCTCCTCCACACACCAGCTGGCTTGGCTTGGAGAAGGGATTTGAAGAGACAAACGTCTTCTCTGAGCCAAGCCAGTTGGCCGGTATAGCATTGTGGCAGACTTGGAGAACACATTTAGCTTTAGATGGGGTGGGCGGGGAGAAAGAGAGAGAGGAAGTGGAGAGAGAGAGAGAGAAACAATCCAGCCTTTGCAACTGCACTTTTGTAGCCGAGAAAGTCCCAGTAGCCTCATTTTCAGACCCAGCAATGGCTGCCAAATGGGAACTTGGGGTTAGGGAAAAGTCATTTCCTCTCCTGCTCATCACATCTTTCTCTGGCTCTTTTTCATCCACAATCCTGATCTTTCCCCCTTCATTCTGGTTCCCTTGTCCATTAACACAGTCTTTCTCTTCTGTGGCATCACGTTCCACTCCCTTATGTTTCCCCTCATCATTTATTTATTTATTATTTTTGATTTATATCCCGCCTTGCCTGCATCCACCTCACGATCCCCCCCCCCATCCTGGCTTCCATATCTGGCTGCTCACTCCACCTGCACTTTTAGCCTCTTACTCCTTCCATTTTCATAGCAACCTCAAATGCCTCCCAAAGTTTTTTCTTTGCATCATCTACACATGTGCAGATTTTATGTTTTTGGGGTTTTTTTTGGCTGGGGTTTGTCAGGACGGTAGGGTAGGGGGTTGTGTGCATGTGTCTGAAAGGGCACTTTCCCATTTCCTGCCCTTGTCTTCAGTTCTGCCATCACCAAACTAAACTCAGCAAATCACATTTACTGGTGGTTTGGACACCAGTAAAGGCTCTCTGTGCATGTGGAGAGTGTGTAGTTTCCCAGCTCCTCCTCCTTCTCTCTCTGGGTGCGTGCAAGCAGCTAGGTACATGGGAAGTATTTTGAACACAGTATGCTTTCTTAAACATGAAAAGGATTTTTATTTACTACAGCTTAACGATATAGAGCATATCACATAGGGAAAAAATTCACGTCTAACCTTAATGTTACAGTCATTACCTCAGCATCCCTCATTGAACACATAGCTGGAACAAATGCTTGGCCTGACATCTGAACAGCATTAACAGGTTGCTCAGATCTTTTAACCCTTCCTGTCCTAGTTGGCTGCAAGTCTCTTAAACAATCCTGATTTTGGAAGTCTGTCCCCTCACGGGATCCTAGTGCTCCTACCCCAATCAACATGAAATGAGCATCTCACATGTATTACTGCCCAGCTCATGTTTTGGCAATAGCCATCCATTGTACTCGTTCTTGGTAGTTCGGACAAATGATTATCTCTCTGCAGAAACTCATCTTGGGTGGCAATTTGATCATTGTATGATCCTTTTCCCTGGGAAAGAGTGTTGTTCCCCAGACCCTTGGGGACCCTCAGTGAGCTTCAAGGCATCTTACATCTCGCAAGCATGGCAGGGTTTAACCTCTCCCCCAATTAAAAAAAATCAGAGTTCTCTGTAAACTTGGAGGTTCCCCAGGGAAACATCCACCTAAGCCCAGGATGACTCTTTGAGTGGATATATTTATCTGTGAAATGGGGCTGCTATTATTATATTTTATAGTGAATTTTGTTTATACCCCATCTGTTTGTTTATACCCCATCTCTCCACAGTGGCTTACATCACTCTTCTCTTCTATAGTAATAAATAGTATTTATTTTTATTTAAGTATTTATATACAATTATGGATTTCATTTAGATCAGTGATTTATATCAGCCTTTTCCTCCCCCTTGTGATTTAAATTCAACCCACCCTGCTTATAATAGCAGTGAATGTGATTCTGTCACTGTTGCTTAAGTGGTGATGACGACAACATTATAGTGTGTATGAGAACCTGCTTGCTTGGAAGCAGTTGTAACTTGCTTTGGATGAATGCCAAATTGTAAAGCTGGACTGGTAGGCCTGATGTGTGAGAAATCAGCCTTCGTTAAGTTGTTCAGAGAAGTTGTATGTGTTTATAACTCAGATTGCATGGATGTATGTTGTTTTGTTTGTAACTGGAATAGACACACGGGAATAAGTGTACAGAGGCAAACTGACTTTAAATGTAAATTTTAAGCATGATGTAAGTTTGAGTTCTAGATCAAAGTCTTTAAAAGGCTTGTCCAGACAAATTTGATATCACAGTTGGGACTGTTGTGGGATGTTTCAACACACACTTGTGACTGATGAGGCTAGTGTGGGCTGTGTGGTGTGGTCAGCTGGTGTGTCTGGAGAGTGAGGGCAGCGGGAGAGGTACTTGCCTTTCTGGCTTTTGCTGTGCTTCCATTTGCACGTTACAGTGCCCATCAAGGAGTGCGGGAAGTTGCTTTCTCAGCATGCTATAATATGTGCTTGAGTACACCTGGGCAGGTAATTATTTATGTGGTTGTCATGATTCTGTAATACCATTGATAAACTGCTGTAATCCTTTGGGGGGCCCATTTTTGTTAATCACAGTACATTTGGGTCACTATTTTTATATGAATGTATAAAAAGTCTGTGAAGCGAATGCTTTGTAATCATAAGTTATATGCAGGGCTATTTTTGGGCAGGAATGCACAGGAACGGAGTTCTGGCCAGCTCCTGAGTTGGCCATGCCCAGCAGGAACTCATTAGCATAACAGGCCACACCCAACAGCAGAAACTCATTAGGATTGGCTACGTTAGGGGTGAGTAACATGCAAAGGAGTTCCTGCTCCAAAAAAAGCCCTGGGGTTTTGACAACAAAGAAGGTAAACAGAATAAGAAGCAAAAGGTGGGTGTGGCTGGATGACCACACTTCAGGCAACATGGGGGTGTGGTCTAATATGCTAATGAGCTGTGCTGTCAGAGGTGTGGCCTAATATGCTAATGAATTTCTGCTATTGGGTGTGGCCTGTTATGCTCATGAGTTCCTGCTGGATTTTTTCTACAAAAAAAGCCCTGGTTATATGGTATAAACATAACTAAAAATGAGGGAAGCTGAAGATTTCTCTTAAGTATTCAGTGTTAAAGGAATCAACTAGCATGCAATGTAGTGAAAACATGAACAGCAATAGGTGACTTCATAGGCCTGTTACTTTTTTTGGCGGGGGGGAAGCATGAATGAAACAACATGGGGCAAAAAGTTACACAACCGTGAGTTATTGTATTTCTAGTCAATAACTCTTTAGTAGGGGCAGGGAGGGAGAAGGCAGTCAAACAGCAGAAGTTAAAGCTAATGCAGTTATGTATGTAATAAAGTTCAGAGATCTGATATAAATTCCATCAGTATGGAGTTATAAGACAGTTTCCTCTCCAGATGGTGTACCTGTTGAACACTGGAGCAGAAAACAAGGATCTGGTTCATAATTCGTTGAGACCAATCAACTTGGAAGAATACAACCTGAGATTTCTCACATGCCCAATTTCTGTCTAATTTGTGTTGAGAAGAGAGAATTGTGTCTATAACTATACATTCAAATACATTTTACTGATTATTGTAATCTTATTTTATTTTGTAGCCTGGAAGGAAAGGGATGCCAGCAGTTAGCAGCTGAAGTGTTATTTCCTACTGGTGAGGATTTTCCTGCAGGGAGACCAAATGCCACTGCTGCAGAGCTAATACTGTAATTGTTGGAGTTAGTCCAGTATTTTTTACAGTTTTTAGACTGGAATACTTTGGTATTTGCAGTGCAATTCAACAAAAATCTTGAGAGGCAACCTCACCCCAGATGTTTCATTTTGTTTCAGTTGAACAAAAAGAATGTTTTTCATTAAATTAAGCCAAATAAATATTTAAATTAATTAAACATTTAATTAGTTCATAATTGTTTGAAAAATATATGGTACTTTTTGGTTGTAGTGGGAGCATTCAGGGCAGCTAACTTTACATAAAAATGCAAAACATATTATAAAATAAGCAATACAGAGCATCAAAAGTAAAAAGTAGTAGCAAAACCGAGACCGAAAAGTACAATAGTGCCAGAAAAAAAAAGTCTTGGAAACAGAATAAATTTTGTCCAGCACCTAAACAATGTCAATAATATTAGTCGAACAACTCCTGGGGGAGAGTTCAGTAAACAGACACAGAAGAGGTTCCTTCTCTAATAGACAAAACAGCAAGCTACTAAAGATTGGAGCATCCTAGTAAGGGCTCCTGAGAAAACACTCGGCACCTATACTGATGGGCAAGGTCACATAGGAGAAGATAGTTTTTGAGACTTGAGAAACTCTGAAGGAATAAAAGCAACAATTTGGATAGAACCTGGAAACAAACAAAAGCCTGTTTGAACATTTGTGAAATGTGTTTACTGTTATGAACTGCTGTTAACAACTTGGTTGCTCTTTTGTGGACATCTGAAACTTCTGTGAACTGCTGAAAGACAGCCTGGAGTTCAAACAAATGTAAGCAATCTTATTCACAAATAGCTTACCTGATAGCTCATAGTGGATGTCCCTTAGTTCAAGATGATCACCTTGAGGCTCTACATTCAAAATCCTTTCTCTATCACCCAAGAGCAGTGGCATACCTAGCCTATTTGGTGCCTGGGTAGATAATTTTTAATGCCCCTCTCCTCTCACTTTTTTGCCATCAAGTCACAGCTGACTTATGGTGACCCTGTGAGGGTTTCCAAGGCAAGAGACATTCAGAGGTGATTTGCCATTGCCTGCCTCCACATTGGCCCTGCTTACCTTTTGAGATCCAGTGAGATCAGGCTAGGCTGGGGCTATCCAGTTCAGGGGTCCTCCTCTCTACAACAAAATTATTTTCTGTAAAAATCATGACATAAAATGAATAATAACTATGGCCAGAAAATAAATTCAGATGGGTAGCCATGTTGGTCTGAAGCAGCAGAACGTGATCCTAAAGTGCTTTTTGCTATGCTCAGACTTCCCTGGGACCCTAGTGGTTGCAGCCAGAACTGCATTTTAAAAATAAAAGGAAAGACATTCAGCTGGATACCACATAATGCTGGCCTCGAGGGCCCTCCTTCAGGGGCCTTCCTCAAGCTGTACCTGGGGCAGAGAACAGCTCTCGCCCCCCCTTGGTTCACCACTGTCCGAGAAAACATCACTGGATGGAACTGTACAAATGCAATGCTGGCAGAAAATCCACTTTTTTTACTATTGTCACCAGAGAGTAGACTTTCTTATAGGCTGCAGCCTGTGCACCTATTCATCCAATGTTTCCTTCTCTCACAGTCTGTATACTGACCCAATTACCGTATTTTTTGCTCCATAAGACGCACTTTCCCCCCCAAAAAAAGTGTGGGGGGGAGTGTGTGCATCTTATGGAGCGAATATTGGGGGTGGTGGTGGTGGAGTGCTGGCTTTCCTGAGCAAGCTGGCACCGGAGCGCCGGGAGCTCAGGAGCCAAGCCCCGCCCCCCAGCCGGCATCCTGGGGAGTCTTTCAGGCAGCCGCATGTCAATTTCAGCTCCATTATATCCTATGGGCCATTGAAGTCAACGGTGAAAACATAGGGTATATTCTGGGGGCTGGAGGGGAGGGGGTTTGAGGGAGAGGCTCCAAACTCACCGGGTAGCTGATGGAGCCTCTCCCCAAGATACCCACCAAGTTTCAAGAACATTGGACCAGGGTGTCCAATTCTATGGGTCCCTAAATAGATTGCCCCCATTCCCTCCATTGTTCTCTATAGTGGGGAAAAAAGTTAATTTTTTCCCACCATAGAGAATAATGGAGGGAACAGGGGCAACCTGTTTGGGGGCCCATAGAATTGGACCCCCTGGTCCAATGTTCTTGAAACTTGGTGGGTATCTTGGGGAGAGGCTCCATCAGCTACCCTGTGAGTTTGGAGCCTCTCCCTCAAACCCCATCCCCTCCAACCTCCAGAATATACCCTATGTTTTCACCATTGACTTCAATGGCCCATAGGATATAATGGGGCCGAATTTGACTGCTGTTCACTTTACATGGTTCAAATGTTATACTGTTATAGTTTATTAAATATTTTATTACACTATTTGGTTCAGAATATTTTTTTCCTGTTTTCCTCCTCTAAAAACTAGGTGCGTCTTATGGTCAGGTGCGTCTTATGGAGCGAAAAATACGGTACTTTGTCATCATCCCCAGATTGCACTGTAGTTAGTAGGCACGGATGTTGGGGAACAATAATGACTACTGCTTAGGATTTCTCTGTATTTCAGAGATCAATGAGAGTGTTGACAGAACTGGCAGCCACATCATCCAGAAACTCCCCCAGAGTTCTCTGAAAACCATCTGGATCCATGTGTCTTGAACAGATCAGCTAGTCCCCCATCCCTGCACTGATTCAGAGTTGCTGGTGGCTCATGGTAATATTAATATTCTTTGTGAAAAGGACGTTACTGATATCTCTTCCACTCCCTGATCACCATCTGCTTATCCATCCCAGAAGACTAAATCCAGAGTATGGTTGTCTGGATTTAGATCATGATTTACAGTAGTGTTTGAAGACCATTTGGTAGGCATCACACAAACTCATGAAACTATAGTAACCGTAGTACTAATGTTCTGCTGCTGATCTGTTTTGCATGCTAGTATTTGGTTATCTTTTAATTGAGGGAAAAGTTAAGCTTTTAAATGTGAATTTAATTAAAGATCTTTAATCAGGGCAGGTGGCTAAATTGTGAATTAAAATCTTTTTGATAATATCTAGTAGTTGAGCTAATCAGGCCCAAAAAGGCTGAGATATTCCTACAGATTTAGTAGGTAGCAGCCAGCAATAACTACTGAAATTCACTAATAATATTAACAATAATTATTTAGGGGAAAGTTCCAGCACTGATTATCTGTTGGATGCATGGATTCACTGTTCAATAAATTAGTTGGATTATGTAAACAGGTGCTTAATCTTGCAGTGCTGGCTTCTGATAGTTTATTTTCATTTTGGTTAATTCTGTTAACTTCATTGATATTTACACGGTGCTTTTGATGTGCAGACCATTTTTTACATTCTTTTCATATTGCTTATTCTTACAACCATCCTATGGCAATTTCCAGTTCATCATTGGGGTATTGAATAAGAGAGTGGCCCCGTTCAGCCTTCAAACTAAATCATGCTTTGAGCATCCAGAAATCAGGCAAATCATGATTAACAGCTATTCGACTGTCTTCATTTTCTGCTTGCTCAGTGCTCTTTCTCTGTAAGGGCATAGGTCTCTAAATATAGTTAAAACATGATACCTAACTATAGTTAGCAGCAAACCATAGTTTTTTCAATTAAATTTGATTTATTACAATCAAAGATCAGCAAACACCTTAAAATGTTACACATAGTTAACAGCAAAAATACAGCCAGTTGATACAGATAATTTTTTTTTGTAAATAAGGCAAAGTGAATTTTAAAACTTCCTAATAAGTAATAGTTTTCTGTCTGTTTAGGATAGCAACAGCATAAAACCTTGCTGTCTTAGCAGTAATCTCATTACAGATGTCAGCTAAAAGAAGAGTAGAATAAAACTGATTCGACCTGCCTGGGTAGGCGACAATTATTGAAGTGGTATATTTAGAACGAAAACCATAGTTTAAAAACCCACTTTAGACTATAGTTTCTGATTTGTCAGCTGATTGCAAACCATCAAATGTTAGTTCAGACAGGCTGAATTACAGTCAAGCTTGCTTTAATCATGACGTAGTATAATGTATAAGCCAAAATAGCTTGATTTGAGGCCTCTAAGTTCATCACTGAGATGGATTTGATCTCCTATGCTCAGAACTCGACCATAATGGTAAATGCTCTGTTAAGTGAATTATGTGAGAATTGCTGCCTTTCTTAGACAAATGATGTTAAGATGTGTTTGTATGGATGAACTTCAGTTTGAAGGCAGAAGAGAAAATTAAGGGTTGCATAGTGTAAGGTAGTGTTGGTATTTTTTCATACTGAATGGCGGTCTTCTTTGATATCAAAGCAGCCAAAGCTCTCAACAGAACAGAAATATAACTGAGGAAAGACTTTTAAAAACTGTAACTAGTGGAGTCCTCTGGAGCAAGGTGTTTCTGTTTTCCTTAAACATTTTCTAAGCACAGTGCTTAGAAAAAGTGTTCGAACTAACAGAGTTCAAGAAGAAACTTTGTAAGTATGTAGAGAGTGATTTTTGAAAGTTAAATCTTGTTTGGCTTTTAGGGAAAGGGGGAGACTGAATGCAGTCCCCCTCTGGAAAGTTGAGATATTAATTTTTAAAGAGCTTTGCAAATGTGGCCCTAGTTGTTGGACTGGAGAAGCTGCATGTGTAGTGTCTTTTTGAGCATCTGGTTCCAGCTATTGTTAAGCACATGGAAACATGAATCTGTGTGCATAGTGCTCATAACAGTATTGAAGCATTTGTGTGGCATCAGAAAGACTCAGACATAAGACTGAATTAGAATTTAGTAAAAACAGTGTAAGAGCAATAGTAATCCACCCTATAGATAAAACATGCTCTAGAACAAAAAGCCAACATAAGAAATGGAAATTAAAGAAGAAAAACAAATCAAGCATTTTCTTATATAGACACAAAACTGGCAGCAGTTTCACCTATAACTCACTCAACATAGTGTTTATCATTATGGTCAACCAGTACTAGAAGTTCTAGTTCAAGCTGTACTTGCCTGCTAACATTACAATAACAGTTTGTTTAAATTTTTAAATGCTATGTTAGATGTCACTAATTATAATTATACACTGGAATTGTGTTAAACTTAGATGAGGTGAAAAGATTTGGTCAGGTTTCCACAATTGCATACTTCCTGGTTCTGATGTTCGGAATCTCTGTCTACTGCTGTACAGAAAACTCTTCAGGAGAATGTTTATTTGCTGGGATTGTCTCAGGACACCCACATTGGCCAAGTGTATCTCCGTCAGTTAGCATAAGGAAAATGAAATAGGCCAACTGCTGTCTTCTAGCACCTCCCTGTCTGACTGTAATTCTACAACTGAGGAAACCAGCTATTTAACAATGTATTTGGGAAATGCATATGCAGCACCTATGCCAGTAGCTGGCATAGAGATAATGAAGCAGCTGCTTAAACTGTTTAGGGAAAACAGAAGTACTTTCGTGAGGTGATACCTCAGCTCTGCCAAATCCAAATGTTGTCTTAATTAACCTTTTGATACAGGTAAGTTAAATGGGTTTTGGGTGAGAGAGATTTCATTTTACTTTCTGTACTTATATTTTAAAAATATAGTTATCCTCGTGTGCTTATTGTATTGTGTAATGTTTGACATCAGTATGACTCTGTCATGCTTGTTTGACTTGTATGTTCAAGATTCTGTTTGGATCACTGTGACATTGCTTACGATGTCATTACTCCTTAATCTGGTTATGGACTGGGGATTCAAGTGATGGGGGAAAGTATAGCCATAAATTGTCTTCAAAATGTAATGTTGCTTGTGTTGTAAATGAATTATTATTTGAAGCCAGCTTGAGCAATATGCAGATGCTTGGATATATTCAGGGCTTTTTTGTAGAAAAAGCCCAGCAGGAACTCATTAGCATAACAGGCCACACCCAACAGCAGAAACTCATTAGCATATTAGGGTACATCTCCATGTTACCAGAAGTGTGGTCATCCAGCCACACCCACCTTTTGCTTCTTATTCTGTTTACCTTGTTTGTTGTCAAAACCCAGGGCTATTTTTGTAGCAGGAACTCCTTTGCATGTTAGGCCACACAGCCCAAATGTAGCCAGTCCTAATGAGTTTCTGCTGTTGGGTGTGGCCTATTATGCTAATGAGTTCCTGCTGGACATGACCAACTCAGGAGCCAGCCGGAACTCCGTTCCTGTGTGTTCCTGCCCAAAAATAGCCCTGGAAGTATTTAGTGTAAACTGGGACCTGCAAGTTTTATTGTGGGGGAGGGGAATTCCATCCTTCTCTCCATTTGCTCAGGTAGCCATTTGCTGGCCCTCCAATCCACCTGCAGTGTGACTGCCTCTGTCTGCCTGGTTCATGTGGTGGCTGCTGCTCCTGTGGGCTGTGGTTCCTCCTCCTTTTTCCACCTGTTTGCAACACCTCTGCCTGCCTGATTTCATGCAGGTGCAGCAGTGGTGGCTCCCACTCCTCCTCACCCACCTGCAGCACTGGCATGGGGAAGGTGGCTGTAGCTCCTCCTCACTCACTTGCAGTGCCAGTGCTGGGGCACCTCCTTGTTAGGCTTGCTAACTGTTGTTCCTCCTTGGCCACCTGCCAGGCTCATGCAGTGGTGGCTTCCGTCTCCCCCCTCCTAGCTGCTCTCCTCCATTCACTTCCAGGCCATGGGGACACTCATTCATGTTGTTTGTGAAACTTTGCTCTCTTGGGGGGTTTAAACCCCAGCTTTTTTGTTTGTTTTTCTCATTTTTGCAAACCTGGGGTCTTCCAGGTCTCCAGAAGAATACCCCTCTATCTGAACTTGGCTGTATTCTCTGAATCTTTTGATTCATTTGGTACTCAGGTTCAGAATTAGCTATAGACTATGCTTTAGTTTCTTATAGCCAGTTTTAGAATAAGATATTGGCTATACCTTAGTTTCTTGAAGCCAAACACACACACACGAGACACACACACACATACAAGACACAGAGGGTATGGTATAGTGGGATGATCATAGAATGTAAAAGAGGTATAATTAATTAGATTTTAATGTATGTGGGAGTGGTATTTTGGGAGCAGCTATTTACAAACTAGGTCAGATTGGGCACAGCTTTGTAGAAAACATGGATGGACCAAGGAGCTCTAGGGCCAATCAGCTCTAAAAATAAATCTTTGAGTTGAGTAACAAGATTGTGGCTTCAAAATGGTCTTTTGAAATTATTAATCTATTAATGTTACTTATAGTCCGCCTTTCTCACTGACACCCAAGTGGCTTACACATGTGAGTAAATGCAATCAATTGGCTGGGACTATTGAAATTAAACTAATGGATATGGCAGAGCTAAAAAAATGATATTTAGCTTTAAATGTATTTCTGATAATATGAGTAACAGATGTGAAGAGTAAATGTATATGTTCAGAAAGCCTCTCTTTGCATTTGACTTCATACACACAAACTCCTTCCAGTTAGTACAGGATAGGACCCTTCCTATTTACCTGGTCTGTCTTTCTCAACATGATCTTACACATTTTCACACCTAAAGTGACAGCCCTCTTCCCCCTTCCATGGGAAAGAGACAGAAAAACAGCACTCTCAGTGGAATCTGCCACTTCTAGATTGAATCAAAGTAAATTAAATTTTGATCCTGCAAATCTTGACCGATGAACAAATAAAGCACTTCAGCTTGAGCACTTCATCCAGGTGATCCACCCCCAAAGCGTATCAAGGCTGCATGGTTTTGAGGGAAAGCGAACTAGGTATCCCTGGCGCCCTCCTACACAGCTCCTCCAAATGGCATTTTAGTTATTCCCATGAGTGCGAAAAGCCAGAGCAAATTTACAATCTGACTAAAGGCGCAATCCTATGCTCTCATACTTGAAAGCAAGTTTGGTTGTCTCAGTGGTGCTTAATTTTGAATAAGTATGCACAAGATCGGGTACGGCTTTTGAAGCAGCTATTCATTTCTGCCTCGTCCCTCCGCCCCAGCTCATCTCTGGAGAGTCGGGAGCTCTGAAGTTCAGGGACAGTCTTTCATCATGGGGGGATGGGGGTGCCCTATGTCTGATTCCCTGGAAGCTCTCAGGAAGCTATAATTAGGAGGGAGGGGTGCTGCGCCTTACCTCCACAGGGCGGGAGCTCTGGCTGGCCTTGAGCCACCTCACCACAGCGCTGGCTGCCACCCCCTCCTGCAGCACCAGCTCCAAAACAGTCTCCATGTCCAACTCCTTGAACGGCCCTTCTAATCACAGCCTCTGAGCAGACGCACAAGACATGCCACCCAAAGCAGCGGGGCAGCCCCAAAAGGAAGTGAAGGGGGTGGGTACTAAAGTTTTTCTGACTCCAGGTTAGAGCATAGGATGCCAGAGGGCGCAGCAAGAGAGACCAGGTAGAGAGCCAAAAAGGGAGGAGGGGGAGGAGGAATAGCGCATCTCCCCAAAGAAGGCGGGTTTGGAAACTGAAGTGGTGCACTCATGCAGACGCAACTTTTGGCAACGAGCTTGAGTGGGCATCCCTGGGAATGCTCAGCCTCACTCCTTTGGAGCAGAAGGGGCATGGATTGGAGCGTGCATTGCAAAGGAAGGGGAGTTGCCGCACTTTCCCGGGTTAAGAGGGCGGGGTCAGGCTGTGAGGATTCCTTGCTGAGCAGCTCCTGGGCTTTGAGTAGGCAGGGATTGTGGGTTGGCGTCAGTCTGTGAGGAAGGTGGAGCCCATGGGGAAAGCAATTCCCCTCTTCTCCCTCCCCCATGTCAACAAGCGGGGTGCATGCACCGGGGGTTTGCACGTCTTTCCTTCTCATGTGTGGTATTTGCTTTCTGACCAGGGCCCGGGGGTTTGGCCTAGGGCCAGCTGGTGCAGCAGCACAATAAGCAGGCTCAGCTGCCTCCTCGCCCGTGCCCACAGAGAGGGCTCCGAATGCCACCTCTGGCACCCATGCCATAGGTTCGCCACCACTGGCATAGGGAATACCCTGAAATCTTCCAAATAAAATTGCCGAGGGTAAAACATTTAGCGGATGAATCACTTCTCACTAAAAAGGAGTAATACTGTGCCAGGGTTGCATCCACCTGAGGTAATTGCAGAAACTTGTCCCTTCTCCTTCTGTGATGCTTAATTTATCTTACATTGCTTTTTAGGTAAAATTAGTTTCCAAATTAAAAATAAAATCTAATACAAGTGATATTAAAATTCATTACAAATGTTCCTTGGGGAGAGGAGGCTGAGCTGGATCCTGACATGATAAGAGGGCGCCAGGTCATACCTAATGGCCCAACTGAAAGTAGCTGAAGGCCAGAGAGGGAAGGAGTATTCAGCTGAAGTCAAGACTTCTGCCTCCCTTCTCAGCTATGTCACTTAGAAGCTAGAGATAGGATCATTCCAGTTGAATCTAGGCATCATGGGCTGGCTGTGGTCTTCTCTTTGCTCTTATTTACATATGCTAGTTTTAAGATCTTCACTTTAAACAAAATTAAATAACAAACTGGAATGTAAAAGTAATCTAGGGGTATGTAAGAAAAAATTTGATCCCGCCCCTGGATTCGGGGTTTTAGGACCCTTAAAAATTTGGTATTGCCATGAAAACTGGAGTTCCGATATCTGTATTCTGTTGGACTTCAGGTAAAATCCAGGAATCTCAAATTTTTCAGCTCCATTATATCCTATGGGGCCATTATAGTCAGTGGCAAATCTCCCATCCTCCGTTGTTTCCAATGATGGGGAAAAAGCAACGTAGGCATACAACAAGCCCAGCAGATTCTCCCAGAGAATCTCTGCAGTAGAAAGTGAAGTGTGGGGAGTAGGCATGTTTGCAAGGCCAGCAACAGAACCAGTGCAGTGTGCCCAGTAGTGCTCAGAGGCAGAACCCATCATTTTAGTGCCCAGCAGCAGCAACCTGTGCCATTGTGGCAAAGGACAGCCCCATAGGTCTGCTCTGATGTCAAGCAGAGCCACAGAATCACAATCTGAGTGAGAAGGAGGGGCGATGAAAGCAAGGTATTCCTGGAGAGGGGGAATTATAGCGGTGGGACCAGGCATGAACAAAAGGGAAGGGGACTGAGAAACAGAATGGCTCGACCCCCTTCCAGCCCGTGTCCCATTCCAAAGGTCGCTGGCAGTGGGGCTAGGAAAAATGACTCCCCTCTGACATTGGTTTTGTGTCATCCAGCTACGAGAGTCATCACCATGTGTCTCATGTTTATTTATTATCTCCAGTGCTCCCTCACCAGGCCTCTTTATGGTGCCCATTCCTATCTCAGCTTCCCCAGAGTGAATCCTGCAGCCTTCGGTGAGCCCTTCCCCCCTCAAGTCCAACCTGAGTCCTGGGAAGCCTGCAGGGAGGCTCTTCTGGAGTTCTAACACTCCTGTTGGCTTGGTGTCCCTGTCGGCTGTTCTGGGTGGGCCACACCCCTCCTGGCTGCTTAGTACTCTGTCCTCTGACGCTTTCTTCCTCCAAAGTTCACCCCTTGCTCCTGTCAGTCCAGCCTCCAGCTGTTCTCTTGCCTCTGTTAAATGTCTCCCCTGCTCTTATGGGCCCCTCCCCCTCATTAGCAGGCTCTCGCTGCTTACAATGGCCTTCAGGACTTTCTGCTGGAGCAGTGTGTGGACCTGGTGTATGTGACCAAGACCTGGGCATGAAACAAGGAGATAGTTGCTCTCTCCCAACTAGCTCCTCCTGGGTTCTCAGTCCTTCACCAATCTTGGACAAGGGGTGGGGGGCGAAGGAGTGGCTCTGTTCATCTGGGAGGCTTACTCCTTCAGGGTGCTCTACTGCTGAGGATCACTGGCATAGAATGCACTGGCTTGATGTGGGAAGCCGGGGAGAGTTTGGCTATTTGGCTGGTGTACCGACCGCCCAACCCACTGGTCAATACCCTACCATCACTGGTGGAGGCCATGTTGAGCTGGGCGTTGGACTCCATGCAAGTGGCAGACCTAGTGTCATCCATGATGGCACTGGGACTCTCCTAATATGTAACAGCCCCTACTCACTGGGTGGGCACATGCTGGACTTGATCTTTGCGGCGGGGGTTACAGTGGACCGGATCACTCCTTTGGCAGTGCCATGGTTGCACCACTATGCCTTGAAGGCCCGCATTAATGTTCCACCCTGACCCAGTTTGGGTGGCAAGCGTATTTTAGCTCACCCATGGAGCCAGATGGACCCCATGCAGCTTCAGATGGCTCTACAGGATCCTGTGCCTCCTGGTGGCTCATTGGATCAGCTTGTGGAGGACTGGCATAGCCGACTCTCCGCAGCCATTGACAAGACTTCCCCCGATGTCCTCTATGCCCCTGTTCCAGGCTGGATCCTTGATTTACCTCTTGAGTTGTGGCTGATGAAGCGGAGGCTATGATGGCTAGAGAGACAGTGGTGGCATGCCCATGGTGGCATGCCCGTGATGAATCAACAAGAACATCCTATAGGTCATTTATGAGGACCTATGAGATGACAACCAAGGCCGCTAAGAGAGAGTATTATGCGGCCATGATTGCATCTGCAAGCTCATGCCTGGCCCAATTATTTAGAATGATTCAGTCCTTGACAACTCTGACTCAAGGCAGACCAAATGTTAGAGAAGTGGATATTGTTTGTGAGGCTTTTGCAGGCTTTTTTCCAGATAAAACAGGAGTGTCGAACTCATTTGTTATGAGGGCCGAATCTGACATAAATGGGACCTTGTTGGGCTGGGCCATGTGTGTCCTAAAATGTAATGCCAGGTAGTGGAGATATATACTTTATAAAGGACAGAAACACAAAGGTTTTTTAACTTAAAATAAAAGCATGCTTAAAACATTAGCTCTGTAAGCTGCAAACCTACTTTTGATTTATTGACATTCACCACAGAAATCTCATGCTCAGAGTTCTGAGTCTAGGACCCAGGTTAAAACATGAAACGGCTGAGTGATTGAGAGAGTCTGCTGAAGCAAGCTATGATGCAGCAGCAGCAGCAGCAGAACTGGAAGCAGGAACTGGCCAGTTCCACTACAGGCCGGATAGAAGCCCTCCAGGGGCCTGATCCGGCCCCCGGGCCACATGTTTGACACCCCTGAGATAAAGTCTTATCTCTCCGCCATGACCTCCCTGTTATAGTTGAGACAGTGAGTGAACTCAAGGCTCCGTGCATGTCTTCTAGTCAGGTTATGGAGCGATTCAGTCAGTTCAACCTAGAGGCTGATAGATTATGCCCTACCACCTTCAGCATTGACCCATGCCCATCATGGCTAATTAAAGCTGGTCATGATGGGTTGCGAGGTCCCCTACAGGAGATTGTTAACAGTTTGTCCTCTCTTAAAGAAACCATCTCTAGACCTGGTAGAATTGGCAAACTATCGGCCGGTGTCCAATCTGCAAAATCATTGAGAGAGCAGTTGCAAGCCAGTTGCAGTTGCTTTCTGGTGATGCCTCTTTATTAGACCCCTTCCAGTCTGGCTTTTACCCAGGCAATGGAACGGAGACTGCACTGGTCACCCTCACGAACGACCTCCAAAGACATCTGGATCAAGGTGGGATGGCAGTAGTATTTTTAGGTCAGCTGCATTCAACACGGTAGATCATGAGTTACTGATCCACCGCCTCACCAATGCTGGGATTAAGGGGTCTGCCTTATAATGGCTCACCTCCTTTCTCCAGAGTCGGGGACAAAGGGTGGTGCTTGGGGAAGAGCTGTCGCGAAGGCATCCGCTGACTTGCAGAGTACCTCAAGGGGCTGTTCTATCCTGGATGTTATTTAACATCCACGTGTACCCCCTTGTCCAGATTTTCCGGAGGCATGTACTGGGTTGTCATCAGTATGCTGATGACACCCAGCTATATCTGTTGTTGGGCGGCCGGTCTGACTTTGGTCCTGGTGTTACAAGCTGTAGCTGGATGGCTTAGACTGAGCCAACAGAAATTGAATCTGATGAAAATGGAGGTTCTGTGCCTAAGTCGCAGAGGTCTGGGGTTAGGGATCTCACTCCTGGCCTTCAGTGGGGTGCCATTGGTGCCATCATTGGAGGTTAAGAGCTTGGGAGTGCTCTTGGATGCCTCCTTAATGATGGCCACAGCAGCAGCCTTTTACCATCTTTGGCTGATTAAGCAGTTGTTTCCCTTCCTTGAACGCAGTGACTTGGCAACAGTAATCCATGCAGGGGTCACCTCGAGATTAGACTACTGCAATGATTTCTACATGGGGCTGCTCTTGTCCCAAATCTGGAAGCTGCAGCTGGTGCAGAATGCATAAGCCAGGATGCTGCTGGGACTTCCCAGGCAAGAATATATCCAACCTGTGCTGAAAGCACTGTACCAGTTGCCTATAGCAGACCAAATTTGCTTCAAGGTGCTGGTTCTTACCTATAAAGCCTTATATGGTCAGGGGCCAGCATACCTGAGGGTTTGCCTTTCCCCACATATTCCCCAGAGAGTACTGCACTCAGGAACACAAAATCTCCTGGATTTCCCAGACTAGCTTCAACTACGGCCAGGGGTTTTTCTGTGGCAGCTCCACACTGGTGGAATGAGCTCCCCAAGGATGTCAAGGCCCTGTGGAACTTATTACAGTTCCACAGGGCCTGCAAGACAGAGCTCTTCCACCAGGCATTTGATTGAGCTGCCATATTTAACAACCGTTATAACATCTGAGCCTTGCCCTGGAAGATACCTGATGTTGGGGCTGGATAGTAGTCTGTAACTATTCTGACCTGTATGGTTAATACTTTAAAAACTATGGTCCATCATCTTGCTTGTAATGTTTGTGTAGCCCTTTAAAATTGTTTTTAGGATTTTAATTTGTTTTGGGAAATTTTAATGTTAAGCCGCCCTAAGCCTGCCTTGGCAGGGAGGGCAGGGTATAAATTTAATAAATAAATAAGGTAGTTGCTGTATTTCAGCAACAACATTGCAAAGTTGCAAGCCTGCAGTGCAATGCAGTTTGCAAATGCATTGCAGTGATTGGCTGCAGGGATCTCCTCACCCAGTTGCCCTGGAAATCAGGGCAAACAGCAGGAAAGAGGCAGAAACAGTGGGAAACAGCAAGGAAGAGAAGGTAAGTCTATCTCTTTAACTTTTAACCCCCACACACACTTTCCACTGCAGAGATTCTTTGGGAGAATCTGCTGGGCTTGTTGTACTATTTCCCCCACCATTGTAAACAGGTTTGTGAACATGCGTGGCACTACCACAGTGGCACTGGGTTGTGTTGATGGGCACTGTTATGCTGCTTCTGCTGTCTATGCAAACCCCCCTCCTCCGTTTGGACTGTGATTCTGTGGCCGTGCTTGACTTCAGACCTGTGGGGCTGTCCCTTGCCACAATGGCACAGGTTGCTGCTGCTGAGCGCTAGTATGATGGGTTCTGCCACTGGTCACTAGTAGGTTGGCACTGGTTGGGTTCTGCTGCTGGCCCACTAGTGCAGTGTACTGTTTCTGATGTCCTTGCAGAAATGCCACCCCTCTGTTTCCTCTTCAGAAATTCTCACATTTGACCTTAGACTTGTTGGTTTCTTGGCAGGGCACAGTGGCACTGGTTCTGCAGGGTACACTACGCTGGTTTTGCTGCTGGCCTAGCAAACATTACAGCCCCCCCTTCACTTTCTACTGCAGAGATTCTCTGGGGGAATCTCTTCACTGTTCGGCTTGTTGTACTGTTTTTCCCACCATTGAAAACATCCTCTTTGGGTGCCCCTAGAATTGGACCCTCTGGTCCAATCATTTTGAGACTTAGGGGTTCTTTTGAGGAGAGGCTCCAGCAGCTACGCTGCAAATTTAGTGCCTCTGTCTCAAACTCCTTCCCCCCTAGGTCCCTGAATATACCCTAGGAGAAATTAGCCATTGACTACAATGGTCCCATAGGGTATAATGGAGCCAAATAGATTTGGGAATCCTGAATAGATTTGGGATTCTCTATTCAGCTACCAGATACACATTGGGAATCACATTCAGCTGAATATATGCTTGAATAATGCCGATAAGGTCTTATTTGGGTATGTATTTGGTGCGGCTTCTGCCGAATGCCTAATCTCTTCTAAACTTTTCAGAGGAGAATCCTGTTGCTGCCGGTGCTAGTATAAATAACATCTTTAGTTGGAAATAATTTATGCCAGCGTATTAGGGCTGTATATTCTGAATATTTGGGAAAATGGTTTTCCCCACATTTTAAATTAGTATATTTGTGCATTTGAATTTATATATGATGAAAGCCATGTGTGATCATTCATTCTCCTTCAGTGGGGGAAGTCATCCAAGCAGGTTAGGTCACGCCTCCTTTTGCTTCATGTAAGGCTAGCAAATTTGTGTAGCCTGTACCAACTCAAAGTATTTATTTATTATATGGCAGAATTTCACACAGAAAACATATAATAATATAAAATGCGTAACCAAGTTGATACAGATTGAACAATCCTACTAAATACTACTGTCTAAATTTTCAATTCACTCAGTCACAGCTGGGGAAAGTTCAAAGAGCTCTATCAACATCTCTCTGGAAAGCTTGATGCTCACATTTCTGTGGCAGATGAAAAATAGTTTGGTGGGCTGCACTGCAGTTGCATTTGGATCCTGCTATTTTGCCCCCATTTAAACAACAGGTCAGCACATCTGCCAAAGCCTGTTCATATTTTGTTAGCCATCTTCCATGTTTCATGTGGCAAGTCAAATCCTGTGGGCCTCTCATTGGTGTTTATCAGGTTATGGATATCGGATCCATGTTTGTGACCATTCATTCCTTAGATCAAAATCTTGTGATTGCAGGATTTGTACAGATCTTATTGCTGGATGTTGGGACCTTTGTCTGGATAGGCCCATATTAGCCAAGTCTTTGTGAATGGGTAGCTCTCTGTTTTTGATGATCTTTCTGTATTCACAGAGAAGAGCATCTAGTCTTCGGAGATGCAGGGGAGCGATGTGGCACAAGTTAAGTAGCCAGTAGGTCAGAGTGGGTTTAATACATCCCCTGTTAGTTCTCATGACTTAGGCATCAAATTTGTGGACATGGGGCCTGTTGAGCCAAACTGAAGCACTGTATTCTGCAGCACTATACACCAATCGCAAAGCTGAGCATATAAGTGTTGTAGCAGACACACCCCAAGTTGTACCACATAATTTTTGGAGGATGTTGTTTTGTGTGTGTTTTTTGCTGCTACATTGGTAAGACGGTGTTTACAGCTCAAGGTCCTGTCCAGAGTGATGCCAAGGTACTTAGGTGTATGATTGTGTGTAAGTTGGGTGTCATTAAGGTAGGCATTCAGTTCAGACTGTACCAGTTCAGTGAGGCTCATCCTCCAGTTTGGATAGCCCTGCAGCTCTAGCAGGGTGCTAGAGCCTAGCTCTGCTTTTGCTGAAGGTTTTTCCTTACTTCACTGAAATGGAAGAAGATAAAACAGTCAAGAAGGGGGCCTATTGCAGATCCTAAAAAGAAAGAGCCATCTAAGAACAAGCTTCTCCATCCTGAAGCTTCAGGTACAGGAGGCTAGCCACTGGAAAATTTCCTCACTGCAAAGGCTGCTAGACTGCAAAGGCTAGCTTTGGGTTGATCTACAGCCAGCTCCCTGCTGGCACAAAAAAGTCCTGGTAGATACCAGGCCCGAGCAGTGCTATGGAGCCTGCATTGGGAGGCCCTCTACATCAGGACTTAGAAGCTTCCAAGTTGGCTGCCAGGTCACAAGACAGAGTTATGGGTGAGGACCCCCCCAAAATTAGAGAGAAAAATGCAGAGATCAATTGGACAAATAATAAAGTCGGGATGGCAAAGCAACAGAGCAGTTCACCAGCCCTTCCCAAGCCTTTCCAGCAGCTTTTCCTGGCATGATTGTCAGTGCGGGAATTTCCAACATGGCAGCTGCCATGTTCTTCCCTGTGTTTTTTGGCTCACCCCCCACTGAATGGATGATGCAGGCCTTTAGGCCAGCTTGGGCTTCTCCTAATTTGATGTTGATGCAGCCGAGAAACATTTTAGGATTTCAGTGAGGAGTGCCTTGTCAGGCTGCGGCCCCACCTGAAGGTCCACAAAAAGAGGCTGGCTACAAGGGGCATTTGGATGATCCCAGGGACAGCCAAAGGAAGTGGTTCCCTTCCTTCTCAACACCCAGCTCCCTATCCTCTGAGGGGAAACCCCCTCCCCCCCAAGAAAAAGTGTTCTCAGGGATTGAATAGATGAGTTGTTAGTAGGAGTCAACAGATGAGCTATGGAATATCTAGTATATGGGTCATGCTATGTATCCGAAAGACATATGAAGTACCAGGTGTGAGACTTCCAAAGGACATTACAGCCCTCTCCATCACATCTACAGCGACATCAGTGGCCTTTTCTACTAGGGCCTGGTGGAAGAGAACTGCAGAGTCACAACCTGGCCCACCTTTTCTACCTTTGTGAGACACTATAGGTTAGACCAATTAAAATCTGCAGAAGCTTCATTTGACAGAAGGGTGTTGCAGCTAACGGTGGAACATCATCAACAACAAAAAATGGTCTCACCTATGTCATAGCTTGGTTAAGTAACCAGCTTGAATGACTTCTTCACTGAAGGAGAATGAAACATTGAAACCTACCTGAAGGTTTCTTCTCTTCAATGAGGCAAAGTCATCCACATCCTGCCACAAAACAAAAAGAAAAAAAATAGTTGGGCAAAGAAACTGTTATGGAGCTGGGCTATACTAAGACTGGAAAGTCAGTCTTGCTCTAAGCTGGCACAGTCTACACAAATTTGCACAGCCCTGCATGGAGTGAGAGGAGGCATGATGTAACTAGCTTGGGTGACTTTGCCCTACTGAAGAGAAGAACCTTTCAAGAAAGTTCCAATGTTTCATTTCAACAGAAGGAGCCAATCATTATGCAGATGAGTGTGTGCAGAGTCAGTGCTTTCAACTGAATTAATGAAGAGGCTGTTCTAAACTGAATCCTGTGAATACCTGAATAGCACTGAATTAGGAATCTTGGTGGGCAGGGTCATTAGAAAACATATTTGATTCAAAAAGTGATGTAATTTTTTTCCTCTGCATTATGTTACCGCCAATGGCGGTTGTTTGGGGAAATTAGCTAGGCAGGGAAGACCAGGGGGTACAGGGACTGCACACCACTTGTATACCAATGTCCAGTACAGTAGGAAGACTCCAGATTTGAAGAGTAAAGCACATCACTTTTATTAAAGTATTTATCTAGTTACAAGCACCCTAAATATTCAAAAAGAGCAAGCAATACAGAGCTAAGAAAGCAGAGGTGATTGATAATGAATAGAGGGGTCACTTATGGGGTGATACAACCTGTCCAGATGTGCAGGGGTCCATGGAGATGAGATTATGGCCCAAACGAAAGTTTAGGGGTGAACTGCCGGTTGGCATCTGGGGCAGACACACAAAATTTGAGGCCATGTGCTCTGACGGATATAGACATTGAAAAATAATACAGGCCAATGAGAGGCTTTGGGGGCTGGTTTCAGGTGAGAACAATAGATTTTCTAGACCAATAAGGAGACCATGGAGGTGTAGTACCAGGTGGAGTGTAATTCAGGTGTGACCAGTGAGCTTCCAGAGGGGCAGAGTCTAGCTGCACAATAGCCTTGATGGGTCTAGCTGGGTGCTGGATGGTTAGTTGAATGGGTTTTGATGGCCCCTAATGGTTCCCAGATTTACACAAAAGGTGGGAGATGGGTCCCTGATAGATGCCAGGAAGGATCATTAATAATTTGAATGTTTGATTAGTTATCTCAGTATCCTGAGGGATGGGGCAGGAAGAACGGGATGAGACAAAGGATTTATCACATAGGTATAGGAATCACAAAAAGGACTATGTGCAGAGTTGGAGACGGAAGGGCTATGTGTCAGATGGCAACTGAATAGCTTTAGAAATGCAGATACTTGATGGAACTAGCCATTGTGCCATCTTTGGGTGTGGGGAGAAGACTGGAGGTTTGCTCTGAAGGCTGCCTTGTATGAAAACCTGAAAATGGAGACTTTTCTCCCAAAGTTATGGCTTGCTCTGTGTTTCAGAACCAGGAGTGTCTTCTTTGGTCTGGGTTTGTGGGTCTCTGGCCCTGTTGTTGGGGCTACCCTAGGGTAAAGGCAGCGCCTCTAGGCTACAGTTATACAGCCCTACATGATTTCTTTCACATCTTTCGGACTGTCTAAAAGTTTAATGGTCTGCAGTAAAGAAGCAGTTTATGACTGGAATCTGTCCATTAATATGTCTTGCAGTGCTGATATGGTCAGGTGGTGTATTTTTAAAAAAAACCTAAATCAGAGGGTGTAGTATGGAGGACACTTTCTGCTACTGCTGCTGCCACCCAGTAGCTATCCTTCAAGGATTCCTCCACCCATCACCATTGAAACTGTCCGTTCTCGTCTGCTGATGTGACCATTGATTCCTGAAGGTGGTAGATATATCTTAGACTGGTGTCTCAGCTGTGACCATTCTGCCTTGAATGACTCAGCTAGGAGTTTAGCCTCCTGAAAGAGTCTAAACTCTTTATAGTGTTGCTCTCAGCTTCTCTGACACACACAGACCTCACTGGATTAAGGTGTGTGTCCAATGCTATAGTATTCCCCTTCACGATGTATGAATGTGAAAGTTGGGCATTGGAGAAAACAGACAGGGAGAAAGTTGATTCATTTGAAATGTGGGGTTGGAGGAGAATTTTATGGATACCACGGATGGCCAGAAATACAAAGAAGTGGATTCTAGATTAAATCAAGCCTGAACTCTCCCTAGAAGCTAAAATAACCAAACTGAGGATATTGTACTTTATGTTATGAGAAGGCAAGACTTGCTGGAAATGACAGTAATGCTAGGAAAAGCTGAAGGCAGCAGGAGAAGAGGAAGACCCAACATGAGATGGATTGCCAATCAAGGAAGTCATGGTCCTCAGTCTGCAAGACCTGAACAAGGCTTTTAAGGATAGGATGCTTTGGAGGATATTAATTCATAGGATCACCATAAGTCAGAAGTGACTTGATAGCATTTACACACACACATACACTGTTGTAAAACAAGCAGACTGGGAGTATATAGTTCCCAACTGATATATTCCTGGAAAGTCAATTCAAATGTCTCCTGCAGACTCATGGGTGATGCTTTATTTAAAGTGTTTATACAGAAGGTGTTCCATTTTAGTTGTGGCAGAATTACATTGTTCTGATTATGGTTATGAAGCACCATCTTTTGAATTGGAAAAACGCCCTTTCTCTGTTTGTTGATGATGCACAAAATGTTTGTATTTTGTAATGTACAACAGACCACATGAACGTCTGTTGTGAGTATGCAGCTGACCTTGCTAAAAGGCAATTTGTTAAATCATACAATTTTTTTTTAAAAATTACTTGTGTTCAAAAGGTATTCCACTTCTAAAGACTGGGAATATGAGTTGTAATAGCCACATTCAAAGTGATTTGCTGCAGTGTTACTTGTTCCTAGTTTTTGTTAGGAAGCATGTCATTGTGTACCAAATCCTCTTTGTTATTCCTATATTTGTGTGCTTGGAATATTCTGAATTGTGTGCCTGAAATATTCTGAATTGTATGTCAGTGGGTTGGATCTACCTGTAGAATTTATCGAAGGAATTTGTTGAACAGATCTTTCCCTGCCACTCCCTTTTCTTTTCCACTCTTTTGTTCATGACTTGTGTTTGCAGAAGAGGGAGGAAAAGGTTGGTTTTAACTTGATTTCTCATTGTCACAGCTAGGGGTGTGCATTTGGGTATTCTTGAACTGAAACAACACCTTTCGCTGCCTGTTTTGGATAGGCAGTACCTGAAACAACTCAAATCATGCCTGAAATGATGTTGGGGAGGCAACAGGATTGGCTTGGGAGGAGTGACCTGGGAGGAGGGGCAGACAGAGGAAGCACCCTGCTGTCCTCACGGCCAGTACTGCCATGACCCTTCCAAGCCAAGAGTCTAGGTTTGCTGTCCATTGACAGCAGTGGAAGTTTAAAGGGTCATGTCAGCATTGGCACAGTGCCCCAACTGGGGCATGCTAGCTCTCTTCCTTGGATCTTCTTCAGTCAGTCATAGTTTATTGTGTGTAGCCATTGGCCTTTACAATATAAAATATGTACAAGCAATCAGAATTTAAAATTCTAAAATTACAACTCTCTGTCTATTGCTTGGAGCGTCTTTTGCCTGTGAGGGAAGTTAGGAGCCCACAGGTGAGCTGGCTGCTGCTATGAGCCTCCAGCTGGCTCACTTCCTTTCCTTACCAGCTGGTAAGGTCCCTGAATCAGGGAGGCTAAAGGGGAAGAGAAGAGAGCCAGCTGGAACTCCATGACAGCAACCTGCTTGCCTGGGGGCTCCTGCTGTTCCTCACAAGCAGCAGAGACAGCAGGAGCGGTGAGGGAGAGAGTGAGTACACCCCAGTTGGAGTGTGGTGCTAATGCTGCCAAGGTATTTAAATGCCCCTTTAAGACTTCATTATCATTAGGTGGTAGACCTGGCCAGATACTAGGTCTACCATCCAGGAACTGAAAAGTTTAAAAGGCCTTGGAAGCATTGGCTTCTTGGCCCAGCTGGCTGCTTGCACACGATCCTTCCATCCTCCCATGCCTCTCCTGCTACCTCTGAAGGGGGCAGTGTGTGCACTTAAAATTATGTTTTAATTTCATTTTTTGAGGGCATGACTTTTGGGTGCTGATATTCCTGAACCTGAAAAAGGTACCCCAGATGGATTTCCAA